>OZ023209.1:19368230-19938230 GCA_963995525.1 Escarpia spicata | reverse complement strand
GTGTGTGAGAGAGAGAGAGAGAGAGAGAGAGAGAGAGAGAGAGAGAGAGAGAGAGAGAGAGAGAGAGAGAGAGAGAGAGAGAGAGAGAGAGAGAGAGAGAGAGAGAGGATATATCTAAGGAGGGTGAACATATCCACGGAGGTTGGAGATACCCCGGGAGAGTGGAGCTATCCGAGGAGGGTGGAAATAGCCATGGAGGGTGGAGATATACAGTGATAGACAACTTCACAGCGTGAATACCGGTTCTATGCATAGATATGCAGGGATATGCTTGCAAGGCACTCAATATTACTTGAAAATAAACTTAGTGTAATTATGTTAAATGTATGATGGGCGACGTTATTTGTAATATTTTTTCCATTTTAATGATAGTTTGTGTAAGACCAATACACCCGGCGGCAGATTTAAGACGATCCAGGCGCAATACCACGTAATGCATTACAAATATAGGTGTGGTTTTGTGGTTACCAACACAGAACCCCGCCGGCAATATGAAAGGTATACATGCAGCCAATCACACCTTGCCGTGCACAGAACCACGAACTACAACTTGCAAGCCAGTGCGTTGTATAATGTGACAACTGTTGCGGAACGAGTGAACGCTACATAAGGAAGCTGACCGCCACACAACGTCATTCCGGTAGTACTTGGTCCAGACTGCAGGGAACACGTTTCGTTTATCGAGTCGCAATTCAAAGTTCATCCATCTGATCAACACAGTCAGCAGGAAGTTCTATCCTTCGGGGTGAGTTTTGACTGGTTTCACGAAATAAAAAAATGTTATCCTTGCGTTATACTACGATTGCGTTTATGGCTTTACCGCATTGACAGTTATGTCAGGAGGTACGAAAACAGAAATAGAATGTTTAACCTTACCAACTCAAGACTATTTATACGCTGCTACAGACCCCTGTAGGTAGTCAGTAATACATTGCTGTCGTATACACTGCTTGTTCGGCGGCTCATTCACCGGAAAGCAGCTCCGACAGCAGGGAATAATATCCGATGAGTTAGAGAAACCACCAAAGCGTGTGTTCACAATAGGACACACATTTACCTATGACCAACGGCTTTTAGTGTCGCTTTCGAAAGACACATGTATGCAGCGTTAAGTGAATGACACTGCCTAACTTTTCAAACCGTGACAGGTATATACAAGCAAATTTAAGCCTATAGTTAAGTTTTTTGTTCAAACACCCTTTACGAATACCACGTGTATGTAGCGCCAACCCGAGGATGGTTTTTTTGCTAGTGGTACTAAATTAAAATCATGTTCTCAGTTTAATTTGCAAGATATGACATGTTTAGTTCAAACCATTTAACAAAAGGATGTCGAACAACGTACTGTGAAGGGATGTTTCGCTTACATTGAGTCTACAGTTTCAACCTACAGGTTTAGTTAGGTGTCCAGGTCATGTCCGTTGCCCCCACGCCACATTCCAAATGTTGCATAATCACAATTTATTTGTTTGCCACTGATCGGAGTAATCACGTATTGACCCGTCATGAATAAAACGATTGTGGTAGCAAAGTAAATTCTTAATACAGGATAGACATGACGCAATTAATTATATAACAGATTTGTCATGTTTGTTTTTATGTGATTAATTACGTCGTCATCATTAAGATATGGTCACTGGTGAATTAGATTGAATTCACCATCTTCAACATTTGTATCTATTCTTAAAATATGATTTAAAGAATTATTTTCTATACCACCGTAACTTCCTAGCAAACGTTCAGTATAGATCATATTTAAAATAAAACATTGCTTGTCAAATTAATTAAATTAAACAGCATGACAAGACTAATTTTACTGTTAACAAAACACATTTTGGCACAATCACATTTAAAACGCATATAACGCGCATGCGTCTGAACAATACAGTTAAAGGACCCCATTAGTGCATTTTAAACTTATCATAACTGAGAGAAGAAAAAATGTGAAAAAGAACATTTCAAAAAGAAGAAAGAAAAAATTTATATAAAAAACAAAAAACCATTCATACATATATAGATCGCGTAGAGTATATTATGCAAGTGACTTTCTATTTAGACGTAGTCCGTTTCAATTAAAAAATATATGATGATAGCCAGATAACGCCCTGGCATTGATGATTTTGTTTGCACTGTCATACAAGAAGATAGTGCCTGATGATAGCCAGGTAGCATACATTGGTGCATTGTTCGCGCAGTCTCACGAGAAGAAAATACCTGATGATAGCCACGTAACACTCTGGCATTGATGAATTGTTCGCACAGTCACACAAAGGCCTTTACGTCTTCTTTTGTTTTCACTGAACGATTTGCTCTCCCACTCTGACAAAGACTTTGCCATCTTTCGTCCACACAGTTTTTCTCTCCGTGATGTTGCTGATGCAGAAGCGATGTAGTTCAGCACATTGTTTTGTTAACAGTTCAACAAATGAACGTGTGCATCCCGGACAGTGCCTGGTTAACAGGTTGGCAAGATACAACGGTGCCGTCCCGTTTTAGACATCTGAACACATAACGGAGTATATTAAACTCGATTCGGCATTTGATTGGCAACCAGTGTGATTCTTTTAGAACCTGAGTTATGTGGTCACGGCGAGGTGTGAACGTGATGATTCTAGCTGCCATGTTTTAGATTCGCTGGTGTTTGTGAATGTGGTCACGTGGTAGTCCAGCCAGTAGCGCGTTACCGTAGTCCAATCTAGATATGACGAAAGCGTGCACAAGTGATTTAGTCGCATCTGTTTTGAGGTATCGCCTGATACGACTGATGTTGTGGAGGTGCATATACGCTGTTCGGCAAATGACACTTGTGTGGTTAGTCATGTTGAGGGATTGATCAAATACAACGCCCACGTTGCGCGCACTTGAAGACGAAGTCAAAGTCGAGTCAAAAATACGAATCTCCTTTAGCAGTGATCATTTAATTTAAGTAAATTGGTCCGAGACCATTCGCCAATTTCTTCTAGGCAATAGCACAAACGATCCATTGAGTACAGTTGGCCATCTCCACTAGGACAAAACGAAACATAAAATTGCGTGTCGTCGGCATATAGGTGATTATCCAAGCCGGATTTCTCGACGACGTCGCCAAGTGGTGTGATATATGCAGTGAACAACAATGGCCCGAGTACGGTGCCTTGTGGTTGCCGACCGGACAAGTAAGATCTGAACCACTCAAGCGCAGCCACGTACCATAAATAACGCACCTGATTTAATAAAAGACAAGATCACCTCACAGTCCCTCATATGCCATAATTCTTTATTTCCCTGTCATATATTATATAATGACTACTTTGGATTTTTTTACTCATGTCGATTCGACTGCAATGTATTCTATGGTCTTTTGTTTTTTATAACGATTATTTAGTTGTTTTATGTATTTGGGACAAATAAACATTTCCTGTTCCTGTTCCTGTTGTACGTTACGTTATGGGGAGGAATTTTTGGGGGGTTTCCCGGCAACCATAAAACCACCTGGGTACGCCACTGTAAGCGGCATATTTATCTTACAACGTGTACAGAATTGCTTAGCTAGGGTTCTGACTCGGTTTCTGCGGTTTTCTCACTCAGTGCCTCTTCTGAAGTGCTTGCACTGGCTTCCTGTACGATGTCGTATTATTTGTAAAATCTGTACCAATACCTTTCATGCACTTTCATGTAAGCAACCAGCATATCTGTATTCACTGCTTACTCCTGTAAATAAGCCTATCCAGCTTCGATCATCTAGTTCTGATTTACTTTTTGTTCCTAGAGTCAATACTAATATTGGAACTTGTGCATTGCTGTTGCTGCACCAGTTCTTTGGAATTTGCTCCCTCTTAGTGTTAGATCAGTTGAAAATATTAAATACAATTTCGTCGTCATTTAAACACGTACCTTTATAACCTTGCGTATCCACCCTAGCTCCCTGATGTACCGATCCATCTGTTGGCGACTTTAATATGGCTTATCGATTATGATAATTAATTATTAATCCTTTTGTATTGATGCGCCTCTGAGCTTGGTTTCCGAGGATTTAGGCGCAAAAGAAGTTACCGTATTATTATTTTTAACTTTGTTTATCTGAGTTTGGTAGGGAAATGTCCACCTACGCATCTTCCTGCGAATTAATTACCGTTTTGTTGCCGACGGTGCACCTGCGAATTTATGTGTCATTACTTCATGAATATTAATGGAAACCGACGAGCCGCTAATCTAGACTAAACCTGGATTTTTTGTAGGATCCTTCCGTCTACGTACGTGAAAAGTTGCTTACTGATATTTATAGGATATTTAGTAACCATTTAGCGCATTCGATTTTTCAATTGTTATGTTTTTGTTTGCGATTCGTCGGTTTTTCTCGGAACTATGCCGCACCCCTTTTGAATTACATTGTACCGACTTGAGTGGCATTTCACGACTCAAACCACTCGAGATGTATTATGCATTATAATTAGTTAGATTGTGAAGTTTCCCTAGCGCGGTCGACCTTAACAACTAGCCCTGCCTAGGTGGCTAGTTGTAACAACACACGGGACACTGTTACAGCATAGAACTTGTGGATCGCGAGGCAACCATCACTCGTACCTGTTAATATTATTACATTAATTGGATTATACAAATGCATACATAGTGTATAATATTATAATGTGTACCATAATGATGATGTTCACATCTTCATCATGTACAGTTTTTCATTTTCTGTCACCAATGGAAGCATATCGTTGGTATTCTTACATAAGTAACAACAGCGAAAGGTGTATGTAATAGTGAATGGAGAATGCAACAGTGAATGGTATAATGCGATGCCCACTTCATTCAATAACATACATCTATAGTTTAACAAATCATGCCATTTTATTACATTGATCCAATATTGTTGTGCCCTAAATAAGTCGGCTTCAAAACAAAACTCACAAACATAGCTGGTTCTGCCATCGGTGCACTCACTACGTGCCCATTTTTTCACATGAGATACATTTCACCCACATTTCATCGGTGGCGGAATTGCTGTAGGAATCGCCGCACACCAGACAATCTACCTGAGTACCAGCAGCTGATTTCTTCGAGCTACGCCACTATGGTCAATAGGTTACACTGAAGCTCCGAGCAATTAGACACCGCCAATGCAAAGAGTAGAACGATTTATTAAGGATACTTATCGAGGCCTACGCGCAGACAACAAACAGCAAATCAAGCATGGCCGAAGATTCCACACGAGGCGCCAGGGCCTGACACACAGTCCGTCAGGCGGCGCATCTATCTATAGTCATACACATACTGGCGTGGTTTATTTTCTCCATGTCCGTTTGTTCATTTTCTACGTGGTGTAGTCGCTTAAATATTTTGGGGGCCGGCGATCTCTAGTAGACCATCGGGGTTTAACAACAATGTTCTCTTGTACGTCAGGTGTCTCCGGGGGTTCATACAAATCGGGGGATTCGTTCGTATCGGGGGATTCATCCACATCGGGGGGTTCATTGACGTGTGGCTGTATCGCGGGTTCGGCCAACTTTAACGGTACGGGTGGCGGCGGCGGCATCGGGTCCGGCACGTCGTCTTGAAAAGAATCATGTCTGTCGGTCAGCTGCAACTCGTGTGTTTTTTCGGCAGGGACGCGGTAGCACTCCGTCCGTTTCACTCTGTATGACGTAGCTCTTAGTTGATTACCGATGAATTTGCGGATATTAATCCAAACACCGTCTATGCTCACAACCAAATATCTGCTCCGTGCGCGATATTTGTTTCGGTCGGCGTGAATGTATACTAGATCTCCGATACCAACAGGTGGTTCGGGGATCATTGTACCACTCGGTGTCTTTGATAGCTCGCTGTGCTTGTGATTGGCGTTGCGTAGTTTCTGTTGTTCCAGAATGAGATTGTGATCAGATACTGGCATCTGTTCGCTGGTGTACTGGTCGCGCTGAGTCCACATCTCACGAGCAGACAAACCTCGGTTGCGTACGCGGGAATTGAGTATTGCAATTGCGACGGCCAGTGTCACGTGTGTAACGGCACCGCCTCTTGGCTGTTGGTGGAGAATTTCGCCCTCGAGTTCTCGAACGGCCTTCTCTGCCACTGGGTTTTTATTCGGATTCTTCACGCGTCCGAGCTCGATTGTCATGCGATATCTGGAGAGAAGTTCGTCGTTGACGAGTGAGGCGAATCCTGGAGCTGGATCGGTTCGTATGACTGTGGGAGGGCCATCGAGTGGTCTCATTCCTACGCAGAGCGTTTTCAATGCGTCTCGTAGAGTTTCGCGGCGTTCATTTTCGACAATGCACGTCACGGTGTACGACGTTACGCATTCTCGGACTACCAAGATCAACTGTCGCTCCCGCTTGATAACATCAGCAGCGTAGGCAATTCCTACGACTTCTGGGGGGTCATCCGTCGACTGAGGTATCGTTGTGTGAGGGACATTACGCAGTGATGCGCAGTGGTGACAACTGTGCGTGACTGTTTCGATAGCCTTGTCAAGGTCGAGTGCATATAGGTATCGGTGCATCACTTGTTTCAGTTGGTAGGTGGAAGGGTGATCTAACTGGATGTGTAACGCAGTTATCAAGCCGTCGAGAACTGATCGGGGAACGATGATACAGTCACGTGCTTGGCCGAATGGATCGTTACGGCGTACTACTAAGAGGCCATCTCGAGCAACAGTTGCAACATTGAGATAGCGTTTAACGTCTTTAGCGTTTGTTATCTTTTTTGATGGTCGCGTCCCTTGCGTGAGATGTGCATGCGTACGACGCATGTCTGGACATTCACTTTGAATACCGAGCCACGCAGATCTGCTAGTGAATGGAAGTGCAGCTTTTCCGGATGCTATATCTTGAGCGGTTATACGCTGAACGACGGAGTCTTCCATCCGTTTGATGAACGTGCATATTTGACAGTGTTGGTCAGTGCACGTGGGTGCGTTACGACTCGCGAAGTCAGATGGAATGTTAGCTGATCCAACTAAGCGTCGGACTGATGTCTGGTCTGGTATCTGCTGACGACTGACAAGAATGTCGACACACGCGGGCTGACTGAAAATTCGCCGCGGCACAACTTCTCGTATGCCTGTACGCATCGCTTGCTGTCGGTAAGGACAGACGCCTTGTGATTTGACTGCACTATGTAGGGGCTGAAATGTTTGATGGCCGCAGCGATTGACAGTGCTTCTATCTCCCATGGTAACCATGTGACCTGTCGACCGCGTAATTTGGCGCTGAAGAAGACATACATTGTGGCTCCTATGCCGCACTGTTTCACTGATCCGTCGGTTACGATCCACAGCTCATCTTCCGGTCGTAGTAGAGCTATCGTTTTGTTCGTGTGTAGCTTGTCCTGTGCGCGTTTGAACGCTTCATGTAGCGTGTCGGTCCACTCTATGCAGTCGTTTGACTGGCGTCCGGCTGTCACTCCATCGAGTGGAGCAAATAGTGTCGAACAGCCGGGGACGACTCGCGCTAACATCTTGTATGCTCCGACGAATGAGCGCATTGCTTTTACTGTCACGGGTGCGTCGCAACTGGCCAATGTGGCGATGCGGTGTGGACTGGCCTGGATGGTGCCTAGGTGCCACACCCAACCGAGTATGACAGTGCTTGTCGGGCAGATGGTCTTTTTTGCGGCGGATAATCGGAGGCCGCTATTGGCCAGGCATTGTAGTAGTCTTCTCAAGTTGTCTTCAAGTTCTGTGATGGTATTTCCCCCGCAGTAAATGTCGTCTGCAAGCTTCGCAATTACGCCTTCCTCGAGAAGATCTCCCAATACTCCACGGAATGGGGTGACGACGTCGCAATACTTCATGGAGTCGCGTGAAAGTGGGATTTGGTAGAATGCGTTGGATAGGTCAGTGGTCGCTATGTATTTCCACTGCGCGATTTTACGTAGGGTGCTGTCTACGTCTGGCGTGAGAGCGGGCTGTGGCTTGCTGTAGCGACCAACGTCTGTGAATGCCGTTACCAGTCTGTAGCCTCCGTTACGTTTCTTGATTAGGAACGATGGGTTGAGATATTCGACTGTGATGGGGACGTCTTCAGGACGGACGAACACGCCCATAGATTCTAGTTCATCAAACTTGTGTTGGAGTTCAGCGAGTTGTTCACGCGCATACTGCGGTATGCGTCCTTTGCTTGCGTTGCGGTGGTTGCGTTGGGCCCATGTTCACGACGGCTTCGAATGGCCCAACATATCCGTTGTAGCCGCAGTAGTTTGGGTCGAACACATCGTCGTATTCTTCCACGATGGTGCAAAATGCAGATCTCTCATTGGCTGAAAGCATTTTGTCTGGGTCGATTTGGATCGTGGCGGAGTGCTTGGTCGATTTGGTATCGATGCTGTGAGAACGTACGTTCACGAATACGGCAGGTTTGGTGGGAAGTGTGTTTGTGTCGACGCCTGGCACGAATACTTCACGAATTTGGCAGAAATGTTCGTTTCGTCTGAGGATGCGTACAGTATTTGTGAGGTTGGCGATGCAGATCTTACCCGCAATGCTGGCAATGATTGCTGGTTGTGGCCACACTTCAGAGTCACATGCGTATTTACTGACTGGCGCATCAGTGCGTGGTTCGAGTGCGAATGTAGCATCGGAGCAACAAACGTCTTTAGGTAGAGTCACCTCAACAAACTCGCCCGGCCAGACTGTCATGTTGGTGGGCGGGGCTCGTAACACATGAGCGCGTCTAACGGCGTGTCTGTTCAGCGATGGGTGCGTTGATCCGTATGTGTAGGTGGTGCCGTTGGACAATGTGATGAGGTGTTTGGCGGGGCGTATCGTTACGTCATTCGCCTCCATGAAGGGTGTGCCAGCAAGGATTTCGACGTCGAGGTTCTGAACGACTAAGCCGTTAAACGTGAATGTGTTGTTGTCGCGTGTTAGTTCGATAGCCGTTTCGCCAACGATGGTTAACGGTGACGATCCGTCGGCTTGGTGAGCTGACTGTGATGATTTCCGTATCACGCAACCCAATTTATGTGCTGTGGCATGGCGAATCATGTTCCCAGTAGCTACGCTGTCAATGGTTACACGGGCTGTGTGATGACCGTAGAACACTTTTAAATAAGGTGACTGTCGAACCTCGATTTTTTGCACTGTTGGGATTTCATAATCGATGATTTCGGTGTTGGTCTCGTCAGGTTCTGTGGAGTTGTGTTTGTCATCATCGTCAAGTATGTCGATAATCTGTCGTGCTTTGGCTATGTAGCGTCGGTCTTCTTCCGGTAAGTGTATGCATTCACTTAGAAAATGACGAAAGTTGCTACGTCCAGCTTGTTTACATAGTGGGCATACTCTGGTGCTTGTCGAACGTCGGGGATAGGCATGTGGGCCTGGTGTACGTCTTGGTATTGAGGGTCTGACTTGTGGCCGAGAGGTTGCAGCTCGCATGACCCTCGCGTCTTCGGACGATCGGATTTCTTCAAGTAGAGATGTTAGCGCCTGTGAGATTTCTGGCTTGATCGACGCCAAAGTGCGCGTGCGTAGTTCTGTACCATATCTCTGTTTAACTAGTTTGGGCAAATCTGTGTGAATGAGCTGCAACCAAGTGAGGACCACAAAGTTTTCTAATGTAGGGGTTATTTCTTCGTCTACTGTGATGTTTTGATCATGGTGTGAGATGTTTCCTTCGGATCTGAGCATATTGTCTTCGATGAAGGCGACCAAACGTTGATATAAGTCCTCTGGTCTCTCGTCATGCTCGAGGCGTATGTCAGTGAAGTCAATGAAGTGTGCGCCTGTGGACTGGAATCCGTAGTGTAGTCTAATGACTTGCCAGATGGTTGCGAGTGAAGTGGAGTTTTTGACTATGGTGTTCCGTGCAATGATCGGGCAGTAATTTGCGATTTGACCAAGCATAAGTTCTAACATGTACATTTTTTGCTGAGCCGTGCGGAGGGTTCCGCCTGGCACGTCGCCTGCGTCTTTAGTTAGTCCATGGTTTGGATGGGCCGCTGTCTTCTTCTCCCACCTCGCGTCGTCTGCTAAGAATCCGGTGAAATTGTTGTCCAGTGACAGGACATACAGTAGGTTCTGCCGCCAGTTTTCGAACGTGTTGACAGTCTCTTGTTTCGTTAAACACCACTGCTTCTCTGCTCGTGGACTTGCCATGTCTTAGCTTTCTGGTGGCGTTACCCAGCGGGAACTCTGCTGACTAATCGTGGTTCGAAGCTGTTAGTGCGAGTGACCAAAGTTTTAAGTTTTTAGTTGCGCGTGGGTCTTTTGGACCGCTGCCACCACGCCACTATGGTCGATAGGTTACACTGAAGCTCCGAGCAATTATACACCACCAATGCAAAGAGTAGAACGATTTATTAAGGATACTTATCGAGGCCTACGCGCAGACAACAAACAGCAAATCAAGCATGGCCGAAGATTCCACACGAGGCGCCAGGGCCTGACACACAGTCCGTCAGGCGGCGCATCTATCTATAGTCATACACATACTGGCGCTATTTGACTTTGGTTGACACGGAACACTTTTAAAAAATCGCTTTCTGCTCTTTTGCCTCTCATATTCTTTCTGTAGACGGTCCTTTTCTGGCGTAGATATTAATATCACGCTCTTTCGCTTCCTGATAGTCTTTGTAGTTTCAACACTCGGACCAGCCTTTGGGAATGGACGTATTTGTTCCGGCGTTGTCCAGATACCACGCGGACTCAGGCTCCGAATTTTTCTCCTGGCTTTTCTAATTTCCACTGTCTCCAGACTGCAGATCTTTCTCCTAGCTTCTCGTTGGCATATTTGTCAGCTCTTGTTGTCTTTCTCTTGTAAGACCTAAACTTTAATCAATCTGCAATAAATGCAAAATTTTATGATACAAATAAACTTTAACAATTATATGTAGTGTGGGTTAAAGTAGGTATAATACATGGATTTGCAAACAACGGCCTTCGGGGTAAGTTGTTTGAGTTGTAACTACTATTCCCGTTACATTTGTAACAATTTGCCCCGAACAAGCTGTTTGCAGTTGAACGTTCTTGGAAGAAAATCCAGCGTGAATTTCAGTGTAAATTCCCTGTGGCATAGCGTTGTATTGTATACAGTATATGTGTTCTAAATTTCTCCCATAAAACTTCATAATTGGTTAAAAAGCCATTTTTTTTCATACCTCGTAAATGTCGCCTTGTGATCGGCTCGTTTCTGCACGGTGTGACCTCTTGTGGACTTCATCGAACTACTGTGCAAGGTGTCTCCATCTGTGTTATATTTTTGTAAAATGTTTCTGTAACAACCTACCCATGTGTGCATCTAGCCTCGGTCTCCCCTACAATGTAGCGTATACAATCATAAAATCTCTAATATATAACATGCCGGGTATCATTAATACATATCTTCTTTTTCCTCATGCTCCCATGTCACTCAGTTGCTTATTCTGCTTTTCTTGTTACTTCCCACGTCTCTGCCTGTTGCTCGCACTGATATTCCATTCTTGGTTGTTCACACCTGCCTTCTTAAGTTATCTTTTGATGCTGTCTTTCCATATCAGCTTTGGTCTTCCCCTCTTCTGATTTCCATGCTCTTTTTGATCATTAATACACATAAATAACTTGAAAACCTGTCGTGCTGGCTGAATTCTGACTTCAGATTAAGTACGAATGAAGTATCAATCTGGTGGGAAGCACACATCGAATGTTAGAGGGATTTTGACATCGGTTCCGGGTTGTTACGCCTCGTTCCGCGGTTTACAGAGCCCAGACATTTTGGAACGTCAACAATAACATGAACACAAGTCATGTTCGATGTTGTCTAGACAAAGTCAAGATGTTATTAATCGTATTATTTGTATCAAAGACGTCAGGTTCGGTACAAATTAATGTTGTGAGATCATAGCGTTATCTGTGATTAACAATTATCGTGTTACAAGATTTGTCGTAGCATCCGTCAGTAACAAGGCATAGGCGTGGGAACGGGGGAGGGGGAGGGGGCGAGGGGAAGCTGTCCTCCTGGAAATTCTCCCAGGGGGGCAGATATATGTTGAGCGTGAGTTTTTGTTTTTGTGGTGAGCGTCAATGGCGGGTGGAAATGTAAATTTTATGACACGATTAATGTGTAGTTTTGTCGGCAGTGAAAGTTTTGTGCAATTGGAAGGCAGACGTATGGTTTTCTGCCCCCCCCTCCTAGTAATAGTCGGCGCGGCGGCGAAAAGTGCTTTTTTCAAAGCACCCCCTCCCCCGGTCTTCGGATATCATCATAATGTTCAGCTGAGACAGCGGAGATAAGCTGGAGAAGGTAAATTGACAGCAGAGGCGCGATGTAAAAAATAACAACAATAATTATTTTCAACACCACTGTCCCCCCGTGCTCGGAGAGAAGCTGAAGTTAAAGCGGCGAAAAATTTCCAACAGCACCCCCTCCCGTCTTCCTATATCTCAGTCGAGCCAACCGAGACAGTCACAAGGTGAAGGAAGATGTGAAGATATGCGGCGGCGAAAATGTTGAAGTGATACTGAAGCTCTGGTAGCCCTCCCAATGTGAATTTCGTTCCCGCGCCATGGTAACAAGGAAAATCTACTCCAGTTTCCATGACAACACAAAAGTAACAATAACATTGACGATTGTTGTGTGCATTGACAAGTCAGTATTCATTTCGTATTGTGTCATTTGTTCCATTCTGTTTAAATGCGTCAGTGAACGTTTATGTTGAAATGGCAGTTAGAATTGTTATGAACCTGGCTGGCTTGTCATCATTCAGTGTAGTAGTCAAAATATTGCTTTGCCACGGAATTGTGCGATGGACGAATTTGGGATACACTAGATGTTTCGATTATTTTATTGAATTGAACCATTATCACATAATTGTAAAACTGTTTATTTGCCATAAATATATAAAGCAAAATTTAGTACACTCATATTCTAAGTAATAATATATTTCAATAGTAATCATAACTGATTACGTGTGTGGTGTAATCACCTCACCCTTGGTATTGACTTTCCAGCATAATTATCTCTAAAGCTAAGCAGTATCCAGCATGTGTTTGAAAGACACAACTTGATAATAAATATCAAATTCAACAAATGTATAAATCAAATTAATAAATATCAAATTTAATAATCTAGTGAATAGAAGGGCACAAGTCACAAACATGCCTGGTGTAATAGTAATATGTAATAGTAATGATTACAAATATTGAAGTAATAGTAACAGTAATAGGTTGAATAAAAACACAATGTAATAATAATTGGGAGCAATGTAATAGTAATTGACCTATTACTTTTATATTACTATTGGACATTTCAAAGTTCAATTTTAGTTGCGGTTATTTGCAGTCAGGTTATTTCATTATTTACAAGGTAAAGAATATTCCACTAGTTTCACCAGGTTTTATGATTCTGTGAATCATGGCCCTCAGTCCTTTTCACCCTGGACGTTATGACAGTTTACATAGCACTAGCAGACATTGGGACAGAGTGACAGCTGCATGGCTTAAGGTTTTCAATAGTTCTTTGAAGTTGGTTCTCATGCCAACTATTCTTTTTTACACAAGCCTGTATGGGTGTAGTGGCTGTCCCCACGTTACTAGGCTTAAACAACAGAGGTGTGAAAAACATCCTGATGTATTTGTACATGTGCAAATAATCAACTGTTTACCAAGTAACGGTAGCGCAGTATGGTTTAATTACACTAATTATAATTCAACAAGTTATAGTGATTGCTTTTGTTTCCTATATAGTACTTGAATACAAAATGAAAAATATGTTCTATCCATAAACGGTGTAGTTAGTAGATGATACTAAATTTGATATTTATATTTTGTGGAACATATGCATACCGTGTATTATACTACAATATTTATAGTTCTGGTGAAAAATATAATAGTAGTAATAACTGCTACAAATGTAATAGTAATAATAATCAAAAACTAGTGATCCAGCCAGCAGCATTTAATATGTCCCAACTCACAAGTACAACAATTAGGGCTTTGCAGAGTGAAACTCATGCAACACAACTGGTCATAAATCCAAAGTAGTGGATATATCCTGAAAGTTCCTGTGAAATCATGCTACTTGGAAAGATTCATCTCCTACCCAATTCCTGTTTTCCATGTCACAAGATTAACTGCATTGTGATAGTGTCTTATTGTCAATAGTTCCATCAACAACGCATAATATATTGTCTCTATAAATAGTTGTGTTATGCAAGACACTTTGGTCCTGGACATTCACGTTGGTTGACTTCTTACAAACAGGATAAAGAATTACAACATAAGCGTAACAGGACCCGGAAATTACACAAACCAAAGAATTGGTTATTAATATGTCTGCATTGTTAATAAATATTAGATTTTCTACCCATATTCCAAAACGTTTATATTTTCCTAGTATTGCTTATATTTCATAAGTTGGAAAGAGTTTAAGTTATTTACAGAAAGAGCAAAACAAAATTCTAAAAATAATGCATTCCTTCGTGGGGCGATTGAACTAAGGAATAACTACTCTACCCGAGTCAGTACTTATGTTGGTACATGTACCATTGTACAATGCATTGCTGGATCGATCAACACATTTATACTAGTGATCCATCTTCATGCATCGCGTAATTCCGTGGCAAAGTGGTATTATCGCCGTTTTTCTAAAACCTTAGACGTTTACATTGAAACAAGCCACGTTTCCC
Source organism: Escarpia spicata (assembly GCA_963995525.1). Taxonomy (NCBI): domain Eukaryota; kingdom Metazoa; phylum Annelida; class Polychaeta; order Sabellida; family Siboglinidae; genus Escarpia; species Escarpia spicata. The sequence continues at coordinate 19,923,647 of OZ023209.1, read as the reverse complement.
CATTGCTGATGTCGGTTTAACATAAACCTTAATCCATGCAATCAAACAGAAGATAACAAATGACACAACAAGCTAAGGGGCACTGAACTGTCTGAACAGGACGATGCACGAATTTAGGACACGTAAACCAGGCAATAACAAGACGAACGATGAACTTGATGCACAACTAATACTTATTTTGTATTCCCAATAACTAATAAATAACGACGGCAAACATATCGCCTGCACCAGACTGTTCTATAAATAGCCGCAGACGCCAAGCGTCGGCCGACAAAATACTTCTGCCGTGGAATAGCGCAATTTATACAGTGTGTACAATTATGGATTTTTCTTGTCGCAAATTCATACATACTGAAAAACTGTTGTACATTCTTTGGCAACATTGTTGTGTAAGTGTTGCCCCATATTTTAGCACAGTACATACTGTAAGGTAAACAGATTGAGTGGTATAATATAGACATGCCACTTTTGTTAAATCAAGAAGCTAGCTCTGTACATAATTGCACAGCACTTTGACAGTTTTGATTTCACTAAGGCTAAGCAAATGTGATTTTTCCATGTTAACTTGTCGTCAATCAGAACACCTAAAAGTTAACGACTTCAACTCTATTAATTTCTTCCTCATTTAGCATTATAGAAATACTTGAATTCAATATGCGATTTCCAAATATCGTGTAACTTGTTTTTGTAACATTTAGTGCATGATAACCTATTTATAGCAAACCATACATGAAGTCTGTTTAACTCAGCATTTGTCTTCCGGATCATTTCATCTAAATCGCAATCACAACACAATAAGTTAGTGTCATCTGCAAATGGAATATACTTAAACACTTCGGAAACATTACTAAATACGTAAAAACGTTTGAAACATTACTAACAACTTCTGAAACGTCACTAGTTACCATAGTTCGATCGGAAGATAAACATATATCGATATCTTGGGAAATCCCAACTTCGTTATTTGTTAGGAAATGCATCATTTATAAACAATAATGTATCAAACCACACAAAATGAAACATATATGATAGCAAGTGTGCTTTATAATAAGCAACTATTGTTCATGGTATGCATTCACTTTCGTAAAATGCGTTGAAAATTGCAATTAACTCAGAGAAAAAACTTGTTTAAGCAAATATGTTAACTATTATTTTTCAGTATTAAATCAGTGGGTTACAACTTTGCAACCATTTTAGATTTTGTCCACATATATCATTGGTTGTAGAACATTTTCAAAAGCGCCCCCTCCCCCCACCGTCTTCGTGTGTCATCGGTTGAGTCGAGACAGCAGAGAGACACTGATATTTTCGACAGATCCCCCCATCTTTACAGTTACACTTTCTTTCCTACGTCTTTGGGTGACACTCCGTCAGCGGAGTGGTGATGAAACTACGGCAGCCCCCCAATATGAATTTCGTTCCCGCGTCACATGACTATATCGTATCACGTGGGTAACATCCGGAAATCGCATCCAGGAATTTTCGAACACGTACATGTTTCCGCGGGAGTGTTCCGTTGTATTTGCAGCGTTTTGAGCGATCTAGTACACATTTCTAGTTGACTTTGCCGCACCAAAAATGTAAGCCAAACAAACCATTTAGTTAGTGGAAGCTGAAATTGGCGCACGGCTCAAAGAAACGACCAGCTGAATATGACCACGATATGGAAATGGAATGGACTAGCTGAACTGAAGTGGAGACGGAGGTCGACGCATTGCCAATGGCAATGATGATGTCTGCGAATCAGAGACGGTACAGGATTTTCTTTGTATTTTCTGACCTAACCATGAAAACGACCACCAACGGCAACAGCCGCCAAGCTACTCCACACATATCGTACATACATATACACACATTACGTTACAAAACCCATAATGGCATAAGGGCATTATTAAGGCATAACATTAAGATCAAAAATCACATAGTCAATTAAAACTCGACGTCGCCGGCGGGGACTACTCGTAGCTCCGCGGTTACCGTAACATTTATATTGTGTCGTCGACGCGTCGCTAAGTAAACGAGCTTCACGTAAATTCCGTACAGTGGCGCTGTCGTTATTGAGTACGTAGAGTCCCTGTATAAAGATAAAGCTTTGCAAAAGGTCCCCGTATTCGCGTGTTCGCGTGTTCGCGACGCTTCGACACAATTTAGGTACTTTTGCAGTTTAGGTCCGCACCTCGATAAAAACCTGATAACGGTCAACTACAGTCACCAAACTTCACATCATATAACTACAACACCTATTCTACCCATATACACTTGCCACATGAGCAAACAATTAAATTTACTGTCTTATATAGATCAAAATGTACAAGAAATCCACTCGTTTTTGCATGTATTCATTAGTTCCATCGTAAACTCCGGGAGGTGGCGCCACTTTATGGTTGACTTCAGACGTGGAGATAGTTCAAAATTCATATTCCAATAATATTGTAAAATAAAATCGATAAAATACGCGATAATTAATTAAATAAGATTACCTTAAATCCAGTGTTGACAGCAAGTGGGTTTTTTATTACGATTATTGGTTTGTGTAAATACTGGTGCATTTTAATATTGTTTACCAAAGGCAATTCGTCACAGGCAGCTATGATACAAGGCATGTAATAATCTGTTTCGTGTTTTACAAACATTTTATTTTGGAAACAAAATATTGTATTATTTCCTGAAAATAAGAAGCGAGCTTTATTATAAACAGTGACAGGTGAATTAAAAAAAGGTAGTTAACATGTGTGTTTGCTATGCAGTTACTGAATGGTTCAACAGTTTAAACAGTTTTTAACATCAATAATGTCAGCAACATGAAAGACTGTATAAAGGTCTTGATAAATATTTTATGGGATTTCTTTCTGATTCATTCCGGTTATAATCTTAAAATGGCGTATTTAGGTAGGCATCAGGCCATGGATGCCCCTTTCGGAAATATATTCTTTGTAATTATTGTGAAACCATAACATATTTAATTGTATTTATTATAAATTGTTCATGTTGTTAATATTTTATTTGTTAACAATGTTTTTTATTTTATATCACCGTAAAGATAATAATCTTACCTATAAATATGTCAATGGATGCACACACAAACTTGTTTAGGTATTGCCTTTTGAACATCGCGAATGTTCCACCTTGCATTATATCTGCTAAAGATTTGCAATGTTCAAACGGCAATAACTCAAAAAGTTAAAATAAATCGGGTTCATCCAGTGGCATATTTGTAGGTACGATTATTAGCTTTAATGTGACATTAAAAATATTAAATCCCATTGCAAGTTTGAATATTCGCAATGTTCAAATGGCAGTAACTCAGAAAGTTTGTGTGTGCACCCAGTGACATATTTATAGGTAAGATTATTATCTTTACGGTGATATAAAATAATATTAAATTCCGCGATTGCACTTTTAGGTACGGCCTGAAACACCAACCCGCCTCTCCTCGACCGCTAGGTGTAACAACAAACTGTGCAGAAAATGTTCAGAAATGCATTACCAAAAGGAGCCTTGAACAGGGTGACGGAGGGGGTTAAAAATTAGTAGACACTATTTTTAGAGTATATTTCATTCAGATTAGGGATTAAAAAAAGGTTAATTTTGCTTAGTCTTTAAAGGTAATTTATTGCATAAAACATTTCAGTTTTTTCCCAAATGTAAATTGTTGAGAGAAAGGCACATATACAACTAACAGGCCAAGTTCACTGAATTTCTAATATACATAGGAGCTGCTACAAAAGCATGTTGCAAAGATGTGATGGAATTTTGTGTTTTAGATGGACATGTTTACTAAGGTGTCTGTGTTTTACTTGACCGTTACACCTAGTAACTAGTATTTAAAATGTAAATGATATAGGCCTAATTTATTTCTTAGAAATTTGTCACATTTTCTAAATGTCCACCTGCCAAACTGCAGGTGTAACGATACTCAAATATCGGTCACACGATTCTAGTGCTTACACCAAATTAAGTAACGAATCAATGCAACAATGCCTGAAATATTGGTTGGATTCGCATGGAATAAATTGCTTTAATCATTATCCCTGTATTCTTGCAGGACTCGGAAAGATGGAGCCCAGTGGTGGGTGGCGACCCAGCCTTCTGATGGCGATGTTGGTTACGGTTTCAATTACTACTGCGGCATCAGGTAGGACATGGAACCCGTCACAGCGTGGAATGTGTCGAATCCTCTCTCTCATTGAAACCTTGAACACAAACATATTGCGGTCTCGCATAGACCCATCATCATATTAATTTTAGTGTTAGTTTTAGTGTTTGTGTGTGTATGCATTAAAATACAAAACTAAAGAACCGCTCAAAAAGAGTTATGAGGGACTTATCAAAAAAGAAATGCACAAATAACAACAGTAATACTATATTTAATAAATATGTGGTATTATTTTGTTGTACTGTGTAATCTTTGTCCAATATTTTGTGTAGGGGGCTATCAGTTTTACTGTTTATTTTGTTCATCATTGTGCAGGCGTAGTATCCCGTGGTTGGGCGAATGTTGCCAGATGGTGCCCTTCCAGTACTCGTCTAGTTCGTCTCTCCATCATCTCGCCGGTCTTCCTCTAGATCGTTTCCCTTCGTAAGTTTTCCAGGTTATGATACGCGATGTCCGTCGGTTATCGCGTAGTCTGCTGATGTGCCCTGCCCAGGTCCACTTCTGTCTTCTGATTTGTTCTATCACGTCTATGACCTTTGTTTTCTGCCTTACCCAGATGTTTGTTTTTCTCTCCCGATATGTGATGTTTAACATACTTCTATCCATCTTTGTTTGTGCGGCTGCTAGCTTGTTGTTTGCCTGGATGGTGAGTGCCCATGTTTCCGCGCCGTATGTCATTGCTGGAAGTACGCATGAGTTGAAGACTTTTCTCTTCAAGCAGGTTCCAAAGTTTCCCTTGAAGATGTCGCGGTGTTTGGCGAATGCTGTCCAGCCGGCAGTGACCCTTCTTTGAATCTCCTTGTCTTCGTTTTTGTCTCTGATACTGTATCGCTGTCCCAGATAGACGTAGCTTTCAATGTTCTCTATCTGCGTGGTGTTGATGTATATTGGTGTGTCGTTTTCTAGCATCACTTTTTGTCTTCGAAATGTTCATCTTGAGACCTTGTTTTTCACTTTCATCAGCTCGCTCCTGCAGCATGTTTTGTAGTTCTTGCGGTGTAGTAGCGCATATGAGTATGTCGTCGGCGAAGCGAAGATCGCTGAGATATTCTCCGTCTATCATCAAGCCTCTGGTTTCCCAGGTCAGTCTTCGGATTATGCATTCGAATGTTGCCGTGAACAGCTTGGGCGATATGGTGTCACCCTGTCGTACTCCTCTTTTGATGTTGATTTTGTTGCTGTTTTTGTATAGGTGGACTGTCACCAAGCTGTTGGTGTAGATGTCTTTCAGGAGATCGTTGTACTCATCTTCTATCCCCTGTTCTTGAAGGGAGGTCAATATTGCTTGAGTTTGTATCGAATCGAAAGCCTTCTCGACGAAAGCGATGCAGAGCGGGATATTATATTCTCGGCACTTCTCTTTCAGTTGGTTTACGACGTGTACGTGGTCTGTCGTTGAATACCTGCTTCTGAATCCTGCTTGCACTCGTGGCTGGTTTTCGTCCAGTGTCTTCTCTAGTCTATTCATTAGTATCTTTGTGAGTAATTTGTTAATGTTTGATAACAGACATATCGGTCTGTAGTTCTTTAAGTCTTTCTTATTTCGCCTCTTGAAGGTCATCATCATCTTTGCCTTCTCCCAAGCGGTGGGTATTCGTCTTTCTGATAATCGTTTAGTATACAGCTTAGCCAGTATCTTCGAGATGATATCTTCTCCTGCTTTTAATGTTTCAATGTTTACACGGTCGTTGTCTGATGTCTTCCCATTCTTCATACCTCTTAGCGCAGCTTCCACTTCCCATGGTGTTATCTCTGGTACCTCTTTCCGCTCGGTGTGAATTATGGTACTCTGTTCACTGTCATATAGCTCGGTGTAGAATTCTTCTGTAGATTCCATGAATGTCTTGTATTTCTCTACCCCGCTTGTCTAGAAGTGTAATCAGTCTGTCTCGGCGTAGTGCATGCGTTCTTCTTGCTTTCTTCAGGCTCTTTTATGACATAATTGTTTCTCATATGATCTCTTGTTTGTACTCTCTGATGTTCTCCTTCGCTTTCTTTTTGATGGTCTAGCATATTTCTGCGTGCTCTATTTGTCTTTTACGGTCGCCGTTATCCACCATTTCTCGTCGTTTCTTCGTTAGTGCTTGTGTCGGTGACGATATTCTTGTCATTACATGCATATTGATTGCTTTGGCTACACGTGTTGGACTTAGTTGGATCATTTCAGTGATGTTTTCGCTGATGGTGTCGATGTCGTCTAGTTCCTGTAGTGTTTCGAATTGATTTCGCTGTTCGAGTTGGAATTCGATCTTTTTTCTTCCGATTTGTGTGGTATCTACACTCGGTGGTCTCTTGTTTACCAACTTCTTCCTTTCAGCCTTGACGTTCAGTTTGATGTTGCACATTACCATTCTGTGGTCACTTCCAATGTTGACTTGGTTGATGACAGTTACATCAGTGACCATGTCTGGCTTGCTTGTGAGGATGTAGTCAATTTCGTTCTTTGTTTCTTCATTTGGGCTTTTCCATGTCCATCTCCTCCCTGCTTTTTAACATGGTATTCATGATTTTGTACTTTCTTGATGTTGCCCATTCTACCAAGGTGTCGCCTCTTTCATTTCTCACACCTAGGCCAAATTTGCCTGTTGCCGTTTCCAAAATGTTTGTTCGTTTCGCTACTTGCGCATTAAAGTCTCCCGTCACTATCGTGTAGTGGGTTGGCTTTTCTAAGGTCTCATCCACGTCGTTGTAGAAGTTGTCTGTGTCTTCTTCTGAGTAGGATGTTGTTGGTGCATATACTTATACCATCTTCAGTTTGAAGAGCTTTATTATGCATAGAACAAGTTCTGCTACTCTGGGGCTGATGCTGTTAATCCTCACTATATTGTATTTCCATTTCTTTTTTATGAGAAAGCCTACTCCAGCTTGGCCGTTATTCGCTGTGGAATGGTATAGTAGATGGCCGCTTTGTAAGGTAGTGAAGCATTCCTCTCTTCTGACTTCTCCGATCCCGATCACATCCCATGCCAACTTGGTTTCCCTAAGTTCTTCCTCCAGTTCTGTATCTGTTCATCTCGTAGTAGTGTTCTTACGTTATTATATTGTTATTACTCTATAAATATATATATTTATCTTGATCATTCATATTTCTAAAAAGCTCAATCAGTGTTTGTTGCATACCCTATTAGTTCTTGTGTTTAATTAAAATATAAAGGGCATTTCATGAAAACACGAGACTCATATTCTATTTCATTAGTACAGTTATAATATCTTCTAACTTCAGGTGGAGGGTAATTATGTTCAAAACGTCCAGTTTCAATTCTGATTGGTGCCATGTCACTTCAAAATTTTGCAAGTGCTGAACGGTTACCTTTATTCATAATTTTCTGCCTGTCAAGTGACGGGATACCTTAGTAGAAGACAATGGTGAAAATAATATTCATCAAATGTTAGAAAAGACACAGCATCATTACATAAACACCATCACGCATTCGCATATACTTGTTGTTTGTTCAAAATGACGAAGGTCGGAGAGAATGAAGTTCACGTCCATGAGGGTAGACATAAGTATTATTGTGTTCGCGTTTGCTGCATGATGCAGTAGCCTTTCTCCAGAAGTATTACGTTAAGTTTTACTTAATACGTGCTCATTACATTTTACGTATTATGTGCACATTACATTTTAAAGTTCAAAACCGTCAAGGAACGAACTGATTTACCCCATAAAGCTGTGTTGATATATTATATGGGGTATTTAAAAAATAGTTAAGTATTATATACAATTCTAGAGGGTTGTTGATTAATCCCTGAAAGTTTAGAGTAACGAGGTTCAAGCCGTCAATTGGGGAAATGTTCAGATACTCACGCTAGGTCGACTACAGTTAAATGCTTATCTACACATTTAGTTATGAACTGTCTATATGTTCTTAGTTAATTTATACTGCTGTTTAATAGTATAAAGGCATTACACTTGTCTTAGCCATTAATAAAACCAAAGCTGTGTTCGATGCAGTAGCTGCGGTTTTTACGGACCCTTATAATCAAGGTGTTCAGTAAAAAGCATAGATGCATGCAGTGCACTTTTATATTATATGCGTTTAGATTGCTCTCTCACTGGATAATATTTTATTGATTAAAAACAATTGTATTATCGATACACGAGCCGATTGAATATGGTGACTATGCATTTCTTCCTCTAGCGTGCACCAATGGAGCTGACAACTGTGCGACGTGCACCGGCGAAACTTGTGGGATGTGCACAGATGGATTCTATGTTAATGAAGGCGGCACATGTGCAGGTGAAGAATTGAATATACTAAACTAAAACTAAATCTTCAATTGGCGGAAGACTATAAATGCTTCTTCAATAAACAGTATTGTTATCAACGGCAATAATGTATTACACTTTTTTCATTTTTTATTCAAATGACTAATATGCAATATTTGAAGTGAATGTTCCTGATGCACTGCTTTTAATAATGCACACTATATGGCCAGCAAGAATGGACGCTACATTTCGTTGGTAAGACTGCTGAAGTGGATAACTTGCAATGTTTGATAACAATATCGAATCTTCCATCTCTTTCTGAATGTGCTACTCACTGTTCGAAATGCACTGCTGCTGCTGCTGCTGAAATGATCTGTATAACCAATCGTACTACTACTACTACGGAGTTTGTGTTTGACGATTTTGTAAAAGTGATATCTCATGCTTAAAAAACGAAGATCAACGTGTAAAATAGATCACTTGCATCTGTCAATTTATATAGAATTAGCTGCAGGAATAGTGGGCATTAAATCATGTGCTGCTACTTGGTAGTACTAATCATTGCAAATAATGGCGAACATAACACATAGGTAACTCTTTCTGAGCCTGGTGACTTCATTTGTCAGGATAAATCTGTCAGGCCCCTACACACATCATCTCCATCACGAGTTTGTGATCAGAGATGTAACTCTCCATCCCCTCCGCTGAAGGGATATTAATATTGGATCACTGGTTGGTACGACTGCTGAAGTGGATCAATTGTAAAATTTTCATTTATGTAACAATATTGATATTTTCTTCTTTTTCAGCATGTGCTAGTGAATGTTCCAAATGCACTGGGCCTGCAGCTACCGAATGCTCAGAATGCACAGATGGACACTACTACGTAGCAGCAACTACAACGTGCACAGGTAGCAAACTACTATTAATACTACTGCTACTACAACTATTATTATTACAACAACTGCTATTGAAATTATCTGTATAACGTCCACTAACAATAGTTCTACTACATGAAGCACTAATTAACAGGAGCATACACATACCTAATTTGCATAAGGCACGCGTTAGACTGGACTTTGTTTTTATACAGACCTGAGCCGGTCTTCTTAAATTTTGAAACCTGGTTGCGTGGGTGATACATTTTATCATAAAATTGTCAGTGTTAATATTCGTAGTAATTTGGGAGCCTTGTTCTCGGAGGTTCTGTTTGGTCGGTTTTTAAATGTAATGTCTCGTACTAACAAAAATTCATATAAACGAGGTAAGTATACCCCTGGCTATTGTCTATTCATATAGAATTAGCTATAGGAATAGTGGGCATTAAATCGCGTAATTTTGAACCCTGGTTACGTGGGTGATACATTTTATTTTAAAATGTTCACTCTTAATATTCGCAGTAACCAAACATGTAATGTTATTAATAATTACATGCACTGACAAGTTGTTTATTTAGACTAAGAACAGTGTTATTGGAGGGTGTGTTTGGTCGGTTTTTATAAGTGATGTCGCATGCTAACAAAAACTCACATAAACGTGGAAAGTAGACCCCTTGCTATTGTCTATTCGTATATAATTAACTGTAGGAATAGTTGGCATTAAATGTAGTTTCAATCTTTGCAAACGATGGCAAACATAACATATAGGTAACTATTTCTGAGACTGTTGACTTCGCTTGTGAGGATAAATATGTCAGGCCTCTACTCACATCGTCTCCATCACTAGTTTGTGATCAGAGTTGTAACTCTCCATCCCTTCCGCTGAAGGAATAATACTATTAGATGACTGGTTGGAACTTCTGCTGAAGTCTATTACTTGCAATTTTTCATTTATATGACAATATTGATATTTTCTTCTTTTTCAGCATGTGCTAGTGAATGTTCCAAATGCACCGGGCCTGCAGCTACCGAATGCTCAGAATGCACAGATGTACACTACTACGTAGCAGCAACTACAACTTGCACAGGTAGCAAACTACTACTATTAATACTACTGCTACTACAACTATTATTATTACAACAACTGCTATTGAATTTATCTGTATAACGTCCACTAACAATAGTTCTACTATTTGAAGCACTAATTAACGGGAGCATACACATACCTAATTTGCATCAGGCAAGCGTTAGACTGGACTTTGTTTTAAACAGACCTAAGCCGGTCTAATGAAATTTAGAAACCTAGTTGCGTGGGTGATACATTTTATTATAAAATTGTCAGTGTTAATATTCGTAGTAATTTAGGAGCCTTGTTCTCGGAGGTTCTGTTTGGTTGGATTTTAAACGTAATGTCTCGTGATCACAAAAATTCGTATAAACGAGGTAAGTATACCCATGGCTATTGTCTATTCATATAGAATTAGCTGTAGGAATAGTGGGCATTAAATCGCGTAATGCTACTTTGCAGTTTCAATCATTGCAAACGATGGTAAACATAACATATAGGTAACTATTTCTGTGACTGTTGACTACGCTTGTCAGGATAAATATGTCAGGCCTCTACACACATCATCTCCATCACGAGTTTGTGATCAGAGGTGTAACTCTCCATTCCCTCCGCTGAAGGAATAATACTATTAGATGACTGGTTGGTACTTATGCTGAGGTGGATAACTTGCAATTTTTCATTTATATGACAATATTGATATTTTCTTCTTTTTCAGCATGTGCTAGTGAATGTTCCAAATGCACCGGGCCTGCAGCTACCGAATGCTCAGAATGCATAGATGGACACTACTACGTAGCAGCAACTACAACTTGCACAGGTAGCAAACTACTACTATTAATACTACTGCTACTACAACTATTATTATTACAACAACTGCTATTGAAATTATCTGTATAACGTCCACTAACAATAGTTCTACTATTTGCAGCACTAATTAACACGAGCTTTTCCATCCCTAATTTGCATAAGGCACGCGTTAGACTGGACTTTGTTATGAAACAGACCTCCGCCGGTCTACTTCAATTTTGAACCCTGGTTGCGTGGGTGATAGATTTTATTTTAAAATGTTCACTGTTAATATTCGTAGTAACCAAACATGTACTGTTATTAATAATTACTTGCAATGAAAAGTTGTTTAGTTAAATTAGGAACAGTGTTCTTGGAGGGTGTGTTTGGTCGGTTTTTAAATGTGATGTCGCATGCTAACAAAAACTCACATAAACGTGGAAAGTAGACCCCTTGCTATTGGCTATTCGTATAGAATTAACTGTAGGAATATTTGGTATTAAATGTAGTTTCAATCTTTGCAAACGATGGCAAACATAACATATAGGTAACTATTTCTGAGACTGTTGACTACGCTTGTCAGGATAAATATGTCAGGCCTCTACACACATCATCTCCATCACGAGTTTGGGATCAGAGGTGTAACTCTCCATTCCCTCCGCTGAAGGAATAATACTATTAGATGACTGGTTGGTACTTCTGCTGAGGTGGATAACTTGCAATTTTTCATTTATATGACAATATTGATATTTTCTTCTTTTTCAGCATGTGCTAGTGAATGTTCCAAATGCACCGGGCCTGCAGCAACGGAATGCTCAGAATGCACAGATGGACACTACTACGTAGCAGCAACTACAACTTGCACAGGTAGCAAACTACTACTATTAATACTACTACTTCTACAACTATTATTATTACAACAAGTGCTGCTGAAGTTATGTGTATAACGTCCAATAACAATAGTACTACTACTTGAAGCACTAATTAACACGAGCGTTTATATCCCTAATTTGCATAAGGCATTCGTTAGACTGGACTTTGTTATGAAACAGACCTTCGCCGGTCTACTTCAATTTTGAAACCTGGTTGCGTGGGTGATAGATTTTATTTTAAAATGTTCACTCTTAATATTCGTAGTAACCAAACATGTACTGTTATTAATAATTACTTGCAATGAAAAGTTGTTTACTTAAATTAGGAACAGTGTTCTTGGAGGGTGTGTTTGGTCGGTTTTTAAATGTGATGTCGCATGCTAACAAAAACTCACATAAACGTGGAAAGTAGACCCTTTGCTATTGGCTATTCGTATAGAATTAACTGTAGGAATACTTGGCATTAAATGTAGTTTCAATCTTTGCAAACGATGGTAAACATAACATATAGGTAACTATTTCTGAGACTGTTGACTTCGCTTGTGAGGATAAATATATCAGGCCTCTACTCACGTCGTCTCTATCACGATTTTGTGATCAGAGTTGTAACTCTCCATCCCCTTTGCTAAAGGAATAATACTATTAGATGACTGGATGGTACTTCTGCTGAAGTGGATAACTTGCAATTTTTCATTTATATGACAACATTGATATTTTCTTCTTGTTCAGCATGTGCTAGTGAATGTTCCAAATGCACCGGGCCTGCAGCAACAGAATGCTCAGAATGCACAGATGGACACTACTACGTAGCAGCAACTACAACTTGCACAGGTAGCAAACTACTTCTATTAATACTACTACTACTATAGCTATTATTATTACAACAGCTGCTGCTGAAGTTATGTGTATAACGTCCACTAACAATAGTACTACTACTTGAAGCACTAATTAACACGAGCGTTTACATCCCTAATTTGCATAAGGCACGCGTTAGACTGGACTTTGTTATGAAACAGACCTCCGCCGGTCTACTTCAATTTTGAACCCTGGTTGCGTGGGTTATAGATTTTATTTTAAAATGTTCACTTTTAATATTCGTAGTAACCAAACATGTACTGTTATTAATAATTACTTGCAATGAAAAGTTGTTTAGTTAAATTAGGAACAGTGTTCTTGGAGGGTGTGTTTGGTCAGTTTTTAAATGTGATGTCGCATGCTAACAAAAACTCACATAAACGTGGAAAGTAGACCCCTTGCTATTGGCTATTCGTATAGAATTAACTGTAGGAATATTTGGTATTAAATGTAGTTTCAATCTTTGCAAACGATGGCAAACATAACATATAGGTAACTATTTATGAGACTGTTGACTACGCTTGTCAGGATAAATATGTCAAGCCTCTACACACATCATTTCCATCACGAGTTTGGGATCAGAGGTGTAACTCTCCATTCCCTCCGCTGAAGGAATAATACTATTAGATGACTGGTTGGTACTTCTGCTGAAGTGGATAACTTGCAATTTTTCATTTATATGACAACATTGATATTTTCTTCTTTTTCAGCATGTGCTAGTGAATGTTCCAAATGCACCGGGCCTGCAGCTACAGAATGCTCAGAATGCACAGATGGACACTACTACGTAGCAGCAACTACAACTTGCACAGGTAGCAAACTACTTCTATTAATACTACTACTACTACTATAGCTATTATTATTACAACAGCTGCTGCTGAAGTTATGTGTATAACGTCCACTAACAATAGTACTACTACTTGAAGCACTAATTAACACGAGCGTACACATCCCTAATTTGCATAAGGCACGTGTTAGACTGGACTTTGTTATGAAACAGACCTCCGCCGGTCTACTTCAATTTTGAACCCTGGTTGCCTGGGTGATAGATTTTATTTTAAAATGTTCACTCTTAATATTCGTAGTAACCAAACATGTACTGTTATTAATAATTACTTGCAATGAAAAGTTGTTTACTTAAATTAGGAACAGTGTTCTTGGAGGGTGTGTTTGGTCGGTTTTTAAATGTGATGTCGCATGCTAACAAAAACTCACATAAACGTGGAAAGTAGACCCTTTGCTATTGGCTATTCGTATAGAATTAACTGTAGGAATAGTTGGCATTAAATGTAGTTTCAATCTTTGCAAACGATGGTAAACATAACATATAGGTAACTATTTCTGAGACTGTTGACTTCGCTTGTGAGGATAAATATATCAGGCCTCTACTCACGTCGTCTCTATCACGATTTTGTGATCAGAGTTGTAACTCTCCATCCCCTTTGCTAAAGGAATAATACTATTAGATGAATGGATGGTACTTCTGCTGAAGTGGATAACTTGCAATTTTTCATTTATATGACAACATTGATATTTTCTTCTTGTTCAGCATGTGCTAGTGAATGTTCCAAATGCACCGGGCCTGCAGCAACAGAATGCTCAGAATGCACAGATGGACACTACTACGTAGCAGCAACTACAACTTGCACAGGTAGCAAACTACTTCTATTAATACTACTACTACTATAGCTATTATTATTACAACAGCTGCTGCTGAAGTTATGTGTATAACGTCCACTAACAATAGTACTACTACTTGAAGCACTAATTAACACGAGCGTTTACATCCCTAATTTGCATAAGGCACGCGTTAGACTGGACTTTGTTATGAAACAGACCTCCGCCGGTCTACTTCAATTTTGAACCCTGGTTGCGTGGGTTATAGATTTTATTTTAAAATGTTCACTTTTAATATTCGTAGTAACCAAACATGTACTGTTATTAATAATTACTTGCAATGAAAAGTTGTTTAGTTAAATTAGGAACAGTGTTCTTGGAGGGTGTGTTTGGTCAGTTTTTAAATGTGATGTCGCATGCTAACAAAAACTCACATAAACGTGGAAAGTAGACCCCTTGCTATTGGCTATTCGTATAGAATTAACTGTAGGAATATTTGGTATTAAATGTAGTTTCAATCTTTGCAAACGATGGCAAACATAACATATAGGTAACTATTTATGAGACTGTTGACTACGCTTGTCAGGATAAATATGTCAAGCCTCTACACACATCATCTCCATCACGAGTTTGGGATCAGAGGTGTAACTCTCCATTCCCTCCGCTGAAGGAATAATACTATTAGATGACTGGTTGGTACTTCTGCTGAAGTGGATAACTTGCAATTTTTCATTTATATGACAACATTGATATTTTCTTCTTTTTCAGCATGTGCTAGTGAATGTTCCAAATGCACCGGGCCTGCAGCTACAGAATGCTCAGAATGCACAGATGGACACTACTACGTAGCAGCAACTACAACTTGCACAGGTAGCAAACTACTTCTATTAATACTACTACTACTACTATAGCTATTATTATTACAACAGCTGCTGCTGAAGTTATGTGTATAACGTCCACTAACAATAGTACTACTACTTGAAGCACTAATTAACACGAGCGTACACATCCCTAATTTGCATAAGGCACGTGTTAGACTGGACTTTGTTATGAAACAGACCTCCGCCGGTCTACTTCAATTTTGAACCCTGGTTGCCTGGGTGATAGATTTTATTTTAAAATGTTCACTCTTAATATTCGTAGTAACCAAACATGTACTGTTATTAATAATTACTTGCAATGAAAAGTTGTTTACTTAAATTAGGAACAGTGTTCTTGGAGGGTGTGTTTGGTCGGTTTTTAAATGTGATGTCGCATGCTAACAAAAACTCACATAAACGTGGAAAGTAGACCCTTTGCTATTGGCTATTCGTATAGAATTAACTGTAGGAATAGTTGGCATTAAATGTAGTTTCAATCTTTGCAAACGATGGTAAACATAACATATAGGTAACTATTTCTGAGACTGTTGACTTCGCTTGTGAGGATAAATATATCAGGCCTCTACTCACGTCGTCTCTATCACGATTTTGTGATCAGAGTTGTAACTCTCCATCCCCTTTGCTAAAGGAATAATACTATTAGATGACTGGATGGTACTTCTGCTGAAGTGGATAACTTGCAATTTTTCATTTATATGACATTGATATTTTCTTCTTGTTCAGCATGTGCTAGTGAATGTTCCAAATGCACCGGGCCTGCAGCAACAGAATGCTCAGAATGCACAGATGGACACTACTACGTAGCAGCAACTACAACTTGCACAGGTAGCAAACTACTTCTATTAATACTACTACTACTATAGCTATTATTATTACAACAGCTGCTGCTGAAGTTATGTGTATAACGTCCACTAACAATAGTACTACTACTTGAAGCACTAATTAACACGAGCGTTTACATCCCTAATTTGCATAAGGCACGCGTTAGACTGGACTTTGTTATGAAACAGACCTCCGCCGGTCTACTTCAATTTTGAACCCTGGTTGCGTGGGTTATAGATTTTATTTTAAAATGTTCACTTTTAATATTCGTAGTAACCAAACATGTACTGTTATTAATAATTACTTGCAATGAAAAGTTGTTTAGTTAAATTAGGAACAGTGTTCTTGGAGGGTGTGTTTGGTCAGTTTTTAAATGTGATGTCGCATGCTAACAAAAACTCACATAAACGTGGAAAGTAGACCCCTTGCTATTGGCTATTCGTATAGAATTAACTGTAGGAATATTTGGTATTAAATGTAGTTTCAATCTTTGCAAACGATGGCAAACATAACATATAGGTAACTATTTATGAGACTGTTGACTACGCTTGTCAGGATACATATGTCAAGCCTCTACACACATCATCTCCATCACGAGTTTGGGATCAGAGGTGTAACTCTCCATTCCCTCCGCTGAAGGAATAATACTATTAGATGACTGGTTGGTACTTCTGCTGAAGTGGATAACTTGCAATTTTTCATTTATATGACAACATTGATATTTTCTTCTTTTTCAGCATGTGCTAGTGAATGTTCCAAATGCACCGGGCCTGCAGCTACAGAATGCTCAGAATGCACAGATGGACACTACTACGTAGCAGCAACTACAACTTGCACAGGTAGCAAACTACTTCTATTAATACTACTACTACTACTATAGCTATTATTATTACAACAGCTGCTTCTGAAGTTATGTGTATAACGTCCACTAACAATAGTACTACTACTTGAAGCACTAATTAACACGAGCGTACACATCCCTAATTTGCATAAGGCACGTGTTAGACTGGACTTTGTTATGAAACAGACCTCCGCCGGTCTACTTCAATTTTGAACCCTGGTTGCCTGGATGATAGATTTTATTTTAAAATGTTCACTCTTAATATTCGTAGTAACCAAACATGTACTGTTATTAATAATTACTTGCAATGAAAAGTTGTTTAGTTAAATTAGGAACAGTGTTCTTGGAGGGTGTGTTTGGTCGGTTTTTAAATGTGATGTCGCATACCAACAAAAACTCACATAAACGTGGAAAGTAGACCCTTTGCTATTGGCTATTCGTATAGAATTAACTGTAGGAATAGTTGGCATTAAATGTAGTTTCAATCTTTGCAAACGATGGTAAACATAACATATAGGTAACTATTTCTGAGACTGTTGACTTCGCTTGTGAGGATAAATATATCAGGCCTCTACTCACGTCGTCTCTATCACGATTTTGTGATCAGAGTTGTAACTCTCCATCCCCTTTGCTAAAGGAATAATACTATTAGATGACTGGATGGTACTTCTGCTGAAGTGGATAACTTGCAATTTTTCATTTATATGACAACATTGATATTTTCTTCTTGTTCAGCATGTGCTAGTGAATGTTCCAAATGCACCGGGCCTGCAGCAACAGAATGCTCAGAATGCACAGATGGACACTACTACGTAGCAGCAACTACAACTTGCACAGGTAGCAAACTACTTCTATTAATACTACTACTACTATAGCTATTATTATTACAACAGCTGCTGCTGAAGTTATGTGTATAACGTCCACTAACAATAGTACTACTACTTGAAGCACTAATTAACACGAGCGTTTACATCCCTAATTTGCATAAGGCACGCGTTAGACTGGACTTTGTTATGAAACAGACCTCCGCCGGTCTACTTCAATTTTGAACCCTGGTTGCGTGGGTTATAGATTTTATTTTAAAATGTTCACTTTTAATATTCGTAGTAACCAAACATGTACTGTTATTAATAATTACTTGCAATGAAAAGTTGTTTAGTTAAATTAGGAACAGTGTTCTTGGAGGGTGTGTTTGGTCAGTTTTTAAATGTGATGTCGCATGCTAACAAAAACTCACATAAACGTGGAAAGTAGACCCCTTGCTATTGGCTATTCGTATAGAATTAACTGTAGGAATATTTGGTATTAAATGTAGTTTCAATCTTTGCAAACGATGGCAAACATAACATATAGGTAACTATTTATGAGACTGTTGACTACGCTTGT
Organism: Escarpia spicata; assembly: GCA_963995525.1. NCBI lineage: Eukaryota > Metazoa > Annelida > Polychaeta > Sabellida > Siboglinidae > Escarpia > Escarpia spicata. The sequence continues at coordinate 19,905,277 of OZ023209.1, read as the reverse complement.
CAGGATAAATATGTCAAGCCTCTACACACATCATCTCCATCACGAGTTTGTGATCAGAGGTGTAACTCTCCATTCCCTCCGCTGAAGGAATAATACTATTAGATGACTGGTTGGTACTTCTGCTGAAGTGGATAACTTGCAATTTTTCATTTATATGACAACATTGATATTTTCTTCTTTTTCAGCATGTGCTAGTGAATGTTCCAAATGCACCGGGCCTGCAGCTACAGAATGCTCAGAATGCACAGATGGACACTACTACGTAGCAGCAACTACAACTTGCACAGGTAGCAAACTACTTCTATTAATACTACTACTACTATAGCTATTATTATTACAACAGCTGCTGCTGAAGTTATGTGTATAACGTCCACTAACAATAGTACTACTACTTGAAGCACTAATTAACACGAGCGTACACATCCCTAATTTGCATAAGGCACGTGTTAGACTGGACTTTGTTATGAAACAGACCTCCGCCGGTCTACTTCAATTTTGAACCCTGGTTGCCTGGGTGATAGATTTTATTTTAAAATGTTCACTTTTAATATTCGTAGTAACCAAACATGTACTGTTATTAATAATTACTTGCAATGAAAAGTTGTTTAGTTAAATTAGGAACAGTGTTCTTGGAGGGTGTGTTTGGTCGGTTTTTAAATGTGATGTCGCATGCCAACAAAAACTCACATAAACGTGGAAAGTAGACCCTTTGCTATTGGCTATTCGTATAGAATTAACTGTAGGAATAGATGGCATTAAATGTAGTTTCAATCTTTGCAAACGATGGTAAACATAACATATAGGTAACTATTTCTGCGACTGTTGACTTCGCTTGTGAGGATAAATATATCAGGCCTCTACTCACGTCGTCTCTATCACGATTTTGTGATCAGAGTTGTAACTCTCCATCCCCTCCGCTAAAGGAATAATACTATTAGATGACTGGTTGGTACTTCTGCTGAAATGGATAACTTGCAATTTTTCATTTATATGACAACATTGATATTTTCTTCTTTTTCAGCATGTGCTAGTGAATGTTCCAAATGCACCGGGCCTGCAGCTACCGAATGCTCAGAATGCACAGATGGACACTACTACGTAGCAGCAACTACAACGTGCACAGGTAGCAAACTACTACTATTAATACTACTGCTACTACAACTATTATTATTACAACAACTGCTATTGATATTATCTGTATAACGTCCACTAACAATAGTTCTACTATTTGAAGCACTAATTAACAGGAGCATACACATACCTAATTTGCATCAGGCACGCGTTAGACTGGAATTTGTTTGTTTTTATACAGACCTGAGCCGGTCTACTGAAATTTGGAAACCTAGTTGCGTGGGTGATACATTTTAATATAACATTGTCAGTGTTAATATTCGTAGTAATTTAGGAGCCTTGTTCTCGGAAGTTCTGTTTGGTCGGTTTTTAAATGTAATGTCTCGTGCTAACAAAAATTCATAGAAACGAGGTAAGTATACCCCTGGCTATTGTCTATTCATATAGAATTAGCTGTAGGAATCGTGGGCATTAAATCGCGTAATGCTACTTTGCAGTTTCAATCATTGCAAACGATGGTAAACATAACATATAGGTAACTATTTCTGAGACTGTTGACTACGCTTATTAGGAAAAATATGTCAGGCCTCTATGCACATCATCTCCATTACGAGTTTGTGATCAGAGGTGTAACTCTCCATTCCCTCCGCTGAAGGAATAATACTATTAGATGACTGGTTGGTACTTCTGCTGAGGTGGATAACTTGCAATTTTTCATTTATATGACAATATTGATATTTTCTTCTTTTTCAGCATGTGCTAGTGAATGTTCCAAATGCACCGGGCCTGCAGCTACCGAATGCTCAGAATGCACAGATGGACACTACTACGTAGCAGCAACTACAACTTGCACAGGTAGCAAACTACTTCTATTAATACTAATACTACTACAGCTATTATTATTACAACAGCTGCTGCTGAAGTTATGTGTATAACGTCCACTAACAATAGTACTACTACTTGAAGCATTAATTAACACGAGCGAACACATCCCTAATTTGCATAAGGCACGCGTTAAACTGGACTTTGTTATGAAACAGACCTCCACCGGTCTACTTCAATTTTGAACCCTGGTTGCGTGGGTGATACATTTTATTTTAAAACGTTCACTCTTAATATTTGTAGTAACCAAACATGTACTGTTATTAATAATTACTTGCATTGAAAGGTTGTTTAGTAAAATTAAGAACAGTGTTCTTGGAGGGTGTGTTTGGTCGGTTTTTAAATGTGATGTCGCATGCTAACAAAAACTCACATAAACGTGGAAAGTAGACCCTTTGCTATTGGCTATTCGTATAGAATTAACTGTAGGAATAGTTGGCATTAAATGTAGTTTCAATCTTTGCAAACGATGGTAAACATAACATATAGGTAAATATTTCTGAGACTGTTGACTTCGCTTGTGAGGATAAATATATCAGGCCTCTACTCACGTCGTCTCTATCACGAGTTTGTGATCAGAGTTGTAACTCTCCATCCCCTCCGCTGAAGGAATAATACTATTAGATGACTGGTTGGTACTTCTGCTGAGTTTGATAACTTGCAATTTTTCATTTATATGACAATATTGATATTTTCTTCTTTTTCAGCATGTGTTAGTGAATGTTCCAAATGCACCGGGCCTGCAGCTACCGAATGCTCAGAATGCACATATGGACACTACTACGTAGCAGCAACTACAACGTGCACAGGTAGCAAACTACTACTATTAATACTACTGCTACTACAACTATTATTATTACAACAACTGCTATTGAAATTATCTGTATAACGTCCACTAACAATAGTTCTACTATTTGAAGCACTAATTAACAGGAGCATACACATACCTAATTTGCATCAGGCACGCGTTAGACTGGAATTTGTTTGTTTTTATACAGACCTGAGCCGGTCTACTGAAATTTGGAAACCTAGTTGCGTGGGTGATACATTTTAATATAAAATTGTCAGTGTTAATATTCGTAGTAATTTAGGAGCCTTGTTCTCGGAAGTTCTGTTTGGTCGGTTTTTAAATGTAATGTCTCGTGCTAACAAAAATTCATAGAAACGAGGTAAGTATACCCCTGGCTATTGTCTATTCATATAGAATTAGCTGTAGGAATCGTGCGTATTAAATCGCGTAATGCTACTTTGCAGTTTCAATCATTGCAAACGATGGTAAACATAACATATAGGTAACTATTTCTGAGACTGTTGACTACGCTTATCAGGAAAAATATGTCAGGCCTCTACACACATCATCTCCATCACGAGTTTGGGATCAGAGGTGTAACTCTCCATTCCCTCCGCTGAAGGAATAATACTATTAGATGACTGGTTGGTACTTCTGCTGAGGTGGATAACTTGCAATTTTTCATTTATATGACAATATTGATATTTTCTTCTTTTTCAGCATGTGCTAGTGAATGTTCCAAATGCACCGGGCCTGCAGCTACCGAATGCTCAGAATGCACAGATGGACACTACTACGTAGCAGCAACTACAACTTGCACAGGTAGCAAACTACTTCTATTAATACTAATACTACTACAGCTATTATTATTACAACAGCTGCTGCTGAAGTTATGTGTATAACGTCCACTAACAATAGTACTACTACTTGAAGCACTAATTAACACGAGCGTACACATCCCTAATTTGCATAAGTCACGCGTTAAACTGGACTTTGTTATGAAACAGACCTCCACCGGTCTACTTCAATTTTGAACCCTGGTTGCGTGGGTGATACATTTTATTTTAAAACGTTCACTCTTAATATTTGTAGTAACCAAACATGTACTGTTATTAATAATTACTTGCATTGAAAAGTTGTTTAGTAAAATTAAGAACAGTGTTCTTGGAGGGTGTGTTTGGTCGGTTTTTAAATGTGATGTCGCATGCTAACAAAAACTCACATAAACGTGGAAAGTAGACCCTTTGCTATTGGCTATTCGTATAGAATTAACTGTAGGAATAGTTGGCATTAAATGTAGTTTCAATCTTTGCAAACGATGGTAAACATAACATATAGGTAACTATTTATGAGACTGTTGACTTCGCTTGTGAGGATAAATATATCAGGCCTCTATTCACGTCGTCTCTATCACGATTTTGTGATCAGAGTTGTAACTCTCCATCCCCTCCGCTAAAGGAATAATACTATTAGATGACTGGTTGGTACTTCTGCTGAAGTGGATAACTTGCAATTTTTCATTTATATGACAACATTGATATTTTCTTCTTTTTCAGCATGTGCTAGTGAATGTTCCAAATGCACCGGGCCTGCAGCTACCGAATGCTCAGAATGCACAGATGGACACTACTACGTAGCAGCAACTACAACGTGCACAGGTAGCAAACTACTACTATTAATACTACTGCTACTACAACTATTATTATTACAACAACTGCTATTGAAATTATCTGTATAACGTCCACTAACAATAGTTCTACTATTTGAAGCACTAATTAACAGGAGCATACACATACCTAATTTGCATCAGGCACGCGTTAGACTGGAATTTGTTTGTTTTTATACAGACCTGAGCCGGTCTACTGAAATTTGGAAACCTAGTTGCGTGGGTGATACATTTTAATATAAAATTGTCAGTGTTAATATTCGTAGTAATTTAGGAGCCTTGTTCTCGCAAGTTCTGTTTGGTCGGTTTTTAAATGTAATGTCTCGTGCTAACAAAAATTCATAGAAACGAGGTAAGTATACCCCTGGCTATTGTCTATTCATATAGAATTAGCTGTAGGAATCGTGGGCATTAAATCGCGTAATGCTACTTTGCAGTTTCAATCATTGCAAACGATGGTAAACATAACATATAGGTAACTATTTCTGAGACTGTTGACTACGCTTATCAGGAAAAATATGTCAGGCCTCTACGCACATCATCTCCATTACGAGTTTGTGATCAGAGGTGTAACTCTCCATTCCCTCCGCTGAAGGAATAATACTATTAGATGACTGGTTGGTACTTCTGCTGAGGTGGATAACTTGCAATTTTTCATTTATATGACAATATTGATATTTTCTTCTTTTTCAGCATGTGCTAGTGAATGTTCCAAATGCACCGGGCCTGCAGCTACCGAATGCTCAGAATGCACAGATGGACACTACTACGTAGCAGCAACTACAACTTGCACAGGTAGCAAACTACTTCTATTAATACTAATACTACTACAGCTATTATTATTACAACAGCTGCTGCTGAAGTTATGTGTATAACGTCCACTAACAATAGTACTACTACTTGAAGCACTAATTAACACGAGCGAACACATCCCTAATTTGCATAAGGCACGCGTTAAACTGGATTTTGTTATGAAACAGACCTCCACCGGTCTACTTCAATTTTGAACCCTGGTTGCGTGGGTGATACATTTTATTTTAAAACGTTCACTCTTAATATTTGTAGTAACCAAACATGTACTGTTATTAATAATTACTTGCATTGAAAAGTTGTTTAGTAAAATTAAGAACAGTGTTCTTGGAGGGTGTGTTTGGTCGGTTTTTAAATGTGATGTCGCATGCTAACAAAAACTCACATAAACGTGGAAAGTAGACCCTTTGCTATTGGCTATTCGTATAGAATTAACTGTAGGAATAGTTGGCATTAAATGTAGTTTCAATCTTTGCAAACGATGGTAAACATAACATATAGGTAACTATTTCTGAGACTGTTGACTTCGCTTGTGAGGATAAATATATCAGGCCTCTACTCACGTCGTCTCTATCACGAGTTTGTGATCAGGGTTGTAACTCTCCATCCCCTCCGCTGAAGGAATAATACTATTAGATGACTGGTTGGTACTTCTGCTGAGTTTGATAACTTGCAATTTTTCATTTATATGACAATATTGATATTTTCTTCTTTTTCAGCATGTGTTAGTGAATGTTCCAAATGCACCGGGCCTGCAGCTACCGAATGCTCAGAATGCACAGATGGACACTACTACGTAGCAGCAACTACAACGTGCACAGGTAGCAAACTACTACTATTAATACTACTGCTACTACAACTATTATTATTACAACAACTGCTATTGAAATTATCTGTATAACGTCCACTAACAATAGTTCTACTATTTGAAGCACTAATTAACAGGAGCATACACATACCTAATTTGCATCAGGCACGCGTTAGACTGGAATTTGTTTGTTTTTATACAGACCTGAGCCGGTCTACTGAAATTTGGAAACCTAGTTGCGTGGGTGATACATTTTAATATAAAATTGTCAGTGTTAATATTCGTAGTAATTTAGGAGCCTTGTTCTCGGAAGTTCTGTTTGGTCGGTTTTTAAATGTAATGTCTCGTGCTAACAAAAATTCATAGAAACGAGGTAAGTATACCCCTGGCTATTGTCTATTCATATAGAATTAGCTGTAGGAATCGTGGGTATTAAATCGCGTAATGCTACTTTGCAGTTTCAATCATTGCAAACGATGGTAAACATAACATATAGGTAACTATTTCTGAGACTGTTGACTACGCTTATCAGGAAAAATATGTCAGGCCTCTACACACATCATCTCCATCACGAGTTTGGGATCAGAGGTGTAACTCTCCATTCCCTCCGCTGAAGGATTAATACTATTAGATGACTGGTTGGTACTTCTGCTGAGGTGGATAACTTGCAATTTTTCATTTATATGACAATATTGATATTTTCTTCTTTTTCAGCATGTGCTAGTGAATGTTCCAAATGCACCGGGCCTGCAGCTACCGAATGCTCAGAATGCACAGATGGACACTACTACGTAGCAGCAACTACAACTTGCACAGGTAGCAAACTACTTCTATTAATACTAATACTACTACAGCTATTATTATTACAACAGCTGCTGCTGAAGTTATGTGTATAACGTCCACTAACAATAGTACTACTACTTGAAGCACTAATTAACACGAGCGAACACATCCCTAATTTGCATAAGGCACGCGTTAAACTGGACTTTGTTATGAAACAGACCTCCACCGGTCTACTTCAATTTTGAACCCTGGTTGCGTGGGTGATACATTTTATTTTAAAACGTTCACTCTTAATATTTGTAGTAACCAAACATGTACTGTTATTAATAATTACTTGCATTGAAAAGTTGTTTAGTAAAATTAAGAACAGTGTTCTTGGAGGGTGTGTTTGGTCGGTTTTTAAATGTGATGTCGCATGCTAACAAAAACTCACATAAACGTGGAAAGTAGACCCTTTGCTATTGGCTATTCGTATAGAATTAACTGTAGGAATAGTTGGCATTCAATGTAGTTTCAATCTTTGCAAACGATGGTAAACATAACATATAGGTAACTATTTCTGAGACTGTTGACTTCGCTTGTGAGGATAAATATATCAGACCTCTATTCACGTCGTCTCTATCACGATTTTGTGATCAGAGTTGTAACTCTCCATCCCCTCCGCTAAAGGAATAATACTATTAGATGACTGGTTGGTACTTCTGCTGAAGTGGATAACTTGCAATTTTTCATTTATATGACAACATTGATATTTTCTTCTTTTTCAGCATGTGCTAGTGAATGTTCCAAATGCACCGGGCCTGCAGCTACCGAATGCTCAGAATGCACAGATGGACACTACTACGTAGCAGCAACTACAACGTGCACAGGTAGCAAACTACTACTATTAATACTACTGCTACTACAACTATTATTATTACAACAACTGCTATTGAAATTATCTGTATAACGTCCACTAACAATAGTTCTACTATTTGAAGCACTAATTAACAGGAGCATACACATACCTAATTTGCATCAGTCACGCGTTAGACTGGAATTTGTTTGTTTTTATACAGACCTGAGCCGGTCTACTGAAATTTGGAAACCTAGTTGCGTGGGTGATACATTTTAATATAAAATTGTCAGTGTTAATATTCGTAGTAATTTAGGAGCCTTGTTCTCGGAAGTTCTGTTTGGTCGGTTTTTAAATGTAATGTCTCGTGCTAACAAAAATTCATAGAAACGAGGTAAGTATACCCCTGGCTATTGTCTATTCATATAGAATTAGCTGTAGGAATCGTGGGCATTAAATCGCGTAATGCTACTTTGCAGTTTCAATCATTGCAAACGATGGTAAACATAACATATAGGTAACTATTTCTGAGACTGTTGACTACGCTTATCAGGAAAAATATGTCAGGCCTCTACGCACATCATCTCCATTACGAGTTTGTGATCAGAGGTGTAACTCTCCATTCCCTCCGCTGAAGGAATAATACTATTAGATGACTGGTTGGTACTTCTGCTGAGGTGGATAACTTGCAATTTTTCATTTATATGACAATATTGATATTTTCTTCTTTTTCAGCATGTGCTAGTGAATGTTCCAAATGCACCGGGCCTGCAGCTACCGAATGCTCAGAATGCACAGATGGACACTACTACGTAGCAGCAACTACAACTTGCACAGGTAGCAAACTACTTCTATTAATACTAATACTACTACAGCTATTATTATTACAACAGCTGCTGCTGAAGTTATGTGTATAACGTCCACTAACAATAGTACTACTACTTGAAGCACTAATTAACACGAGCGAACACATCCCTAATTTGCATAAGGCACGCGTTAAACTGGACTTTGTTATGAAACAGACCTCCACCGGTCTACTTCAATTTTGAACCCTGGTTGCGTGGGTGATACATTTTATTTTAAAACGTTCACTCTTAATATTTGTAGTAACCAAACATGTACTGTTATTAATAATTACTTGCATTGAAAAGTTGTTTAGTAAAATTAAGAACAGTGTTCTTGGAGGGTGTGTTTGGTCGGTTTTTAAATGTGATGTCGCATGCTAACAAAAACTCACATAAACGTGGAAAGTAGACCCTTTGCTATTGGCTATTCGTATAGAATTAACTGTAGGAATAGTTGGCATTCAATGTAGTTTCAATCTTTGCAAACGATGGTAAACATAACATATAGGTAACTATTTCTGAGACTGTTGACTTCGCTTGTGAGGATAAATATATCAGGCCTCTACTCACGTCGTTTCTATCACGAGTTTGTGATCAGGGTTGTAACTCTCCATCCCCTCCGCTGAAGGAATAATACTATTAGATGACTGGTTGGTACTTCTGCTGAAGTGGATAACTTGCAATTTTTCATTTATATGACAACATTAATATTTTCTTCTTTTTCAGCATGTGCTAGTGAATGTTCCAAATGCACCGGGCCTGCAGCTACCGAATGCTCAGAATGCACAGATGGACACTACTACGTAGCAGCAACTACAACGTGCACAGGTAGCAAACTACTACTATTAATACTACTGCTACTACAACTATTATTATTACAACAACTGCTATTGAAATTATCTGTATAACGTCCACTAACAATAGTTCTACTATTTGAAGCACTAATTAACAGGAGCATACACATACCTAATTTGCATCAGGCACACGTTAGACTGGAATTTGTTTGTTTTTATACAGACCTGAGCCGGTCTACTGAAATTTGGAAACCTAGTTGCGTGGGTGATACATTTTAATATAAAATTGTCAGTGTTAATATTCGTAGTAATTTAGGAGCCTTGTTCTCGCAAGTTCTGTTTGGTCGGTTTTTAAATGTAATGTCTCGTGCTAACAAAAATTCATAGAAACGAGGTAAGTATACCCCTGGCTATTGTCTATTCATATAGAATTAGCTGTAGGAATCGTGGGCATTAAATCGCGTAATGCTACTTTGCAGTTTCAATCATTGCAAACGATGGTAAACATAACATATAGGTAACTATTTCTGAGACTGTTGACTACGCTTATCAGGAAAAATATGTCAGGCCTCTACGCACATCATCTCCATTACGAGTTTGTGATCAGAGGTGTAACTCTCCATTCCCTCCGCTGAAGGAATAATACTATTAGATGACTGGTTGGTACTTCTGCTGAGGTGGATAACTTGCAATTTTTCATTTATATGACAATATTAATATTTTCTTCTTTTTCAGCATGTGCTAGTGAATGTTCCAAATGCACCGGGCCTGCAGCTACCGAATGCTCAGAATGCACAGATGGACACTACTACGTAGCAGCAACTACAACTTGCACAGGTAGCAAACTACTTCTATTAATACTAATACTACTACAGCTATTATTATTACAACAGCTGCTGCTGAAGTTATGTGTATAACGTCCACTAACAATAGTACTACTACTTGAAGCACTAATTAACACGAGCGAACACATCCCTAATTTGCATAAGGCACGCGTTAAACTGGACTTTGTTATGAAACAGACCTCCACCGGTCTACTTCAATTTTGAACCCTGGTTGCGTGGGTGATACATTTTATTTTAAAACGTTCACTCTTAATATTTGTAGTAACCAAACATGTACTGTTATTAATAATTACTTGCATTGAAAAGTTGTTTAGTAAAATTAAGAACAGTGTTCTTGGAGGGTGTGTTTGGTCGGTTTTTAAATGTGATGTCGCATGCTAACAAAAACTCACATAAACGTGGAAAGTAGACCCTTTGCTATTGGCTATTCGTATAGAATTAACTGTAGGAATAGTTGGCATTAAATGTAGTTTCAATCTTTGCAAACGATGGTAAACATAACATATAGGTAACTATTTCTGAGACTGTTGACTTCGCTTGTGAGGATAACTATATCAGGCCTCTACTCACGTCGTCTCTATCACGAGTTTGTGATCAGAGTTGTAACTCTCCATCCCCTCCGCTGAAGGAATAATACTATTAGATGACTGGTTGGTACTTCTGCTGAGGTGGATAACTTGCAATTTTTCATTTATATGACAACATTGATATTTTCTTCTTTTTCAGCATGTGCTAGTGAATGTTCCAAATGCACCGGGCCTGCAGCTACAGAATGCTCAGAATGCACAGATGGACACTACTACGTAGCAGCAACTACAACTTGCACAGGTAGCAAACTACTTCTATTAATACTACTACTACTATAGCTATTATTATTACAACAGCTGCTGCTGAAGTTATGTGTATAACGTCCACTAACAATAGTACTACTACTTGAAGCACTAATTAACACGAGCGTTTACATCCCTAATTTGCATAAGGCACGCGTTAGACTGGACTTTGTTATGAAACAGACCTCCGCCGTTCTACTTCAATTTTGAACCCTGGTTGCGTGGGTGATAGATTTTATTTTTAAATGTTCACTGTTAATATTCGTAGTAACCAAACATGTACTGTTATTAATAATTACTTGCAATGAAAAGTTGTTTACTTAAATTAGGAACAGTGTTCTTGGAGGGTGTGTTTGGTCTGTTTTTAAATGTGATGTCGCATGCTAACAAAAACTCACATAAACGTGGAAAGTAGACCCCTTGCTATTGGCTATTCGTATAGAATTAACTGTAGGAATATTTGATATTAAATGTAGTTTCAATCTTTGCAAACGATGGCAAACATAACATATAGGTAACTATTTCTGAGATTGTTGACTACGCTTGTCAGGATAAATATGTCAGGCCTCTACACATATCATCTCCATCACGAGTTTGGGATCAGAGGTGTAACTCTCCATTCCCTCCGTTGAAGGAATAATACTATTAGATGACTGGTTGGTACTTCTGCTGAGGTGGATAACTTGCAATTTTTCATTTATATGACAACATTGATATTTTCTTCTTTTTCAGCATGTGCTAGTGAATGTTCCAAATGCACCGGGCCTGCAGCTACAGAATGCTCAGAATGCACAGATGGACACTACTACGTAGCAGCAACTACAACTTGCACAGGTAGCAAACTACTTCTATTAATACTACTACTACTATAGCTATTATTATTACAACAGCTGCTGCTGAAGTTATGTGTATAACGTCCACTAACAATAGTACTACTACTTGAAGCACTAATTAACACGAGCGTTTACATCCCTAATTTGCATCAGGCACGCGTTAGACTGGAATTTGTTTGTTTTTATACAGACCTGAGCCGGTCTACTGAAATTTGGAAACCTAGTTACGTGGGTGATACAATTTAATATAAAATTGTCAGTGTTAATATTCCTAGTAATTTAGGAGCCTTGTTCTCGGAAGTTCTGTTTGGTCGGTTTTTAAATGTAATGTCTCGTGCTAACAAAAATTCATAGAAACGAGGTAAGTATACCCCTGGCTATTGTCTATTCATATAGAATTAGCTGTAGGAATCGTGGGCATTAAATCGCGTAATGCTACTTTGCAGTTTCAATCATTGCAAACGATGGTAAACATAACATATAGGTAACTATTTCTGAGACTGTTGACTACGCTTATCAGGAAAAATATGTCAGGCCTCTACACACATCATCTCCATCACGAGTTTGGGATCAGAGGTGTAACTCTATATTCCCTTCGCTGAAGGAATAATACTATTAGATGACTGGTTGGTACTTCTGCTGAGGTGGATAACTTGCAATTTTTCATTTATATGACAATATTGATATTTTCTTCTTTTTCAGCATGTGCTAGTGAATGTTCCAAATGCACCGGGCCTGCAGCTACCGAATGCTCAGAATGCACAGATGGACACTACTACGTAGCAGCAACTACAACTTGCACAGGTAGCAAACTACTTCTATTAATACTAATACTACTACAGCTATTATTATTACAACAGCTGCTGCTGAAGTTATGTGTATAACGTCCACTAACAATAGTACTACTACTTGAAGCACTAATTAACACGAGCGTACACATCCCTAATTTGCATAAGGCACGCGTTAAACTGGACTTTGTTATGAAACAGACCTCCACCGGTCTACTTCAATTTTGAACCCTGGTTGCGTGGGTGATACATTTTATTTTAAAACGTTCACTCTTAATATTTGTAGTAACCAAACATGTACTGTTATTAATAATTACTTGTATTGAAAAGTTGTTTAGTAAAATTAAGAACAGTGTTCTTGGAGGGTGTGTTTGGTCGGTTTTTAAATGTGATGTCGCATGCTAACAAAAACTCACATAAACGTGGAAAGTAGACCCTTTGCTATTGGCTATTCGTATAGAATTACCTGTAGGAATAGTTGGCATTAAATGTAGTTTCAATCTTTGCAAACGATGGTAAACATAACATATAGGTAACTATTTCTGAGACTGTTGACTTCGCTTGTGAGGATAAATATATCAGACCTCTACTCACGTCGTCTCTATCACGAGTTTGTGATCAGAGTTGTAACTCTCCATCCCCTCCGCTGAAGGAATAATACTATTAGATGACTGGTTGGTACTTCTGCTGAGTTTGATAACTTGCAATTTTTCATTTATATGACAATATTGATATTTTCTTCTTTTTCAGCATGTGCTAGTGAATGTTCCAAATGCACCGGGCCTGCAGCTACCGAATGCTCAGAATGCACAGATGGACACTACTACGTAGCAGCAACTACATCTTGCACAGGTAGCAAACTACTACTATTAATACTACTACTACTACAACTATTATTATTACAACAGCTGCTGCTAAAGTTATGTGTATAACGTCCACAAACAATAGTACTACTACTTGAAGCACTAATTAACACGAGCGTTTACATCCCTAATTTGCATAAGGCACGCGTTAGACTGGACTTTGTTATGAATCAGACCTCCGCCGGTCTACTTCAATTTTGAACCCTGGTTGCGTGGGTGATAGATTTTATTTTAAAATGTTCACTCTTAATATTCGTAGTAACCAAACATGTACTGTTATTAATAATTACTTGCATTGAAAAGTTGTTTAGTAAAATTAAGAACAGTGTTCTTGGAGGGTGTGTTTGGTCGGTTTTTAAATGTGATGTCGCATGCTAACAAAAACTCACATAAACGTGGAAAGTAGACCCCTTGTTATTGGCTATTCGTATAGAATTAACTGTAGGAATATTTGGTATTAAATGTTGTTTCAATCTTTGCAAACGATGGCAAACATAACATATAGGTAACTATTTCTGAGACTGTTGACTTCGCTTGTGAGGATAAATATATCAGGCCTCTACTCACGTCGTCTCTATCACGATTTTGTGATCAGAGTTGTAACTCTTCATCCCCTCCGCTAAAGGAATAATACTATTAGATGACTGGTTGGTACTTCTGCTGAAGTGGATAACTTGCAATTTTTCATTTATATGACAACATTGATATTTTCTTCTTTTTCAGCATGTGCTAGTGAATGTTCCAAATGCACCGGGCCTGCAGCTACCGAATGCTCCGAATGCACAGATGGACACTACTACGTAGCAGCAACTACAACGTGCACAGGTAGCAAACTACTACTATTAATACTACTGCTACTACAACTATTATTATTACAACAACTGCTATTTATATTATCTGTATAACGTCCACTAACAATAGTTCTACTATTTGAAGCACTAATTAACAGGAGCATACACATACCTAATTTGCATCAGGCACGCGTTAGACTGGAATTTGTTTGTTTTTATACAGACCTGAGCCGGTCTACTGAAATTTGGAAACCTAGTTGCGTGGGTGATACATTTTAATATAAAATTGTCAGTGTTAATATTCGTAGTAATTTAGGAGCCTTGTTCTCGGAAGTTCTGTTTGGTCGGTTTTTAAATGTAATGTCTCGTGCTAACAAAAATTCATAGAAACGAGGTAAGTATACCCCTGGCTATTGTCTATTCATATAGAATTAGCTGTAGGAATCGTGGGCATTAAATCGCGTAATGCTACTTTGCAGTTTCAATCATTGCAAACGATGGTAAACATAACATATAGGTAACTATTTCTGAGACTGTTGACTACGCTTATCAGGAAAAATATGTCAGGCCTCTACACACATCATCTCCATTACGAGTTTCTGATCAGAGGTGTAACTCTCCATTCCCTCCGCTGAAGGAATAATACTATTAGATGACTGGTTGGTACTTCTGCTGAGGTGGATAACTTGCAATTTTTCATTTATATGACAATATTGATATTTTCTTCTTTTTCAGCATGTGCTAGTGAATGTTCCAAATGCACCGGGCCTGCAGCTACCGAATGCTCAGAATGCACAGATGGACACTACTACGTAGCAGCAACTACAACTTGCACAGGTAGCAAACTACTTCTATTAATACTAATACTACTACAGCTATTATTATTACAACAGCTGCTGCTGAAGTTATGTGTATAACGTCCACTAACAATAGTACTACTACTTGAAGCATTAATTAACACGAGCGAACACATCCCTAATTTGCATAAGGCACGCGTTAAACTGGACTTTGTTATGAAACAGACCTCCACCGGTCTACTTCAATTTTGAACCCTGGTTGCGTGGGTGATACATTTTATTTTAAAACGTTCACTCTTAATATTTGTAGTAACCAAACATGTACTGTTATTAATAATTACTTGCATTGAAAGGTTGTTTAGTAAAATTAAGAACAGTGTTCTTGGAGGGTGTGTTTGGTCGGTTTTTAAATGTGATGTCGCATGCTAACAAAAACTCACATAAACGTGGAAAGTAGACCCTTTGCTATTGGCTATTCGTATAGAATTAACTGTAGGAATAGTTGGCATTAAATGTAGTTTCAATCTTTGCAAACGATGGTAAACATAACATATAGGTAACTATTTCTGAGACTGTTGACTTCGCTTGTGAGGATAAATATATCAGGCCTCTACTCACGTCGTCTCTATCACGAGTTTGTGATCAGAGTTGTAACTCTCCATCCCCTCCGCTGAAGGAATAATACTATTAGATGACTGGTTGGTACTTCTGCTGAGTTTGATAACTTGCAATTTTTCATTTATATGACAATATTGATATTTTCTTCTTTTTCAGCATGTGCTAGTGAATGTTCCAAATGCACCGGGCCTGCAGCTACCGAATGCTCAGAATGCACAGATGGACACTACTACGTAGCAGCAACTACAACTTGCACAGGTAGCAAACTACTACTATTAATACTACTACTACTACAACTATTAATATTACAACAGCTGCTGCTGAAGTTATGTGTATAACGTCCACAAACAATAGTACTACTACTTGAAGCACTAATTAACACGAGCGTTTACATACGTAATTTGCATAAGGCACGCGTTAGACTGGACTTTGTTATGAAACAGACCTCCGCCGGTCTACTTAAATTTTGAACCCTGGTTGCGTGGGTGATAGATTTTATTTTAAAATGTTCACTGTTAATATTCGTAGTAACCAAACATGTACTGTTATTAATAATTACTTGCAATGAAAAGTTGTTTAGTTAAATTAGGAACAGTGTTCTTGGAGGGTGTGTTTGGTCGGTTTTTAAATGTGATGTCGCATGCTAACAAAAACTCACATAAACGTGGAAAGTAGACCCCTTGCTATTGGCTATTCGTATATAATTAACTGTAGGAATATTTGGTATTAAATGTAGTTTCAATATTTGCAAACGATGGCAAACATAACATATAGGTAACTATTTCTGAGACTGTTGACTACGCTTGTCAGGATAAATATGTCAGGCCTCTACACATATCATCTCCATCACGAGTTTGGGATCAGAGGTGTAACTCTCCATTCCCTCCGCTGAAGGAATAATACTATTAGATGACTGGTTGGTACTTCTGCTGAGGTGGATAACTTGCAATTTTTCATTTATATCACAATATTGATATTTTCTTTTTTTTCAGCATGTGCTAGTGAATGTTCCAAATGCACCGGGCCTGCAGCAACGGAATGCTCAGAATGCACAGATGGACACTACTACGTAGCAGCAACTACAACTTGCACAGGTAGCAAACTACTTCTATTAATACTACTACTACTACAACTATTATTATTACAACAAGTGCTGCTGAAGTTATGTGTATAACGTCCAATAACAATAGTACTACTACTTGAAGCACTAATTAACACGAGCGTTTATATCCCTAATTTGCATAAGGCATTCGTTAGACTGGACTTTGTTATGAAACAGACCTTCGCCGGTCTACTTCAATTTTGAACCCTGGTTGCGTGGGTGATAGATTTTATTTTAAAATGTTCACTCTTAATATTCGTAGTAACCAAACATGTACTGTTATTAATAATTACTTGCAATGAAAAGTTGTTTACTTAAATTAGGAACAGTGTTCTTGGAGGGTGTGTTTGGTCGGTTTTTAAATGTGATGTCGCATGCTAACAAAAACACACATAAACGTGGAAAGTAGACCCTTTGCTATTGGCTATTCGTATAGAATTAACTGTAGGAATAGTTGGCATTAAATGTAGTTTCAATCTTTGCAAACGATGGTAAACATAACATATAGGTAACTATTTCTGAGGCTGTTGACTTCGCTTGTGAGGATAAATATATCAGGCCTCTACTCACGTCGTCTCTATCACGATTTTGTGATCAGAGTTGTAACTCTCCATCCCCTCCGATTAAAGGAATAATACTATTAGATGACTGGTTGGTGCTTCTGCTGAAGTGGATAACTTGCACTTTTTCATTTATATGACAACATTGATATTTTCTTCTTTTTCAGCATGTGCTAGTGAATGTTCCAAATGCACCGGGCCTGCAGCTACAGAATGCTCAGAATGCACAGATGGACACTACTACGTAGCAGCAACTACAACTTGCACAGGTAGCAAACTACTTCTATTAATACTACTACTACTATAGCTATTATTATTACAACAGCTGCTGCTGAAGATATGTGTATAACGTCCACTAACAATAGTACTACTACTTGAAGCACTAATTAACACGAGCGTTTACATCCCTAATTTGCATAAGGCACGCGTTAGACTGGACTTTGTTATGAAACAGACCTCCGCCGTTCTACTTCAATTTTGAACCCTGGTTGCGTGGGTGATAGATTTTATTTTTAAATGTTCACTGTTAATATTCGTAGTAACCAAACATGTACTGTTATTAATAATTACTTGCAATGAAAAGTTGTTTAGTTAAATTAGGAACAGTGTTCTTGGAGGGTGTGTTTGGTCGGTTTTTAAATGTGATGTCGCATGCTAACAAAAACTCACATAAACGTGGAAAGTAGACCCCTTGCTATTGGCTATTCGTATAGAATTAACTGTAGGAATATTTGGTATTAAATGTAGTTTCAATCTTTGCAAACGATGGCAAACATAACATATAGGTAACTATTTCTGAGACTGTTGACTACGCTTGTCAGGATAAATATGTCAGGCCTCTACACACATCATCTCCATCACGAGTTTGGGATCAGAGGTGTAACTCTCCATTCCCTCCGCTGAAGGAATAATACTATTAGATGACTGGTTGGTACTTCTGCTGAGGTGGATAACTTGCAATTTTTCATTTATATGACAATATTGATATTTTCTTCTTTTTCAGCATGTGCTAGTGAATGTTCCAAATGCACCGGGCCTGCAGCAACGGAATGCTCAGAATGCACAGATGGACACTACTACGTAGCAGCAACTACAACTTGCACAGGTAGCAAACTACTACTATTAATACTACTACTACTACAACTATTATTATTACAACAAGTGCTGCTGAAGTTATGTGTATAACGTCCAATAACAATAGTACTACTACTTGAAGCACTAATTAACACGAGCGTTTATATCCCTAATTTGCATAAGGCATTCGTTAGACTGGACTTTGTTATGAAACAGACCTTCGCCGGTCTACTTCAACTTTGAACCCTGGTTGCGTGGGTAATAGATTTTATTTTAAAATGTTCACTCTTAATATTCGTAGTAACCAAACATGTACTGTTATTAATAATTACTTGCAATGAAAAGTTGTTTACTTAAATTAGGAACAGTGTTCTTGGAGGGTGTGTTTGGTCGGTTTTTAAATGTGATGTCGCATGCTAACAAAAACTCACATAAACGTGGAAAGTAGACCCTTTGCTATTGGCTATTCGTATAGAATTAACTGTAGGAATAGTTGGCATTCAATGTAGTTTCAATCTTTGCAAACGATGGTAAACATAACATATAGGTAACTATTTCTGAGACTGTTGACTTCGCTTGTGAGGATAAATATATCAGGCCTCTACTCACGTCGTCTCTATCACGATTTTGTGATCAGAGTTGTAACTCTCCATCCCCTCCGCTAAAGGAATAATACTATTAGATGACTGGTTGGTACTTCTGCTGAAGTGGATAACTTGCAATTTTTCATTTATATGACAACATTGATATTTTCTTCTTTTTCAGCATGTGCTAGTGAATGTTCCAAATGCACCGGGCCTGCAGCTACCGAATGCTCAGAATGCACAGATGGACACTACTACGTAGCAGCAACTACAACGTGCACAGGTAGCAAACTACTACTATTAATACTACTGCTACTACAACTATTATTATTACAACAACTGCTATTGAAATTATCTGTATAACGTCCACTAACAATAGTTCTACTATTTGAAGCACTAATTAACAGGAGCATACACATACCTAATTTGCATCAGGCACACGTTAGACTGGAATTTGTTTGTTTTTATACAGACCTGAGCCGGTCTACTGAAATTTGGAAACCTAGTTGCGTGGGTGATACATTTTAATATAAAATTGTCAGTGTTAATATTCGTAGTAATTTAGGAGCCTTGTTCTCGCAAGTTCTGTTTGGTCGGTTTTTAAATGTAATGTCTCGTGCTAACAAAAATTCATAGAAACGAGGTAAGTATACCCCTGGCTATTGTCTATTCATATAGAATTAGCTGTAGGAATCGTGGGCATTAAATCGCGTAATGCTACTTTGCAGTTTCAATCATTGCAAACGATGGTAAACATAACATATAGGTAACTATTTCTGAGACTGTTGACTACGCTTATCAGGAAAAATATGTCAGGCCTCTACGCACATCATCTCCATTACGAGTTTGTGATCAGAGGTGTAACTCTCCATTCCCTCCGCTGAAGGAATAATACTATTAGATGACTGGTTGGTACTTCTGCTGAGGTGGATAACTTGCAATTTTTCATTTATATGACAATATTGATATTTTCTTCTTTTTCAGCATGTGCTAGTGAATGTTCCAAATGCACCGGGCCTGCAGCTACCGAATGCTCAGAATGCACAGATGGACACTACTACGTAGCAGCAACTACAACTTGCACAGGTAGCGAACTACTTCTATTAATACTAATACTACTACAGCTATTATTATTACAACAGCTGCTGCTGAAGTTATGTGTATAGCGTCCACTAACAATAGTACTACTACTTGAAGCACTAATTAACACGAGCGAACACATCCCTAATTTGCATAAGGCACGCGTTAAACTGGACTTTGTTATGAAACAGACCTCCACCGGTCTACTTCAATTTTGAACCCTGGTTGCGTGGGTGATACATTTTATTTTAAATCGTTCACTCTTAATATTTGTAGTAACCAAACATGTACTGTTATTAATAATTACTTGCATTGAAAAGTTGTTTAGTAAAATTAAGAACAGTGTTCTTGGAGGGTGTGTTTGGTCGGTTTTTAAATGTGATGTCGCATGCTAACAAAAACTCACATAAACGTGGAAAGTAGACCCTTTGCTATTGGCTATTCGTATAGAATTAACTGTAGGAATAGTTGGCATTAAATGTAGTTTCAATCTTTGCAAACGATGGTAAACATAACATATAGGTAACTATTTCTGAGACTGTTGACTTCGCTTGTGAGGATAAATATATCAGGCCTCTACTCACGTCGTCTCTATCACGAGTTTGTGATCAGAGTTGTAACTCTCCATCCCCTCCGCTGAAGGAATAATACTATTAGATGACTGGTTGGTACTTCTGCTGAGTTTGATAACTTGCAATTTTTCATTTATATGACAATATTGATATTTTCTTCTTTTTCAGCATGTGCTAGTGAATGTTCCAAATGCACCGGGCCTGCAGCAACGGAATGCTCAGAATGCACAGATGGACACTACTACGTAGCAGCAACTACAACTTGCACAGGTAGCAAACTACTACTATTAATACTACTACTACTACAACTATTATTATTACAACAAGTGCTGCTGAAGTTATGTGTATAACGTCCAATAACAATAGTACTACTACTTGAAGCACTAATTAACACGAGCGTTTATATCCCTAATTTGCATAAGGCATTCGTTAGACTGGACTTTGTTATGAAACAGACCTTCGCCGGTCTACTTCAATTTTGAACCCTGGTTGCGTGGGTGATAGATTTTATTTTAAAATGTTCACTGTTAATATTCGTAGTAACCAAACATGTACTGTTATTATTAATTACTTGCAATGAAAAGTTGTTTAGTTAAATTAGGAACAGTGTTCTTGGAGGGTGTGTTTGGTCGGTTTTTAAATGTGATGTCGCATGCTAACAAAAACTCACATAAACGTGGTAAGTAGACCCCTTGCTATTGGCTATTCGTATAGAATTAACTGTAGGAATATTTGGTATTAAATGTAGTTTCAATCTTTGCAAACGATGGCAAACATAACATATAGGTAACTATTTATGAGACTGTTGACTACGCTTGTCAGGATAAATATGTCAGGCCTCTACACATATCATCTCCATCACGAGTTTGGGATCAGAGGTGTAACTCTCCATTCCCTCCGCTGAAGGAATAATACTATTAGATGACTGGTTGGTACTTCTGCTGAGGTGGATAACTTGCAATTTTTCATTTATATGACAATATTGATATTTTCTTCTTTTTCAGCATGTGCTAGTGAATGTTCCAAATGCACCGGGCCTGCAGCAACGGAATGCTCAGAATGCACAGATGGACACTACTACGTAGCAGCAACTACAACTTGCACAGGTAGCAAACTACTACTATTAATACTACTACTACTACAACTATTATTATTACAACAAGTGCTGCTGAAGTTATGTGTATAACGTCCAATAACAATAGTACTACTACTTGAAGCACTAATTAACACGAGCGTTTATATCCCTAATTTGCATAAGGCATTCGTTAGACTGGACTTTGTTATGAAACAGACCTTCGCTGGTCTACTTCAATTTTGAACCCTGGTTGCGTGGGTGATAGATTTTATTTTAAAATGTTCACTCTTAATATTCGTAGTAACCAAACATGTACTGTTATTAATAATTACTTGCAATGAAAAGTTGTTTACTTAAATTAGGAACAGTGTTCTTGGAGGGTGTGTTTGGTCGGTTTTTAAATGTGATGTCGCATGCTAACAAAAACACACATAAACGTGGAAAGTAGACCCTTTGCTATTGGCTATTCGTATAGAATTAACTGTAGGAATAGTTGGCATTAAATGTAGTTTCAATCTTTGCAAACGATGGTAAACATAACATATAGGTAACTATTTCTGAGGCTGTTGACTTCGCTTGTGAGGCTAAATATATCAGGCCTCTACTCACGTCGTCTCTATCACGATTTTGTTATCAGAGTTGTAACTCTCCATCCCCTCCGCTAAAGGAATAATACTATTAGATGACTGGTTGGTACTTCTGCTGAAGTGGATAACTTGCACTTTTTCATTTATATGACAACATTGATATTTTCTTCTTTTTCAGCATGTGCTAGTGAATGTTCCAAATGCACCGGGCCTGCAGCTACAGAATGCTCAGAATGCACAGATGGACACTACTACGTAGCAGCAACTACAACTTGCACAGGTAGCAAACTACTTCTATTAATACTACTACTACTATAGCTATTATTATTACAACAGCTGCTGCTGAAGATATGTGTATAACGTCCACTAACAATAGTACTACTACTTGAAGCACTAATTAACACGAGCGTTTACATCCCTAATTTGCATAAGGAAAGCGTTAGACTGGACTTTGTTATGAAACAGACCTCCGCCGTTCTACTTCAATTTTGAACCCTGGTTGCGTGGGTGATAGATTTTATTTTTAAATGTTCACTGTTAATATTCGTAGTAACCAAACATGTACTGTTATTAATAATTACTTGCAATGAAAAGTTGTTTAGTTAAATTAGGAACAGTGTTCTTGGAGGGTGTGTTTGGTCGGTTTTTAAATGTGATGTCGCATGCTAACAAAAACTCACATAAACGTGGAAAGTAGACCCCTTGCTATTGGCTATTCGTATAGAATTAACTGTAGGAATATTTGGTATTAAATGTAGTTTCAATCTTTGCAAACGATGGCAAACATAACATATAGGTAACTATTTCTGAGACTGTTGACTACGCTTGTCAGGATAAATATGTCAGGCCTCTACACACATCATCTCCATCACGAGTTTGGGATCAGAGGTGTAACTCTCCATTCCCTCCGCTGAAGGAATAATACTATTAGATGACTGGTTGGTACTTCTGCTGAGGTGGATAACTTGCAATTTTTCATTTATATGACAATATTGATATTTTCTTCTTTTTCAGCATGTGCTAGTGAATGTTCCAAATGCACCGGGCCTGCAGCAACGGAATGCTCAGAATGCACAGATGGACACTACTACGTAGCAGCAACTACAACTTGCACAGGTAGCAAACTACTACTATTAATACTACTACTACTACAACTATTATTATTACAACAAGTGCTGCTGAAGTTATGTGTATAACGTCCAATAACAATAGTACTACTACTTGAAGCACTAATTAACACGAGCGTTTATATCCCTAATTTGCATAAGGCATTCGTTAGACTGGACTTTGTTATGAAACAGACCTTCGCCGGTCTACTTCAATTTTGAACCCTGGTTGCGTGGGTAATAGATTTTATTTTAAAATGTTCACTCTTAATATTCGTAGTAACCAAACATGTACTGTTATTAAAAATTACTTGCAATGAAAAGTTGTTTACTTAAATTAGGAACAGTGTTCTTGGAGGGTGTGTTTGGTCGGTTTTTAAATGTGATGTCGCATGCTAACAAAAACTCACATAAACGTGGAAAGTAGACCCTTTGCTATTGGCTATTCGTATAGAATTAACTGTAGGAATAGTTGGCATTCAATGTAGTTTCAATCTTTGCAAACGATGGTAAACATAACATATAGGTAACTATTTCTGAGACTGTTGACTTCGCTTGTGAGGATAAATATATCAGGCCTCTACTCACGTCGTCTCTATCACGATTTTGTGATCAGAGTTGTAACTCTCCATCCCCTCCGCTAAAGGAATAATACTATTAGATGACTGGTTGGTACTTCTGCTGAAGTGGATAACTTGCAATTTTTCATTTATATGACAACATTGATATTTTCTTCTTTTTCAGCATGTGCTAGTGAATGTTCCAAATGCACCGGGCCTGCAGCTACAGAATGCTCACAATGCACAGATGGACACTACTACGTAGCAGCAACTACAACTTGCACAGGTAGCAAACTACTTCTATTAATACTACTACTACTATAGCTATTATTATTACAACAGCTGCTGCTGAAGTTATATGTATAACGTCCACTAACAATAGTACTACTACTTGAAGCACTAATTAACACGAGCGAACACATCCCTAATTTGCATAAGGCACGCGTTAAACTGGACTTTGTTATGAAACAGACCTCCACCGGTCTACTTCAATTTTGAACCCTGGTTGCGTGGGTGATACATTTTATTTTAAAACGTTCACTCTTAATATTTGTAGTAACCAAACATGTACTGTTATTAATAATTACTTGCATTGAAAAGTTGTTTAGTAAAATTAAGAACAGTGTTCTTGGAGGGTGTGTTTGGTCGGTTTTTAAATGTGATGTCGCATGCTAACAAAAACTCACATAAACGTGGAAAGTAGACCCTTTGCTATTGGCTATTCGTATAGAATTAACTGTAGGAATAGTTGGCATTAAATGTAGTTTCAATCTTTGCAAACGATGGTAAACATAACATATAGGTAACTATTTCTGAGACTGTTGACTTCGCTTGTGAGGATAAATATATCAGGCCTCTACTCACGTCGTCTCTATCACGAGTTTGTGATCAGAGTTGTAACTCTCCATCCCCTCCGCTGAAGGAATAATACTATTAGATGACTGGTTGGTACTTCTGCTGAGTTTGATAACTTGCAATTTTTCATTTATATGACAATATTGATATTTTCTTCTTTTTCAGCATGTGCTAGTGAATGTTCCAAATGCACCGGGCCTGCAGCTACCGAATGCTCAGAATGCACAAATGGACACTACTACGTAGCAGCAACTACAACTTGCACAGGTAGCAAACTACTACTATTAATACTACTACTACTACAACTATTATTATTACAACAGCTGCTGCTGAAGTTATGTGTATAACGTCCACAAACAATAGTACTACTACTTGAAGCACTAATTAACACGAGCGTTTACATCCCTAATTTGCATAAGGCACGCGTTAGACTGGACTTTGTTATGAAACAGACCTCCGCCGGTCTACTTCAATTTTGAACCCTGGTTGCGTGGATGATAGATTTTATTTTAAAATGTTCACTGTTAATATTCGTAGTAACCAAACATGTACTGTTATTAATAATTACTTGCAATGAAAAGTTGTTTACTTAAATTAGGAACAGTGTTCTTGGAGGGTGTGTTTGGTCTGTTTTTAAATGTGATGTCGCATGCTAACAAAAACTCACATAAACGTGGAAAGTAGACCCCTTGCTATTGGCTATTCGTATAGAATTAACTGTAGGAATATTTGATATTAAATGTAGTTTCAATCTTTGCAAACGATGGCAAACATAACATATAGGTAACTATTTCTGAGACTGTTGACTACGCTTGTCAGGATAAATATGTCAGGTCTCTACACATATCATCTCCATCACGAGTTTGGGATCAGAGGTGTAACTCTCCATTCCCTCCGTTGAAGGAATAATACTATTAGATGACTGGTTGGTACTTCTGCTGAGGTGGATAACTTGCAATTTTTCATTTATATGACAACATTGATATTTTCTTCTTTTTCAGCATGTGCTAGTGAATGTTCCAAATGCACCGGGCCTGCAGCTACAGAATGCTCAGAATGCACAGATGGACACTACTACGTAGCAGCAACTACAACTTGCACAGGTAGCAAACTACTTCTATTAATACTACTACTACTACTACTATAGCTATTATTATTACAACAGCTGCTGCTGAAGTTATGTGTATAACGTCCACTAACAATAGTACTACTACTTGAAGCACTAATTAACACGAGCGTTTACATCCCTAATTTCCATAAGGCACGCGTTAGACTGGACTTTGTTATGAAACAGACCTCCGCCGTTCTACTTCAATTTTGAACCCTGGTTGCGTGGGTGATAGATTTTATTTTAAAATGTTCACTGTTAATATTCGTAGTAACCAAACATGTACTGTTATTAATAATTACTTGCAATGAAAAGTTGTTTACTTAAATTAGGAACAGTGTTCTTGCAGGGTGTGTTTGGTCGGTTTTTAAATGTGATGTCGCATGCTAACAAAAACTCACATAAACGTGGAAAGTAGACCCCTTGCTATTGGCTATTCGTATAGAATTAACTGTAGGAATATTTGGTATTAAATGTAGTTTCAATATTTGCAAACGATGGCAAACATAACATATAGGTAACTATTTCTGAGACTGTTGACTACGCTTGTCAGGATAAATATGTCAGGCCTCTACACACATCATCTCCATCACGAGTTTGTGATCAGAGGTGTAACTCTCCATTCCCTCCGCTGAAGGAATAATACTATTAGATGACTGGTTGGTACTTCTGCTGAGGTGGATAACTTGCAATTTTTCATTTATATGACAATATTGATATTTTCTTCTTTTTCAGCATGTGCTAGTGAATGTTCCAAATGCACCGGGCCTGCAGCTACCGAATGCTCAGAATGCACAGATGGACACTACTACGTAGCAGCAACTACAACTTGCACAGGTAGCAAACTACTTCTATTAATACTACTACTACTACAGCTGTTATTATTACAACAGCTGCTGCTGAAGTTATGTGTATAACGTCCACTAACAATAGTACTACTACTTGAAGCACTAATTAACACGAGCGTACACATCCCTAATTTGCATTAGGCACGCGTTAGACTGGAATTTGTTTGTTTTTATACAGACCTGAGCCGGTCTACTGAAATTTGGAAACCTAGTTGCGTGGGTGATACATTTTAATATAAAATTGTCAGTGTTAATATTCGTAGTAATTTAGGAGCCTTGTTCTCGGAAGTTCTGTTTGGTCGGTTTTTAAATGTAATGTCTCGTGCTAACAAAAATTCATAGAAACGAGGTAAGTATACCCCTGGCTATTGTCTATTCATATATAATTAGTTGTAGGAATCGTGGGCATTAAATCGCGTAATGCTACTTTGCAGTTTCAATCATTGCAAACGATGGTAAACATAACATATAGGTAACTATTTATGAGACTGTTGATTTCGCTTGTGAGGATAAATATATCAGGCCTCTACTCACGTCGTCTCTATCACGTAGTAACCAAACATGTACTGTTATTAATAATTACTTGCAATGAAAAGTTGTTTACTTCAATTAGGAACAGTGTTCTTGGAGGGTGTGTTTGGTCTGTTTTTAAATGTGATGTCGCATGCTAACAAAAACTCACATAAACGTGGAAAGTAGACCCCTTGCTATTGGCTATTCGTATAGAATTAACTGTAGGAATATTTGATATTAAATGTAGTTTCAATCTTTGCAAACGATGGCAAACATAACATATAGGTAACTATTTCTGAGACTGTTGACTACGCTTGTCAGGATAAATATGTCAGGTCTCTACACATATCATCTCCATCACGAGTTTGGGATCAGAGGTGTAACTCTCCATTCCCTCCGTTGAAGGAATAATACTATTAGATGACTGGTTGGTACTTCTGCTGAGGTGGATAACTTGCAATTTTTCATTTATATGACAACATTGATATTTTCTTCTTTTTCAGCATGTGCTAGTGAATGTTCCAAATGCACCGGGCCTGCAGCTACAGAATGCTCAGAATGCACAGATGGACACTACTACGTAGCAGCAACTACAACTTGCACAGGTAGCAAACTACTTCTATTAATACTACTACTACTACTACTATAGCTATTATTATTACAACAGCTGCTGCTGAAGTTATGTGTATAACGTCCACTAACAATAGTACTACTACTTGAAGCACTAATTAACACGAGCGTTTACATCCCTAATTTCCATAAGGCACGCGTTAGACTGGACTTTGTTATGAAACAGACCTCCGCCGTTCTACTTCAATTTTGAACCCTGGTTGCGTGGGTGATAGATTTTATTTTAAAATGTTCACTGTTAATATTCGTAGTAACCAAACATGTACTGTTATTAATAATTACTTGCAATGAAAAGTTGTTTACTTAAATTAGGAACAGTGTTCTTGCAGGGTGTGTTTGGTCGGTTTTTAAATGTGATGTCGCATGCTAACAAAAACTCACATAAACGTGGAAAGTAGACCCCTTGCTATTGGCTATTCGTATAGAATTAACTGTAGGAATATTTGGTATTAAATGTAGTTTCAATATTTGCAAACGATGGCAAACATAACATATAGGTAACTATTTCTGAGACTGTTGACTACGCTTGTCAGGATAAATATGTCAGGCCTCTACACACATCATCTCCATCACGAGTTTGTGATCAGAGGTGTAACTCTCCATTCCCTCCGCTGAAGGAATAATACTATTAGATGACTGGTTGGTACTTCTGCTGAGGTGGATAACTTGCAATTTTTCATTTATATGACAATATTGATATTTTCTTCTTTTTCAGCATGTGCTAGTGAATGTTCCAAATGCACCGGGCCTGCAGCTACCGAATGCTCAGAATGCACAGATGGACACTACTACGTAGCAGCAACTACAACTTGCACAGGTAGCAAACTACTTCTATTAATACTACTACTACTACAGCTGTTATTATTACAACAGCTGCTGCTGAAGTTATGTGTATAACGTCCACTAACAATAGTATTACTACTTGAAGCACTAATTAACACGAGCGTACACATCCCTAATTTGCATTAGGCACGCGTTAGACTGGAATTTGTTTGTTTTTATACAGACCTGAGCCGGTCTACTGAAATTTGGAAACCTAGTTGCGTGGGTGATACATTTTAATATAAAATTGTCAGTGTTAATATTCGTAGTAATTTAGGAGCCTTGTTCTCGGAAGTTCTGTTTGGTCGGTTTTTAAATGTAATGTCTCGTGCTAACAAAAATTCATAGAAACGAGGTAAGTATACCCCTGGCTATTGTCTATTCATATATAATTAGTTGT
The DNA here is from genome assembly GCA_963995525.1 of Escarpia spicata. Classification (NCBI taxonomy): domain Eukaryota; kingdom Metazoa; phylum Annelida; class Polychaeta; order Sabellida; family Siboglinidae; genus Escarpia; species Escarpia spicata. Next base: position 19,876,152 of record OZ023209.1, on the reverse strand, counting down.
AGGAATCGTGGGCATTAAATCGCGTAATGCTACTTTGCAGTTTCAATCATTGCAAACGATGGTAAACATAACATATAGGTAACTATTTATGAGACTGTTGATTTCGCTTGCGAGGATAAATATATCAGGCCTCTACTCACGTCGTCTCTATCACGTAGTAACCAAACATGTACTGTTATTAATAATTACTTGCAATGAAAAGTTGTTTACTTCAATTAGGAACAGTGTTCTTGGAGGGTGTGTTTGGTCGGTTTTTAAATGTGATGTCGCATGCTAACAAAAACTCACATAAACGTGGAAAGTAGAACCCTTGCTATTGGCTATTCGTATAGAATTAACTGTAGGAATATTTGATATTAAATGTAGTTTCAATCTTTGCAAACGATGGCAAACATAACATATAGGTAACTATTTCTGAGACTGTTGACTACGCTTGTCAGGATAAATATGTCAGGCCTCTACACATATCATCTCCATCACGAGTTTGGGATCAGAGGTGTAACTCTCCATTCCCTCCGCTGAAGGAATAATACTATTAGATGACTGGTTGGTACTTCTGCTGAGGTGGATAACTTGCAATTTTTCATTTATATGACAACATTGATATTTTCTTCTTTTTCAGCATGTGCTAGTGAATGTTCCAAATGCACCGGGCCTGCAGCTACAGAATGCTCAGAATGCACAGATGGACACTACTACGTAGCAGCAACTACAACTTGCACAGGTAGCAAACTACTTCTATTAATACTACTACTACTATAGCTATTATTATTACAACAGCTGCTGCTGAAGTTATGTGTATAACGTCCACTAACAATAGTACTACTACTTGAAGCACTAATTAACACGAGCGTTTACATCCCTAATTTGCATAAGGCACGCGTTAAACTGGACTTTGTTATGAAACAGACCTCCGCCGGTCTACTTCAATTTTGAACCCTGGTTGCGTGGGTGATACATTTTATTTTAAAACGTTCACTCTTACTTTTCGTAGTAACCAAACATGTACTGTTATTAATAATTACTTGCATTGAAAAGTTGCTTAGTAAAATTAGGAACAGTGTTCTTGGAGGGTGTGTTTGGTCGGTTTTTAAATGTGATGTCGCATGCTAACAAAAACTCACATAAACGTGGAAAATAGACCCTTTGCTATTGGCTATTCGTATAGAATTAACTGTAGGAATAGTTGGCATTAAATGTAATTTCAATCTTTGCAAACGATGGTAAACATAACATATTGGTAACTATTTCTGAGACTGTTGACTTCGCTTGTGAGGATAAATATATCAGGCCTCTACTCACGTCGTCTCTATCACGATTTTGTGATCAGAGTTGTAACTCTCCATCCCCTCCGCTAAAGGAATAATACTATTAGATGACTGGTTGGTACTTCTGCTGAAGTGGATAACTTGCAATTTTTCATTTATATGACAACATTGATATTTTCTTCTTTTTCAGCATGTGCTAGTGAATGTTCCAAATGCACCGGGCCTGCAGCTACCGAATGCTCAGAATGCACAGATGGACACTACTACGTAGCAGCAACTACAACGTGCACAGGTAGCAAACTACTACTATTAATACTACTGCTACTACAACTATTATTATTACAACAACTGCTATTGAAATTATCTGTATAACGTCCACTAACAATAGTTCTACTATTTGAAGCACTAATTAACAGGAGCATACACATACCTAATTTGCATCAGGCACGCGTTAGACTGGAATTTGTTTGTTTTTATACAGACCTGAGCCGGTCTACTGAAATTTGGAAACCTAGTTGCGTGGGTGATACATTTTATTATAAAATTGTCAGTGTTAATATTCGTAGTAATTTAGGAGCCTTGTTCTCGGAAGTTCTGTTTGGTCGGTTTTTAAATGTAATGTATCGTGCTAACAAAAATTCATATAAACGAGGTAAGTATACCCCTGGCTATTGTCTATTCATATAGAATTAGCTGTAGGAATCGTGGGCATTAAATCGCGTAATGCTACTTTGCAGTTTCAATCATTGCAAACGATGGTAAACATTACATATAGGTAACTATTTCTGAGACTGTTGACTACGCTTATCAGGAAAAATATGTCAGGCCTCTACACACATCATCTCCATCACGAGTTTGTGATCAGAGGTGTAACTCTCCATTCCCTCCGCTGAAGGAATAATACTATTAGATGACTGGTTGGTACTTCTGCTGAGGTGGATAACTTGCAATTTTTCATTTATATGACAATATTGATATTTTCTTCTTTTTCAGCATGTGCTAGTGAATGTTCCAAATGCACCGGGCCTGCAGCTACCGAATGCTCAGAATGCACAGATGGACACTACTACGTAGCAGCAACTACAACTTGCATAGGTAGCAAACTACTTCTATTAATACTACTACTACTACAGCTATTATTATTACAACAGCTGCTGCTGAAGTTATGTGTATAACGTCCACTAACAATAGTACTACTACTTGAAGCACTAATCAACACGAGCGTACACATCCCTAATTTGCATAAGGCACGCGTTAAACTGGACTTTGTTATGAAACAGACCTCCACCGGTCTACTTCAATTTTGAACCCTGGTTGCGTGGGTGATACATTTTATTTTAAAACGTTCACTCTTAATATTCGTAGTAACCAAACATGTACTGTTATTAATAATTACTTGCATTGAAAAGTTGTTTAGTAAAATTAAGAACAGTGTTCTTGGAGGGTGTGTTTGGTCGGTTTTTAAATGTGATGTCGCATGCTAACAAAAACTCACATAAACGTGGAAAGTAGACCCTTTGCTATTGGCTATTCGTATAGAATTAACTGTAGGAATAGTTGGCATTAAATGTAGTTTCAATCTTTGCAAACGATGGTAAACATAACATTTAGGTAACTATTTCTGAGACTGTTGACTTCGCTTGTGAGGATAAATATATCAGGCCTCTACTCACGTCGTCTCTATCACGAGTTTGTGATCAGAGTTGTAACTCTCCATCCCCTCCGCTGAAGGAATAATACTATTAGATGACTGGTTGGTACTTCTGCTGAGTTTGATAACTTGCAATTTTTCATTTATATGAAAATATTGATATTTTCTTCTTTTTCAGCATGTGCTAGTGAATGTTCCAAATGCACCGGGCCTGCAGCTACCGAATGCTCAGAATGCACAGATGGACACTACTACGTAGCAGCAACTACAACTTGCACAGGTAGCAAACTACTTCTATTAATACTAATACTACTACAGCTATTATTATTACAACAGCTCCTGCTGAAGTTATGTGTATAACGTCCACTAACAATAGTACTACTACTTGAAGCACTAATTAACACGAGCGTACACATCCCTAATTTGCATAAGGCACGCGTTAAACTGGACTTTGTTATGAAACAGACCTCCACCGGTCTACTTCAATTTTGAACCCTGGTTGCGTGGGTGATACATTTTATTTTAAAACGTTCACTCTTAATATTTGTAGTAACCAAACATGTACTGTTATTAATAATTACTTGCATTGAAAAGTTGTTTAGTAAAATTAGGAACAGTGTTCTTGGAGGGTGTGTTTGGTCGGTTTTTAAATGTGATGTCTCATGCTAACAAAAACTCACATAAACGTGGAAAATATACCCTTTGCTATTGGCTATTCGTATAGAATTAACTGTAGGAATAGTTGGCATTAAATGTAATTTCAATCTTTGCAAACGATGGTAAACATAACATATTGGTAACTATTTCTGAGACTGTTGACTTCGCTTGTGAGGATAAATATATCAGGCCTCTACTCACGTCGTCTCTATCACGATTTTGTGATCAGAGTTGTAACTCTCCATCCCCTCCGCTAAAGGAATAATACTATTAGATGACTGGTTGGTACTTCTGCTGAAGTGGATAACTTGCAATTTTTCATTTATATGACAACATTGATATTTTCTTCTTTTTCAGCATGTGCTAGTGAATGTTCCAAATGCACCGGGCCTGCAGCTACCGAATGCTCAGAATGCACAGATGGACACTACTACGTAGCAGCAACTACAACGTGCACAGGTAGCAAACTACTACTATTAATACTACTGCTACTACAACTATTATTATTACAACAACTGCTATTGAAATTATCTGTATAACGTCCACTAACAATAGTTCTACTATTTGAAGCACTAATTAACAGGAGCATACACATACCTAATTTGCATCAGGCACGCGTTAGACTGGAATTTGTTTGTTTTTATACAGACCTGAGCCGGTCTACTGAAATTTGGAAACCTAGTTGCGTGGGTGATACATTTTATTATAAAATTGTCAGTGTTAATATTCGTAGTAATTTAGGAGCCTTGTTCTCGGAAGTTCTGTTTTGTCGGTTTTTAAATGTAATGTATCGTGCTAACAAAAATTCATATAAACGAGGTAAGTATACCCCTGGCTATTGTCTATTCATATAGAATTAGCTGTAGGAATCGTGGGCATTAAATCGCGTAATGCTACTTTGCAGTTTCAATCATTGCAAACGATGGTAAACATTACATATAGGTAACTATTTCTGAGACTGTTGACTACACTTATCAGGAAAAATATGTCAGGCCTCTACACACATCATCTCCATCACGATTTTGTGATCAGAGGTGTAACTCTCCATTCCCTCCGCTGAAGGAATAATACTATTAGATGACTGGTTGGTACTTCTGCTGAGGTGGATAACTTGCAATTTTTCATTTATATGACAATATTGATATTTTCTTCTTTTTCAGCATGTGCTAGTGAATGTTCCAAATGCACCGGGCCTGCAGCTACCGAATGCTCAGAATGCACAGATGGACACTACTACGTAGCAGCAACTACAACTTGCATAGGTAGCAAACTACTTCTATTAATACTACTACTACTACAGCTATTCTTATTACAACAGCTGCTGCTGAAGTTATGTGTATAACGTCCACTAACAATAGTACTACTACTTGAAGCACTAATTAACACGAGCGTACACATCCCTAATTTGCATAAGGCACGCGTTAAACTGGACTTTGTTATGAAACAGACCTCCACCGGTCTACTTCAATTTTGAACCCTGGTTGCGTGGGTGATACATTTTATTTTAAAACGTTCACTCTTAATATTTGTAGTAACCAAACATGTACTGTTATTAATAATTACTTGCATTGAAAAGTTGTTTAGTAAAATTAAGAACAGTGTTCTTGGAGGGTGTGTTTGGTCGGTTTTTAAATGTGATGTCGCATGCTAACAAAAACTCACATAAACGTGGAAAGTAGACCCTTTGCTATTGGCTATTCGTATAGAATTAACTGTAGGAATAGTTGGCATTAAATGTAGTTTCAATCTTTGCAAACGATGGTAAACATAACATATAGGTAACTATTTCTGAGACTGTTGACTTCGCTTGTGAGGATAAATATATCAGGCCTCTACTCACGTCGTCTCTATCACGAGTTTGTGATCAGAGTTGTAACTCTCCATCCCCTCCGCTGAAGGAATAATACTATTAGATGACTGGTTGGTACTTCTGCTGAGTTTGGTAACTTGCAATTTTTCATTTATATGACAATATTGATATTTTTTTCTTTTTCAGCATGTGCTAGTGAATGTTCCAAATGCACCGGGCCTGCAGCTACCGAATGCTCAGAATGCACAGATGGACACTACTACGTAGCAGCAACTACAACTTGCACAGGTAGCAAACTACTACTATTAATACTACTGCTACTACAACTATTATTATTACAACAACTGCTATTGAAATTATCTGTATAACGTCCACTAACAATAGTTCTACTATTTGAAGCACTAATTAACAGGAGCATACACATACCTAATTTGCATCAGGCACACGTTAGACTGGAATTTGTTTATTTTTATACAGACCTGAGCCGGTCTACTGAAATTTGGAAACCTAGTTGCGTGGGTGATACATTTTAATATAAAATTGTCAGTGTTAATATTCGTAGTAATTTAGGAGCCTTGTTCTCGCAAGTTCTGCTTGGTCGGTTTTTAAATGTAATGTCTCGTGCTAACAAAAATTCATAGAAACGAGGTAAGTATACCCCTGGCTATTGTCTATTCATATAGAATTAGCTGTAGGAATCGTGGGCGTTAAATCGCGTAATGCTACTTTGCAGTTTCAATCATTGCAAACGATGGTAAACATAACATATAGGTAACTATTTCTGAGACTGTTGACTACGCTTATCAGGAAAAATATGTCAGGCCTCTACGCACATCATCTCCATTACGAGTTTGTGATCAGAGGTGTAACTCTCCATTCCCTCCGCTGAAGGAATAATACTATTAGATGACTGGTTGGTACTTCTGCTGAGGTGGATAACTTGCAATTTTTCATTTATATGACAATATTGATATTTTCTTCTTTTTCAGCATGTGCTAGTGAATGTTCCAAATGCACCGGGCCTGCAGCTACCGAATGCTCAGAATGCACAGATGGACACTACTACGTAGCAGCAACTACAACTTGCACAGGTAGCAAACTACTTCTATTAATACTAATACTACTACAGCTATTATTATTACAACAGCTGCTGCTGAAGTTATGTGTATAACGTCCACTAACAATAGTACTACTACTTGAAGCACTAATTAACACGAGCGAACACATCCCTAATTTGCATAAGGCACGCGTTAAACTGGACTTTGTTATGAAACAGACCTCCACCGGTCTACTTCAATTTTGAACCCTGGTTGCGTGGGTGATACATTTTATTTTAAATCGTTCACTCTTAATATTTGTAGTAACCAAACATGTACTGTTATTAATAATTACTTGCATTGAAAAGTTGTTTAGTAAAATTAAGAACAGTGTTCTTGGAGGGTGTGTTTGGTCGGTTTTTAAATGTGATGTCGCATGCTAACAAAAACTCACATAAACGTGGAAAGTAGACCCTTTGCTATTGGCTATTCGTATAGAATTAACTGTAGGAATAGTTGGCATTAAATGTAGTTTCAATCTTTGCAAACGATGGTAAACATAACATATAGGTAACTATTTCTGAGACTGTTGACTTCGCTTGTGAGGATAAATATATCAGGCCTCTACTCACGTCGTCTCTATCACGATTTTGTGATCAGAGTTGTAACTCTCCATCCCCTCCGCTAAAGGAATAATACTATTAGATGACTGGTTGGTACTTCTGCTGAAGTGGATAACTTGCAATTTTTCATTTATATGACAACATTGATATTTTCTTCTTTTTCAGCATGTGCTAGTGAATGTTCCAAATGCACCGGGCCTGCAGCTACCGAATGCTCAGAATGCACAGATGGACACTACTACGTAGCAGCAACTAAAACGTGCACAGGTAGCAAACTACTACTATTAATACTACTGCTACTACAACTATTATTATTACAACAACTGCTATTGAAATTATCTGTATAACGTCCACTAACAATAGTTCTACTATTTGAAGCACTAATTAACAGGAGCATACACATACCTAATTTGCATCAGGCACACGTTAGACTGGAATTTGTTTGTTTTTATACAGACCTGAGCCGGTCTACTGAAATTTGGAAACCTAGTTGCGTGGGTGATACATTTTAATATAAAATTGTCAGTGTTAATATTCGTAGTAATTTAGGAGCCTTGTTCTCGCAAGTTCTGTTTGGTCGGTTTTTAAATGTAATGTCTCGTGCTAACAAAAATTCATAGAAACGAGGTAAGTATACCCCTGGCTATTGTCTATTCATATAGAATTAGCTGTAGGAATCGTGGGCATTAAATCGCGTAATGCTACTTTGCAGTTTCAATCATTGCAAACGATGGTAAACATAACATATAGGTAACTATTTCTGAGACTGTTGACTACGCTTATCAGGAAAAATATGTCAGGCCTCTACGCACATCATCTCCATTACGAGTTTGTGATCAGAGGTGTAACTCTCCATTCCCTCCGCTGAAGGAATAATACTATTAGATGACTGGTTGGTACTTCTGCTGAGGTGGATAACTTGCAATTTTTCATTTATATGACAATATTGATATTTTCTTCTTTTTCAGCATGTGCTAGTGAATGTTCCAAATGCACCGGGCCTGCAGCTACCGAATGCTCAGAATGCACAGATGGACACTACTACGTAGCAGCAACTACAACTTGCACAGGTAGCAAACTACTTCTATTAATACTAATACTACTACAGCTATTATTATTACAACAGCTGCTGCTGAAGTTATGTGTATAACGTCCACTAACAATAGTACTACTACTTGAAGCACTAATTAACACGAGCGAACACATCCCTAATTTGCATAAGGCGCGCGTTAAACTGGACTTTGTTATGAAACAGACCTCCACCAGTCTACTTCAATTTTGAACCCTGGTTGCGTGGGTGATACATTTTATTTTAAATCGTTCACTCTTAATATTTGTAGTAACCAAACATGTACTGTTATTAATAATTACTTGCATTGAAAAGTTGTTTAGTAAAATTAAGAACAGTGTTCTTGGAGGGTGTGTTTGGTCGGTTTTTAAATGTGATGTCGCATGCTAACAAAAACTCACATAAACGTGGAAAGTAGACCCTTTGCTATTGGCTATTCGTATAGAATTAACTGTAGGAATAGTTGGCATTAAATGTAGTTTCAATCTTTGCAAACGATGGTAAACATAACATATAGGTAACTATTTCTGAGACTGTTGACTTCGCTTGTGAGGATAAATATATCAGGCCTCTACTCACGTCGTCTCTATCACGATTTTGTGATCAGAGTTGTAACTCTCCATCCCCTCCGCTAAAGGAATAATACTATTAGATGACTGGTTGGTACTTCTGCTGAAGTGGATAACTTGCAGTTTTTCATTTATATGACAACATTGATATTTTCTTCTTTTTCAGCATGTGCTAGTGAATGTTCCAAATGCACCGGGCCTGCAGCTACCGAATGCTCAGAATGCACAGATGGACACTACTACGTAGCAGCAACTACAACGTGCACAGGTAGCAAACTACTACTATTAATACTACTGCTACTACAACTATTATTATTACAACAACTGCTATTGAAATTATCTGTATAACGTCCACTAACAATAGTTCTACTATTTGAAGCACTAATTAACAGGAGCATACACATACCTAATTTGCATCAGGCACGCGTTAGACTGGAATTTGTTTGTTTTTATACAGACCTGAGCCGGTCTACTGAAATTTGGAAACCTAGTTGCGTGGGTGATAAATTTTATTATAAAATTGTCAGTGTTAATATTCGTAGTAATTTAGGAGCCTTGTTCTCGGAAGTTCTGTTTGGTCGGTTTTTAAATGTAATGTCTCGTGCTAACAAAAATTCATATAAACGAGGTAAGTATACCCCTGGCTATTGTCTATTCATATAGAATTAGCTGTAGGAATCGTGGGCATTAAATCGCGTAATGCTACTTTGCAGTTTCAATCATTGCAAACGATGGTAAACATTACATATAGGTAACTATTTCTGAGACTGTTGACTACGCTTATCAGGAAAAATATGTCAGGCCTCTACACACATCATCTCCATCACGAGTTTGTGATCAGAGGTGTAACTCTCCATTCCCTCCGCTGAAGGAATAATACTATTAGATGACTGGTTGGTACTTCTGCTGAGGTGGATAACTTGCAATTTTTCATTTATATGACAATATTGATATTTTCTTCTTTTTCAGCATGTGCTAGTGAATGTTCCAAATGCACCGGGCCTGCAGCTACCGAATGCTCAGAATGCACAGATGGACACTACTACGTAGCAGCAACTACAACTTGCACAGGTAGCAAACTACTTCTATTAATACTAATACTACTACAGCTATTATTATTACAACAGCTGCTGCTGAAGTTATGTGTATAACGTCCACTAACAATAGTACTACTACTTGAAGCACTAATTAACACGAGCGAACACATCCCTAATTTGCATAAGGCACGCGTTAAACTGGACTTTGTTATGAAACAGACCTCCACCGGTCTACTTCAATTTTGAACCCTGGTTGCGTGGGTGATACATTTTATTTTAAATCGTTCACTCTTAATATTTGTAGTAACCAAACATGTACTGTTATTAATAATTACTTGCATTGAAAAGTTGTTTAGTAAAATTAAGAACAGTGTTCTTGGAGGGTGTGTTTGGTCGGTTTTTAAATGTGATGTCGCATGCTAACAAAAACTCACATAAACGTGGAAAGTAGACCCTTTGCTATTGGCTATTCGTATAGAATTAACTGTAGGAATAGTTGGCATTAAATGTAGTTTCAATCTTTGCAAACGATGGTAAACATAACATATAGGTAACTATTTCTGAGACTGTTGACTTCGCTTGTGAGGATAAATATATCAGGCCTCTACTCACGTCGTCTCTATCACGATTTTGTGATCAGAGTTGTAACTCTCCATCCCCTCCGCTAAAGGAATAATACTATTAGATGACTGGTTGGTACTTCTGCTGAAGTGGATAACTTGCAGTTTTTCATTTATATGACAACATTGATATTTTCTTCTTTTTCAGCATGTGCTAGTGAATGTTCCAAATGCACCGGGCCTGCAGCTACCGAATGCTCAGAATGCACAGATGGACACTACTACGTAGCAGCAACTACAACGTGCACAGGTAGCAAACTACTACTATTAATACTACTGCTACTACAACTATTATTATTACAACAACTGCTATTGAAATTATCTGTATAACGTCCACTAACAATAGTTCTACTATTTGAAGCACTAATTAACAGGAGCATACACATACCTAATTTGCATCAGGCACACGTTAGACTGGAATTTGTTTGTTTTTATACAGACCTGAGCCGGTCTACTGAAATTTGGAAACCTAGTTGCGTGGGTGATACATTTTAATATAAAATTGTCAGTGTTAATATTCGTAGTAATTTAGGAGCCTTGTTCTCGCAAGTTCTGTTTGGTCGGTTTTTAAATGTAATGTCTCGTGCTAACAAAAATTCATAGAAACGAGGTAAGTATACCCCTGGCTATTGTCTATTCATATAGAATTAGCTGTAGGAATCGTGGGCATTAAATCGCGTAATGCTACTTTGCAGTTTCAATCATTGCAAACGATGGTAAACATAACATATAGGTAACTATTTCTGAGACTGTTGACTTCGCTTGTGAGGATAAATATATCAGGCCTCTACTCACGTCGTCTCTATCACGATTTTGTGATCAGAGTTGTAACTCTCCATCCCCTCCGCTAAAGGAATAATACTATTAGATGACTGGTTGGTACTTCTGCTGAAGTGGATAACTTGCAGTTTTTCATTTATATGACAACATTGATATTTTCTTCTTTTTCAGCATGTGCTAGTGAATGTTCCAAATGCACCGGGCCTGCAGCTACCGAATGCTCAGAATGCACAGATGGACACTACTACGTAGCAGCAACTACAACGTGCACAGGTAGCAAACTACTACTATTAATACTACTGCTACTACAACTATTATTATTACAACAACTGCTATTGAAATTATCTGTATAACGTCCACTAACAATAGTTCTACTATTTGAAGCACTAATTAACAGGAGCATACACATACCTAATTTGCATCAGGCACGCGTTAGACTGGAATTTGTTTGTTTTTATACAGACCTGAGCCGGTCTACTGAAATTTGGAAACCTAGTTGCGTGGGTGATAAATTTTATTATAAAATTGTCAGTGTTAATATTCGTAGTAATTTAGGAGCCTTGTTCTCGGAAGTTCTGTTTGGTCGGTTTTTAAATGTAATGTCTCGTGCTAACAAAAATTCATATAAACGAGGTAAGTATACCCCTGGCTATTGTCTATTCATATAGAATTAACTGTAGGAATCGTGGGCATTAAATCGCGTAATGCTACTTTGCAGTTTCAATCATTGCAAACGATGGTACACATTACATATAGGTAACTATTTCTGAGACTGTTGACTACGCTTATCAGGAAAAATATGTCAGGCCTCTACACACATCATCTCCATCACGTGTTTGTGATCAGAGGTGTAACTCTCCATTCCCTCCGCTGAAGGAATAATACTATTAGATGACTGGTTGGTACTTCTGCTGAGGTGGATAACTTGCAATTTTTCATTTATATGACAATATTGATATTTTCTTCTTTTTCAGCATGTGCTAGTGAATGTTCCAAATGCACCGGGCCTGCAGCTACCGAATGCTCAGAATGCACAGATGGACACTACTACGTAGCAGCAACTACAACTTGCACAGGTAGCAAACTACTACTATTAATACTACTGCTACTACAACTATTATTATTACAACAACTGCTATTGAAATTATCTGTATAACGTCCACTAACAATAGTTCTACTATTTGAAGCACTAATTAACAGGAGCATACACATACCTAATTTGCATCAGGCACACGTTAGACTGGAATTTGTTTGTTTTTATACAGACCTGAGCCGGTCTACTGAAATTTGGAAATCTAGTTGCGAGGGTGATACATTTTAATATAAAATTGTCAGTGTTAATATTCGTAGTAATTTAGGAGCCTTGTTCTCGCAAGTTCTGTTTGGTCGGTTTTTAAATGTAATGTCTCGTGCTAACAAAAATTCATAGAAACGAGGTAAGTATACCCCTGGCTATTGTCTATTCATATAGAATTAGCTGTAGGAATCGTGGGCATTAAATCGCGTAATGCTACTTTGCAGTTTCAATCATTGCAAACGATGGTAAACATAACATATAGGTAACTATTTCTGAGACTGTTGACTACGCTTATCAGGAAAAATATGTCAGGCCTCTACGCACATCATCTCCATTACGAGTTTGTGATCAGAGGTGTAACTCTCCATTCCCTCCGCTGAAGGAATAATACTATTAGATGACTGGTTGGTACTTCTGCTGAGGTGGATAACTTGCAATTTTTCATTTATATGACAATATTGATATTTTCTTCTTTTTCAGCATGTGCTAGTGAATGTTCCAAATGCACCGGGCCTGCAGCTACCGAATGCTCAGAATGCACAGATGGACACTACTACGTAGCAGCAACTACAACTTGCACAGGTAGCAAACTACTTCTATTAATACTAATACTACTACAGCTATTATTATTACAACAGCTGCTGCTGAAGTTATGTGTATAACGTCCACTAACAATAGTACTACTACTTGAAGCACTAATTAACACGAGCGAACACATCCCTAATTTGCATAAGGCACGCGTTAAACTGGACTTTGTTATGAAACAGACCTCCACCGGTCTACTTCAATTTTGAACCCTGGTTGCGTGGGTGATACATTTTATTTTAAATCGTTCACTCTTAATATTTGTAGTAACCAAACATGTACTGTTATTAATAATTACTTGCATTGAAAAGTTGTTTAGTAAAATTAAGAACAGTGTTCTTGGAGGGTGTGTTTGGTCGGTTTTTAAATGTGATGTCGCATGCTAACAAAAACTCACATAAACGTGGAAAGTAGACCCTTTGCTATTGGCTATTCGTATAGAATTAACTGTAGGAATAGTTGGCATTAAATGTAGTTTCAATCTTTGCAAACGATGGTAAACATAACATATAGGTAACTATTTCTGAGACTGTTGACTTCGCTTGTGAGGATAAATATATCAGGCCTCTACTCACGTCGTCTCTATCACGATTTTGTGATCAGAGTTGTAACTCTCCATCCCCTCCGCTAAAGGAATAATACTATTAGATGACTGGTTGGTACTTCTGCTGAAGTGGATAACTTGCAATTTTTCATTTATATGACAACATTGATATTTTCTTCTTTTTCAGCATGTGCTAGTGAATGTTCCAAATGCACCGGGCCTGCAGCTACCGAATGCTCAGAATGCACAGATGGACACTACTACGTAGCAGCAACTACAACGTGCACAGGTAGCAAACTACTACTATTAATACTACTGCTACTACAACTATTATTATTACAACAACTGCTATTGAAATTATCTGTATAACGTCCACTAACAATAGTTCTACTATTTGAAGCACTAATTAACAGGAGCATACACATACCTAATTTGCATCAGGCACGCGTTAGACTGGAATTTGTTTGTTTTTATACAGACCTGAGCCGGTCTACTGAAATTTGGAAACCTAGTTGCGTGGGTGGTACATTTTATTATAACATTGTCAGTGTTAATATTCGTAGTAATTTAGGAGCCTTGTTCTCGGAAGTTCTGTTTGGTCGGTTTTTAAATGTAATGTCTCGTGCTAACAAAAATTCATATAAACGAGGTAAGTATACCCCTGGCTATTGTCTATTCATATAGAATTAGCTGTAGGAATCGTGGGCATTAAATCGCGTAATGCTACTTTGCAGTTTCAATCATTGCAAACGATGGTAAACATTACATATAGGTAACTATTTCTGAGACTGTTGACTACGCTTATCAGGAAAAATATGTCAGGCCTCTACACACATCATCTCCATCACGAGTTTGTGATCAGAGGTGTAACTCTCCATTCCCTCCGCTGAAGGAATAATACTATTAGATGACTGGTTGGTACTTCTGCTGAGGTGGATAACTTGCAATTTTTCATTTATATGACAATATTGATATTTTCTTCTTTTTCAGCATGTGCTAGTGAATGTTCCAAATGCACCGGGCCTGCAGTTACCGAATGCTCAGAATGCACAGATGGACACTACTACGTAGCAGCAACTACAACTTGCATAGGTAGCAAACTACTTCTATTAATACTACTACTACTACAGCTATTATTATTACAACAGCTGCTGCTGAAGTTATGTGTATAACGTCCACTAACAATAGTACTACTACTTGAAGCACTAATTAACACGAGCGTACACATCCCTAATTTGCATAAGGCACGCGTTAAACTGGACTTTGTTATGAAACAGACCTCCACCGGTCTACTTCAATTTTGAACCCTGGTTGCGTGGGTGATACATTTTATTTTAAATCGTTCACTCTTAATATTTGTAGTAACCAAACATGTACTGTTATTAATAATTACTTGCATTGAAAAGTTGTTTAGTAAAATTAAGAACAGTGTTCTTGGAGGGTGTGTTTGGTCGGTTTTTAAATGTGATGTCGCATGCTAACAAAAACTCACATAAACGTGGAAAGTAGACCCTTTGCTATTGGCTATTCGTATAGAATTAACTGTAGGAATAGTTGGCATTAAATGTAGTTTCAATCTTTGCAAACGATGGTAAACATAACATATAGGTAACTATTTCTGAGACTGTTGACTTCGCTTGTGAGGATAAATATATCAGGCCTCTACTCACGTCGTCTCTATCACGATTTTGTGATCAGAGTTGTAACTCTCCATCCCCTCCGCTAAAGGAATAATACTATTAGATGACTGGTTGGTACTTCTGCTGAAGTGGATAACTTGCAGTTTTTCATTTATATGACAACATTGATATTTTCTTCTTTTTCAGCATGTGCTAGTGAATGTTCCAAATGCACCGGGCCTGCAGCTACCGAATGCTCAGAATGCACAGATGGACACTACTACGTAGCAGCAACTACAACGTGCACAGGTAGCAAACTACTACTATTAATACTACTGCTACTACAACTATTATTATTACAACAACTGCTATTGAAATTATCTGTATAACGTCCACTAACAATAGTTCTACTATTTGAAGCACTAATTAACAGGAGCATACACATACCTAATTTGCATCAGGCACGCGTTAGACTGGAATTTGTTTGTTTTTATACAGACCTGAGCCGGTCTACTGAAATTTGGAAACCTAGTTGCGTGGGTGATAAATTTTATTATAAAATTGTCAGTGTTAATATTCGTAGTAATTTAGGAGCCTTGTTCTCGGAAGTTCTGTTTGGTCGGTTTTTAAATGTAATGTCTCGTGCTAACAAAAATTCATATAAACGAGGTAAGTATACCCCTGGCTATTGTCTATTCATATAGAATTAACTGTAGGAATCGTGGGCATTAAATCGCGTAATGCTACTTTGCAGTTTCAATCATTGCAAACGATGGTAAACATTACATATAGGTAACTATTTCTGAGACTGTTGACTACGCTTATCAGGAAAAATATGTCAGGCCTCTACACACATCATCTCCATCACGTGTTTGTGATCAGAGGTGTAACTCTCCATTCCCTCCGCTGAAGGAATAATACTATTAGATGACTGGTTGGTACTTCTGCTGAGGTGGATAACTTGCAATTTTTCATTTATATGACAATATTGATATTTTCTTCTTTTTCAGCATGTGCTAGTGAATGTTCCAAATGCACCGGGCCTGCAGCTACCGAATGCTCAGAATGCACAGATGGACACTACTACGTAGCAGCAACTACAACTTGCACAGGTAGCAAACTACTACTATTAATACTACTGCTACTACAACTATTATTATTACAACAACTGCTATTGAAATTATCTGTATAACGTCCACTAACAATAGTTCTACTATTTGAAGCACTAATTAACAGGAGCATACACATACCTAATTTGCATCAGGCACACGTTAGACTGGAATTTGTTTGTTTTTATACAGACCTGAGCCGGTCTACTGAAATTTGGAAACCTAGTTGCGAGGGTGATACATTTTAATATAAAATTGTCAGTGTTAATATTCGTAGTAATTTAGGAGCCTTGTTCTCGCAAGTTGTGTTTGGTCGGTTTTTAAATGTAATATCTCGTGCTAACAAAAATTCATAGAAACGAGGTAAGTATACCCCTGGCTATTGTCTATTCATATAGAATTAGCTGTAGGAATCGTGGGCATTAAATCGCGTAATGCTACTTTGCAGTTTCAATCATTGCAAACGATGGTAAACATAACATATAGGTAACTATTTCTGAGACTGTTGACTACGCTTATCAGGAAAAATATGTCAGGCCTCTACGCACATCATCTCCATTACGAGTTTGTGATCAGAGGTGTAACTCTCCATTCCCTCCGCTGAAGGAATAATACTATTAGATGACTGGTTGGTACTTCTGCTGAGGTGGATAACTTGCAATTTTTCATTTATATGACAATATTGATATTTTCTTCTTTTTCAGCATGTGCTAGTGAATGTTCCAAATGCACCGGGCCTGCAGCTACCGAATGCTCAGAATGCACAGATGGACACTACTACGTAGCAGCAACTACAACTTGCACAGGTAGCAAACTACTTCTATTAATACTAATACTACTACAGCTATTATTATTACAACAGCTGCTGCTGAAGTTATGTGTATAACGTCCACTAACAATAGTACTACTACTTGAAGCACTAATTAACACGAGCGAACACATCCCTAATTTGCATAAGGCACGCGTTAAACTGGACTTTGTTATGAAACAGACCTCCACCGGTCTACTTCAATTTTGAACCCTGGTTGCGTGGGTGATACATTTTATTTTAAATCGTTCACTCTTAATATTTGTAGTAACCAAACATGTACTGTTATTAATAATTACTTGCATTGAAAAGTTGTTTAGTAAAATTAAGAACAGTGTTCTTGGAGGGTGTGTTTGGTCGGTTTTTAAATGTGATGTCGCATGCTAACAAAAACTCACATAAACGTGGAAAGTAGACCCTTTGCTATTGGCTATTCGTATAGAATTAACTGTAGGAATAGTTGGCATTAAAT
This sequence comes from Escarpia spicata, assembly GCA_963995525.1. Taxonomy (NCBI): domain Eukaryota; kingdom Metazoa; phylum Annelida; class Polychaeta; order Sabellida; family Siboglinidae; genus Escarpia; species Escarpia spicata. The sequence continues at coordinate 19,858,597 of OZ023209.1, read as the reverse complement.
GTAGTTTCAATCTTTGCAAACGATGGTAAACATAACATATAGGTAACTATTTCTGAGACTGTTGACTTCGCTTGTGAGGATAAATATATCAGGCCTCTACTCACGTCGTCTCTATCACGATTTTGTGATCAGAGTTGTAACTCTCCATCCCCTCCGCTAAAGGAATAATACTATTAGATGACTGGTTGGTACTTCTGCTGAAGTGGATAACTTGCAATTTTTCATTTATATGACAACATTGATATTTTCTTCTTTTTCAGCATGTGCTAGTGAATGTTCCAAATGCACCGGGCCTGCAGCTACCGAATGCTCAGAATGCACAGATGGACACTACTACGTAGCAGCAACTACAACGTGCACAGGTAGCAAACTACTACTATTAATACTACTGCTACTACAACTATTATTATTACAACAACTGCTATTGAAATTATCTGTATAACGTCCACTAACAATAGTTCTACTATTTGAAGCACTAATTAACAGGAGCATACACATACCTAATTTGCATCAGGCACGCGTTAGACTGGAATTTGTTTGTTTTTATACAGACCTGAGCCGGTCTACTGAAATTTGGAAACCTAGTTGCGTGGGTGGTACATTTTATTATAACATTGTCAGTGTTAATATTCGTAGTAATTTAGGAGCCTTGTTCTCGGAAGTTCTGTTTGGTCGGTTTTTAAATGTAATGTCTCGTGCTAACAAAAATTCATATAAACGAGGTAAGTATACCCCTGGCTATTGTCTATTCATATAGAATTAGCTGTAGGAATCGTGGGCATTAAATCGCGTAATGCTACTTTGCAGTTTCAATCATTGCAAACGATGGTAAACATTACATATAGGTAACTATTTCTGAGACTGTTGACTACGCTTATCAGGAAAAATATGTCAGGCCTCTACACACATCATCTCCATCACGAGTTTGTGATCAGAGGTGTAACTCTCCATTCCCTCCGCTGAAGGAATAATACTATTAGATGACTGGTTGGTACTTCTGCTGAGGTGGATAACTTGCAATTTTTCATTTATATGACAATATTGATATTTTCTTCTTTTTCAGCATGTGCTAGTGAATGTTCCAAATGCACCGGGCCTGCAGTTACCGAATGCTCAGAATGCACAGATGGACACTACTACGTAGCAGCAACTACAACTTGCATAGGTAGCAAACTACTTCTATTAATACTACTACTACTACAGCTATTATTATTACAACAGCTGCTGCTGAAGTTATGTGTATAACGTCCACTAACAATAGTACTACTACTTGAAGCACTAATTAACACGAGCGTACACATCCCTAATTTGCATAAGGCACGCGTTAAACTGGACTTTGTTATGAAACAGACCTCCACCGGTCTACTTCAATTTTGAACCCTGGTTGCGTGGGTGATACATTTTATTTTAAAACGTTCACTCTTAATATTCGTAGTAACCAAACATGTACTGTTATTAATAATTACTTGCATTGAAAAGTTGTTTAGTAAAATTAAGAACAGTGTTCTTGGAGGGTGTGTTTGGTCGGTTTTTAAATGTGATGTCGCATGCTAACAAAAACTCACATAAACGTGGAAAGTAGACCCTTTGCTATTGGCTATTCGTATAGAATTAACTGTAGGAATAGTTGGCATTAAATGTAGTTTCAATCTTTGCAAACGATGGTAAACATAACATTTAGGTAACTATTTCTGAGACTGTTGACTTCGCTTGTGAGGATAAATATATCAGGCCTCTACTCACGTCGTCTCTATCACGAGTTTGTGATCAGAGTTATAACTCTCCATCCCCTCCGCTGAAGGAATAATACTATTAGATGACTGGTTGGTACTTCTGCTGAGTTTGATAACTTGCAATTTTTCATTTATATGACAATATTGATATTTTCTTCTTTTTCAGCATGTGCTAGTGAATGTTCCAAATGCACCGGGCCTGCAGCTACCGAATGCTCAGAATGCACAGATGGACACTACTACGTAGCAGCAACTACAACTTGCACAGGTAGCAAACTACTTCTATTAATACTAATACTACTACAGCTATTATTATTACAACAGCTGCTGCTGAAGTTATGTGTATAACGTCCACTAACAATAGTACTACTACTTGAAGCACTAATTAACACGAGCGTACACATCCCTAATTTGCATAAGGCACGCGTTAAACTGGACTTTGTTATGAAACAGACCTCCACCGGTCTACTTCAATTTTGAACCCTGGTTGCGTGGGTGATACATTTTATTTTAAATCATTCACTCTTAATATTTGTAGTAACCAAACATGTACTGTTATTAATAATTACTTGCATTGAAAAGTTGTTTAGTAAAATTAAGAACAGTGTTCTTGGAGGGTGAGTTTGGTCGGTTTTTAAATGTGATGTCGCATGCTAACAAAAACTCACATAAACGTGGAAAGTAGACCCTTTGCTATTGGCTATTCGTATAGAATTAACTGTAGGAATAGTTGGCATTAAATGTAGTTTCAATCTTTACAAACGATGGTAAACATAACATATAGGTAACTATTTCTGAGACTGTTGACTTCGCTTGTGAGGATAAATATATCAGGCCTCTACTCACGTCGTCTCTATCACGATTTTGTGATCAGAGTTGTAACTCTCCATCCCCTCCGCTAAAGGAATAATACTATTAGATGACTGGTTGGTACTTCTGCTGAAGTGGATAACTTGCAATTTTTCATTTATATGACAACATTGATATTTTCTTCTTTTTCAGCATGTGCTAGTGAATGTTCCAAATGCACCGGGCCTGCAGCTACCGAATGCTCAGAATGCACAGATGGACACTACTACGTAGCAGCAACTACAACGTGCACAGGTAGCAAACTACTACTATTAATACTACTGCTACTACAACTATTATTATTACAACAACTGCTATTGAAATTATCTGTATAACGTCCACTAACAATAGTTCTACTATTTGAAGCACTAATTAACAGGAGCATACACATACCTAATTTGCATCAGGCACGCGTTAGACTGGAATTTGTTTGTTTTTATACAGACCTGAGCCGGTCTACTGAAATTTGGAAACCTAGTTGCGTGGGTGATAAATTTTATTATAAAATTGTCAGTGTTAATATTCGTAGTAATTTAGGAGCCTTGTTCTCGGAAGTTCTGTTTGGTCGGTTTTTAAATGTAATGTCTCGTGCTAACAAAAATTCATATAAACGAGGTAAGTATACCCCTGGCTATTGTCTATTCATATAGAATTAGCTGTAGGAATCGTGGGCATTAAATCGCGTAATGCTACTTTGCAGTTTCAATCATTGCAAACGATGGTAAACATTACATATAGGTAACTATTTCTGAGACTGTTGACTACGCTTATCAGGAAAAATATGTCAGGCCTCTACACACATCATCTCCATCACGAGTTTGTGATCAGAGGTGTAACTCTCCATTCCCTCCGCTGAAGGAATAATACTATTAGATGACTGGTTGGTACTTCTGCTGAGGTGGATAACTTGCAATTTTTCATTTATATGACAATATTGATATTTTCTTCTTTTTCAGCATGTGCTAGTGAATGTTCCAAATGCACCGGGCCTGCAGCTACCGAATGCTCAGAATGCACAGATGGACACTACTACGTAGCAGCAACTACAACTTGCATAGGTAGCAAACTACTTCTATTAATACTACTACTACTACAGCTATTATTATTACAACAGCTGCTGCTGAAGTTATGTGTATAACGTCCACTAACAATAGTACTACTACTTGAAGCACTAATTAACACGAGCGAACACATCCCTAATTTGCATAAGGCACGCGTTAAACTGGACTTTGTTATGAAACAGACCTCCACCGGTCTACTTCAATTTTGAATCCTGGTTGCGTGGGTGATACATTTTATTTTAAATCGTTCACTCTTAATATTTGTAGTAACCAAACATGTACTGTTATTAATAATTACTTGCATTGAAAAGTTGTTTAGTAAAATTAAGAACAGTGTTCTTGGAGGGTGTGTTTGGTCGGTTTTTAAATGTGATGTCGCATGCTAACAAAAACTCACATAAACGTGGAAAGTAGACCCTTTGCTATTGGCTGTTCGTATAGAATTAACTGTAGGAATAGTTGGCATTAAATGTAGTTTCAATCTTTGCAAACGATGGTAAACATAACATATAGGTAACTATTTCTGAGACTGTTGACTTCGCTTGTGAGGATAAATATATCAGGCCTCTACTCACGTCGTCTCTATCACGATTTTGTGATCAGAGTTGTAACTCTCCATCCCCTCCGCTAAAGGAATAATACTATTAGATGACTGGTTGGTACTTCTGCTGAAGTGGATAACTTGCAATTTTTCATTTATATGACAACATTGATATTTTCTTCTTTTTCAGCATGTGCTAGTGAATGTTCCAAATGCACCGGGCCTGCAGCTACCGAATGCTCAGAATGCACAGATGGACACTACTACGTAGCAGCAACTACAACGTGCACAGGTAGCAAACTACTACTATTAATACTACTGCTACTACAACTATTATTATTACAACAACTGCTATTGAAATTATCTGTATAACGTCCACTAACAATAGTTCTACTATTTGAAGCACTAATTAACAGGAGCATACACATACCTAATTTGCATCAGGCACGCGTTAGACTAGAATTTGTTTGTTTTTATACAGACCTGAGCCGGTCTACTGAAATTTGGAAACCTAGTTGCGTGGGTGATACATTTTATTATAAAATTGTCAGTGTTAATATTCGTAGTAATTTAGGAGCCTTGTTCTCGGAAGTTCTGTTTGGTCGGTTTTTAAATGTAATGTCTCGTGCTAACAAAAATTCATATAAACGAGGTAAGTATTCCCCTGGCTATTGTCTATTCATATAGAATTAGCTGTAGGAATCGTGGGCATTAAATCGCGTAATGCTACTTTGCAGTTTCAATCATTGCAAACGATGGTAAACATTACATATAGGTAACTATTTCTGAGACTGTTGACTACGCTTATCAGGAAAAATATGTCAGGCCTCTACACACATCATCTCCATCACGAGTTTGTGATCAGAGGTGTAACTCTCCATTCCCTCCGCTGAAGGAATAATACTATTAGATGACTGGTTGGTACTTCTGCTGAGGTGGATAACTTGCAATTTTTCATTTATATGACAATATTGATATTTTCTTCTTTTTCAGCATGTGCTAGTGAATGTTCCAAATGCACCGGGCCTGCAGCTACCGAATGCTCAGAATGCACAGATGGACACTACTACGTAGCAGCAACTACAACTTGCATAGGTAGCAAACTACTTCTATTAATACTACTACTACTACAGCTATTATTATTACAACAGCTGCTGCTGAAGTTATGTGTATAACGTCCACTAACAATAGTACTACTACTTGAAGCACTAATTAACACGAGCGTACACATCCCTAATTTGCATAAGGCACACGTTAAACTGGACTTTGTTATGAAACAGACCTCCACCGGTCTACTTCAATTTTGAACCCTGGTTGCGTGGGTGATACATTTTATTTTAAAACGTTCACTCTTAATATTCGTAGTAACCAAACATGTACTGTTATTAATAATTACTTGCATTGAAAAGTTGTTTAGTAAAATTAAGAACAGTGTTCTTGGAGGGTGTGTTTGGTCGGTTTTTAAATGTGATGTCGCATGCTAACAAAAACTCACATAAACGTGGAAAGTAGACCCTTTGCTATTGGCTATTCGTATAGAATTAACTGTAGGAATAGTTGGCATTAAATGTAGTTTCAATATTTGCAAACGATGGTAAACATAACATTTAGGTAACTATTTCTGAGACTGTTGACTTCGCTTGTGAGGATAAATATATCAGGCCTCTACTCACGTCGTCTCTATCACGAGTTTGTGATCAGAGTTGTAACTCTCCATCCCCTCCGCTGAAGGAATAATACTATTAGATGACTGGTTGGTACTTCTGCTGAGTTTGATAACTTGCAATTTTTCATTTATATGACAATATTGATATTTTCTTCTTTTTCAGCATGTGCTAGTGAATGTTCCAAATGCACCGGGCCTGCAGCTACCGAATGCTCAGAATGCACAGATGGACACTACTACGTAGCAGCAACTACAACTTGCACAGGTAGCAAACTACTACTATTAATACTAGTGCTACTACAACTATTATTATTACAACAACTGCTATTGAAATTATCTGTATAACGTCCACTAACAATAGTTCTACTATTTGAAGCCCTAATTAACAGGAGCATACACATACCTCATTTGCATCAGGCACGCGTTAGACTGGAATTTGTTTGTTTTTATACAGACCTGAGCCGGTCTACTGAAATTTGGAAACCTAGTTGCGTGGGTGATACATTTTAATATAAAATTGTCAGTGTTAATATTCCTAGTAATTTAGGAGCCTTGTTCTCGGAAGTTCTGTTTGGTCGGTTTTTAAATGTAATGTCTCGTGCTAACAAAAATTCATAGAAACGAGGTAAGTATACCCCTGGCTATTGTCTATTCATATAGAATTAGCTGTAGGAATCGTGGGCATTAAATCGCGTAATGCTACTTTGCAGTTTCAATCATTGCAAACGATGGTAAACATAACATATAGGTAACTATTTCTGAGACTGTTGACTACGCTTATCAGGAAAAATATGTCAGGCCTCTACGCACATCATCTCCATTACGAGTTTGTGATCAGAGGTGTAACTCTCCATTCCCTCCGCTGAAGGAATAATACTATTAGATGACTGGTTGGTACTTCTGCTGAGGTGGATAACTTGCAATTTTTCATTTATATGACAATATTGATATTTTCTTCTTTTTCAGCATGTGCTAGTGAATGTTCCAAATGCACCGGGCCTGCAGCTACCGAATGCTCAGAATGCACAGATGGACACTACTACGTAGCAGCAACTACAACTTGCACAGGTAGCAAACTACTTCTATTAATACTAATACTACTACAGCTATTATTATTACAACAGCTGCTGCTGAAGTTATGTGTATAACGTCCACTAACAACAGTACTACTACTTGAAGCACTAATTAACACGAGCGAACACATCCCTAATTTGCATAAGGCACACGTTAAACTGGACTTTGTTATGAAACAGACCTCCACCGGTCTACTTCAATTTTGAACCCTGGTTGCGTGGGTGATCCATTTTATTTTAAATCGTTCACTCTTAATATTTGTAGTAACCAAACATGTACTGTTATTAATAATTACTTGCATTGAAAAGTTGTTTAGTAAAATTAAGAACAGTGTTCTTGGAGGGTGTGTTTGGTCGGTTTTTAAATGTGATGTCGCATGCTAACAAAAACTCACATAAACGTGGAAAGTAGACCCTTTGCTATTGGCTATTCGTATAGAATTAACTGTAGGAATAGTTGGCATTAAAAGTAGTTTCAATCTTTGCAAACGATGGTAAACATAACATATAGGTAACTATTTCTGAGACTGTTGACTTCGCTTGTGAGGATAAATATATCAGGCCTCTACTCACGTCGTCTCTATCACGAGTTTGTGATCAGAGTTGTAACTCTCCATCCCCTCCGCTGAAGGAATAATACTATTAGATGACTGGTTGGTACTTCTGCTGAGTTTGATAACTTGCAATTTTTCATTTATATGACAATATTGATATTTTCTTCTTTTTCAGCATGTGCTAGTGAATGTTCCAAATGCACCGGGCCTGCAGCTACCGAATGCTCAGAATGCACAGATGGACACTACTACGTAGCAGCAACTACAACTTGCACAGGTAGCAAACTACTACTATTAATACTACTGCTACTACAACTATTATTATTACAACAACTGCTATTGAAATTATCTGTATAACATCCACTAACAATAGTTCTACTATTTGAAGCCCTAATTAACAGGAGCATACACATACCTCATTTGCATCAGGCACGCGTTAGACTGGAATTTGTTTGTTTTTATACAGACCTGAGCCGGTCTACTGAAATTTGGAAACCTAGTTGCGTGGGTGATACATTTTAATATAAAATTGTCAGTGTTAATATTCCTAGTAATTTAGGAGCCTTGTTCTCGGAAGTTCTGTTTGGTCGGTTTTTAAATGTAATGTCTCGTGCTAACAAAAATTCATAGAAACGAGGTAAGTATACCCCTGGCTATTGTCTATTCATATAGAATTAGCTGTAGGAATCGTGGGCATTAAATCGCGTAATGCTACTTTGCAGTTTCAATCATTGCAAACGATGGTAAACATAACATATAGGTAACTATTTCTGAGACTGTTGACTACGCTTATCAGGAAAAATATGTCAGGCCTCTACGCACATCATCTCCATTACGAGTTTGTGATCAGAGGTGTAACTCTCCATTCCCTCCGCTGAAGGAATAATACTATTAGATGACTGGTTGGTACTTCTGCTGAGGTGGATAACTTGCAATTTTTCATTTATATGACAATATTGATATTTTCTTCTTTTTCAGCATGTGCTAGTGAATGTTCCAAATGCACCGGGCCTGCAGCTACCGAATGCTCAGAATGCACAGATGGACACTACTACGTAGCAGCAACTACAACTTGCACAGGTAGCAAACTACTTCTATTAATACTAATACTACTACAGCTATTATTATTACAACAGCTGCTGCTGAAGTTATGTGTATAACGTCCACTAACAATAGTACTACTACTTGAAGCACTAATTAACACGAGCGAACACATCCCTAATTTGCATAAGGCACGCGTTAAACTGGACTTTGTTATGAAACAGACCTCCACCGGTCTACTTCAATTTTGAACCCTGGTTGCGTGGGTGATACATTTTATTTTAAATCGTTCACTCTTAATATTTGTAGTAACCAAACATGTACTGTTATTAATAATTACTTGCATTGAAAAGTTGTTTAGTAAAATTAAGAACAGTGTTCTTGGAGGGTGTGTTTGGTCGGTTTTTAAATGTGATGTCGCATGCTAACAAAAACTCACATAAACGTGGAAAGTAGACCCTTTGCTATTGGCTATTCGTATAGAATTAACTGTAGGAATAGTTGGCATTAAATGTAGTTTCAATCTTTGCAAACGATGGTAAACATAACATATAGGTAACTATTTCTGAGACTGTTGACTTCGCTTGTGAGGATAAATATATCAGGCCTCTACTCACGTCGTCTCTATCACGTGTTTGTGATCAGAGTTGTAACTCTCCATCCCCTCCGCTGAAGGAATAATACTATTAGATGACTGGTTGGTACTTCTGCTGAGTTTGATAACTTGCAATGTTTCATTTATATGACAATATTGATATTTTCTTCTTTTTCAGCATGTGCTAGTGAATGTTCCAAATGCACCGGGCCTGCAGCTACCGAATGCTCAGAATGCACAGATGGACACTACTACGTAGCAGCAACTACAACTTGCACAGGTAGCAAACTACTACTATTAATACTACTACTACTACAACTATTATTATTACAACAGCTGCTGCTGAAGTTATGTGTATAACGTCCACAAACAATAGTACTACTACTTGAAGCACTAATTAACACGAGCGTTTACATCCCTAATTTGCATAAGGCACGCGTTAGACTGGACTTTGTTATGAAACAGACCTCCGCCGGTCTACTTCAATTTTGAACCCTGGTTGCGTGGGTGATAGATTTTATTTTAAAATGTTCACTGTTAATATTCGTAGTAACCAAACATGTACTGTTATTAATAATTACTTGCAATGAAAAGTTGTTTACTTAAATTAGGAACAGTGTTCTTGTAGGGTGTGTTTGGTCGGTTTTTAAATGTGATGTCGCATGCTAACAAAAACTCACATAAACGTGGAAAGTAGACCCCTTGCTATTGGCTATTCGTATAGAATTAACTGTAGGAATATTTGATATTAAATGTAGTTTCAATCTTTGCAAACGATGGCAAACATAACATATAGGTAACTATTTCTGAGACTGTTGACTACGCTTGTCAGGATAAATATGTCAGGCCTCTACACATGTCATCTCCATCACGAGTTTGGGATCAGAGGTGTAACTCTCCATTCCCTCCGCTGAAGGAATAATACTATTAGATGACTGGTTGGTACTTCTGCTGAGGTGGATAACTTGCACTTTTTCATTTATATGACAACATTGATATTTTCTTCTTTTTCAGCATGTGCTAGTGAATGTTCCAAATGCACCGGGCCTGCAGCTACAGAATGCTCAGAATGCACAGATGGACACTACTACGTAGCAGCAACTACAACTTGCACAGGTAGCAAACTACTTCTATTAATACTACTACTACTATAGCTATTATTATTACAACAGCTGCTGCTGAAGTTATGTGTATAACGTCCACTAACAATAGTACTACTACTTGAAGCACTAATTAACACGAGCGTTTACATCCCTAATTTGCATAAGGCACGCGTTAGACTGGACTTTGTTATGAAACAGACCTCCGCCGTTCTACTTCAATTTTGAACCCTGGTTGCGTGGGTGATAGATTTTATTTTAAAATGTTCACTGTTAATATTCGTAGTAACCAAACATGTACTATTATTAATAATTACTTGCAATGAAAAGTTGTTTAGTTAAATTAGGAACAGTGTTCTTGGAGGATGTGTTTGGTCGGTTTTTAAATGTGATTTCGCATGCTAACAAAAACTCACATAAACGTGGAAAGTAGACCCCTTGCTATTGGCTATTCGTATAGAATTAACTGTAGGAATATTTGGTATTAAATGTAGTTTCAATCTTTGCAAACGATGGCAAACATAACATATAGGTAACTATTTCTGAGACTGTTCACTACGCTTGTCAGGATAAATATGTCAGGCCTCTACGCACATCATCTCCATCACGAGTTTGGGATCAGAGGTGTAACTCTCCATTCCCTCCGCTGAAGGAATAATACTATTAGATGACTGGTTGGTACTTCTGCTTAGGTGGATAACTTGCAATTTTTCATTTATATGACAATATTGATATTTTCTTTTTCAGCATGTGCTAGTGAATGTTCCAAATGCACCGGGCCTGCAGCAACGGAATGCTCAGAATGCACAGATGGACACTACTACGTAGCAGCAACTACAACTTGCACAGGTAGCAAACTACTACTATTAATACTACTACTACTACAACTATTATTATTACAACAAGTGCTGCTGAAGTTATGTGTATAACGTCCAATAACAATAGTACTACTACTTGAAGCACTAATTAACACGAGCGTTTATATCCCTAATTTGCATAAGGCATTCGTTAGACTGGACTTTGTTATGAAACAGACCTTCGCCGGTCTACTTCAATTTTGAACCCTGGTTGCGTGGGTGATAGATTTTATTTTAAAATGTTCACTCTTAATATTCGTAGTAACCAAACATGTACTGTTATTAATAATTACTTGCAATGAAAAGTTGTTTACTTAAATTAGGAACAGTGTTCTTGGAGGGTGTGTTTGGTCGGTTTTTAAATGTGATGTCGCATGCTAACAAAAACTCACATAAACGTGGAAAGTAGACCCTTTGCTATTGGCTATTCGTATAGAATTAACTGTAGGAATAGTTGGCATTAAATGTAGTTTCAATCTTTGCAAACGATGGTAAACATAACATATAGGTAACTATTTCTGAGACTGTTGACTTCGCTTGTGAGGATAAATATATCAGGCCTCTACTCACGTCGTCTCTATCACGAGTTTGTGATCAGAGTTGTAACTCTCCATCCCCTCCGCTGAAGGAATAATACTATTAGATGACTGGTTGGTACTTCTGCTGAGTTTGATAACTTGCAATTTTTCATTTATATGACAATATTGATATTTTCTTCTTTTTCAGCATGTGCTAGTGAATGTTCCAAATGCACCGGGCCTGCAGCTACCGAATGCTCAGAATGCACAGATGGACACTACTACGTAGCAGCAACTACAACTTGCACAGGTAGCAAACTACTACTATTAATACTACTACTACTACAACTATTATTATTACAACAGCTGCTGCTGAAGTTATGTGTATAACGTCCACAAACAATAGTACTACTACTTGAAGCACTAATTAACACGAGCGTTTACATCCCTAATTTGCATAAGGCACGCGTTAGACTGGACTTTGTTATGAAACAGACCTCCGCCGGTCTACTTCAATGTTGAACCCTGGTTGCGTGGGTGATAGATTTTATTTTAAAATGTTCACTGTTAATATTCGTAGTAACCAAACATGTACTGTTATTAATAATTACTTGCAATGAAAAGTTGTTTAGTTAAATTAGGAACAGTGTTCTTGTAGGGTGTGTTTGGTCGGTTTTTAAATGTGATGTCGCATGCTAACAAAAACTCACATAAACGTGGAAAGTAGACCCCTTGCTATTGGCTATTCGTATAGAATTAACTGTAGGAATATTTGATATTAAATGTAGTTTCAATCTTTGCAAACGATGGCAAACATAACATATAGGTAAGTATTTCTGAGACTGTTGACTACGCTTGTCAGGATAAATATGTCAGGCCTCTACACATATCATCTCCATCACGAGTTTGGGATCAGAGGTGTAACTCTCCATTCCCTCCGCTGAAGGAATAATACTATTAGATGACTGGTTGGTACTTCTGCTGAGGTGGATAACTTGCACTTTTTCATTTATATGACAACATTGATATTTTCTTCTTTTTCAGCATGTGCTAGTGAATGTTCCAAATGCACCGGGCCTGCAGCTACAGAATGCTCAGAATGCACAGATGGACACTACTACGTAGCAGCAACTACAACTTGCACAGGTAGCAAACTACTTCTATTAATACTAATACTACTACAGCTATTATTATTACAACAGCTGCTGCTGAAGTTATGTGTATAACGTCCACTAACAATAGTACTACTACTTGAAGCACTAATTAACACGAGCGAACACATCCCTAATTTGCATAAGGCACGCGTTAAACTGGACTTTGTTATGAAACAGACCTCCACCGGTCTACTTCAATTTTGAACCCTGGTTGCGTGGGTGATACATTTTATTTTAAATCGTTCACTCTTAATATTTGTAGTAACCAAACATGTACTGTTATTAATAATTACTTGCATTGAAAAGTTGTTTAGTAAAATTAAGAACAGTGTTCTTGGAGGGTGTGTTTGGTCGGTTTTTAAATGTGATGTCGCATGCTAACAAAAACTCACATAAACGTGGAAAGTAGACCCTTTGCTATTGGCTATTCGTATAGAATTAACTGTAGGAATAGTTGGCATTAAATGTAGTTTCAATCTTTGCAAACGATGGTAAACATAACATATAGGTAACTATTTCTGAGACTGTTGACTTCGCTTGTGAGGATAAATATATCAGGCCTCTACTGACGTCGTCTCTATCACGTGTTTGTGATCAGAGTTGTAACTCTCCATCCCCTCCGCTGAAGGAATAATACTATTAGATGACTGGTTGGTACTTCTGCTGAGTTTGATAACTTGCAATTTTTCATTTATATGACAATATTGATATTTTCTTCTTTTTCAGCATGTGCTAGTGAATGTTCCAAATGCACCGGGCCTGCAGCTACCGAATGCTCAGAATGCACAGATGGACACTACTACGTAGCAGCAACTACAACTTGCACAGGTAGCAAACTACTACTATTAATACTACTACTACTACAACTATTATTATTACAACAGCTGCTGCTGAAGTTATGTGTATAACGTCCACTAACAATAGTACTACTACTTGAAGCACTAATTAACACGAGCGAACACATCCCTAATTTGCATAAGGCACGCGTTAAACTGGACTTTGTTATGAAACAGACCTCCACCGGTCTACTTCAATTTTGAACCCTGGTTGCGTGGGTGATACATTTTATTTTAAATCGTTCACTCTTAATATTTGTAGTAACCAAACATGTACTGTTATTAATAATTACTTGCATTGAAAAGTTGTTTAGTAAAATTAAGAACAGTGTTCTTGGAGGGTGTGTTTGGTCGGTTTTTAAATGTGATGTCGCATGCTAACAAAAACTCACATAAACGTGGAAAGTAGACCCTTTGCTATTGGCTATTCGTATAGAATTAACTGTAGGAATAGTTGGCATTAAATGTAGTTTCAATCTTTGCAAACGATGGTAAACATAACATATAGGTAACTATTTCTGAGACTGTTGACTTCGCTTGTGAGGATAAATATATCAGGCCTCTACTCACGTCGTCTCTATCACGTGTTTGTGATCAGAGTTGTAACTCTCCATCCCCTCCGCTGAAGGAATAATACTATTAGATGACTGGTTGGTACTTCTGCTGAGTTTGATAACTTGCAATTTTTCATTTATATGACAATATTGATATTTTCTTCTTTTTCAGCATGTGCTAGTGAATGTTCCAAATGCACCGGGCCTGCAGCTACCGAATGCTCAGAATGCACAGATGGACACTACTACGTAGCAGCAACTACAACTTGCACAGGTAGCAAACTACTACTATTAATACTACTACTACTACAACTATTATTATTACAACAGCTGCTGCTGAAGTTATGTGTATAACGTCCACTAACAATAGTACTACTACTTGAAGCACTAATTAACACGAGCGAACACATCCCTAATTTGCATAAGGCACGCGTTAAACTGGACTTTGTTATGAAACAGACCTCCACCGGTCTACTTCAATTTTGAACCCTGGTTGCGTGGGTGATACATTTTATTTTAAATCGTTCACTCTTAATATTTGTAGTAACCAAACATGTACTGTTATTAATAATTACTTGCATTGAAAAGTTGTTTAGTAAAATTAAGAACAGTGTTCTTGGAGGGTGTGTTTGGTCGGTTTTTAAATGTGATGTCGCATGCTAACAAAAACTCACATAAACGTGGAAAGTAGACCCTTTGCTATTGGCTATTCGTATAGAATTAACTGTAGGAATAGTTGGCATTAAATGTAGTTTCAATCTTTGCAAACGATGGTAAACATAACATATAGGTAACTATTTCTGAGACTGTTGACTTAGCTTGTGAGGATAAATATATCAGGCCTCTACTCACGTCGTCTCTATCACGTGTTTGTGATCAGAGTTGTAACTCTCCATCCCCTCCGCTGAAGGAATAATACTATTAGATGACTGGTTGGTACTTCTGCTGAGTTTGATAACTTGCAATTTTTCATTTATATGACAATATTGATATTTTCTTCTTTTTCAGCATGTGCTAGTGAATGTTCCAAATGCACCGGGCCTGCAGCTACCGAATGCTCAGAATGCACAGATGGACACTACTACGTAGCAGCAACTACAACTTGCACAGGTAGCAAACTACTACTATTAATACTACTACTACTACAACTATTATTATTACAACAGCTGCTGCTGAAGTTATGTGTATAACGTCCACAAACAATAGTACTACTACTTGAAGCACTAATTAACACGAGCGTTTACATCCCTAATTTGCATAAGGCACGCGTTAGACTGGACTTTGTTATGAAACAGACCTCCGCCGGTCTACTTCAATTTTGAACCCTGGTTGCGTGGGTGATAGATTTTATTTTAAAATGTTCACTGTTAATATTCGTGGTAACCAAACATGTACTGTTATTAATAATTACTTGCAATGAAAAGTTGTTTACTTAAATTAGGAACAGTGTTCTTGTAGGGTGTGTTTGGTCGGTTTTTAAATGTGATGTCGCATGCTAACAAAAACTCACATAAACGTGGAAAGTAGACCCCTTGCTATTGGCTATTCGTATAGAATTAACTGTAGGAATATTTCATATTAAATGTAGTTTCAATCTTTGCAAACGATGGCAAACATAACATATAGGTAACTATTTCTGAGACTGTTGACTACGCTTGTCAGGATAAATATGTCAGGCCTCTACACATATCATCTCCATCACGAGTTTGGGATCAGAGGTGTAACTCTCCATTCCCTCCGCTGAAGGAATAATACTATTAGATGACTGGTTGGTACTTCTGCTGAGGTTGATAACTTGCACTTTTTCATTTATATGACAACATTGATATTTTCTTCTTTTTCAGCATGTGCTAATGAATGTTCCAAATGCACCGGGCCTGCAGCTACAGAATGCTCAGAATGCACAGATGGACACTACTACGTAGCAGCAACTACAACTTGCACAGGTAGCAAACTACTACTATTAATACTACTACTACTACAACTATTATTATTACAACAGCTGCTGCTGAAGTTATGTGTATAACGTCCACTAACAATAGTACTACTACTTGAAGCACTAATTAACACGAGCGAACACATCCCTAATTTGCATAAGGCACGCGTTAAACTGGACTTTGTTATGAAACAGACCTCCACCGGTCTACTTCAATTTTGAACCCTGGTTGCGTGGGTGATACATTTTATTTTAAATCGTTCACTCTTAATATTTGTAGTAACCAAACATGTACTGTTATTAATAATTACTTGCATTGAAAAGTTGTTTAGTAAAATTAAGAACAGTGTTCTTGGAGGGTGTGTTTGGTCGGTTTTTAAATGTGATGTCGCATGCTAACAAAAACTCACATAAACGTGGAAAGTAGACCCTTTGCTATTGGCTATTCGTATAGAATTAACTGTAGGAATAGTTGGCATTAAATGTAGTTTCAATCTTTGCAAACGATGGTAAACATAACATATAGGTAACTATTTCTGAGACTGTTGACTTCGCTTGTGAGGATAAATATATCAGGCCTCTACTCACGTCGTCTCTATCACGTGTTTGTGATCAGAGTTGTAACTCTCCATCCCCTCCGCTGAAGGAATAATACTATTAGATGACTGGTTGGTACTTCTGCTGAGTTTGATAACTTGCAATTTTTCATTTATATGACAATATTGATATTTTCTTCTTTTTCAGCATGTGCTAGTGAATGTTCCAAATGCACCGGGCCTGCAGCTACCGAATGCTCAGAATGCACAGATGGACACTACTACGTAGCAGCAACTACAACTTGCACAGGTAGCAAACTACTACTATTAATACTACTACTACTACAACTATTATTATTACAACAGCTGCTGCTGAAGTTATGTGTATAACGTCCACAAACAATAGTACTACTACTTGAAGCACTAATTAACACGAGCGTTTACATCCCTAATTTGCATAAGGCACGCGTTAGACTGGACTTTGTTATGAAACAGACCTCCGCCGGTCTACTTCAATTTTGAACCCTGGTTGCGTGGGTGATAGATTTTATTTTAAAATGTTCACTGTTAATATTCGTGGTAACCAAACATGTACTGTTATTAATAATTACTTGCAATGAAAAGTTGTTTACTTAAATTAGGAACAGTGTTCTTGTAGGGTGTGTTTGGTCGGTTTTTAAATGTGATGTCGCATGCTAACAAAAACTCACATAAACGTGGAAAGTAGACCCCTTGCTATTGGCTATTCGTATAGAATTAACTGTAGGAATATTTGATATTAAATGTAGTTTCAATCTTTGCAAACGATGGCAAACATAACATATAGGTAACTATTTCTGAGACTGTTGACTACGCTTGTCAGGATAAATATGTCAGGCCTCTACACATATCATCTCCATCACGAGTTTGGGATCAGAGGTGTAACTCTCCATTCCCTCCGCTGAAGGAATAATACTATTAGATGACTGGTTGGTACTTCTGCTGAGGTTGATAACTTGCACTTTTTCATTTATATGACAACATTGATATTTTCTTCTTTTTCAGCATGTGCTAATGAATGTTCCAAATGCACCGGGCCTGCAGCTACAGAATGCTCAGAATGCACAGATGGACACTACTACGTAGCAGCAACTACAACTTGCACAGGTAGCAAACTACTTCTATTAATACTACTACTACTATAGCTATTATTATTACAACAGCTGCTGCTGAAGTTATGTGTATAACGTCCACTAACAATAGTACTACTACTTGAAGCACTAATTAACACGAGCGTTTACATCCCTAATTTGCATAAGGCACGCGTTAGACTGGACTTTGTTATGAAACAGACCTCCGCCGTTCTACTTCAATTTTGAACCCTGGTTGCGTGGGTGATAGATTTTATTTTAAAATGTTCACTGTTAATATTCGTAGTAACCAAACATGTACTATTATTAATAATTACTTGCAATGAAAAGTTGTTTAGTTAAATTAGGAACAGTGTTCTTGGAGGATGTGTTTGGTCGGTTTTTAAATGTGATGTCGCATGCTAACAAAAACTCACATAAACGTGGAAAGTAGACCCCTTGCTATTGGCTATTCGTATAGAATTAACTGTAGGAATATTTGGTATTAAATGTAGTTTCAATCTTTGCAAACGATGGCAAACATAACATATAGGTAACTATTTCTGAGACTGTTCACTACGCTTGTCAGGATAAATATGTCAGGCCTCTACACACATCATCTCCATCACGAGTTTGGGATCAGAGGTGTAACTCTCCATTCCCTCCGCTGAAGGAATAATACTATTAGATGACTGGTTGGTACTTCTGCTGAGGTGGATAACTTGCAATTTTTCATTTATATGACAATATTGATATTTTCTTCTTTTTCAGCATGTGCTAGTGAATGTTCCAAATGCACCGGGCCTGCAGCAACGGAATGCTCAGAATGCACAGATGGACACTACTACGTAGCAGCAACTACAACTTGCACAGGTAGCAAACTACTACTATTAATACTACTACTACTACAACTATTATTATTACAACAAGTGCTGCTGAAGTTATGTGTATAACGTCCAATAACAATAGTACTACTACTTGAAGCACTAATTAACACGAGCGTTTATATCCCTAATTTGCATAAGGCATTCGTTAGACTGGACTTTGTTATGAAACAGACCTTCGCCGGTCTACTTCAATTTTGAACCCTGGTTGCGTGGGTGATAGATTTTATTTTAAAATGTTCACTCTTAATATTCGTAGTAACCAAACATGTACTGTTATTAATAATTACTTGCAATGAAAAGTTGTTTACTTAAATTAGGAACAGTGTTCTTGGAGGGTGTGTTTGGTCGGTTTTTAAATGTGATATCGCATGCTAACAAAAACTCACATAAACGTGGAAAGTAGACCCTTTGCTATTGGCTATTCGTATAGAATTAACTGTAGGAATAGTTGGCATTAAATGTAGTTTCAATCTTTGCAAACGATGGTAAACATAACATATAGGTAACTATTTCTGAGACTGTTGACTTCGCTTGTGAGGATAAATATATCAGGCCTCTACACACGTCGTCTCTATCACGAGTTTGTGATCAGAGTTGTAACTCTCCATCCCCTCCGCTGAAGGAATAATACTATTAGATGACTGGTTGGTACTTCTGCTGAGTTTGATAACTTGCAATTTTTCATTTATATGACAATATTGATATTTTCTTCTTTTTCAGCATGTGCTAGTGAATGTTCCAAATGCACCGGGCCTGCAGCTACCGAATGCTCAGAATGCACAGATGGACACTACTACGTAGCAGCAACTACAACTTGCACAGGTAGCAAACTACTTCTATTAATACTAATACTCCTACAGCTATTATTATTACAACAGCTGCTGCTGAAGTTATGTGAATAACGTCCACTAACAATAGTACTACTACTTGAAGCACTAATTAACACGAGCGTACACCAATCTAATTTGCATAAGGCACGCGTTAAACTGGACTTTGTTATGAAACAGACCTCCACCGGTCTACTTCAATTTTGAACCCTGGTTGCGTGGGTGATACATTTTATTTTAAAACGTTCACTCTTAATATTTGTAGTAACCAAACATGTACTGTTATTAATAATTACTTGCATTGAAAAGTTGTTTAGTAAAATTAAGAACAGTGTTCTTGGAGGGTGTGTTTGGTCGGTTTTTAAATGTGATGTCGCATGCTAACAAAAACTCACATAAACGTGGAAAGTAGACCCTTTGCTATTGGCTATTCGTATAGAATTAACTGTAGGAATAGTTGGCATTAAATGTAGTTTCAATCTTTGCAAACGATGGTAAACATAACATGTAGGTAACTATTTCTGAGACTGTTGACTACGCTTATCAGGAAAAATATGTCAGGCCTCTACGCACATCATCTCCATCACGAGTTTGTGATCAGAGGTGTAACTCTCCATTCCCTCCGCTGAAGGAATAATACTATTAGATGACTGGTTGGTACTTCTGCTGAGGTGGATAACTTGCAATTTTTCATTTATATGACAACATTGATATTTTCTTCTTTTTCAGCATGTGCTAGTGAATGTTCCAAATGCACCGGGCCTGCAGCTACAGAATGCTCAGAATGCACAGATGGACACTACTACGTAGCAGCAACTACAACTTGCACAGGTAGCAAACTACTACTATTAATACTACTACTACTACAACTATTATTATTACAACAGCTGCTGCTGAAGTTATATGTATAACGTCCACTAACAATAGTACTACTACTTGAAGCACTAATTAACACGAGCGTTTACATCCCTAATTTCCATAAGGCACGCGTTAGACTGGACTTTGTAATGAAACAGAACTCCGCCGTTCTACTTCAATTTTGAACCCTGGTTGCGTGGATGATAGATTTTATTTTAAAATGTTCACTGTTAATATTCGTAGTAACCAAACATGTACTGTTATTAATAATTACTTGCAATGAAAAGTTGTTTAGTTAAATTAGGAACAGTGTTCTTGGAGGGTGTGTTTGGTCGGTTTTTAAATGTGATGTCGCATGCTAACAAAAACTCACATCAACGTGGAAAGTAGACCCCTTGCTATTGGCTATTCGTATAGAATTAACAGTAGGAATATTTGGTATTAAATGTAGTTTCAATCTTTGCAAACGATGGCAAACATAACATATAGGTAACTATTTCTGAGACTGTTGACTACGCTTGTCAGGATAAATATGTCAGGCCTCTACACACATCATCTCCATCACGAGTTTGGGATCAGAGGTGTAACTCTCCATTCCCTCCGCTGAAGGAATAATACTATTAGATGACTGGTTGGTACTTCTGCTGAGGTGGATAACTTGCAATTTTTCATTTATATGACAATATTGATATTTTCTTCTTTTTCAGCATGTGCTAGTGAATGTTCCAAATGCACCGGGCCTGCAGCAACGGAATGCTCAGAATGCACAGATGGACACTACTACGTAGCAGCAACTACAACTTGCACAGGTAGCAAACTACTACTATTAATACTACTACTTCTACAACTATTATTATTACAACAAGTGCTGCTGAAGTTATGTGTATAACGTCCAATAACAATAGTACTACTACTTGAAGCACTAATTAACACGAGCGTTTATATCCCTAATTTGCATAAGGCATTCGTTAGACTGGACTTTGTTATGAAACAGACCTTCGCCGGTCTACTTCAATTTTGAACCCTGGTTGCGTGGGTGATAGATTTTATTTTAAAATGTTCACTCTTAATATTCGTAGTAACCAAACATGTACTGTTATTAATAATTACTTGCAATGAAAAGTTGTTTACTTAAATTAGGAACAGTGTTCTTGGAGGGTGTGTTTGGTCGGTTTTTAAATGTGATGTCGCATGCTAACAAAAACTCACATAAACGTGGAAAGTAGACCCCTTGCTATTGGCTATTCGTATATAATTAACTGTAGGAATATTTGGTATTAAATGTAGTTTCAATCTTTGCAAACGATGGCAAACATAACATATAGGTAAATATTTCTGAGACTGTTGACTTCGCTTGTGAGGATAAATATATCAGGCCTCTACTCACGTCGTCTCTATCACGAGTTTGTGATCAGAGTTGTAACTCTCCATTCCCTCCGCTGAAGGAATAATACTATTAGATGACTGGTTGGTACTTCTGCTGAGTTTGATAACTTGCAATTTTTCATTTATATGACAATATTGATATTTTCTTCTTTTTCAGCATGTGCTAGTGAATGTTCCAAATGCACCGGGCCTGCAGCTACCGAATGCTCAGAATGCACAGATGGACACTACTACGTAGCAGCAACTACAACTTGCACAGGTAGCAAACTACTACTATTAATACTACTACTACTACAACTATTATTATTACAACAGCTGCTGCTGAAGTTATGTGTATAACGTCCACAAACAATAGTACTACTACTTGAAGCACTAATTAACACGAGCGTTTACATCCCTAATTTGCATAAGGCACGCGTTAGACTGGACTTTGTTATGAAACAGACCTCCGCCGGTCTACTTCAATTTTGAACCCTGGTTGCGTGGGTGATAGATTTTATTTTAAAATGTTCACTGTTAATATTCGTAGTAACCAAACATGTACTGTTATTAATAATTACTTGCATTTAAAAGTTGTTTAGTTAAATTAGGAACAGTGTTCTTGGAGGGTGTGTTTGGTCGGTTTTTAAATGTGATGTCGCATGCTAACAAAAACTCACATAAACGTGGAAAGTAGACCCCTTGCTATTGGCTATTCGTATAGAATTAACTGTAGGAATATTTGGTATTAAATGTAGTTTCAATCTTTGCACACGATGGCAAACATAACATATAGGTAACTATTTCTGAGACTGTTGACTACGCTTGTCAGGATAAATATGTCAGGCCTCTACACATATCATCTCCATCACGAGTGTGGGATCAGAGGTGTAACTCTCCATTCCCTCCGCTGAAGGAATACTGCTATTAGATGACTGGTTGGTACTTCTGCTGAGGTGGATAACTTGCAATTTTTCATTGATATGACAATATTGATATTTTCTTCTTTTTCAGCATGTGCTAGTGAATGTTCCAAATGCACCGGGCCTGCAGCAACGGAATGCTCAGAATGCACAGAAGGACACTACTACGTAGCAGCAACTACAACTTGCACAGGTAGCAAACTACTACTATTAATACTACTACTACTACAACTATTATTATTACAACAAGTGCTGCTGAAGTTATGTGTATAACGTCCAATAACAATAGTACTACTACTTGAAGCACTAATTAACATGAGCGTTGATATCCCTAATTTGCATAAGGCATTCGTTAGACTGGACTTTGTTATGAAACAGACCTTCGCCGGTCTACTTCAATTTTGAACCCTGGTTGCGTGGGTGATAGATTTTATTTTAAAATGTTCACTCTTAATATTCGTAGTAACCAAACATGTACTGTTATTAATAATTACTTGCAATGAAAAGTTGTTTACTTAAATTAGGAACAGTGTTCTTGGAGGGTGTGTTTGGTCGGTTTTTAAATGTGATGTCGCATGCTAACAAAAACTCACATAAACGTGGAAAGTAGACCCTTTGCTATTGGCTATTCGTATAGAATTAACTGTAGGAATAGTTGGCATTAAATGTAGTTTCAATATTTGCAAACGATGGTAAACATAACATTTAGGTAACTATTTCTGAGACTGTTGACTTCGCTTGTGAGGATAAATATATCAGGCCTCTACTCACGTCGTCTCTATCACGTGTTTGTGATCAGAGTTGTAACTCTCCATCCCCTCCGCTGAAGGAATAATACTATTAGATGACTGGTTGGTACTTCTGCTGAGTTTGATAACTTGCAATTTTTCATTTATATGACAATATTGATATTTTCTTCTTTTTCAGCATGTGCTAGTGAATGTTCCAAATGCACCGGGCCTGCAGCTACCGAATGCTCAGAATGCACAGATGGACACTACTACGTAGCAGCAACTACAACTTGCACAGGTAGCAAACTACTACTATTAATACTACTGCTACTACAACTATTATTATTACAACAACTGCTATTGAAATTATCTGTATAACGTCCACTAACAATAGTTCTACTATTTGAAGCCCTAATTAACAGGAGCATACACATACCTTATTTGCATCAGGCACGCGTTAGACTGGAATTTGTTTGTTTTTATACAGACCTGAGCCGGTCTACTGAAATTTGGAAACCTAGTTGCGTGGGTGATACATTTTAATATAAAATTGTCAGTGTTAATATTCCTAGTAATTTAGGAGCCTTGTTCTCGGAAGTTCTGTTTGGTCGGTTTTTAAATGTAATGTCTCGTGCTAACAAAAATTCATAGAAACGAGGTAAGTATACCCCTGGCTATTGTCTATTCATATAGAATTAGCTGTAGGAATCGTGGGCATTAAATCGCGTAATGCTACTTTGCAGTTTCAATCATTGCAAACGATGGTAAACATAACATATAGGTAACTATTTCTGAGACTGTTGACTACGCTTATCAGGAAAAATATGTCAGGCCTCTACGCACATCATCTCCATTACGAGTTTGTGATCAGAGGTGTAACTCTCCATTCCCTCCGCTAAAGGAATAATACTATTAGATGACTGGTTGGTACTTCTGCTGAGGTGGATAACTTGCAATTTTTCATTTATATGACAATATTGATATTTTCTTCTTTTTCAGCATGTGCTAGTGAATGTTCCAAATGCACCGGGCCTGCAGCTACCGAATGCTCAGAATGCACAGATGGACACTACTACGTAGCAGCAACTACAACTTGCACAGGTAGCAAACTACTTCTATTAATACTAATACTACTACAGCTATTATTATTACAACAAGTGCTGCTGAAATTATGTGTATAACGTCCAATAACAATAGTACTACTACTTGAAGCACTAATTAACACGAGCGTTTATATCCCTAATTTGCATAAGGCATTCGTTAGACTGGACTTTGTTATGAAACAGACCTTCGCCGGTCTACTTCAATTTTGAACCCTGGTTGCGTGGGTGATAAATTTTATTTTAAAATGTTCACTCTTAATATTCGTAGTAACCAAACATGTACTGTTATTAATAATTACTTGCAATGAAAAGTTGTTTACTTAAATTAGGAACAGTGTTCTTGGAGGGTGTGTTTGGTCGGTTTTTAAATGTGATGTCGCATGCTAACAAAAACTCACATAAACGTGGAAAGTAGATCCTTTGCTATTGGCTATTCGTATAGAATTAACTGTAGGAATAGTTGGCATTAAATGTAGTTTCAATCTTTGCAAACGATGGTAAACATAACATATAGGTAACTATTTATGAGACTGTTGACTTCGCTTGTGAGGATAAATATATCAGGCCTCTACTCACGTCGTCTCTATCACGATTTTGTGATCAGAGTTGTAACTCTCCATCCCCTCCGCTAAAGGAATAATACTATTAGATGACTGGTTGGTACTTCTCTGAAGTGGATAACTTGCAATTTTTCATTTATATGACAACATTGATATTTTCTTCTTTTTCAGCATGTGCTAGTGAATGTTCCAAATGCACCGGGCCTGCAGCTACCGAATGCTCAGAATGCACTGATGGACACTACTACTTAGCAGCAACTACAACGTGCACAGGTAGCAAACTACTACTATTAATACTACTGCTACTACAACTATTATTATTACAACAACTGCTATTGAAATTATCTGTATAACGTCCACTAACAATAGTTCTACTATTTGAAGCACTAATTAACAGGAGCATACACATACCTAATTTGCATCAGGCACGCGTTAGACTGGAATTTGTTTGTTTTTATACAGACCTGAGCCGGTCTACTGAAATTTGGAAACCTAGTTGCGTGGGTGATACATTTTATTATAAAATTGTCAGTGTTAATATTCGTAGTAATTTAGGAGCCTTGTTCTCGGAAGTTCTGTTTGGTCGGTTTTTAAATGTAATGTCTCGTGCTAACAAAAATTCATATAAACGAGGTAAGTATACCCCTGGCTATTGTCTATTCACATAGAATTAGCTGTAGGAATCGTGGGCATTAAATCGCGTAATGTAACTTTGCAGTTTCAATCATTGCAAACGATGGTAAACATTACATATAGGTAACTATTTCTGAGACTGTTGACTACGCTTATCAGGAAAAATATGTCAGGCCTCTACACACATCATCTCGATCACGAGTTTGTGATCAGAGGTGTAACTCTCCATTCCCTCCGCTGAAGGAATAATACTATTAGATGACTGGTTGGTACTTCTGCTGAGGTGGATAACTTGCAATTTTTCATTTATATGACAACATTGATATTTTCTTCTTTTTCAGCATGTGCTAGTGAATGCTCCAAATGCACCGGGCCTGCAGCTACCGAATGCTCAGAATGCACAGATGGACACTACTACGTAGCAGCAACTACAACATGCACAGGTAGCAAACTACTACTATTAATACTACTACTACTACAGCTATTATTATTACAACAGCTGCTGCTGAAGTTATGTGTATAACGTCCACTAACAATAGTACTACTACTTGAAGCACTAATTAACACGAGCGTACACATCCCTAATTTGCATAAGGCACGCGTTAAACTGGACTTTGTTATGAAACAGACCTCCACCGGTCTACTTCAATTTTGAACCCTGGTTGCGTGGGTGATACATTTTATTTTAAAACGTTCACTCTTAATATTCGTAGTAACCAAACATGTACTGTTATTAATAATTACTTGCATTGAAAAGTTGTTTAGTAAAATTAAGAACAGTGTTCTTGGAGGGTGTGTTTGGTCGGTTTTTAAATGTGATGTCGCATGCTAACAAAAACTCACATAAACTTGGAAAGTAGACCCTTTGCTATTGGCTATTCGTATAGAATTAACTGTAGGAATAGTTGGCATTAAATGTAGTTTCAATCTTTGCAAACGATGGTAAACATAACATATAGGTAACTATTTCTGAGACTGTTGACTTCGCTTGTGAGGATAAATATATCAGGCCTCTACTCACGTCGTCTCTATCACGAGTTTTTGATCAGAGTTGTAACTCTCCATCCCCTCCGCTAAAGGAATAATACTATTAGATGACTGGTTTGTACTTCTGCTGAGTTTGATAACTTGCAATTTTTCATTTATATGACAATATTGATATTTTCTTCTTTTTCAGCATGTGCTAGTGAATGTTCCAAATGCACCGGGCCTGCAGCTACCGAATGCTCAGAATGCACAGATGGACACTACTACGTAGCAGCAACTACAACTTGCACAGGTAGCAAACTACTACTATTAATACTACTACTACTACAACTATTATTATTACAACAGCTGCTGCTGAAGTTATGTGTATAACGTCCACAAACAATAGTACTACTACTTGAAGCACTAATTAACACGAGCGTTTACATCCCTAATTTGCATAAGGCACGCGTTAGACTGGACTTTGTTATGAAACAGACCTCCGCCGGTCTACTTCAATTTTGAACCCTGGTTGCGTGGGTGATAGATTTTATTTTAAAATGTTCACTGTTAATATTCGTAGTAACCAAACATGTACTGTTATTAATAATTACTTGCAATTAAAAGTTGTTTAGTTAAATTAGGAACAGTGTTCTTGGAGGGTGTGTTTGGTCGGTTTTTAAATGTGATGTCGCATGCTAACAAAAACTCACATAAACGTGGAAAGTAGACCCCTTGCTATTGGCTATTCGTATAGAATTAACTGTAGGAATATTTGGTATTAAATGTAGTTTCAATCTTTGCACACGATGGCAAACATAACATATAGGTAACTATTTCTGAGACTGTTGACTACGCTTGTCAGGATAAATATGTCAGGCCTCTACACATATCATCTCCATCACGAGTTTGGGATCAGAGGTGTAACTCTCCATTCCCTCCGCTGAAGGAATAATACTATTAGATGACTGGTTGGTACTTCTGCTGAGGTGGATAACTTGCAATTTTTCATTTATATGACAATATTGATATTTTCTTCTTTTTCAGCATGTGCTAGTGAATGTTCCAAATGCACCGGGCCTGCAGCAACGGAATGCTCAGAATGCACAGATGGACACTACTACGTAGCAGCAACTACAACTTGCACAGGTAGCAAACTACTACTATTAATACTACTACTACTACAACTATTATTATTACAACAGCTGCTGCTGAAGTTATGTGTATAACGTCCACAAACAATAGTACTACTACTTGAAGCACTAATTAACACGAGCGTTTACATCCCTAATTTGCATAAGGCACGCGTTAGACTGGACTTTGTTATGAAACAGACCTCCGCCGGTCTACTTCAATTTTGAACCCTGGTTGCGTGGGTGATAGATTTTATTTTAAAATGTTCACTGTTAATATTCGTAGTAACCAAACATGTACTGTTATTAATAATTACTTGCAATTAAAAGTTGTTTAGTTAAATTAGGAACAGTGTTCTTGGAGGGTGTGTTTGGTCGGTTTTTAAATGTGATGTCGCATGCTAACAAAAACTCACATAAACGTGGAAAGTAGACCCCTTGCTATTGGCTATTCGTATAGAATTAACTGTAGGAATATTTGGTATTAAATGTAGTTTCAATCTTTGCACACGATGGCAAACATAACATATAGGTAACTATTTCTGAGACTGTTGACTACGCTTGTCAGGATAAATATGTCAGGCCTCTACACATATCATCTCCATCACGAGTTTGGGATCAGAGGTGTAACTCTCCATTCCCTCCGCTGAAGGAATAATACTATTAGATGACTGGTTGGTACTTCTGCTGAGGTGGATAACTTGCAATTTTTCATTGATATGACAATATTGATATTTTCTTCTTTTTCAGCATGTGCTAGTGAATGTTCCAAATGCACCGGGCCTGCAGCAACGGAATGCTCAGAATGCACAGAAGGACACTACTACGTAGCAGCAACTACAACTTGCACAGGTAGCAAACTACTACTATTAATACTACTACTACTACAACTATTATTATTACAACAAGTGCTGCTGAAGTTATGTGTATAACGTCCAATAACAATAGTACTACTACTTGAAGCACTAATTAACACGAGCGTTGATATCCCTAATTTGCATAAGGCATTCGTTAGACTGGACTTTGTTATGAAACAGACCTTCGCCGGTCTACTTCAATTTTGAACCCTGGTTGCGTGGGTGATAGATTTTATTTTAAAATGTTCACTCTTAATATTCGTAGTAACCAAACATGTACTGTTATTAATAATTACTTGCAATGAAAAGTTGTTTACTTAAATTAGGAACAGTGTTCTTGGAGGGTGTGTTTGGTCGGTTTTTAAATGTGATGTCGCATGCTAACAAAAACTCACATAAACGTGGAAAGTAGACCCTTTGCTATTGGCTATTCGTATAGAATTAACTGTAGGAATAGTTGGCATTAAATGTAGTTTCAATATTTGCAAACGATGGTAAACATAACATTTAGGTAACTATTTCTGAGACTGTTGACTTCGCTTGTGAGGATAAATATATCAGGCCTCTACTCACGTCGTCTCTATCACGAGTTTGTGATCAGAGTTGTAACTCTCCATCCCCTCCGCTGAAGGAATAATACTATTAGATGACTGGTTGGTACTTCTGCTGAGTTTGATAACTTGCAATTTTTCATTTATATGACAATATTGATATTTTCTTCTTTTTCAGCATGTGCTAGTGAATGTTCCAAATGCACCGGGCCTGCAGCTACCGAATGCTCAGAATGCACAGATGGACACTACTACGTAGCAGCAACTACAACTTGCACAGGTAGCAAACTACTACTATTAATACTACTGCTACTACAACTATTATTATTACAACAACTGCTATTGAAATTATCTGTATAACGTCCACTAACAATAGTTCTACTATTTGAAGCCCTAATTAACAGGAGCATACACATACCTCATTTGCATCAGGCACGCGTTAGACTGGAATTTGTTTGTTTTTATACAGACCTGAGCCGGTCTACTGAAATTTGGAAACCTAGTTGCGTGGGTGATACATTTTAATATAAAATTGTCAGTGTTAATATTCCTAGTAATTTAGGAGCCTTGTTCTCGGAAGTTCTGTTTGGTCGGTTTTTAAATGTAATGTCTCGTGCTAACAAAAATTCATAGAAACGAGGTAAGTATACCCCTGGCTATTGTCTATTCATATAGAATTAGCTGTAGGAATCGTGGGCATTAAATCGCGTAATGCTACTTTGCAGTTTCAATCATTGCAAACGATGGTAAACATAACATATAGGTAACTATTTCTGAGACTGTTGACTACGCTTATCAGGAAAAATATGTCAGGCCTCTACGCACATCATCTCCATTACGAGTTTGTGATCAGAGGTGTAACTCTCCATTCCCTCCGCTGAAGGAATAATACTATTAGATGACTGGTTGGTACTTCTGCTGAGGTGGATAACTTGCAATTTTTCATTTATATGACAATATTGATATTTTCTTCTTTTTCAGCATGTGCTAGTGAATGTTCCAAATGCACCGGGCCTGCAGCTACCGAATGCTCAGAATGCACAGATGGACACTACTACGTAGCAGCAACTACAACTTGCACAGGTAGCAAACTACTTCTATTAATACTAATACTACTACAGCTATTATTATTACAACAAGTGCTGCTGAAGTTATGTGTATAACGTCCAATAACAATAGTACTACTACTTGAAGCACTAATTTACACGAGCGTTTATATCCCTAATTTGCATAAGGCATTCGTTAGACTGGACTTTGTTATGAAACAGACCTTCGCCGGTCTACTTCAATTTTGAACCCTGGTTGCGTGGGTGATAAATTTTATTTTAAAATGTTCACTCTTAATATTCGTAGTAACCAAACATGTACTGTTATTAATAATTACTTGCAATGAAAAGTTGTTTACTTAAATTAGGAACAGTGTTCTTGGAGGGTGTGTTTGGTCGGTTTTTAAATGTGATGTCGCATGCTAACAAAAACTCACATAAACGTGGAAAGTAGATCCTTTGCTATTGGCTATTCGTATAGAATTAACTGTAGGAATAGTTGGCATTAAATGTAGTTTCAATCTTTGCAAACGATGGTAAACATAACATATAGGTAACTATTTATGAGACTGTTGACTTCGCTTGTGAGGATAAATATATCAGGCCTCTACTCACGTCGTCTCTATCACGATTTTGTGATCAGAGTTGTAACTCTCCATCCCCTCCGCTAAAGGAATAATACTATTAGATGACTGGTTGGTACTTCTGCTGAAGTGGATAACTTGCAATTTTTCATTTATATGACAATATTGATATTTTCTTCTTTTTCAGCATGTGCTAGTGAATGTTCCAAATGCACCGGGCCTGCAGCTACCGAATGCTCAGAATGCACAGATGGACACTACTACGTAGCAGCAACTACAACTTGCACAGGTAGCAAACTACTACTATTAATACTACTGCTACTACAACTATTATTATTACAACAACTGCTATTGAAATTATCTGTATAACGTCCACTAACAATAGTTCTACTATTTGAAGCCCTAATTAACAGGAGCATACACATACCTCATTTGCATCAGGCACGCGTTAGACTGGAATTTGTTTGTTTTTATACAGACCTGAGCCGGTCTACTGAAATTTGGAAACCTAGTTGCGTGGGTGATACATTTTAATATAAAATTGTCAGTGTTAATATTCCTAGTAATTTAGGAGCCTTGTTCTCGGAAGTTCTGTTTGGTCGGTTTTTAAATGTAATGTCTCGTGCTAACAAAAATTCATAGAAACGAGGTAAGTATACCCCTGGCTATTGTCTATTCATATAGAATTAGCTGTAGGAATCGTGGGCATTAAATCGCGTAATGCTACTTTGCAGTTTCAATCATTGCAAACGATGGTAAACATAACATATAGGTAACTATTTCTGAGACTGTTGACTACGCTTATCAGGAAAAATATGTCAGGCCTCTACGCACATCATCTCCATTACGAGTTTGTGATCAGAGGTGTAACTCTCCATTCCCTCCGCTGAAGGAATAATACTATTAGATGACTGGTTGGTACTTCTGCTGAGGTGGATAACTTGCAATTTTTCATTTATATGACAATATTGATATTTTCTTCTTTTTCAGCATGTGCTAGTGAATGTTCCAAATGCACCGGGCCTGCAGCTACCGAATGCTCAGAATGCACAGATGGACACTACTACGTAGCAGCAACTACAACTTGCACAGGTAGCAAACTACTTCTATTAATACTAATACTACTACAGCTATTATTATTACAACAAGTGCTGCTGAAGTTATGTGTATAACGTCCAATAACAATAGTACTACTACTTGAAGCACTAATTTACACGAGCGTTTATATCCCTAATTTGCATAAGGCATTCGTTAGACTGGACTTTGTTATGAAACAGACCTTCGCCGGTCTACTTCAATTTTGAACCCTGGTTGCGTGGGTGATAAATTTTATTTTAAAATGTTCACTCTTAATATTCGTAGTAACCAAACATGTACTGTTATTAATAATTACTTGCAATGAAAAGTTGTTTACTTAAATTAGGAACAGTGTTCTTGGAGGGTGTGTTTGGTCGGTTTTTAAATGTGATGTCGCATGCTAACAAAAACTCACATAAACGTGGAAAGTAGATCCTTTGCTATTGGCTATTCGTATAGAATTAACTGTAGGAATAGTTGGCATTAAATGTAGTTTCAATCTTTGCAAACGATGGTAAACATAACATATAGGTAACTATTTATGAGACTGTTGACTTCGCTTGTGAGGATAAATATATCAGGCCTCTACTCACGTCGTCTCTATCACGATTTTGTGATCAGAGTTGTAACTCTCCATCCCCTCCGCTAAAGGAATAATACTATTAGATGACTGGTTGGTACTTCTGCTGAAGTGGATAACTTGCAATTTTTCATTTATATGACAATATTGATATTTTCTTCTTTTTCAGCATGTGCTAGTGAATGTTCCAAATGCACCGGGCCTGCAGCTACCGAATGCTCAGAATGCACTGATGGACAGTACTACTTAGCAGCAACTACAACGTGCACAGGTAGCAAACTACTACTATTAATACTACTGCTACTACAACTATTATTATTACAACAACTGCTATTGAAATTATCTGTATAACGTCCACTAACAATAGTTCTACTATTTGAAGCACTAATTAACAGGAGCATACACATACCTAATTTGCATCAGGCACGCGTTAGACTGGAATTTGTTTGTTTTTATACAGACCTGAGCCGGTCTACTGAAATTTGGAAACCTAGTTGCGTGGGTGATACATTTTATTATAAAATTGTCAGTGTTAATATTCGTAGTAATTTAGGAGCCTTGTTCTCGGAAGTTCTGTTTGGTCGGTTTTTAAATGTAATGTCTCGTGCTAACAAAAATTCATATAAACGAGGTAAGTATACCCCTGGCTATTGTCTATTCATATAGAATTAGCTGTAGGAATCGTGGGCATTAAATCGCGTAATGTAACTTTGCAGTTTCAATCATTGCAAACGATGGTAAACATTACATATAGGTAACTATTTCTGAGACTGTTGACTACGCTTATCAGGAAAAATATGTCAGGCCTCTACACACATCATCTCGATCACGAGTTTGTGATCAGAGGTGTAACTCTCCATTCCCTCCGCTGAAGGAATAATACTATTAGATGACTGGTTGGTACTTCTGCTGAGGTGGATAACTTGCAATTTTTCATTTATATGACAACATTGATATTTTCTTCTTTTTCAGCATGTGCTAGTGAATGCTCCAAATGCACCGGGCCTGCAGCTACCGAATGCTCAGAATGCACAGATGGACACTACTACGTAGCAGCAACTACAACATGCACAGGTAGCAAACTACTACTATTAATACTACTGCTACTACAACTATTATTATTACAACAACTGCTATTGAAATTATCTGTATAACGTCCACTAACAATAGTTCTACTATTTGAAGCACTAATTAACAGGAGCATACACATACCTAATTTGCATCAGGCACGCGTTAGACTGGAATTTGTTTGTTTTTATACAGACCTGAGCCGGTCTACTGAAATTTGGAAACCTAGTTGCGTGGGTGATACATTTTATTATAAAATTGTCAGTGTTAATATTCGTAGTAATTTAGGAGCCTTGTTCTCGGAAGTTCTGTTTGGTCGGTTTTTAAATGTAATGTCTCGTGCTAACAAAAATTCATATAAACGAGGTAAGTATACCCCTGGCTATTGTCTATTCATATAGAATTAGCTGTAGGAATCGTGGGCATTAAATCGCGTAATGCTACTTTGCAGTTTCAATCATTGCAAACGATGGTAAACATTACATATAGGTAACTATTTCTGAGACTGTTGACTACGCTTATCAGGAAAAATATGTCAGGCCTCTACACACATCATCTCGATCACGAGTTTGTGATCAGAGGTGTAACTCTCCATTCCCTCCGCTGAAGGAATAATACTATTAGATGACTGGTTGGTTCTTCTGCTGAGGTGGATAACTTGCAATTTTTCATTTATATGACAATATTGATATTTTCTTCTTTTTCAGCATGTGCTAGTGAATGTTCCAAATGCACCGGGCCTGCAGCTACCGAATGCTCAGAATGCACAGATGGACACTACTACGTAGCAGCAACTACAACTTGCACAGGTAGCAAACTACTTATATTAATACTACTACTACTACAGCTATTATTATTACAACAGCTGCTGCTGAAGTTATGTGTATAACGTCCACTAACAATAGTACTACTACTTGAAGCACTAATTAACACGAGCGTACACATCCCTAATTTGCATAAGGCACGCGTTAAACTGGACTTTGTTATGAAACAGACCTCCACCGGTCTACTTCAATTTTGAACCCTGGTTGCGTGGGTGATACATTTTATTTTAAAACGTTCACTCTTAATATTCGTAGTAACCAAACATGTACTGTTATTAATAATTACTTGCATTGAAAAGTTGTTTAGTAAAATTAAGAACAGTGTTCTTGGAGGGTGTGTTTGGTCGGTTTTTAAATGTGATGTCGCATGCTAACAAAAACTCACATAAACTTGGAAAGTAGACCCTTTGCTATTGGCTATTCGTATAGAATTAACTGTAGGAATAGTTGGCATTAAATGTAGTTTCAATCTTTGCAAACGATGGTAAACATAACATATAGGTAACTATTTCTGAGACTGTTGACTTCGCTTGTGAGGATAAATATATCAGGCCTCTACTCACGTCGTCTCTATCACGAGTTTTTGATCAGAGTTGTAACTCTCCATCCCCTCCGCTAAAGGAATAATACTATTAGATGACTGGTTGGTACTTCTGCTGAGTTTGATAACTTGCAATTTTTCATTTATATGACAATATTGATATTTTCTTCTTTTTCAGCATGTGCTAGTGAATGTTCCAAATGCACCGGGCCTGCAGCTACCGAATGCTCAGAATGCACAGATGGACACTACTACGTAGCAGCAACTACAACTTGCACAGGTAGCAAACTACTACTATTAATACTACTACTACTACAACTATTATTATTACAACAGCTGCTGCTGAAGTTATGTGTATAACGTCCACAAACAATAGTACTACTACTTGAAGCACTAATTAACACGAGCGTTTACATCCCTAATTTGCATAAGGCACGCGTTAGACTGGACTTTGTTATGAAACAGACCTCCGCCGGTCTACTTCAATTTTGAACCCTGGTTGCGTGGGTGATAGATTTTATTTTAAAATGTTCACTGTTAATATTCGTAGTAACCAAACATGTACTGTTATTAATAATTACTTGCAATTAAAAGTTGTTTAGTTAAATTAGGAACAGTGTTCTTGGAGGGTGTGTTTGGTCGGTTTTTAAATGTGATGTCGCATGCTAACAAAAACTCACATAAACGTGGAAAGTAGACCCCTTGCTATTGGCTATTCGTATAGAATTAACTGTAGGAATATTTGGTATTAAATGTAGTTTCAATCTTTGCACACGATGGCAAACATAACATATAGGTAACTATTTCTGAGACTGTTGACTACGCTTGTCAGGATAAATATGTCAGGCCTCTACACATATCATCTCCATCACGAGTTTGGGATCAGAGGTGTAACTCTCCATTCCCTCCGCTGAAGGAATAATACTATTAGATGACTGGTTGGTACTTCTGCTGAGGTGGATAACTTGCAATTTTTCATTGATATGACAATATTGATATTTTCT
Source organism: Escarpia spicata (assembly GCA_963995525.1). Lineage (NCBI taxonomy): Eukaryota > Metazoa > Annelida > Polychaeta > Sabellida > Siboglinidae > Escarpia > Escarpia spicata. Next base: position 19,822,766 of record OZ023209.1, on the reverse strand, counting down.
TCTTTTTCAGCATGTGCTAGTGAATGTTCCAAATGCACCGGGCCTGCAGCAACGGAATGCTCAGAATGCACAGAAGGACACTACTACGTAGCAGCAACTACAACTTGCACAGGTAGCAAACTACTACTATTAATACTACTACTACTACAACTATTATTATTACAACAAGTGCTGCTGAAGTTATGTGTATAACGTCCAATAACAATAGTACTACTACTTGAAGCACTAATTAACACGAGCGTTGATATCCCTAATTTGCATAAGGCATTCGTTAGACTGGACTTTGTTATGAAACAGACCTTCGCCGGTCTACTTCAATTTTGAACCCTGGTTGCGTGGGTGATAGATTTTATTTTAAAATGTTCACTCTTAATATTCGTAGTAACCAAACATGTACTGTTATTAATAATTACTTGCAATGAAAAGTTGTTTACTTAAATTAGGAACAGTGTTCTTGGAGGGTGTGTTTGGTCGGTTTTTAAATGTGATGTCGCATGCTAACAAAAACTCACATAAACGTGGAAAGTAGACCCTTTGCTATTGGCTATTCGTATAGAATTAACTGTAGGAATAGTTGGCATTAAATGTAGTTTCAATATTTGCAAACGATGGTAAACATAACATTTAGGTAACTATTTCTGAGACTGTTGACTTCGCTTGTGAGGATAAATATATCAGGCCTCTACTCACGTCGTCTCTATCACGAGTTTGTGATCAGAGTTGTAACTCTCCATCCCCTCCGCTGAAGGAATAATACTATTAGATGACTGGTTGGTACTTCTGCTGAGTTTGATAACTTGCAATTTTTCATTTATATGACAATATTGATATTTTCTTCTTTTTCAGCATGTGCTAGTGAATGTTCCAAATGCACCGGGCCTGCAGCTACCGAATGCTCAGAATGCACAGATGGACACTACTACGTAGCAGCAACTACAACTTGCACAGGTAGCAAACTACTACTATTAATACTACTGCTACTACAACTATTATTATTACAACAACTGCTATTGAAATTATCTGTATAACGTCCACTAACAATAGTTCTACTATTTGAAGCCCTAATTACCAGGAGCATACACATACCTCATTTGCATCAGGCACGCGTTAGACTGGAATTTGTTTGTTTTTATACAGACCTGAGCCGGTCTACTGAAATTTGGAAACCTAGTTGCGTGGGTGATACATTTTAATATAAAATTGTCAGTGTTAATATTCCTAGTAATTTAGGAGCCTTGTTCTCGGAAGTTCTGTTTGGTCGGTTTTTAAATGTAATGTCTCGTGCTAACAAAAATTCATAGAAACGAGGTAAGTATACCCCTGGCTATTGTCTATTCATATAGAATTAGCTGTAGGAATCGTGGGCATTAAATCGCGTAATGCTACTTTGCAGTTTCAATCATTGCAAACGATGGTAAACATAACATATAGGTAACTATTTCTGAGACTGTTGACTACGCTTATCAGGAAAAATATGTCAGGCCTCTACGCACATCATCTCCATTACGAGTTTGTGATCAGAGGTGTAACTCTCCATTCCCTCCGCTGAAGGAATAATACTATTAGATGACTGGTTGGTACTTCTGCTGAGGTGGATAACTTGCAATTTTTCATTTATATGACAATATTGATATTTTCTTCTTTTTCAGCATGTGCTAGTGAATGTTCCAAATGCACCGGGCCTGCAGCTACCGAATGCTCAGAATGCACAGATGGACACTACTACGTAGCAGCAACTACAACTTGCACAGGTAGCAAACTACTTCTATTAATACTAATACTACTACAGCTATTATTATTACAACAGCTGCTGCTGAAGTTATGTGTATAACGTCCACTAACAATAGTACTACTACTTGAAGCACTAATTAACACGAGCGAACACATCCCTAATTTGCATAAGGCACGCGTTAAACTGGACTTTGTTATGAAACAGACCTCCACCGGTCTACTTCAATTTTGAACCCTGGTTGCGTGGGTGATACATTTTATTTTAAATCGTTCACTCTTAATATTTGTAGTAACCAAACATGTACTGTTATTAATAATTACTTGCATTGAAAAGTTGTTTAGTAAAATTAAGAACAGTGTTCTTGGAGGGTGTGTTTGGTCGGTTTTTAAATGTGATGTCGCATGCTAACAAAAACTCACATAAACGTGGAAAGTAGACCCTTTGCTATTGGCTATTCGTATAGAATTAACTGTAGGAATAGTTGGCATTAAATGTAGTTTCAATCTTTGCAAACGATGGTAAACATAACATATAGGTAACTATTTCTGAGACTGTTGACTTCGCTTGTGAGGATAAATATATCAGGCCTCTACTCACGTCGTCTCTATCACGAGTTTGTGATCAGAGTTGTAACTCTCCATCCCCTCCGCTGAAGGAATAATACTATTAGATGACTGGTTGGTACTTCTGCTGAGTTTGATAACTTGCAATTTTTCATTTATATGACAATATTGATATTTTCTTCTTTTTCAGCATGTGCTAGTGAATGTTCCAAATGCACCGGGCCTGCAGCTACCGAATGCTCAGAATGCACAGATGGACACTACTACGTAGCAGCAACTACAACTTGCACAGGTAGCAAACTACTACTATTAATACTACTACTACTACAACTATTATTATTACAACAGCTGCTGCTGAAGTTATGTGTATAACGTCCACAAACAATAGTACTACTACTTGAAGCACTAATTAACACGAGCGTTTACATCCCTAATTTGCATAAGGCACGCGTTAGACTGGACTTTGTTATGAAACAGACCTCCGCCGGTCTACTTCAATTTTGAACCCTGGTTGCGTGGGTGATAGATTTTATTTTAAAATGTTCACTGTTAATATTCGTAGTAACCAAACATGTACTGTTATTAATAATTACTTGCAATGAAAAGTTGTTTACTTAAATTAGGAACAGTGTTCTTGTAGGGTGTGTTTGGTCGGTTTTTAAATGTGATGTCGCATGCTAACAAAAACTCACATAAACGTGGAAAGTAGACCCCTTGCTATTGGCTATTCGTATAGAATTAACTGTAGGAATATTTGATATTAAATGTAGTTTCAATCTTTGCAAACGATGGCAAACATAACATATAGGTAACTATTTCTGAGACTGTTGACTACGCTTGTCAGGATAAATATGTCAGGCCTCTACACATATCATCTCCATCACGAGTTTGGGATCAGAGGTGTAACTCTCCATTCCCTCCGCTGAAGGAATAATACTATTAGATGACTGGTTGGTACTTCTGCTGAGGTGGATAACTTGCACTTTTTCATTTATATGACAACATTGATATTTTCTTCTTTTTCAGCATGTGCTAGTGAATGTTCCAAATGCACCGGGCCTGCAGCTACAGAATGCTCAGAATGCACAGATGGACACTACTACGTAGCAGCAACTACAACTTGCACAGGTAGCAAACTACTTCTATTAATACTACTACTACTATAGCTATTATTATTACAACAGCTACTGCTGAAGTTATGTGTATAACGTCCACTAACAATAGTACTACTACTTGAAGCACTAATTAACACGAGCGTTTACATCCCTAATTTGCATAAGGCACGCGTTAGACTGGACTTTGTTATGAAACAGACATCCGCCGTTCTACTTCAATTTTGAACCCTGGTTGCGTGGGTGATAGATTTTATTTTAAAATGTTCACTGTTAATATTCGTAGTAACCAAACATGTACTATTATTAATAATTACTTGCAATGAAAAGTTGTTTAGTTAAATTAGGAACAGTGTTCTTGGAGGATGTGTTTGGTCGGTTTTTAAATGTGATGTCGCATGCTAACAAAAACTCACATAAACGTGGAAAGTAGACCCCTTGCTATTGGCTATTCGTATAGAATTAACTGTAGGAATATTTGGTATTAAATGTAGTTTCAATCTTTGCAAACGATGGCAAACATAACATATAGGTAACTATTTCTGAGACTGTTCACTACGCTTGTCAGGATAAATATGTCAGGCCTCTACACATCATCTCCATCACGAGTTTGGGATCAGAGGTGTAACTCTCCATTCCCTCCGCTGAAGGAATAATACTATTAGATGACTGGTTGGTACTTCTGCTGAGGTGGATAACTTGCACTTTTTCATTTATATGACAACATTGATATTTTCTTCTTTTTCAGCATGTGCTAGTGAATGTTCCAAATGCACCGGGCCTGCAGTTACAGAATGCTCAGAATGCACAGATGGACACTACTACGTAGCAGCAACTACAACTTGCACAGGTAGCAAACTACTTCTATTAATACTACTACTACTATAGCTATTATTATTACAACAGCTGCTGCTGAAGTTATGTGTATAACGTCCACTAACAATAGTACTACTACTTGAAGCACTAATTAACACGAGCGTTTACATCCCTAATTTGCATAAGGCACGCGTTAGACTGGACTTTGTTATGAAACAGACCTCAGCCGTTCTACTTCAATTTTGAACCCTGGTTGCGTGGGTGATAGATTTTATTTTACAATGTTCACTGTTAATATTCGTAGTAACCAAACATGTACTATTATTAATAATTACTTGCAATGAAAAGTTGTTTAGTTTAATTAGGAACAGTGTTCTTGGAGGATGTGTTTGGTCGGTTTTTAAATGTGATGTCGCATGCTAACAAAAACTCACATAAACGTGGAAAGTAGACCCCTTGCTATTGGCTATTCGTATAGAATTAACTGTTGGAATATTTGGTATTAAATGTAGTTTCAATCTTTGCAAACGATGGCAAACATAACATATAGGTAACTATTTCTGAGACTGTTCACTACGCTTGTCAGGATAAATATGTCAGGCCTCTACACACATCATCTCCATCACGAGTTTGGGATCAGAGGTGTAACTCTCCATTCCCTCCGCTGAAGGAATAATACTATTAGATGACTGGTTGGTACTTCTGCTTAGGTGGATAACTTGCAATTTTTCATTTATATGACAATATTGATATTTTCTTCTTTTTCAGCATGTGCTAGTGAATGTTCCAAATGCACCGGGCCTGCAGCAACGGAATGCTCAGAATGCACAGATGGACACTACTACGTAGCAGCAACTACAACTTGCACAGGTAGCAAACTACTACTATTAATACTACTACTACTACAACTATTATTATTACAACAAGTGCTGCTGAAGTTATGTGTATAACGTCCAATAACAATAGTACTACTACTTGAAGCACTAATTAACACGAGCGTTTATATCCCTAATTTGCATAAGGCATTCGTTAGACTGGACTTTGTTATGAAACAGACCTTCGCCGGTCTACTTCAATTTTGAACCCTGGTTGCGTGGGTGATAGATTTTATTTTAAAATGTTCACTCTTAATATTCGTAGTAACCAAACATGTACTGTTATTAATAATTACTTGCAATGAAAAGTTGTTTACTTAAATTAGGAACAGTGTTCTTGGAGGGTGTGTTTGGTCGGTTTTTAAATGTGATGTCGCATGCTAACAAAAACTCACATAAACGTGGAAAGTAGACCCTTTGCTATTGGCTATTCGTATAGAATTAACTGTAGGAATAGTTGGCATTAAATGTAGTTTCAATCTTTGCAAACGATGGTAAACATAACATATAGGTAACTATTTCTGAGACTGTTGACTTCGCTTGTGAGGATAAATATATCAGGCCTCTACTCACGTCGTCTCTATCACGAGTTTGTGATCAGAGTTGTAACTCTCCATCCCCTCCGCTGAAGGAATAATACTATTAGATGACTGGTTGGTACTTCTGCTGAGTTTGATAACTTGCAATTTTTCATTTATATGACAATATTGATATTTTCTTCTTTTTCAGCATGTGCTAGTGAATGTTCCAAATGCACCGGGCCTGCAGCTACCGAATGCTCAGAATGCACAGATGGACACTACTACGTAGCAGCAACTACAACTTGCACAGGTAGCAAACTACTTCTATTAATACTAATACTCCTACAGCTATTATTATTACAACAGCTGCTGCTGAAGTTATGTGAATAACGTCCACTAACAATAGTACTACTACTTGAAGCACTAATTAACACGAGCGTACACCAATCTAATTTGCATAAGGCACGCGTTAAACTGGACTTTGTTATGAAACAGACCTCCACCGGTCTACTTCAATTTTGAACCCTGGTTGCGTGGGTGATACATTTTATTTTAAAACGTTCACTCTTAATATTTGTAGTAACCAAACATGTACTGTTATTAATAATTTCTTGCATTGAAAAGTTGTTTAGTAAAATTAAGAACAGTGTTCTTGGAGGGTGTGTTTGGTCGGTTTTTAAATGTGATGTCGCATGCTAACAAAAACTCACATAAACGTGGAAAGTAGACCCTTTGCTATTGGCTATTCGTATAGAATTAACTGTAGGAATAGTTGGCATTAAATGTAGTTTCAATCTTTGCAAACGATGGTAAACATAACATGTAGGTAACTATTTCTGAGACTGTTGACTACGCTTATCAGGAAAAATATGTCAGGCCTCTACGCACATCATCTCCATCACGAGTTTGTGATCAGAGGTGTAACTCTCCATTCCCTCCGCTGAAGGAATAATACTATTAGATGACTGGTTGGTACTTCTGCTGAGGTGGATAACTTGCAATTTTTCATTTATATGACAACATTGATATTTTCTTCTTTTTCAGCATGTGCTAATGAATGTTCCAAATGCACCGGGCCTGCAGCTACAGAATGCTCAGAATGCACAGATGGACACTACTACGTAGCAGCAACTACAACTTGCACAGGTAGCAAACTACTTCTATTAATACTACTACTACTATAGCTATTATTATTACAACAGCTGCTGCTGAAGTTATATGTATAACGTCCACTAACAATAGTACTACTACTTGAAGCACTAATTAACACGAGCGTTTACATCCCTAATTTGCATAAGGCACGCGTTAGACTGGACTTTGTTATGAAACAGACCTCCGCCGTTCTACTTCAATTTTGAACCCTGGTTGCGTGGATGATAGATTTTATTTTAAAATGTTCACTGTTAATATTCGTAGTAACCAAACATGTACTGTTATTAATAATTACTTGCAATGAAAAGTTGTTTAGTTAAATTAGGAACAGTGTTCTTGGAGGGTGTGTTTGGTCGGTTTTTAAATGTGATGTCGCATGCTAACAAAAACTCACATAAACGTGGAAAGTAGACCCCTTGCTATTGGCTATTCGTATAGAATTAACTGTAGGAATATTTGGTATTAAATGTAGTTTCAATCTTTGCAAACGATGGCAAACATAACATATAGGTAACTATTTCTGAGACTGTTCACTACGCTTGTCAGGATAAATATGTCAGGCCTCTACACACATCATCTCCATCACGAGTTTGGGATCAGAGGTGTAACTCTCCATTCCCTCCGCTGAAGGAATAATACTATTAGATGACTGGTTGGTACTTCTGCTTAGGTGGATAACTTGCAATTTTTCATTTATATGACAATATTGATATTTTCTTCTTTTTCAGCATGTGCTAGTGAATGTTCCAAATGCACCGGGCCTGCAGCAACGGAATGCTCAGAATGCACAGATGGACACTACTACGTAGCAGCAACTACAACTTGCACAGGTAGCAAACTACTACTATTAATACTACTACTACTACAACTATTATTATTACAACAAGTGCTGCTGAAGTTATGTGTATAACGTCCAATAACAATAGTACTACTACTTGAAGCACTAATTAACACGAGCGTTTATATCCCTAATTTGCATAAGGCATTCGTTAGACTGGACTTTGTTATGAAACAGACCTTCGCCGGTCTACTTCAATTTTGAACCCTGGTTGCGTGGGTGATAGATTTTATTTTAAAATGTTCACTCTTAATATTCGTAGTAACCAAACATGTACTGTTATTAATAATTACTTGCAATGAAAAGTTGTTTACTTAAATTAGGAACAGTGTTCTTGGAGGGTGTGTTTGGTCGGTTTTTAAATGTGATGTCGCATGCTAACAAAAACTCACATAAACGTGGAAAGTAGACCCTTTGCTATTGGCTATTCGTATAGAATTAACTGTAGGAATAGTTGGCATTAAATGTAGTTTCAATCTTTGCAAACGATGGTAAACATAACATATAGGTAACTATTTCTGAGACTGTTGACTTCGCTTGTGAGGATAAATATATCAGGCCTCTACTCACGTCGTCTCTATCACGAGTTTGTGATCAGAGTTGTAACTCTCCATCCCCTCCGCTGAAGGAATAATACTATTAGATGACTGGTTGGTACTTCTGCTAAGTTTGATAACTTGCAATTTTTCATTTATATGACAATATTGATATTTTCTTCTTTTTCAGCATGTGCTAGTGAATGTTCCAAATGCACCGGGCCTGCAGCTACCGAATGCTCAGAATGCAAAGATGGACACTACTACGTAGCAGCAACTACAACTTGCACAGGTAGCAAACTACTTCTATTAATACTAATACTCCTACAGCTATTATTATTACAACAGCTGCTGCTGAAGTTATGTGAATAACGTCCACTAACAATAGTACTACTACTTGAAGCACTAATTAACACGAGCGTACACCAATCTAATTTGCATAAGGCACGCGTTAAACTGGACTTTGTTATGAAACAGACCTCCACCGGTCTACTTCAATTTTGAACCCTGGTTGCGTGGGTGATACATTTTATTTTAAAACGTTCACTCTTAATATTTGTAGTAACCAAACATGTACTGTTATTAATAATTACTTGCATTGAAAAGTTGTTTAGTAAAATTAAGAACAGTGTTCTTGGAGGGTGTGTTTGGTCGGTTTTTAAATGTGATGTCGCATGCTAACAAAAACTCACATAAACGTGGAAAGTAGACCCTTTGCTATTGGCTATTCGTATAGAATTAACTGTAGGAATAGTTGGCATTAAATGTAGTTTCAATCTTTGCAAACGATGGTAAACATAACATGTAGGTAACTATTTCTGAGACTGTTGACTACGCTTATCAGGAAAAATATGTCAGGCCTCTACGCACATCATCTCCATCACGAGTTTGTGATCAGAGGTGTAACTCTCCATTCCCTCCGCTGAAGGAATAATACTATTAGATGACTGGTTGGTACTTCTGCTGAGGTGGATAACTTGCAATTTTTCATTTATATGACAACATTGATATTTTCTTCTTTTTCAGCATGTGCTAGTGAATGTTCCAAATGCACCGGGCCTGCAGCTACAGAATGCTCAGAATGCACAGATGGACACTACTACGTACCAGCAACTACAACTTGCACAGGTAGCAAACTACTTCTATTAATACTACTACTACTATAGCTATTATTATTACAACAGCTGCTGCTGAAGTTATATGTATAACGTCCACTAACAATAGTACTACTACTTGAAGCACTAATTAACACGAGCGTTTACATCCCTAATTTGCATAAGGCACGCGTTAGACTGGACTTTGTTATGAAACAGACCTCCGCCGTTCTACTTCAATTTTGAACCCTGGTTGCGTGGATGATAGATTTTATTTTAAAATGTTCACTGTTAATATTCGTAGTAACCAAACATGTACTGTTATTAATAATTACTTGCAATGAAAAGTTGTTTAGTTAAATTAGGAACAGTGTTCTTGGAGGGTGTGTTTGGTCGGTTTTTAAATGTGATGTCGCATGCTAACAAAAACTCACATAAACGTGGAAAGTAGACCCCTTGCTATTGGCTATTCGTATAGAATTAACAGTAGGAATATTTGGTATTAAATGTAGTTTCAATCTTTGCAAACGATGGCAAACATAACATATAGGTAACTATTTCTGAGACTGTTGACTACGCTTGTCAGGATAAATATGTCAGGCCTCTACACACATCATCTCCATCACGAGTTTGGGATCAGAGGTGTAACTCTCCATTCCCTCCGCTGAAGGAATAATACTATTAGATGAATGGTTGGTACTTCTGCTGAGGTGGATAACTTGCAATTTTTCATTTATATGAAAATATTGATATTTTCTTCTTTTTCAGCATGTGCTAGTGAATGTTCCAAATGCACCGGGCCTGCAGCAACGGAATGCTCAGAATGCACAGATGGACACTACTACGTAGCAGCAACTACAACTTGCACAGGTAGCAAACTACTTCTATTAATACTACTACTACTATAGCTATTATTATTACAACAGCTGCTGCTGAAGTTATGTGTATAACGTCCACTAACAATAGTACTACTACTTGAAGCACTAATTAACACGAGCGTTTACATCCCTAATTTGCATAAGGCACGCGTTAGACTGGACTTTGTTATGAAACAGACCTCCGCCGTTCTACTTCAATTTTGAACCCTGGTTGCGTGGGTGATAGATTTTATTTTAAAATGTTCACTGTTAATATTCGTAGTAACCAAACATGTACTATTATTAATAATTACTTGCAATGAAAAGTTGTTTAGTTAAATTAGGAACAGTGTTCTTGGAGGATGTGTTTGGTCGGTTTTTAAATGTGATGTCGCATGCTAACAAAAACTCACATAAACGTGGAAAGTAGACCCTTTGCTATTGGCTATTCGTATAGAATTAACTGTAGGAATAGTTGGCATTAAATGTAGTTTCAATCTTTGCAAACGATGGTAAACATAACATGTAGGTAACTATTTCTGAGACTGTTGACTACGCTTATCAGGAAAAATATGTCAGGCCTCTACGCACATCATCTCCATCACGAGTTTGTGATCAGAGGTGTAACTCTCCATTCCCTCCGCTGAAGGAATAATACTATTAGATGACTGGTTGGTACTTCTGCTGAGGTGGATAACTTGCAATTTTTCATTTATATGACAACATTGATATTTTCTTCTTTTTCAGCATGTGCTAGTGAATGTTCCAAATGCACCGGGCCTGCAGCTACAGAATGCTCAGAATGCACAGATGGACACTACTACGTAGCAGCAACTACAACTTGCACAGGTAGCAAACTACTTCTATTAATACTACTACTACTATAGCTATTATTATTACAACAGCTGCTGCTGAAGTTATATGTATAACGTCCACTAACAATAGTACTACTACTTGAAGCACTAATTAACACGAGCGTTTACATCCCTAATTTGCATAAGGCACGCGTTAGACTGGACTTTGTTATGAAACAGACCTCCGCCGTTCTACTTCAATTTTGAACCCTGGTTGCGTGGATGATAGATTTTATTTTAAAATGTTCACTGTTAATATTCGTAGTAACCAAACATGTACTGTTATTAATAATTACTTGCAATGAAAAGTTGTTTAGTTAAATTAGGAACAGTGTTCTTGGAGGGTGTGTTTGGTCGGTTTTTAAATGTGATGTCGCATGCTAACAAAAACTCACATAAACGTGGAAAGTAGACCCCTTGCTATTGGCTATTCGTATAGAATTAACTGTAGGAATATTTGGTATTAAATGTAGTTTCAATCTTTGCAAACGATGGCAAACATAACATATAGGTAACTATTTCTGAGACTGTTCACTACGCTTGTCAGGATAAATATGTCAGGCCTCTACACACATCATCTCCATCACGAGTTTGGGATCAGAGGTGTAACTCTCCATTCCCTCCGCTGAAGGAATAATACTATTAGATGACTGGTTGGTACTTCTGCTTAGGTGGATAACTTGCCATTTTTCATTTATATGACAATATTGATATTTTCTTCTTTTTCAGCATGTGCTAGTGAATGTTCCAAATGCACCGGGCCTGCAGCAACGGAATGCTCAGAATGCACAGATGGACACTACTACGTAGCAGCAACTACAACTTGCACAGGTAGCAAACTACTACTATTAATACTACTACTACTACAACTATTATTATTACAACAAGTGCTGCTGAAGTTATGTGTATAACGTCCAATAACAATAGTACTACTACTTGAAGCACTAATTAACACGAGCGTTTATATCCCTAATTTGCATAAGGCATTCGTTAGACTGGACTTTGTTATGAAACAGACCTTCGCCGGTCTACTTCAATTTTGAACCCTGGTTGCGTGGGTGATAGATTTTATTTTAAAATGTTCACTCTTAATATTCGTAGTAACCAAACATGTACTGTTATTAATAATTACTTGCAATGAAAAGTTGTTTACTTAAATTAGGAACAGTGTTCTTGGAGGGTGTGTTTGGTCGGTTTTTAAATGTGATGTCGCATGCTAACAAAAACTCACATAAACGTGGAAAGTAGACCCCTTGCTATTGGCTATTCGTATATAATTAACTGTAGGAATATTTGGTATTAAATGTAGTTTCAATCTTTGCAAACGATGGCAAACATAACATATAGGTAAATATTTCTGAGACTGTTGACTTCGCTTGTGAGGATAAATATATCAGGCCTCTACTCACGTCGTCTCTATCACGAGTTTGTGATCAGAGTTGTAACTCTCCATCCCCTCCGCTGAAGGAATAATACTATTAGATGACTGGTTGGTACTTCTGCTGAGTTTGATAACTTGCAATTTTTCATTTATATGACAATATTGATATTTTCTTCTTTTTCAGCATGTGCTAGTGAATGTTCCAAATGCACCGGGCCTGCAGCTACCGAATGCTCAGAATGCACAGATGGACACTACTACGTAGCAGCAACTACAACTTGCACAGGTAGCAAACTACTACTATTAATACTACTACTACTACAACTATTATTATTACAACAGCTGCTGCTAAAGTTATGTGTATAACGTCCACAAACAATAGTACTACTACTTTAAGCACTAATTAACACGAGCGTTTATATCCCTAATTTGCATAAGGCATTCGTTAGACTGGACTTTGTTATGAAACAGACCTTCGCCGGTCTACTTCAATTTTGAACCCTGGTTGCGTGGGTGATAGATTTTATTTTAAAATGTTCACTCTTAATATTCGTAGTAACCAAACATGTACTGTTATTAATAATTACTTGCAATGAAAAGTTGTTTACTTAAATTAGGAACAGTGTTCTTGGAGGGTGTGTTTGGTCGGTTTTTAAATGTGATGTCGCATGCTAACAAAAACTCACATAAACGTGGAAAGTAGACCCTTTGCTATTGGCTATTCGTATAGAATTAACTGTAGGAATAGTTGGCATTAAATGTAGTTTCAATCTTTGCAAACGATGGTAAACATAACATATAGGTAACTATTTCTGAGACTGTTGACTTCGCTTGTGAGGATAAATATATCAGGCCTCTACTCACGTCGTCTCTATCACGAGTTTGTGATCAGAGTTGTAACTCTCCATCCCCTCCGCTGAAGGAATAATACTATTAGATGACTGGTTGGTACTTCTGCTGAGTTTGATAACTTGCAATTTTTCATTTATATGACAATATTGATATTTTCTTCTTTTTCAGCATGTGCTAGTGAATGTTCCAAATGCACCGGGCCTGCAGCTACCGAATGCTCAGAATGCACAGATGGACACTACTACGTAGCAGCAACTACAACTTGCACAGGTAGCAAACTACTTCTATTAATACTAATACTCCTACAGCTATTATTATTACAACAGCTGCTGCTGAAGTTATGTGAATAACGTCCACTAACAATAGTACTACTACTTGAAGCACTAATTAACACGAGCGTACACCAATCTAATTTGCATAAGGCACGCGTTAAACTGGACTTTGTTATGAAACAGACCTCCACCGGTCTACTTCAATTTTGAACCCTGGTTGCGTGGGTGATACATTTTATTTTAAAACGTTCACTCTTAATATTTGTAGTAACCAAACATGTACTGTTATTAATAATTTCTTGCATTGAAAAATTGTTTAGTAAAATTAAGAACAGTGTTCTTGGAGGGTGTGTTTGGTCGGTTTTTAAATGTGATGTCGCATGCTAACAAAAACTCACATAAACGTGGAAAGTAGACCCTTTGCTATTGGCTATTCGTATAGAATTAACTGTAGGAATAGTTGGCATTAAATGTAGTTTCAATCTTTGCAAACGATGGTAAACATAACATGTAGGTAACTATTTCTGAGACTGTTGACTACGCTTATCAGGAAAAATATGTCAGGCCTCTACGCACATCATCTCCATCACGAGTTTGTGATCAGAGGTGTAACTCTCCATTCCCTCCGCTGAAGGAATAATACTATTAGATGACTGGTTGGTACTTCTGCTGAGGTGGATAACTTGCAATTTTTCATTTATATGACAACATTGATATTTTCTTCTTTTTCAGCATGTGCTAGTGAATGTTCCAAATGCACCGGGCCTGCAGCTACAGAATGCTCAGAATGCACAGATGGACACTACTACGTAGCAGCAACTACAACTTGCACAGGTAGCAAACTACTTCTATTAATACTACTACTACTATAGCTATTATTATTACAACAGCTGCTGCTGAAGTTATATGTATAACGTCCACTAACAATAGTACTACTACTTGAAGCACTAATTAACACGAGCGTTTACATCCCTAATTTGCATAAGGCACGCGTTAGACTGGACTTTGTTATGAAACAGACCTCCGCCGTTCTACTTCAATTTTGAACCCTGGTTGCGTGGATGATAGATTTTATTTTAAAATGTTCACTGTTAATATTCGTAGTAACCAAACATGTACTGTTATTAATAATTACTTGCAATGAAAAGTTGTTTAGTTAAATTAGGAACAGTGTTCTTGGAGGGTGTGTTTGGTCGGTTTTTAAATGTGATGTCGCATGCTAACAAAAACTCACATAAACGTGGAAAGTAGACCCCTTGCTATTGGCTATTCGTATAGAATTAACTGTAGGAATATTTGGTATTAAATGTAGTTTCAATCTTTGCAAACGATGGCAAACATAACATATAGGTAACTATTTCTGAGACTGTTCACTACGCTTGTCAGGATAAATATGTCAGGCCTCTACACACATCATCTCCATCACGAGTTTGGGATCAGAGGTGTAACTCTCCATTCCCTCCGCTGAAGGAATAATACTATTAGATGACTGGTTGGTACTTCTGCTTAGGTGGATAACTTGCAATTTTTCATTTATATGACAATATTGATATTTTCTTCTTTTTCAGCATGTGCTAGTGAATGTTCCAAATGCACCGGGCCTGCAGCAACGGAATGCTCAGAATGCACAGATGGACACTACTACGTAGCAGCAACTACAACTTGCACAGGTAGCAAACTACTACTATTAATACTACTACTACTACAACTATTATTATTACAACAAGTGCTGCTGAAGTTATGTGTATAACGTCCAATAACAATAGTACTACTACTTGAAGCACTAATTAACACGAGCGTTTATATCCCTAATTTGCATAAGGCATTCGTTAGACTGGACTTTGTTATGAAACAGACCTTCGCCGGTCTACTTCAATTTTGAACCCTGGTTGCGTGGGTGATAGATTTTATTTTAAAATGTTCACTCTTAATATTCGTAGTAACCAAACATGTACTGTTATTAATAATTACTTGCAATGAAAAGTTGTTTACTTAAATTAGGAACAGTGTTCTTGGAGGGTGTGTTTGGTCGGTTTTTAAATGTGATGTCGCATGCTAACAAAAACTCACATAAACGTGGAAAGTAGACCCTTTGCTATTGGCTATTCGTATAGAATTAACTGTAGGAATAGTTGGCATTAAATGTAGTTTCAATCTTTGCAAACGATGGTAAACATAACATATAGGTAACTATTTCTGAGACTGTTGACTTCGCTTGTGAGGATAAATATATCAGGCCTCTACTCACGTCGTCTCTATCACGAGTTTGTGATCAGAGTTGTAACTCTCCATCCCCTCCGCTGAAGGAATAATACTATTAGATGACTGGTTGGTACTTCTGCTGAGTTTGATAACTTGCAATTTTTCATTTATATGACAATATTGATATTTTCTTCTTTTTCAGCATGTGCTAGTGAATGTTCCAAATGCACCGGGCCTGCAGCTACCGAATGCTCAGAATGCAAAGATGGACACTACTACGTAGCAGCAACTACAACTTGCACAGGTAGCAAACTACTTCTATTAATACTAATACTCCTACAGCTATTATTATTACAACAGCTGCTGCTGAAGTTATGTGAATAACGTCCACTAACAATAGTACTACTACTTGAAGCACTAATTAACACGAGCGTACACCAATCTAATTTGCATAAGGCACGCGTTAAACTGGACTTTGTTATGAAACAGACCTCCACCGGTCTACTTCAATTTTGAACCCTGGTTGCGTGGGTGATACATTTTATTTTAAAACGTTCACTCTTAATATTTGTAGTAACCAAACATGTACTGTTATTAATAATTACTTGCATTGAAAAGTTGTTTAGTAAAATTAAGAACAGTGTTCTTGGAGGGTGTGTTTGGTCGGTTTTTAAATGTGATGTCGCATGCTAACAAAAACTCACATAAACGTGGAAAGTAGACCCTTTGCTATTGGCTATTCGTATAGAATTAACTGTAGGAATAGTTGGCATTAAATGTAGTTTCAATCTTTGCAAACGATGGTAAACATAACATGTAGGTAACTATTTCTGAGACTGTTGACTACGCTTATCAGGAAAAATATGTCAGGCCTCTACGCACATCATCTCCATCACGAGTTTGTGATCAGAGGTGTAACTCTCCATTCCCTCCGCTGAAGGAATAATACTATTAGATGACTGGTTGGTACTTCTGCTGAGGTGGATAACTTGCAATTTTTCATTTATATGACAACATTGATATTTTCTTCTTTTTCAGCATGTGCTAGTGAATGTTCCAAATGCACCGGGCCTGCAGCTACAGAATGCTCAGAATGCACAGATGGACACTACTACGTAGCAGCAACTACAACTTGCACAGGTAGCAAACTACTTCTATTAATACTACTACTACTATAGCTATTATTATTACAACAGCTGCTGCTGAAGTTATGTGTATAACGTCCACTAACAATAGTACTACTACTTGAAGCACTAATTAACACGAGCGTTTACATCCCTAATTTGCATAAGGCACGCGTTAGACTGGACTTTGTTATGAAACAGACCTCCGCCGTTCTACTTCAATTTTGAACCCTGGTTGCGTGGGTGATAGATTTTATTTTAAAATGTTCACTGTTAATATTCGTAGTAACCAAACATGTACTATTATTAATAATTACTTGCAATGAAAAGTTGTTTAGTTAAATTAGGAACAGTGTTCTTGGAGGATGTGTTTGGTCGGTTTTTAAATGTGATGTCGCATGCTAACAAAAACTCACATAAACGTGGAAAGTAGACCCCTTGCTATTGGCTATTCGTATAGAATTAACTGTAGGAATATTTGGTATTAAATGTAGTTTCAATCTTTGCAAACGATGGCAAACATAACATATAGGTAACTATTTCTGAGACTGTTCACTACGCTTGTCAGGATAAATATGTCAGGCCTCTACACATATCATCTCCATCACGAGTTTGGGATCAGAGGTGTAACTCTCCATTCCCTCCGCTGAAGGAATAATACTATTAGATGACTGGTTGGTACTTCTGCTGAGGTGGATAACTTGCACTTTTTCATTTATATGACAACATTGATATTTTCTTCTTTTTCAGCATGTGCTAGTGAATGTTCCAAATGCACCGGGCCTGCAGCTACAGAATGCTCAGAATGCACAGATGGACACTACTACGTAGCAGCAACTACAACTTGCACAGGTAGCAAACTACTTCTATTAATACTACTACTACTATAGCTATTATTATTACAACAGCTGCTGCTGAAGTTATGTGTATAACGTCCACTAACAATAGTACTACTACTTGAAGCACTAATTAACACGAGCGTTTACATCCCTAATTTGCATAAGGCACGCGTTAGACTGGACTTTGTTATGAAACAGACCTCCGCCGTTCTACTTCAATTTTGAACCCTGGTTGCGTGGGTGATAGATTTTATTTTACAATGTTCACTGTTAATATTCGTAGTAACCAAACATGTACTATTATTAATAATTACTTGCAATGAAAAGTTGTTTAGTTAAATTAGGAACAGTGTTCTTGGAGGATGTGTTTGGTCGGTTTTTAAATGTGATGTCGCATGCTAACAAAAACTCACATAAACGTGGAAAGTAGACCCCTTGCTATTGGCTATTCGTATAGAATTAACTGTAGGAATATTTGGTATTAAATGTAGTTTCAATCTTTGCAAACGATGGCAAACATAACATATAGGTAACTATTTCTGAGACTGTTCACTACGCTTGTCAGGATAAATATGTCAGGCCTCTACACACATCATCTCCATCACGAGTTTGGGATCAGAGGTGTAACTCTCCATTCCCTCCGCTGAAGGAATAATACTATTAGATGACTGGTTGGTACTTCTGCTTAGGTGGATAACTTGCAATTTTTCATTTATATGACAATATTGATATTTTCTTCTTTTTCAGCATGTGCTAGTGAATGTTCCAAATGCACCGGGCCTGCAGCAACGGAATGCTCAGAATGCACAGATGGACACTACTACGTAGCAGCAACTACAACTTGCACAGGTAGCAAACTACTTCTATTAATACTACTACTACTACAACTATTATTATTACAACAAGTGCTGCTGAAGTTATGTGTATAACGTCCAATAACAATAGTACTACTACTTGAAGCACTAATTAACACGAGCGTTTATATCCCTAATTTGCATAAGGCATTCGTTAGACTGGACTTTGTTATGAAACAGACCTTCGCCGGTCTACTTCAATTTTGAACCCTGGTTGCGTGGGTGATAGATTTTATTTTAAAATGTTCACTCTTAATATTCGTAGTAACCAAACATGTACTGTTATTAATAATTACTTGCAATGAAAAGTTGTTTACTTAAATTAGGAACAGTGTTCTTGGAGGGTGTGTTTGGTCGGTTTTTAAATGTGATGTCGCATGCTAACAAAAACTCACATAAACGTGGAAAGTAGACCCTTTGCTATTGGCTATTCGTATAGAATTAACTGTAGGAATAGTTGGCATTAAATGTAGTTTCAATCTTTGCAAACGATGGTAAACATAACATATAGGTAACTATTTCTGAGACTGTTGACTTCGCTTGTGAGGATAAATATATCAGGCCTCTACTCACGTCGTCTCTATCACGAGTTTGTGATCAGAGTTGTAACTCTCCATCCCCTCCGCTGAAGGAATAATACTATTAGATGACTGGTTGGTACTTCTGCTGAGTTTGATAACTTGCAATTTTTCATTTATATGACAATATTGATATTTTCTTCTTTTTCAGCATGTGCTAGTGAATGTTCCAAATGCACCGGGCCTGCAGCTACCGAATGCTCAGAATGCACAGATGGACACTACTACGTAGCAGCAACTACAACTTGCACAGGTAGCAAACTACTTCTATTAATACTAATACTCCTACAGCTATTATTATTACAACAGCTGCTGCTGAAGTTATGTGAATAACGTCCACTAACAATAGTACTACTACTTGAAGCACTAATTAACACGAGCGTACACCAATCTAATTTGCATAAGGCACGCGTTAAACTGGACTTTGTTATGAAACAGACCTCCACCGGTCTACTTCAATTTTGAACCCTGGTTGCGTGGGTGATACATTTTATTTTAAAACGTTCACTCTTAATATTTGTAGTAACCAAACATGTACTGTTATTAATAATTTCTTGCATTGAAAAGTTGTTTAGTAAAATTAAGAACAGTGTTCTTGGAGGGTGTGTTTGGTCGGTTTTTAAATGTGATGTCGCATGCTAACAAAAACTCACATAAACGTGGAAAGTAGACCCTTTGCTATTGGCTATTCGTATAGAATTAACTGTAGGAATAGTTGGCATTAAATGTAGTTTCAATCTTTGCAAACGATGGTAAACATAACATGTAGGTAACTATTTCTGAGACTGTTGACTACGCTTATCAGGAAAAATATGTCAGGCCTCTACGCACATCATCTCCATCACGAGTTTGTGATCAGAGGTGTAACTCTCCATTCCCTCCGCTGAAGGAATAATACTATTAGATGACTGGTTGGTACTTCTGCTGAGGTGGATAACTTGCAATTTTTCATTTATATGACAACATTGATATTTTCTTCTTTTTCAGCATGTGCTAGTGAATGTTCCAAATGCACCGGGCCTGCAGCTACAGAATGCTCAGAATGCACAGATGGACACTACTACGTAGCAGCAACTACAACTTGCACAGGTAGCAAACTACTTCTATTAATACTACTACTACTATAGCTATTATTATTACAACAGCTGCTGCTGAAGTTATATGTATAACGTCCACTAACAATAGTACTACTACTTGAAGCACTAATTAACACGAGCGTTTACATCCCTAATTTGCATAAGGCACGCGTTAGACTGGACTTTGTTATGAAACAGACCTCCGCCGTTCTACTTCAATTTTGAACCCTGGTTGCGTGGATGATAGATTTTATTTTAAAATGTTCACTGTTAATATTCGTAGTAACCAAACATGTACTGTTATTAATAATTACTTGCAATGAAAAGTTGTTTAGTTAAATTAGGAACAGTGTTCTTGGAGGGTGTGTTTGGTCGGTTTTTAAATGTGATGTCGCATGCTAACAAAAACTCACATAAACGTGGAAAGTAGACCCCTTGCTATTGGCTATTCGTATAGAATTAACTGTAGGAATATTTGGTATTAAATGTAGTTTCAATCTTTGCAAACGATGGCAAACATAACATATAGGTAACTATTTCTGAGACTGTTCACTACGCTTGTCAGGATAAATATGTCAGGCCTCTACACACATCATCTCCATCACGAGTTTGGGATCAGAGGTGTAACTCTCCATTCCCTCCGCTGAAGGAATAATACTATTAGATGACTGGTTGGTACTTCTGCTTAGGTGGATAACTTGCAATTTTTCATTTATATGACAATATTGATATTTTCTTCTTTTTCAGCATGTGCTAGTGAATGTTCCAAATGCACCGGGCCTGCAGCAACGGAATGCTCAGAATGCACAGATGGACACTACTACGTAGCAGCAACTACAACTTGCACAGGTAGCAAACTACTACTATTAATACTACTACTACTACAACTATTATTATTACAACAAGTGCTGCTGAAGTTATGTGTATAACGTCCAATAACAATAGTACTACTACTTGAAGCACTAATTAACACGAGCGTTTATATCCCTAATTTGCATAAGGCATTCGTTAGACTGGACTTTGTTATGAAACAGACCTTCGCCGGTCTACTTCAATTTTGAACCCTGGTTGCGTGGGTGATAGATTTTATTTTAAAATGTTCACTCTTAATATTCGTAGTAACCAAACATGTACTGTTATTAATAATTACTTGCAATGAAAAGTTGTTTACTTAAATTAGGAACAGTGTTCTTGGAGGGTGTGTTTGGTCGGTTTTTAAATGTGATGTCGCATGCTAACAAAAACTCACATAAACGTGGAAAGTAGACCCTTTGCTATTGGCTATTCGTATAGAATTAACTGTAGGAATAGTTGGCATTAAATGTAGTTTCAATCTTTGCAAACGATGGTAAACATAACATATAGGTAACTATTTCTGAGACTGTTGACTTCGCTTGTGAGGATAAATATATCAGGCCTCTACTCACGTCGTCTCTATCACGAGTTTGTGATCAGAGTTGTAACTCTCCATCCCCTCCGCTGAAGGAATAATACTATTAGATGACTGGTTGGTACTTCTGCTGAGTTTGATAACTTGCAATTTTTCATTTATATGACAATATTGATATTTTCTTCTTTTTCAGCATGTGCTAGTGAATGTTCCAAATGCACCGGGCCTGCAGCTACCGAATGCTCAGAATGCAAAGATGGACACTACTACGTAGCAGCAACTACAACTTGCACAGGTAGCAAACTACTTCTATTAATACTAATACTCCTACAGCTATTATTATTACAACAGCTGCTGCTGAAGTTATGTGAATAACGTCCACTAACAATAGTACTACTACTTGAAGCACTAATTAACACGAGCGTACACCAATCTAATTTGCATAAGGCACGCGTTAAACTGGACTTTGTTATGAAACAGACCTCCACCGGTCTACTTCAATTTTGAACCCTGGTTGCGTGGGTGATACATTTTATTTTAAAACGTTCACTCTTAATATTTGTAGTAACCAAACATGTACTGTTATTAATAATTACTTGCATTGAAAAGTTGTTTAGTAAAATTAAGAACAGTGTTCTTGGAGGGTGTGTTTGGTCGGTTTTTAAATGTGATGTCGCATGCTAACAAAAACTCACATAAACGTGGAAAGTAGACCCTTTGCTATTGGCTATTCGTATAGAATTAACTGTAGGAATAGTTGGCATTAAATGTAGTTTCAATCTTTGCAAACGATGGTAAACATAACATGTAGGTAACTATTTCTGAGACTGTTGACTACGCTTATCAGGAAAAATATGTCAGGCCTCTACGCACATCATCTCCATCACGAGTTTGTGATCAGAGGTGTAACTCTCCATTCCCTCCGCTGAAGGAATAATACTATTAGATGACTGGTTGGTACTTCTGCTGAGGTGGATAACTTGCAATTTTTCATTTATATGACAACATTGATATTTTCTTCTTTTTCAGCATGTGCTAGTGAATGTTCCAAATGCACCGGGCCTGCAGCTACAGAATGCTCAGAATGCACAGATGGACACTACTACGTACCAGCAACTACAACTTGCACAGGTAGCAAACTACTTCTATTAATACTACTACTACTATAGCTATTATTATTACAACAGCTGCTGCTGAAGTTATATGTATAACGTCCACTAACAATAGTACTACTACTTGAAGCACTAATTAACACGAGCGTTTACATCCCTAATTTGCATAAGGCACGCGTTAGACTGGACTTTGTTATGAAACAGACCTCCGCCGTTCTACTTCAATTTTGAACCCTGGTTGCGTGGATGATAGATTTTATTTTAAAATGTTCACTGTTAATATTCGTAGTAACCAAACATGTACTGTTATTAATAATTACTTGCAATGAAAAGTTGTTTAGTTAAATTAGGAACAGTGTTCTTGGAGGGTGTGTTTGGTCGGTTTTTAAATGTGATGTCGCATGCTAACAAAAACTCACATAAACGTGGAAAGTAGACCCCTTGCTATTGGCTATTCGTATAGAATTAACAGTAGGAATATTTGGTATTAAATGTAGTTTCAATCTTTGCAAACGATGGCAAACATAACATATAGGTAACTATTTCTGAGACTGTTGACTACGCTTGTCAGGATAAATATGTCAGGCCTCTACACACATCATCTCCATCACGAGTTTGGGATCAGAGGTGTAACTCTCCATTCCCTCCGCTGAAGGAATAATACTATTAGATGACTGGTTGGTACTTCTGCTGAGGTGGATAACTTGCAATTTTTCATTTATATGACAATATTGATATTTTCTTCTTTTTCAGCATGTGCTAGTGAATGTTCCAAATGCACCGGGCCTGCAGCAACGGAATGCTCAGAATGCACAGATGGACACTACTACGTAGCAGCAACTACAACTTGCACAGGTAGCAAACTACTACTATTAATACTACTACTTCTACAACTATTATTATTACAACAAGTGCTGCTGAAGTTATGTGTATAACGTCCAATAACAATAGTACTACTACTTGAAGCACTAATTAACACGAG
This sequence comes from Escarpia spicata, assembly GCA_963995525.1. NCBI lineage: Eukaryota > Metazoa > Annelida > Polychaeta > Sabellida > Siboglinidae > Escarpia > Escarpia spicata. Next base: position 19,799,154 of record OZ023209.1, on the reverse strand, counting down.
CGTTTATATCCCTAATTTGCATAAGGCATTCGTTAGACTGGACTTTGTTATGAAACAGACCTTCGCCGGTCTACTTCAATTTTGAACCCTGGTTGCGTGGGTGATAGATTTTATTTTAAAATGTTCACTCTTAATATTCGTAGTAACCAAACATGTACTGTTATTAATAATTACTTGCAATGAAAAGTTGTTTACTTAAATTAGGAACAGTGTTCTTGGAGGGTGTGTTTGGTCGGTTTTTAAATGTGATGTCGCATGCTAACAAAAACTCACATAAACGTGGAAAGTAGACCCCTTGCTATTGGCTATTCGTATATAATTAACTGTAGGAATATTTGGTATTAAATGTAGTTTCAATCTTTGCAAACGATGGCAAACATAACATATAGATAAATATTTCTGAGACTGTTGACTTCGCTTGTGAGGATAAATATATCAGGCCTCTACTCACGTCGTCTCTATCACGAGTTTGTGATCAGAGTTGTAACTCTCCATCCCCTCCGCTGAAGGAATAATACTATTAGATGACTGGTTGGTACTTCTGCTGAGTTTGATAACTTGCAATTTTTCATTTATATGACAATATTGATATTTTCTTCTTTTTCAGCATGTGCTAGTGAATGTTCCAAATGCACCGGGCCTGCAGCTACCGAATGCTCAGAATGCACAGATGGACACTACTACGTAGCAGCAACTACAACTTGCACAGGTAGCAAACTACTACTATTAATACTACTACTACTACAACTATTATTATTACAACAGCTGCTGCTAAAGTTATGTGTATAACGTCCACAAACAATAGTACTACTACTTTAAGCACTAATTAACACGAGCGTTTACATCCCTAATTTGCATAAGGCACGCGTTAGACTGGACTTTGTTATGAAACAGACCTCCGCCGGTCTACTTCAATTTTGAACCCTGGTTGCGTGGGTGATAGATTTTATTTTAAAATGTTCACTGTTAATATTCGTAGTAACCAAACATGTACTGTTATTAATAATTACTTGCAATGAAAAGTTGTTTAGTTAAATTAGGAACAGTGTTCTTGGAGGGTGTCTTTGGTCGGTTTTTAAATGTGATGTCGCATGCTAACAAAAACTCACATAAACGTGGAAAGTAGACCCCTTGCTATTGGCTATTCGTATAGAATTAACTGTAGGAATATTTGGTATTAAATGTAGTTTCAATCTTTGCAAACGATGGCAAACATAACATATAGGTAACTATTTCTGAGACTGTTGACTACGCTTGTCAGGATAAATATGTCAGGCCTCTACACACATCATCTCCATCACGAGTTTGGGATCAGAGGTGTAACTCTCCATTCCCTCCGCTGAAGGAATAATACTATTAGATGACTGGTTGGTACTTCTGCTGAGGTGGATAACTTGCAATTTTTCATTTATATGACAATATTGATATTTTCTTCTTTTTCAGCATGTGCTAGTGAATGTTCCAAATGCACCGGGCCTGCAGCAACGGAATGCTCAGAATGCACAGATGGATACTACTACGTAGCAGCAACTACAACTTGCACAGGTAGCAAACTACTACTATTAATACTACTACTACTACAACTATTATTATTACAACAAGTGCTGCTGAAGTTATGTGTATAACGTCCTATAACAATAGTACTACTACTTGAAGCACTAATTAACACGAGCGTTTATATCCCTAATTTGCATAAGGCATTCGTTAGACTGGACTTTGTTATGAAACAGACCATCGCCGGTCTACTTCAATTTTGAACCCTGGTTGCATGGGTGATAGATTTTATTTTAAAATGTTCACTCTTAATATTCGTAGTAACCAAACATGTACTGTTATTAATAATTACTTGCAATGAAAAGTTGTTTACTTAAATTAGGAACAGTGTTCTTGGAGGGTGTGTTTGGTCGGTTTTTAAATGTGATATCGCATGCTAACAAAAACTCACATCAACGTGGAAAGTAGACCCTTTGCTATTGGCTATTCGTATAGAATTAACTGTAGGAATAGTTGGCATTAAATGTAGTTTCAATCTTTGCAAACGATGGTAAACATAACATATAGGTAACTATTTCTGAGACTGTTGACTTCGCTTGTGAGGATAAATATATCAGGCCTCTACTCACGTCGTCTCTATTACGAATTTGTGATCAGAGTTGTAACTCTCCATCCCCTCCGCTAAAGGAATAATACTATTAGATGACTGGTTGGTACTTCTGCTGAAGTGGATAACTTGCAATTTTTCATTTATATCACAACATTGATATTTTCTTCTTTTTCAGCATGTGCTAGTGAATGTTCCAAATGCACCGGGCCTGCAGCTACCGAATGCTCAGAATGCACAGATGGACACTACTACGTAGCAGCAACTACAACGTGCACAGGTAGCAAACTACTACTATTAATACTACTGCTACTACAACTATTATTATTACAACAACTGCTATTGAAATTATCTGTATAACGTCCACTAACAATAGTTCTACTATTTGAAGCACTAATTAACAGGAGCATACACATACCTAATTTGCATCAGGCACGCGTTAGACTGGAATTTGTTTGTTTTTATACAGACCTGAGCCGGTCTACTGAAATTTGGAAACCTAGTTGCGTGGGTGATACATTTTAATATAAAATTGTCAGTGTTAATATTCGTAGTAATTTAGGAGCCTTGTTCTCGGAAGTTCTGTTTGGTCGGTTTTTAAATGTAATGTCTCGTGCTAACAAAAATTCATAGAAACGAGGTAAGTATACCCCTGGCTATTGTCTATTCATATAGAATTAGCTGTAGGAATCGTGGGCATTAAATCGCGTAATGCTACTTTGCAGTTTCAATCATTGCAAACGATGGTAAACATAACATATAGGTAACTATTTCTGAGACTGTTCACTACGCTTATCAGGAAAAATATGTCAGGCCTCTACACACATCATCTCCATTTCGAGTTTGTGATCAGAGGTGTAACTCTCCATTCCCTCCGCTGAAGGAATAATACTATTAGATGACTGGTTGGTACTTCTGCTGAGGTGGATAACTTGCAATTTTTCATTTATATGACAATATTGATATTTTCTTCTTTTTCAGCATGTGCTAGTGAATGTTCCAAATGCACCGGGCCTGCAGCTACCGAATGCTCAGAATGCACAGATGGACACTACTACGTAGCAGCAACTACAACTTGCACAGGTAGCAAACTACTTCTATTAATACTAATACTACTACAGCTATTATTATTACAACAGCTGCTGCTGAAGTTATGTGTATAACGTCCACTAACAATAGTACTACTACTTGAAGCACTAATTAACACGAGCGTACACATCCCTAATTTGCATAAGGCACGCGTTAAACTGGACTTTGTTATGAAACAGACCTCCACCGGTCTACTTCAATTTTGAACCCTGGTTGCGTGGGTGATACATTTTATTTTAAAACGTTCCCTCTTAATATTTGTAGTAACCAAACATGTACTGTTATTAATAATTACTTGCATTGAAAAGTTGTTTACTAAAATTAAGAACAGTGTTCTTGGAGGGTGTGTTTTGTCAATTTTTAAATGTGATGTCTCATGCTAAAAAAAACTCACATAAACGTGGAAAGTAGACCCTTTGCTATTGGCTATTCGTATAGAATTAACTGTAGGAATAGTTGGCATTAAATGTAGTTTCAATCTTTGCAAACGATGGTAAACATAACATATAGGTAACTATTTCTGAGACTGTTGACTTCGCTTGTGAGGATAAATATATCAGGCCTCTACTCACGTCGTCTCTATCACGAGATTGTGATCAGAGTTGTAACTCTCCATCCCCTCCGCTGAAGGAATAATACTATTAGATGACTGGTTGGTACTTCTGCTGAGTTTGATAACTTGCAATTTTTCATTTATATGACAATATTGATATTGTCTTCTTTTTCAGCATGTGCTAGTGAATGTTCCAAATGCACCGGGCCTGCAGCTACCGAATGCTCAGAATGCACAGATGGACACTACTACGTAGCAGCAACTACAACTTGCACAGGTAGCAAATTACTACTATTAATACTACTACTACTACAACTATTATTATTACAACAGCTGCTGCTGAAGTTATGTGTATAACGTCCACAAACAATAGTACTACTACTTGAAGCACTAATTAACACGAGCGTTTACATCCCTAATTTGCATAAGGCACGCGTTAGACTGGACTTTGTTATGAAACAGACCTCCGCCGGTCTACTTCAATTTTGAACCCTGGTTGCGTGGGTGATAGATTTTATTTTAAAATGTTCACTGTTAATATTCGTAGTAACCAAACATGTACTGTTATTAATAATTACTTGCAATGAAAAGTTGTTTACTTAAATTAGGAACAGTGTTCTTGGAGGGTGTGTTTGGTCGATTTTTAAATGTGATGTCGCATGCTAACAAAAACTCACATAAACGTGGAAAGTAGACCCTTTGCTATTGGCTATTCGTATAGAATTAACTGTAGGAATAGTTGGCATTAAATGTAGTTTCAATCTTTGCAAACGATGGTAAACATAACATATAGGTAACTATTTCTGAGACTGTTGACTTCGCTTGTGAGGATAAATATATCAGGCCTCTACTCACGTCGTCTCTATCACGATTTTGTGATCAGAGTTGTAACTCTCCATCCCCTCCGCTAAAGGAATAATACTATTAGATGACTGGTTGGTACTTCTGCTGAAGTGGATAACTTGCAATTTTTTATTTATATGACAACATTGATATTTTCTTCTTTTTCAGCATGTGCTAGTGAATGTTCCAAATGCACCGGGCCTGCAGCTACCGAATGCTCAGAATGCACAGATGGACACTACTACGCAGCAGCAACTACAACGTGCACAGGTAGCAAACTACTACTATTAATACTACTGCTACTACAACTATTATTATTACAACAACTGCTATTGAAATTATCTGTATAACGTCCACTAACAATAGTTCTACTATTTGAAGCACTAATTAACAGGAGCATACACATACCTAATTTGCATCAGGCACGCGTTAGACTGGAATTTGTTTGTTTTTATACAGACCTGAGCCGGTCTACTGAAATTTGGAAACCTAGTTGCGTGGGTGATACATTTTAATATAAAATTGTCAGTGTTAATATTCGTAGTAATTTAGGAGCCTTGTTCTCGGAAGTTCTGTTTGGCCGGTTTTTAAAGGTAATGTCTCGTGCTAACAAAAATTCATAGAAACGAGGTAAGTATACCCCTGGCTATTGTCTATTCATATATAATTAGCTGTAGGAATAGTGGGCATTAAATCGCGTAATGCTACTTTGCAGTTTCAATCATTGCAAACGATGTTAAACATAACATATAGGTAACTATTTCTGAGACTGTTGATTACGCTTATCAGGAAAAATATGTCAGGCCTCTACACACATCATCTCCATTACGAGTTTGTGATCAGAGGTGTAACTCTCCATTCCCTCCGCTGAAGGAATAATACTATTAGATGACTGGTTGGTACTTCTGCTGAGTTGGATAACTTGCAATTTTTCATTTATATGACAATATTGATATTTTCTTCTTTTTCAGCATGTGCTAGTGAATGTTCCAAATGCACCGGGCCTGCAGCTACCGAATGCTCAGAATGCACAGATGGACACTACTACGTAGCAGCAACTACAACTTGCACAGGTAGCAAACTACTTCTATTAATACTACTACTACTACAGCTATTATTATTACAACAGCTACTGCTGAAGTTATGTGTATAACGTCCACTAACAATAGTACTACTACTTGAAGCACTAATTAACACGAGCGTACACATCCCTAATTTGCATAAGGCACGCGTTAAACTGGACTTTGTTATGAAACAGACCTCCACCGGTCTAATTCAATTTTGAACCCTGGTTGCGTGCGTGATACATTTTATTTTAAAACGTTCACTCTTAATATTCGTAGTAACCAAACATGTACTGTTATTAATAATTACTTGCATTGAAAAGTTGTTTAGTAAAATTAAGAACAGTGTTCTTGGAGGGTGTGTTTGGTCGGTTTTTAAATGTGATGTCGAATGCTAACAAAAACTCACATAAACGTGGAAAGTAGACCCTTTGCTATTGGCTATTCGTATAGAATTAACTGTAGGAATAGTTGGCATTAAATGTAGTTTCAATCTTTGCAAACGATGGTAAACATAATATATAGGTAACTATTTCTGAGACTGTTGACTTCGCTTGTGAGGATAAATATATCAGGCCTCTACTCACGTCGTCTCTATCACGAGTTTGTGATCAGAGTTGTAACTCTCCATCCCCTCCGCTGAAGGAATAATACTATTAGATGACTGGTTGGTACTTCTGCTGAGTTTGATAACTTGCAATTTTTCATTTATATGACAATATTGATATTGTCTTCTTTTTCAGCATGTGCTAGTGAATGTTCCAAATGCACCGGGCCTGCAGCTACCGAATGCTCAGAATGCACAGATGGACACTACTACGTAGCAGCAACTACAACTTGCACAGGTAGCAAACTACTTCTATTAATACTACTACTACTACAGCTATTATTATTACAACAGCTGCTGCTGAAGTTATGTGTATAACGTCCACTAACAATAGTACTACTACTTGAAGCACTAATTAACACGAGCGTACACATCCCTAATTTGCATAAGGCACGCGTTAAACTGGACTTTGTTATGAAACAGACCTCCACCGGTCTAATTCAATTTTGAACCCTGGTTGCGTGGGTGATACATTTTATTTTAAAACGTTCACTCTTAATATTCGTAGTAACCAAACATGTACTGTTATTAATAATTACTTGCATTGAAAAGTTGTTTAGTAAAATTAAGAACAGTGTTCTTGGAGGGTGTGTTTGGTCGGTTTTTAAATGTGATGTCGCATGCTAACAAAAACTCACATAAACGTGGAAAGTAGACCCTTTGCTATTGGCTATTCGTATAGAATTAACTGTAGGAATAGTTGGCATTAAATGTAGTTTCAATCTTTGCAAACGATGGTAAACATAACATATAGGTAACTATTTCTGAGACTGTTGACTTCGCTTGTGAGGATAAATATATCAGGCCTCTACTCACGTCGTCTCTATCACGAGTTTGTGATCAGAGTTGTAACTCTCCATCCCCTCCGCTGAAGGAATAATACTATTAGATGACTGGTTGGTACTTCTGCTGAGTTTGATAACTTGCAATTTTTCATTTATATGACAATATTGATATTGTCTTCTTTTTCAGCATGTGCTAGTGAATGTTCCAAATGCACCGGGCCTGCAGCTACCGAATGCTCAGAATGCACAGATGGACACTACTACGCAGCAGCAACTACAACGTGCACAGGTAGCAAACTACTACTATTAATACTACTGCTACTACAACTATTATTATTACAACAACTGCTATTGAAATTATCTGTATAACGTCCACTAACAATAGTTCTACTATTTGAAGCACTAATTAACAGGAGCATACACATACCTAATTTGCATCAGGCACGCGTTAGACTGGAATTTGTTTGTTTTTATACAGACCTGAGCCGGTCTACTGAAATTTGGAAACCTAGTTGCGTGGGTGATACATTTTAATATAAAATTGTCAGTGTTAATATTCGTAGTAATTTAGGAGCCTTGTTCTCGGAAGTTCTGTTTGGCCGGTTTTTAAAGGTAATGTCTCGTGCTAACAAAAATTCATAGAAACGAGGTAAGTATACCCCTGGCTATTGTCTATTCATATATAATTAGCTGTAGGAATAGTGGGCATTAAATCGCGTAATGCTACTTTGCAGTTTCAATCATTGCAAACGATGTTAAACATAACATATAGGTAACTATTTCTGAGACTGTTGATTACGCTTATCAGGAAAAATATGTCAGGCCTCTACACACATCATCTCCATTACGAGTTTGTGATCAGAGGTGTAACTCTCCATTCCCTCCGCTGAAGGAATAATACTATTAGATGACTGGTTGGTACTTCTGCTGAGTTGGATAACTTGCAATTTTTCATTTATATGACAATATTGATATTTTCTTCTTTTTCAGCATGTGCTAGTGAATGTTCCAAATGCACCGGGCCTGCAGCTACCGAATGCTCAGAATGCACAGATGGACACTACTACGTAGCAGCAACTACAACTTGCACAGGTAGCAAACTACTTCTATTAATACTACTACTACTACAGCTATTATTATTACAACAGCTACTGCTGAAGTTATGTGTATAACGTCCACTAACAATAGTACTACTACTTGAAGCACTAATTAACACGAGCGTACACATCCCTAATTTGCATAAGGCACGCGTTAAACTGGACTTTGTTATGAAACAGACCTCCACCGGTCTAATTCAATTTTGAACCCTGGTTGCGTGGGTGATACATTTTATTTTAAAACGTTCACTCTTAATATTCGTAGTAACCAAACATGTACTGTTATTAATAATTACTTGCATTGAAAAGTTGTTTAGTAAAATTAAGAACAGTGTTCTTGGAGGGTGTGTTTGGTCGGTTTTTAAATGTGATGTCGAATGCTAACAAAAACTCACATAAACGTGGAAAGTAGACCCTTTGCTATTGGCTATTCGTATAGAATTAACTGTAGGAATAGTTGGCATTAAATGTAGTTTCAATCTTTGCAAACGATGGTAAACATAATATATAGGTAACTATTTCTGAGACTGTTGACTTCGCTTGTGAGGATAAATATATCAGGCCTCTACTCACGTCGTCTCTATCACGAGTTTGTGATCAGAGTTGTAACTCTCCATCCCCTCCGCTGAAGGAATAATACTATTAGATGACTGGTTGGTACTTCTGCTGAGTTTGATAACTTGCAATTTTTCATTTATATGACAATATTGATATTGTCTTCTTTTTCAGCATGTGCTAGTGAATGTTCCAAATGCACCGGGCCTGCAGCTACCGAATGCTCAGAATGCACAGATGGACACTACTACGTAGCAGCAACTACAACTTGCACAGGTAGCAAACTACTTCTATTAATACTACTACTACTACAGCTATTATTATTACAACAGCTGCTGCTGAAGTTATGTGTATAACGTCCACTAACAATAGTACTACTACTTGAAGCACTAATTAACACGAGCGTACACATCCCTAATTTGCATAAGGCACGCGTTAAACTGGACTTTGTTATGAAACAGACCTCCACCGGTCTAATTCAATTTTGAACCCTGGTTGCGTGGGTGATACATTTTATTTTAAAACGTTCACTCTTAATATTCGTAGTAACCAAACATGTACTGTTATTAATAATTACTTGCATTGAAAAGTTGTTTAGTAAAATTAAGAACAGTGTTCTTGGAGGGTGTGTTTGGTCGGTTTTTAAATGTGATGTCGCATGCTAACAAAAACTCACATAAACGTGGAAAGTAGACCCTTTGCTATTGGCTATTCGTATAGAATTAACTGTAGGAATAGTTGGCATTAAATGTAGTTTCAATCTTTGCAAACGATGGTAAACATAACATATAGGTAACTATTTCTGAGACTGTTGACTTCGCTTGTGAGGATAAATATATCAGGCCTCTACTCACGTCGTCTCTATCACGAGTTTGTGATCAGAGTTGTAACTCTCCATCCCCTCCGCTGAAGGAATAATACTATTAGATGACTGGTTGGTACTTCTGCTGAGTTTGATAACTTGCAATTTTTCATTTATATGACAATATTGATATTGTCTTCTTTTTCAGCATGTGCTAGTGAATGTTCCAAATGCACCGGGCCTGCAGCTACCGAATGCTCAGAATGCACAGATGGACACTACTACGCAGCAGCAACTACAACGTGCACAGGTAGCAAACTACTACTATTAATACTACTGCTACTACAACTATTATTATTACAACAACTGCTATTGAAATTATCTGTATAACGTCCACTAACAATAGTTCTACTATTTGAAGCACTAATTAACAGGAGCATACACATACCTAATTTGCATCAGGCACGCGTTAGACTGGAATTTGTTTGTTTTTATACAGACCTGAGCCGGTCTACTGAAATTTGGAAACCTAGTTGCGTGGGTGATACATTTTAATATAAAATTGTCAGTGTTAATATTCGTAGTAATTTAGGAGCCTTGTTCTCGGAAGTTCTGTTTGGCCGGTTTTTAAAGGTAATGTCTCGTGCTAACAAAAATTCATAGAAACGAGGTAAGTATACCCCTGGCTATTGTCTATTCATATATAATTAGCTGTAGGAATAGTGGGCATTAAATCGCGTAATGCTACTTTGCAGTTTCAATCATTGCAAACGATGTTAAACATAACATATAGGTAACTATTTCTGAGACTGTTGATTACGCTTATCAGGAAAAATATGTCAGGCCTCTACACACATCATCTCCATTACGAGTTTGTGATCAGAGGTGTAACTCTCCATTCCCTCCGCTGAAGGAATAATACTATTAGATGACTGGTTGGTACTTCTGCTGAGTTGGATAACTTGCAATTTTTCATTTATATGACAATATTGATATTTTCTTCTTTTTCAGCATGTGCTAGTGAATGTTCCAAATGCACCGGGCCTGCAGCTACCGAATGCTCAGAATGCACAGATGGACACTACTACGTAGCAGCAACTACAACTTGCACAGGTAGCAAACTACTTCTATTAATACTACTACTACTACAGCTATTATTATTACAACAGCTACTGCTGAAGTTATGTGTATAACGTCCACTAACAATAGTACTACTACTTGAAGCACTAATTAACACGAGCGTACACATCCCTAATTTGCATAAGGCACGCGTTAAACTGGACTTTGTTATGAAACAGACCTCCACCGGTCTAATTCAATTTTGAACCCTGGTTGCGTGGGTGATACATTTTATTTTAAAACGTTCACTCTTAATATTCGTAGTAACCAAACATGTACTGTTATTAATAATTACTTGCATTGAAAAGTTGTTTAGTAAAATTAAGAACAGTGTTCTTGGAGGGTGTGTTTGGTCGGTTTTTAAATGTGATGTCGAATGCTAACAAAAACTCACATAAACGTGGAAAGTAGACCCTTTGCTATTGGCTATTCGTATAGAATTAACTGTAGGAATAGTTGGCATTAAATGTAGTTTCAATCTTTGCAAACGATGGTAAACATAATATATAGGTAACTATTTCTGAGACTGTTGACTTCGCTTGTGAGGATAAATATATCAGGCCTCTACTCACGTCGTCTCTATCACGAGTTTGTGATCAGAGTTGTAACTCTCCATCCCCTCCGCTGAAGGAATAATACTATTAGATGACTGGTTGGTACTTCTGCTGAGTTTGATAACTTGCAATTTTTCATTTATATGACAATATTGATATTGTCTTCTTTTTCAGCATGTGCTAGTGAATGTTCCAAATGCACCGGGCCTGCAGCTACCGAATGCTCAGAATGCACAGATGGACACTACTACGTAGCAGCAACTACAACTTGCACAGGTAGCAAACTACTTCTATTAATACTACTACTACTACAGCTATTATTATTACAACAGCTGCTGCTGAAGTTATGTGTATAACGTCCACTAACAATAGTACTACTACTTGAAGCACTAATTAACACGAGCGTACACATCCCTAATTTGCATAAGGCACGCGTTAAACTGGACTTTGTTATGAAACAGACCTCCACCGGTCTAATTCAATTTTGAACCCTGGTTGCGTGGGTGATACATTTTATTTTAAAACGTTCACTCTTAATATTCGTAGTAACCAAACATGTACTGTTATTAATAATTACTTGCATTGAAAAGTTGTTTAGTAAAATTAAGAACAGTGTTCTTGGAGGGTGTGTTTGGTCGGTTTTTAAATGTGATGTCGCATGCTAACAAAAACTCACATAAACGTGGAAAGTAGACCCTTTGCTATTGGCTATTCGTATAGAATTAACTGTAGGAATAGTTGGCATTAAATGTAGTTTCAATCTTTGCAAACGATGGTAAACATAACATATAGGTAACTATTTCTGAGACTGTTGACTTCGCTTGTGAGGATAAATATATCAGGCCTCTACTCACGTCGTCTCTATCACGAGTTTGTGATCAGAGTTGTAACTCTCCATCCCCTCCGCTGAAGGAATAATACTATTAGATGACTGGTTGGTACTTCTGCTGAGTTTGATAACTTGCAATTTTTCATTTATATGACAATATTGATATTGTCTTCTTTTTCAGCATGTGCTAGTGAATGTTCCAAATGCACCGGGCCTGCAGCTACCGAATGCTCAGAATGCACAGATGGACACTACTACGCAGCAGCAACTACAACGTGCACAGGTAGCAAACTACTACTATTAATACTACTGCTACTACAACTATTATTATTACAACAACTGCTATTGAAATTATCTGTATAACGTCCACTAACAATAGTTCTACTATTTGAAGCACTAATTAACAGGAGCATACACATACCTAATTTGCATCAGGCACGCGTTAGACTGGAATTTGTTTGTTTTTATACAGACCTGAGCCGGTCTACTGAAATTTGGAAACCTAGTTGCGTGGGTGATACATTTTAATATAAAATTGTCAGTGTTAATATTCGTAGTAATTTAGGAGCCTTGTTCTCGGAAGTTCTGTTTGGCCGGTTTTTAAAGGTAATGTCTCGAGCTAACAAAAATTCATAGAAACGAGGTAAGTATACCCCTGGCTATTGTCTATTCATATATAATTAGCTGTAGGAATAGTGGGCATTAAATCGCGTAATGCTACTTTGCAGTTTCAATCATTGCAAACGATGTTAAACATAACATATAGGTAACTATTTCTGAGACTGTTGATTACGCTTATCAGGAAAAATATGTCAGGCCTCTACACACATCATCTCCATTACGAGTTTGTGATCAGAGGTGTAACTCTCCATTCCCTCCGCTGAAGGAATAATACTATTAGATGACTGGTTGGTACTTCTGCTGAGTTGGATAACTTGCAATTTTTCATTTATATGACAATATTGATATTTTCTTCTTTTTCAGCATGTGCTAGTGAATGTTCCAAATGCACCGGGCCTGCAGCTACCGAATGCTCAGAATGCACAGATGGACACTACTACGTAGCAGCAACTACAACTTGCACAGGTAGCAAACTACTTCTATTAATACTACTACTACTACAGCTATTATTATTACAACAGCTACTGCTGAAGTTATGTGTATAACGTCCACTAACAATAGTACTACTACTTGAAGCACTAATTAACACGAGCGTACACATCCCTAATTTGCATAAGGCACGCGTTAAACTGGACTTTGTTATGAAACAGACCTCCACCGGTCTAATTCAATTTTGAACCCTGGTTGCGTGGGTGATACATTTTATTTTAAAACGTTCACTCTTAATATTCGTAGTAACCAAACATGTACTGTTATTAATAATTACTTGCATTGAAAAGTTGTTTAGTAAAATTAAGAACAGTGTTCTTGGAGGGTGTGTTTGGTCGGTTTTTAAATGTGATGTCGAATGCTAACAAAAACTCACATAAACGTGGAAAGTAGACCCTTTGCTATTGGCTATTCGTATAGAATTAACTGTAGGAATAGTTGGCATTAAATGTAGTTTCAATCTTTGCAAACGATGGTAAACATAATATATAGGTAACTATTTCTGAGACTGTTGACTTCGCTTGTGAGGATAAATATATCAGGCCTCTACTCACGTCGTCTCTATCACGAGTTTGTGATCAGAGTTGTAACTCTCCATCCCCTCCGCTGAAGGAATAATACTATTAGATGACTGGTTGGTACTTCTGCTGAGTTTGATAACTTGCAATTTTTCATTTATATGACAATATTGATATTGTCTTCTTTTTCAGCATGTGCTAGTGAATGTTCCAAATGCACCGGGCCTGCAGCTACCGAATGCTCAGAATGCACAGATGGACACTACTACGTAGCAGCAACTACAACTTGCACAGGTAGCAAACTACTTCTATTAATACTACTACTACTACAGCTATTATTATTACAACAGCTGCTGCTGAAGTTATGTGTATAACGTCCACTAACAATAGTACTACTACTTGAAGCACTAATTAACACGAGCGTACACATCCCTAATTTGCATAAGGCACGCGTTAAACTGGACTTTGTTATGAAACAGACCTCCACCGGTCTAATTCAATTTTGAACCCTGGTTGCGTGGGTGATACATTTTATTTTAAAACGTTCACTCTTAATATTCGTAGTAACCAAACATGTACTGTTATTAATAATTACTTGCATTGAAAAGTTGTTTAGTAAAATTAAGAACAGTGTTCTTGGAGGGTGTGTTTGGTCGGTTTTTAAATGTGATGTCGCATGCTAACAAAAACTCACATAAACGTGGAAAGTAGACCCTTTGCTATTGGCTATTCGTATAGAATTAACTGTAGGAATAGTTGGCATTAAATGTAGTTTCAATCTTTGCAAACGATGGTAAACATAACATATAGGTAACTATTTCTGAGACTGTTGACTTCGCTTGTGAGGATAAATATATCAGGCCTCTACTCACGTCGTCTCTATCACGAGTTTGTGATCAGAGTTGTAACTCTCCATCCCCTCCGCTGAAGGAATAATACTATTAGATGACTGGTTGGTACTTCTGCTGAGTTTGATAACTTGCAATTTTTCATTTATATGACAATATTGATATTGTCTTCTTTTTCAGCATGTGCTAGTGAATGTTCCAAATGCACCGGGCCTGCAGCTACCGAATGCTCAGAATGCACAGATGGACACTACTACGCAGCAGCAACTACAACGTGCACAGGTAGCAAACTACTACTATTAATACTACTGCTACTACAACTATTATTATTACAACAACTGCTATTGAAATTATCTGTATAACGTCCACTAACAATAGTTCTACTATTTGAAGCACTAATTAACAGGAGCATACACATACCTAATTTGCATCAGGCACGCGTTAGACTGGAATTTGTTTGTTTTTATACAGACCTGAGCCGGTCTACTGAAATTTGGAAACCTAGTTGCGTGGGTGATACATTTTAATATAAAATTGTCAGTGTTAATATTCGTAGTAATTTAGGAGCCTTGTTCTCGGAAGTTCTGTTTGGCCGGTTTTTAAAGGTAATGTCTCGAGCTAACAAAAATTCATAGAAACGAGGTAAGTATACCCCTGGCTATTGTCTATTCATATATAATTAGCTGTAGGAATAGTGGGCATTAAATCGCGTAATGCTACTTTGCAGTTTCAATCATTGCAAACGATGTTAAACATAACATATAGGTAACTATTTCTGAGACTGTTGATTACGCTTATCAGGAAAAATATGTCAGGCCTCTACACACATCATCTCCATTACGAGTTTGTGATCAGAGGTGTAACTCTCCATTCCCTCCGCTGAAGGAATAATACTATTAGATGACTGGTTGGTACTTCTGCTGAGTTGGATAACTTGCAATTTTTCATTTATATGACAATATTGATATTTTCTTCTTTTTCAGCATGTGCTAGTGAATGTTCCAAATGCACCGGGCCTGCAGCTACCGAATGCTCAGAATGCACAGATGGACACTACTACGTAGCAGCAACTACAACTTGCACAGGTAGCAAACTACTTCTATTAATACTACTACTACTACAGCTATTATTATTACAACAGCTACTGCTGAAGTTATGTGTATAACGTCCACTAACAATAGTACTACTACTTGAAGCACTAATTAACACGAGCGTACACATCCCTAATTTGCATAAGGCACGCGTTAAACTGGACTTTGTTATGAAACAGACCTCCACCGGTCTAATTCAATTTTGAACCCTGGTTGCGTGGGTGATACATTTTATTTTAAAACGTTCACTCTTAATATTCGTAGTAACCAAACATGTACTGTTATTAATAATTACTTGCATTGAAAAGTTGTTTAGTAAAATTAAGAACAGTGTTCTTGGAGGGTGTGTTTGGTCGGTTTTTAAATGTGATGTCGAATGCTAACAAAAACTCACATAAACGTGGAAAGTAGACCCTTTGCTATTGGCTATTCGTATAGAATTAACTGTAGGAATAGTTGGCATTAAATGTAGTTTCAATCTTTGCAAACGATGGTAAACATAATATATAGGTAACTATTTCTGAGACTGTTGACTTCGCTTGTGAGGATAAATATATCAGGCCTCTACTCACGTCGTCTCTATCACGAGTTTGTGATCAGAGTTGTAACTCTCCATCCCCTCCGCTGAAGGAATAATACTATTAGATGACTGGTTGGTACTTCTGCTGAGTTTGATAACTTGCAATTTTTCATTTATATGACAATATTGATATTGTCTTCTTTTTCAGCATGTGCTAGTGAATGTTCCAAATGCACCGGGCCTGCAGCTACCGAATGCTCAGAATGCACAGATGGACACTACTACGTAGCAGCAACTACAACTTGCACAGGTAGCAAACTACTTCTATTAATACTACTACTACTACAGCTATTATTATTACAACAGCTGCTGCTGAAGTTATGTGTATAACGTCCACTAACAATAGTACTACTACTTGAAGCACTAATTAACACGAGCGTACACATCCCTAATTTGCATAAGGCACGCGTTAAACTGGACTTTGTTATGAAACAGACCTCCACCGGTCTAATTCAATTTTGAACCCTGGTTGCGTGGGTGATACATTTTATTTTAAAACGTTCACTCTTAATATTCGTAGTAACCAAACATGTACTGTTATTAATAATTACTTGCATTGAAAAGTTGTTTAGTAAAATTAAGAACAGTGTTCTTGGAGGGTGTGTTTGGTCGGTTTTTAAATGTGATGTCGCATGCTAACAAAAACTCACATAAACGTGGAAAGTAGACCCTTTGCTATTGGCTATTCGTATAGAATTAACTGTAGGAATAGTTGGCATTAAATGTAGTTTCAATCTTTGCAAACGATGGTAAACATAACATATAGGTAACTATTTCTGAGACTGTTGACTTCGCTTGTGAGGATAAATATATCAGGCCTCTACTCACGTCGTCTCTATCACGAGTTTGTGATCAGAGTTGTAACTCTCCATCCCCTCCGCTGAAGGAATAATACTATTAGATGACTGGTTGGTACTTCTGCTGAGTTTGATAACTTGCAATTTTTCATTTATATGACAATATTGATATTGTCTTCTTTTTCAGCATGTGCTAGTGAATGTTCCAAATGCACCGGGCCTGCAGCTACCGAATGCTCAGAATGCACAGATGGACACTACTACGTAGCAGCAACTACAACTTGCACAGGTAGCAAACTACTACTATTAATACTACTACTACTACAACTATTATTATTACAACAGCTGCTGCTGAAGTTATGTGTATAACGTCCACAAACAATAGTACTACTACTTGAAGCACTAATTAACACGAGCGTTTACATCCCTAATTTGCATAAGGCACGCGTTAGACTGGACTTTGTTATGAAACAGACCTCCGCCGGTCTACTTCAATTTTGAACCCTGGTTGCGTGGGTGATAGATTTTATTTTAAAATGTTCACTGTTAATATTCGTAGTAACCAAACATGTACTGTTATTAATAATTACTTGCAATGAAAAGTTGTTTACTTAAATTAGGAACAGTGTTCTTGGAGGGTGTGTTTGGTCGGTTTTTAAATGTGATGTCGCATGCTAATAAAAACTCACATAAACGTGGAAAGTAGACCCTTTGCTATTGGCTATTCGTATAGAATTAACTGTAGGAATAGTTGGCATTAAATGTAGTTTCAATCTTTGCAAACGATGGTAAACATAACATATAGGTAACTATTTCTGAGACTGTTGACTTCGCTTGTGAGGATAAATATATCAGGCCTCTACTCACGTCGTCTCTATCACGATTTTGTGATCAGAGTTGTAACTCTCCATCCCCTCCGCTAAAGGAAAATACTATCAGATGACTGGTTGGTACTTCTGCTGAAGTGGATAACTTGCAATTTTTCATTTATATCACAACATTGATATTTTCTTCTTTTTCAGCATGTGCTAGTGAATGTTCCAAATGCACCGGGCCTGCAGCTACAGAATGCTCAGAATGCACAGATGGACACTACTACGTACCAGCAACTACAACTTGCACAGGTAGCAAACTACTACTATTAATACTACTACTACTACAACTATTATTATTACAACAAGTGCTGCTGAAGTTATGTGTATAACGTCCAATAACAATAGTACTACTACTTGAAGCACTAATTAACACGAGCGTTTATATCCCTAATTTGCATAAGGCATTCGTTAGACTGGACTTTGTTATGAAACAGACCTTCGCCGGTCTACTTCAATTTTGAACCCTGGTTGCGTGGGTGATAGATTTTATTTTAAAATGTTCACTCTTAATATTCGTAGTAACCAAACATGTACTGTTATTAATAATTACTTGCAATGAAAAGTTGTTTACTTAAATTAGGAACAGTGTTCTTGGAGGGTGTGTTTGATCGGTTTTTAAATGTGATGTCGCATGCTAACAAAAACTCACATAAACGTGGAAAGTAGACCCTTTGCTATTGGCTATTCGTATAGAATTAACTGTAGGAATAGTTGGCATTAAATGTAGTTTCAATCTTTTCAAACGATGGTAAACATAACATATAAGTAACTATTTCTGAGACTGTTGACTTCGCTTGTGAGGATAAATATATCAGGCCTCTACTCACGTCGTCTCTATCACGATTTTGTGATCAGAGTTGTAACTCTCCATCCCCTCCGCTAAAGGAATAATACTATTAGATGACTGGTTGGTACTTCTGCTGAAGTGGATAACTTGCAATTTTTCATTTATATGACAACATTGATATTTTCTTCTTTTTCAGCATGTGCTAGTGAATGTTCCAAATGCACCGGGCCTGCAGTTACACAATGCTCAGAATGCACAGATGGACACTACTACGTAGCAGCAACTACAACTTGCACAGGTAGCAAACTACTTCTATTAATACTACTACTACTACAACTATTATTATTACAACAAGTGCTGCTGAAGTTATGTGTATAACGTCCAATAACAATAGTACTACTACTTGAAGCACTAATTAACACGAGCGTTTATATCCCTAATTTGCATAAGGCATTCGTTAGACTGGACTTTGTTATGAAACAGACCTTCGCCGGTCTACTTCAATTTTGAACCCTGGTTGCGTGGGTGATAGATTTTATTTTAAAATGTTCACTCTTAATATTCGTAGTAACCAAACATGTACAGTTATTAATAATTACTTGCAATGAAAAGTTGTTTACTTAAATTAGGAACAGTGTTCTTGGAGGGTGTGTTTGGTCGGTTTTTAAATGTGATGTCGCATGCTAACAAAAACTCACATAAACGTGGAAAGTAGACCCTTTGCTATTGGCTATTCGTATAGAATTAACTGTAGGAATAGTTGGCATTAAATGTAGTTTCAATATTTGCAAACGATGGTAAACATAACATATAGGTAACTATTTCTGAGACTGTTGACTTCGCTTGTGAGGATAAATATATCAGGCCTCTACTCACGTCGTCTCTATCACGAATTTGTGATCAGAGTTGTAACTCTCCATCCCCTCCGCTAAAGGAATAATACTATTAGATGACTGGTTGGTAGTTCTGCTGAAGTGGATAACTTGCAATTTTTCATTTATATGACAACATTGATATTTTCTTCTTTTTCAGCATGTGCTAGTGAATGTTCCAAATGCACCGGGCCTGCAGCTACCGAATGCTCACAATGCACAGATGGACACTACTACGTAGCAGCAACTACAACGTGCACAGGTAGCAAACTACTACTATTAATACTACTGCTACTACAACTATTATTATTACAACAACTGCTATTGAAATTATCTGTATAACGTCCACTAACAATAGTTCTACTATTTGAAGCACTAATTAACAGGAGCATACACATACCTAATTTGCATCAGGCACGCGTTAGACTGGAATTTGTTTGTTTTTATACAGACCTGAGCCGGTCTACTGAAATTTGGAAACCTAGTTGCGTGGTTGATACATTTTAATATAAAATTGTCAGTGTTAATATTCGTAGTAATTTAGGAGCCTTGTTCTCGGAAGTTCTGTTTGGTCGGTTTTTAAATGTAATGTCTCGTGCTAACAAAAATTCATAGAAACGAGGTAAGTATACCCCTGGCTATTGTCTATTCATATAGAATTAGCTGTAGGAATCGTGGGCATTAAATCGCGTAATGCTACTTTGCAGTTTCAATCATTGCAAACGATGGTAAACATAACATATAGGTAACTATTTCTGAGACTGTTGACTACGCTTATCAGGAAAAATATGTCAGGCCTCTACACACATCATCTCCATTTCGAGTTTGTGATCAGAGGTGTAACTCTCCATTCCCTCCGCTGAAGGAATAATACTATTAGATGACTGGTTGGTACTTCTGCTGAGGTGGATAACTTGCAATTTTTCATTTATATGACAATATTGATATTTTCTTCTTTTTCAGCATGTGCTAGTGAATGTTCCAAATGCACCGGGCCTGCAGCTACCGAATGCTCAGAATGCACAGATGGACACTACTACGTAGCAGCAACTACAACTTGCACAGGTAGCAAACTACTTCTATTAATACTAATACTACTACAGCTATTATTATTACAAAGCTGCTGCTGAAGTTATGTGTATAACGTCCACTAACAATAGTACTACTACTTGAAGCACTAATTAACACGAGCGTACACATCCCTAATTTGCATAAGGCACGCGTTAAACTGGACTTTGTTATGAAACAGACCTCCACCGGTCTACTTCAATTTTGAACCCTGGTTGCGTGGGTGATACATTTTATTTTAAAACGTTCCCTCTTAATATTTGTAGTAACCAAACATGTACTGTTATTAATAATTACTTGCATTGAAAAGTTGTTTACTAAAATTAAGAACAGTGTTCTTGGAGGGTGTGTTTGGTCAGTTTTTAAATGTGATGTCTCATGCTAACAAAAACTCACATAAACGTGGAAAGTAGACCCTTTGCTATTGGCTATTCGTATAGAATTAACTGTAGGAATAGTTGGCATTAAATGTAGTTTCAATCTTTGCAAACGATGGTAAACATAACATATAGGTAACTATTTCTGAGACTGTTGACTTCGCTTGTGAGGATAAATATATCAGGCCTCTACTCACGTCGTCTCTATCACGAGTTTGTGATCAGAGTTGTAACTCTCCATCCCCTCCGCTGAAGGAATAATACTATTAGATGACTGGTTGGTACTTCTGCTGAGTTTGATAACTTGCAATTTTTCATTTATATGACAATATTGATATTGTCTTCTTTTTCAGCATGTGCTAGTGAATGTTCCAAATGCACCGGGCCTGCAGCTACCGAATGCTCAGAATGCACAGATGGACACTACTACGTAGCAGCAACTACAACTTGCACAGGTAGCAAACTACTACTATTAATACTACTACTACTACAACTATTATTATTACAACAGCTGCTGCTGAAGTTATGTGTATAACGTCCACAAACAATAGTACTACTACTTGAAGCACTAATTAACACGAGCGTTTACATCCCTAATTTGCATAAGGCACGCGTTAGACTGGACTTTGTTATGAAACAGACCTCCGCCGGTCTACTTCAATTTTGAACCCTGGTTGCGTGGGTGATAGATTTTATTTTAAAATGTTCACTGTTAATATTCGTAGTAACCAAACATGTACTGTTATTAATAATTACTTGCAATGAAAAGTTGTTTAGTTAAATTAGGAACAGTGTTCTTGGAGGGTGTGTTTGGTCGGTTTTTAAATGTGATGTCGCATGCTAACAAAAACTCACATAAACGTGTAAAGTAGACCCTTTGCTATTGGCTATTCGTATAGAATTAACTGTAGGAATAGTTGGCATTAAATGTAGTTTCAATCTTTGCAAACGATGGTAAACATAACATATAGGTAACTATTTCTGAGACTGTTGACTTCGCTTGTGAGGATAAATATATCAGGCCTCTACTCACGTCGTCTCTATCACGATTTTGTGATCAGAGTTGTAACTCTCCATCCCCTCCGCTAAAGGAATAATACTATTAGATGACTGGTTGGTACTTCTGCTGAAGTGGATAACTTGCAATTTTTCATTTATATCACAACATTGATATTTTCTTCTTTTTCAGCATGTGCTAGTGAATGTTCCAAATGCACCGGGCCTGCAGCTACCGAATGCTCAGAATGCACAGATGGACACTACTACGCAGCAGCAACTACAACGTGCACAGGTAGCAAACTACTACTATTAATACTACTGCTACTACAACTATTATTATTACAACAACTGCTATTGAAATTATCTGTATAACGTCCACTAACAATAGTTCTACTATTTGAAGCACTAATTAACAGGAGCATACACATACCTAATTTGCATCAGGCACGCGTTAGACTGGAATTTGTTTGTTTTTATACAGACCTGAGCCGGTCTACTGAAATTTGGAAACCTAGTTGCGTGGGTGATACATTTTAATATAAAATTGTCAGTGTTAATATTCGTAGTAATTTAGGAGCCTTGTTCTCGGAAGTTCTGTTTGGTCGGTTTTTAAAGGTAATGTCTCGTGCTAACAAAAATTCATAGAAACGAGGTAAGTATACCCCTGGCTATTGTCTATTCATATAGAATTAGCTGTAGGAATCGTGGGCATTAAATCGCGTAATGCTACTTTGCAGTTTCAGTCATTGCAAACGATGGTAAACATAACATATAGGTAACTATTTATGAGACTGTTGACTACGCTTATCAGGAAAAATATGTCAGGCCTCTACACACATCATCTCCATTACGAGTTTGTGATCAGAGGTGTAACTCTCCATTCCCTCCGCTGAAGGAATAATACTATTAGATGACTGGTTGGTACTTCTGCTGAGGTGGATAACTTGCAATTTTTCATTTATATGACAATATTGATATTTTCTTCTTGTTCAGCATGTGCTAGTGAATGTTCCAAATGCACCGGGCCTGCAGCTTCCGAATGCTCAGAATGCACAGATGGACACTACTACGTAGCAGCAACTACAACTTGCACAGGTAGCAAACTACTTCTATTAATACTAATACTACTACAGCTATTATTATTACAACAGCTGCTGCTGAAGTTATGTGTATAACGTCCACTAACAATAGTACTACTACTTGAAGCACTAATTAACACGAGCGTACACATCCCTAATTTGCATAAGGCACGCGTTAAACTGGACTTTGTTATGAAACAGACCTCCACCGGTCTACTTCAATTTTGAACCCTGGTTGCGTGGGTGATACATTTTATTTTAAAACGTTCACTCTTAATATTTGTAGTAACCAAACATGTACTGTTATTAATAATTACTTGCATTGAAAAGTTGTTTAGTAAAATTAAGAACAGTGTTCTTGGAGGGTGTGTTTGGTCGGTTTTTAAATGTGATGTCGCATGCTAACAAAAACTCACATAAACGTGGAAAGTAGACCCTTTGCTATTGGCTATTCGTATAGAATTAACTGTAGGAATAGTTGGCATTAAATGTAGTTTCAATCTTTGCAAACGATGGTAAACATAACATATAGGTAACTATTTCTGAGACTGTTGACTTCGCTTGTGAGGATAAATATATCAGGCCTCTACACACGTCGTCTCTATCACGAGTTTGTGATCAGAGTTGTAACTCTCCATCCCCTCCGCTGAAGGAATAATACTATTAGATGACTGGTTGGTACTTCTGCTGAGTTTGATAACTTGCAATTTTTCATTTATATGACAATATTCATATTTTCTTCTTTTTCAGCATGTGCTAGTGAATGTTCCAAATGCACCGGGCCTGCAGCTACCGAATGCTCAGAATGCACAGATGGACACTACTACGTAGCAGCAACTACAACTTGCACAGGTAGCAAACTACTACTATTAATACTACTACTACTACAACTATTATTATAACAACAAGTGCTGCTGAAGTTATGTGTATAACGTCCAATAACAATAGTACTACTACTTGAAGCACTAATTAACACGAGCGTTTATATCCCTAATTTGCATAAGGCATTCGTTAGACTGGACTTTGTTATGAAACAGACCTTCGCCGGTCTACTTCAATTTTGAACCCTGGTTGCGTGGGTGATAGATTTTATTTTAAAATGTTCACTCTTAATATTCGTAGTAACCAAACATGTACTGTTATTAATAATTACTTGCAATGAAAAGTTGTTTACTTAAATTAGGAACAGTGTTCTTGGAGGGTGTGTTTGGTCGGTTTTTAAATGTGATGTCGCATGCTAACAAAAACTCACATAAACGTGGAAAGTAGACCCTTTGCTATTGGCTATTCGTATAGAATTAACTGTAGGAATAGTTGGCATTAAATGTAGTTTCAATCTTTGCAAACGATGGTAAACATAACATATAGGTAACTATTTCTGAGACTGTTGACTTCGCTTGTGAGGATAAATATATCAGGCCTCTACTCACGTCGTCTCTATCACGATTTTGTGATCAGAATTGTAACTCTCCATCCCCTCCGCTAAAGGAATAATACTATTAGATGATAGGTTGGTACTTCTGCTGAAGTGGATAACTTGCAATTTTTCATTTATATGACAATATTGATATTTTCTTCTTTTTCAGCATGTGCTAGTGAATGTTCCAAATGCACCGGGCCTGCAGCTACCGAATGCTCAGAATGCACAGATGGACACTACTACTTAGCAGCAACTACAACTTGCACAGGTAGCAAACTACTTCTATTAATACTAATACTACTACAGCTATTATTATTACAACAGCTGCTGCTGAAGTTATGTGTATAACGTCCACTAACAATAGTACTACTACTTGAAGCAGTAATTAACACGAGCGTACACATCCCTAATTTGCATAAGGCACGCGTTAAACTGGACTTTGTTATGAAACAGACCTCCACCGGTCTACTTCAATTTTGAACCCTGGTTGCGTGGGTGATACATTTTATTTTAAAACGTTCACTCTTAATATTTGGAGTAACCAAACATGTACTGTTATTATTAATTACTTACATTGAAAAGTTGTTTAGTAAAATTAAGAACAGTGTTCTTGGAGGGTGTGTTTGGTCGGTTTTTAAATGTGATGTCGCATGCTAACAAAAACTCATATAAACGTGGAAAGTAGACCCTTTGCTATTGGCTATTCGTATAGAATTAACTGTAGGAATAGTTGGCATTAAATGTAGTTTCAATCTTTGCAAACGATGGTAAACATAACATATAGGTAACTATTTCTGAGACTGTTGACTTCGCTTGTGAGGATAAATATATCAGGCCTCTACTCACGTCGTCTCTATCACGATTTTGTGATCAGAGTTGTAACTCTCCATCCCCTCCGCTAAAGGAATAATACTATTAGATGACTGGTTGGTACTTCTGCTGAAGTGGATAACTTGCAATTTTTCATTTATATGACAACATTGATATTTTCTTCTTTTTCAGCATGTGCTAGTGAATGTTCCAAATGCACCGGGCCTGCAGCTACCGAATGCTCAGAATGCACAGATGGACACTACTACGTAGCAGCAACTACAACGTGCACAGGTAGCAAACTACTACTATTAATACTACTGCTACTACAACTATTATTATTACAACAACTGCTATTGAAATAATCTGTATAACGTCCACTAACAATAGTTCTACTATTTGAAGCACTAATTAACAGGAGCATACACATACCTAATTTGCATCAGGCACGCGTTAGACTGGAATTTGTTTGTTTTTATACAGACCTGAGCCGGTCTACTGAAATTTGGAAACCTAGTTGCGTGGGTGATACATTTTAATATAAAATTGTCAGTGTTAATATTCGTAGTAATTTAGGAGCCTTGTTCTCGGAAGTTCTGTTTGGTCGGTTTTTAAATGTAATGTCTCGTGCTAACAAAAATTCATAGAAACGAGGTAAGTATACCCCTGGCTATTGTCTATTCATATAGAATTAGCTGTAGGAATCGTGGGCATTAAATCGCGTAATGCTACTTTGCAGTTTCAATCATTGCAAACGATGGTAAACATAACATATAGGTAACTATTTCTGAGACTGTTGACTACGCTTATCAGGAAAAAGTATGTCAGGCCTCTACACACATCATCTCCATTACGAGTTTCTGATCAGAGGTGTAACTCTCCATTCCCTCCGCTGAAGGAATAATACTATTAGATGACTGGTTGGTACTTCTGCTGAGGTGGATAACTTGCAATTTTTCATTTATATGACAATATTGATATTTTCTTCTTTTTCAGCATGTGCTAGTGAATGTTCCAAATGCACCGGGCCTGCAGCTACCGAATGCTCAGAATGCACAGGTGGACACTACTACGTAGCAGCAACTACAACTTGCACAGGTAGCAAACTACTTCTATTAATACTAATACTACTACAGCTATTATTATTACAACAGCTGCTGCTGAAGTTATGTGTATAACGTCCACTAACAATAGTACTACTACTTGAAGCACTAATTAACACGAGCGTACACATCCCTAGTTTGCATAAGGCACGCGTTAAACTGGACTTTGTTATGAAACAGACCTCCACCGGTCTACTTCAATTTTGAACCCTGGTTGCGTGGGTGATACATTTTATTTTAAAACGTTCACTCTTAATATTTGTAGTAACCAAACATGTACTGTTATTAATAATTACTTGCATTGAAAAGTTGTTTAGTAAAATTAAGAACAGTGTTCTTGGAGGGTGTGTTTGGTCGGTTTTTAAATGTGATGTCGCATGCTAACAAAAACTCATATAAACGTGGAAAGTAGACCCTTTGCTATTGGCTATTCGTATAGAATTAACTGTAGGAATAGTTGGCATTAAATGTAGTTTCAATCTTTGCAAACGATGGTAAACATAACATATAGGTAACTATTTCTGAGACTGTTGACTTCGCTTGTGAGGATAAATATATCAGGCCTCTACTCACGTCGTCTCTATCACGAGTTTGTGATCAGAGTTGTAACTCTCCATCCCCTCCGCTGAAGGAATAATACCATTAGATGACTGGTTGGTACTTCTGCTGAGTTTGATAACTTGCAATTTTTCATTTAAATGACAATATTGATATTTTCTTCTTTTTCAGCATGTGCTAGTGAATGTTCCAAATGCACCGGGCCTGCTGCTACCGAATGCTCAGAATGCACAGATGGACACTACTACGTAGCAGCAACTACAACTTGCACAGGTAGCAAACTACTACTATTAATACTACTACTACTACAACTATTATTATTACAACAGCTGCTGCTGAAGTTATGTGTATAACGTCCACAAACAATAGTACTACTACTTGAAGCACTAATTAACACGAGCGTTTACATCCCTAATTTGCATAAGGTACGCGTTAGACTGGACTTTGTTATGAAACAGACCTCCGCCGGTCTACTTCAATTTTGAACCCTGGTTGCGTGGGTGATAGATTTTATTTTAAAATGTTCACTGTTAATATTCGTAGTAACGAAACATGTACTGTTATTAATAATTACTTGCAATGAAAAGTTGTTTAGTTAAATTAGGAACAGTGTTTTGGAGGGTGTGTTTGGTCGGTTTTTAAATGTGATGTCAATTGCTAACAAAAACTCACATAAACGTGGAAAGTAGACCCCTTGCTATAGGCTATTCGTATAGAATTAACTGTAGGAATAGTTGGCATTAAATGTAGTTTCAATCTTTGCAAACGATGGTAAACATAACATATAGGTAACTATTTCTGAGACTGTTGACTTCGCTTGTGAGGATAAATATATCAGGCCTCTACTCACGTCGTCTCTATCACGAGTTTGTGATCAGAGTTGTAACTCTCCATCCCCTCCGCTGAAGGAATAATACTATTAGATGACTGGTTGGTACTTCTGCTGAGTTTGATAACTTGCAATTTTTTGCATTTAAATGACAATATTGATATTTTCTTCTTTTTCAGCATGTGCTAGTGAATGTTCCAAATGCACCGGGCCTGCAGCAACGGAATGCTCAGAATGCACAGATGGACACTACTACGTAGCAGCAACTACAACTTGCACAGGTAGCAAACTACTACTATTAATACTACTACTACTACAACTATTATTATTACAACAAGTGCTGCTGAAGTTATGTGTATAACGTCCAATAACAATAGTACTACTACTTGAAGCACTAATTAACACGAGCGTTTATATCCCTAATTTGCATAAGGCATTCGTTAGACTGGACTTTGTTATGAAACAGACCTTCGCCGGTCTACTTCAATTTTGAACCCTGGTTGCGTGGGTGATAGATTTTATTTTAAAATGTTCACTCTTAATATTCGTAGTAACCAAACATGTACTGCTATTAATAATTACTTGCAATGAAAAGTTGTTTACTTAAATTAGGAACAGTGTTCTTGGAGGGTGTGTTTGGTCGGTTTTTAAATGTGATGTCGCATGCTAACAAAAACTCACATAAACGTGGAAAGTAGACCCTTTGCTATTGGCTATTCGTATAGAATTAACTGTAGGAATAGTTGGCATTAAATGTAGTTTCAATCTTTGCAAAGGATGGTAAACATAACATATAGGTAACTATTTATGAGACTGTTGACTTCGCTTGTGAGGATAAATATATCAGGCCTCTATTCACGTCGTCTCTATCACGATTTTGTGATCAGAGTTGTAACTCTCCATCCCCTCCGCTAAAGGAATAATACTATTAGATGACTGGTTGGTACTTCTGCTGAAGTGGATAACTTGCAATTTTTCATTTATATGACAACATTGATATTTTCTTCTTTTTCAGCATGTGCTAGTGAATGTTCCAAATGCACCGGGCCTGCAGCTACCGAATGCTCAGAATGCACAGATGGACACTACTACGTAGCAGCAACTACAACGTGCACAGGTAGCAAACTACTACTATTAATACTACTGCTACTAAAACTATTATTATTACAACAACTGCTATTGAAATTATCTGTATAACGTCCACTAACAATAGTTCTACTATTTGAAGCACTAATTAACAGGAGCATACACATACCTAATTTGCATCAGGCACGCGTTAGACTGGAATTTGTTTGTTTTTATACAGACCTGAGCCGGTCTACTGAAATTTGGAAACCTAGTTGCGTGGGTGATACATTTTAATATAAAATTGTCAGTGTTAATATTCGTAGTAATTTAGGAGCCTTGTTCTCGGAAGTTCTGTTTGGTCGGTTTTTAAATGTAATGTCTCGTGCTAACAAAAATTCATAGAAACGAGGTAAGTATACCCCTGGCTATTGTCTATTCATATAGAATTAGCTGTAGGAATCGTGGGCATTAAATCGCGTAATGCTACTTTGCAGTTTCAATCATTGCAAACGATGGTAAACATAACATATAGGTAACTATTTCTGAGACTGTTGACTACGCTTATCAGGAAAAATATGTCAGGCCTCTACACACATCATCTCCATTACGAGTTTCTGATCAGAGGTGTAACTCTCCATTCCCTCCGCTGAAGGAATAATACTATTAGATGACTGGTTGGTACTTCTGCTGAGGTGGATAACTTGCAATTTTTCATTTATATGACAATATTGATATTTTCTTCTTTTTCAGCATGTGCTAGTGAATGTTCCAAATGCACCGGGCCTGCAGCTACCGAATGCTCAGAATGCACAGATGGACACTACTACGTAGCAGCAACTACAACTTGCACAGGTAGCAAACTACTTCTATTAATACTAATACTACTACAGCTATTATTATTACAACAGCTGCTGCTGAAGTTATGTGTATAACGTCCACTAACAATAGTACTACTACTTGAAGCACTAATTAACACGAGCGTACACATCCCTAATTTGCATAAGGCACGCGTTAAACTGGACTTTGTTATGAAACAGACCTCCACCGGTCTACTTCAATTTTGAACCCTGGTTGCGTGGGTGATACATTTTATTTTAAAACGTTCACTCTTAATATTTGTAGTAACCAAACATGTACTGTTATTAATAATTACTTGCATTGAAAAGTTGTTTAGTAAAATTAAGAACAGTGTTCTTGGAGGGTGTGTTTGGTCGGTTTTTAAATGTGATGTCGCATGCTAACAAAAACTCACATAAACGTGGAAAGTAGACCCTTTGCTATTGGCTATTCGTATAGAATTAACTGTAGGAATAGTTGGCATTAAATGTAGTTTCAATCTTTGCAAACGATGGTAAACATAACATATAGGTAACTATTTCTGAGACTGTTGACTTCGCTTGTGAGGATAAATATATCAGGCCTCTACTCACGTCGTCTCTATCACGAGTTTGTGATCAGAGTTGTAACTCTCCATCCCCTCCGCTGAAGGAATAATACTATTAGATGACTGGTTGGTACTTCTGCTGAGTTTGATAACTTGCAATTTTTCATTTATATGACAATATTGATATTTTCTTCTTTTTCAGCATGTGCTAGTGAATGTTCCAAATGCACCGGGCCTGCAGCTACCGAATGCTCAGAATGCACAGATGGACACTACTACGTAGCAGCAACTACAACTTGCACAGGTAGCAAATTACTACTGTTAATACTACTACTACTACAACTATTATTATTACAACAAGTGCTGCTGAAGTTATGTGTATAACGTCCAATAACAATAGTACTACTACTTGAAGCACTAATTAACACGAGCGTTTATATCCCTAATTTGCATAAGGCATTCGTTAGACTGGACTTTGTTATGAAACAGACCTTCGCCGGTCTACTTCAATTTTGAACCCTGGTTGCGTGGGTGATAGATTTTATTTTAAAATGTTCACTCTTAATATTCGTAGTAACCAAACATGTACTGTTATTAATAATTACTTGCAATGAAAAGTTGTTTAGTTAAATTAGGAACAGTGTTCTTGGAGGGTGTGTTTGGTCGGTTTTTAAATGTGATGTCGCATGCTAACAAAAACTCACATAAACGTGGAAAGTAGACCCTTTGCTATTGGCTATTCGTATAGATTTAACTGTAGGAATAGTTGGCATTCAATGTAGTTTCAATCTTTGCAAACGATGGTAAACAGAACATATAGGTAACTATTTCTGAGACTGTTGACTTCGCTTGTCAGGATAAATATATCAGGCCTCTACTCACGTCGTCTCTATCACGATTTTGTGATCAGAGTTGTAACTCTCCATCCCCTCCGCTAAAGGAATAATACTATTAGATGACTGGTTGGTACTTCTGCTGAAGTGGATAACTTGCAATTTTTCATTTATATGACAACATTGATATTTTCTTCTTTTTCAGCATGTGCTAGTGAATGTTCCAAATGCACCGGGCCTGCAGCTACCGAATGCTCAGAATGCACAGATGGACACTACTACGTAGCAGCAACTACAACTTGCACAGGTAGCAAACTACTTCTATTAATACTAATACTACTACAGCTATTATTATTACAACAGCTGCTGCTGAAGTTATGTGTATAACGTCCACTAACAATAGTACTACTACTTGAAGCAGTAATTAACACGAGCGTACACATCCCTAATTTGCATAAGGCACCCGTTAAACTGGACTTTGTTATGAAACAGACCTCCACCGGTCTACTTCAATTTTGAACCCTGGTTGCGTGGGTGATACATTTTATTTTAAAACGTTCACTCTTAATATTTGTAGTAACCAAACATGTACTGTTATTAATAATTACTTACATTGAAAAGTTGTTTAGTAAAATTAAGAACAGTGTTCTTGGAGGGTGTGTTTGGTCGGTTTTTAAATGTGATGTCGCATGCTAACAAAAACTCATATAAACGTGGAAAGTAGACCCTTTGCTATTGGCTATTCGTATAGAATTAACTGTAGGAATAGTTGGCATTAAATGTAGTTTCAATCTTTGCAAACGATGGTAAACATAACATATAGGTAACTATTTCTGAGACTGTTGACTTCGCTTGTGAGGATAAATATATCAGGCCTCTACTCACGTCGTCTCTATCACGATTTTGTGATCAGAGTTGTAACTCTCCATCCCCTCCGCTAAAGGAATAATACTATTAGATGACTGGTTGGTACTTCTGCTGAAGTGGATAACTTGCAATTTTTCATTTATATGACAACATTGATATTTTCTTCTTTTTCAGCATGTGCTAGTGAATGTTCCAAATGCACCGGGCCTGCAGCTACCGAATGCTCAGAATGCACAGATGGACACTACTACGTAGCAGCAACTACAACTTGCACAGGTAGCAAACTACTTCTATTAATACTAATACTACTACAGCTATTATTATTACAACAGCTGCTGCTGAAGTTATGTGTATAACGTCCACTAACAATAGTACTACTACTTGAAGCAGTAATTAACACGAGCGTACACATCCCTAATTTGCATAAGGCACCCGTTAAACTGGACTTTGTTATGAAACAGACCTCCACCGGTCTACTTCAATTTTGAACCCTGGTTGCGTGGGTGATACATTTTATTTTAAAACGTTCACTCTTAATATTTGTAGTAACCAAACATGTACTGTTATTAATAATTACTTACATTGAAAAGTTGTTTAGTAAAATTAAGAACAGTGTTCTTGGAGGGTGTGTTTGGTCGGTTTTTAAATGTGATGTCGCATGCTAACAAAAACTCATATAAACGTGGAAAGTAGACCCTTTGCTATTGGCTATTCGTATAGAATTAACTGTAGGAATAGTTGGCATTAAATGTAGTTTCAATCTTTGCAAACGATGGTAAACATAACATATAGGTAACTATTTCTGAGACTGTTGACTTCGCTTGTGAGGATAAATATATCAGGCCTCTACTCACGTCGTCTCTATCACGATTTTGTGATCAGAGTTGTAACTCTCCATCCCCTCCGCTAAAGGAATAATACTATTAGATGACTGGTTGGTACTTCTGCTGAAGTGGATAACTTGCAATTTTTCATTTATATTACAACATTGATATTTTCTTCTTTTTCAGCATGTGCTAGTGAATGTTCCAAATGCACCGGGCCTGCAGCTACCGAATGCTCAGAATGCACAGATGGACACTACTACGTAGCAGCAACTACAACGTGCACAGGTAGCAAACTACTACTATTAATACTACTGCTACTACAACTATTATTATTACAACAACTGCTATTGAAATAATCTGTATAACGTCCACTAACAATAGTTCTACTATTTGAAGCACTAATTAACAGGAGCATACACATACCTAATTTGCATCAGGCACGCGTTAGACTGGAATTTGTTTGTTTTTATACAGACCTGAGCCGGTCTACTGAAATTTGGAAACCTAGTTGCGTGGGTGATACATTTTAATATAAAATTGTCAGTGTTAATATTCGTAGTAATTTAGGAGCCTTGTTCTCGGAAGTTCTGTTTGGTCAGTTTTTAAATGTAATGTCTCGTGCTAACAAAAATTCATAGAAACGAGGTAAGTATACCCCTGGTTATTGTCTATTCATATAGAATTAGCTGTAGGAATCGTGGGCATTAAATCGCGTAATGCTACTTTGCAGTTTCAATCATTGCAAACGATGGTAAACATAACATATAGGTAACTATTTCTGAGACTGTTGACTACGCTTATCAGGAAAAATATGTCAGGCCTCTACACACATCATCTCCATTACGAGTTTCTGATCAGAGGTGTAACTCTCCATTCCCTCCGCTGAAGGAATAATACTATTAGATGACTGGTTGGTACTTCTGCTGAGGTGGATAACTTGCAATTTTTCATTTATATGACAATATTGATATTTTCTTCTTTTTCAGCATGTGCTAGTGAATGTTCCAAATGCACCGGGCCTGCAGCTACCGAATGCACAGAATGCACAGATGGACACTACTACGTAGCAGCAACTACAACTTGCACAGGTAGCAAACTACTTCTATTAATACTAATACTACTACAGCTATTATTATTACAACAGCTGCTGCTGAAGTTATGTGTATAACGTCCACTAACAATAGTACTACTACTTGAAGCACTAATTAACACGAGCGTACACATCCCTAATTTGCATAAGGCACGCGTTAAACTGGACTTTGTTATGAAACAGACCTCCACCGGTCTACTTCAATTTTGAACCCTGGTTGCGTGGGTGATACATTTTATTTTAAAACGTTCACTCTTAATATTTGTAGTAACCAAACATGTACTGTTATTAATAATTACTTGCATTGAAAAGTTGTTTAGTAAAATTAAGAACAGTGTTCTTGGAGGGTGTGTTTGGTCGGTTTTTAAATGTGATGTCGCATGCTAACAAAAACTCACATAAACGTGGAAAGTAGACCCTTTGCTATTGGCTATTCGTATAGAATTAACTGTAGGAATAGTTGGCATTAAATGTAGTTTCAATCTTTGCAAACGATGGTAAACATAACATATAGGTAACTATTTCTGAGACTGTTGACTTCGCTTGTGAGGATAAATATATCAGGCCTCTACTCACGTCGTCTCTATCACGATTTTGTGATCAGAATTGTAACTCTCCATCCCCTCCGCTAAAGGAATAATACTATTAGATGATAGGTTGGTACTTCTGCTGAGTTTGATAAATTGCAATTTTTCATTTATATGACAATATTGATATTTTCTTCTTTTTCAGCATGTGCTAGTGAATGTTCCAAATGCACCGGGCCTGCAGCTACCGAATGCTCAGAATGCACAGATGGACACTACTACGTAGCAGCAACTACAACTTGCACAGGTAGCAAACTACTACTGTTAATACTACTACTACTACAACTATTATTATTACAACAAGTGCTGCTGAAGTTATGTGTATAACGTCCAATAACAATAGTACTACTACTTGAAGCACTAATTAACACGAGCGTTTATATCCCTAATGTGCATAAGGCATTCGTTAGACTGGACTTTGTTATGAAACAGACCTTCGCCGGTCTACTTCAATTTTGAACCCTGGTTGCGTGGGTGATAGATTTTATTTTAAAATGTTCACTCTTAATATTCGTAGTAACCAAACATGTACTGTTATTAATAATTACTTGCAATGAAAAGTTGTTTAGTTAAATTAGGAACAGTGTTCTTGGAGGGTGTGTTTGGTCGGTTTTTAAATGTGATGTCGCATGCTAACAAAAACTCACATAAACGTGGAAAGTAGACCCTTTGCTATTGGCTATTCGTATAGATTTAACTGTAGGAATAGTTGGCATTCAATGTAGTTTCAATCTTTGCAAACGATGGTAAACAGAACATATAGGTAACTATTTCTGAGACTGTTGACTTCGCTTGTGAGGATAAATATATCAGGCCTCTACTCACGTCGTCTCTATCACGATTTTGTGATCAGAGTTGTAACTCTCCATCCCCTCCGCTAAAGGAATAATACTATTAGATGACTGGTTGGTACTTCTGCTGAAGTGGATAACTTGCAATTTTTCATTTATATGACAACATTGATATTTTCTTCTTTTTCAGCATGTGCTAGTGAATGTTCCAAATGCACCGGGCCTGCAGCTACAGAATGCTCAGAATGCACAGATGGACACTACTACGTAGCAGCAACTACAACTTGCACAGGTAGCAAACTACTTCTATTAATACTACTACTACTATAGCTATTATTATTACAACAGCTGCTGCTGAAGTTATGTGTATAACGTCCACTAACAATAGTACTACTACTTGAAGCACTAATTAACACAAACGTTTACATCCCTAATTTGCATAAGGCACGCGTTAGACTGGACTTTGTAATGAAACAGACCTCCGCCGGTCTACTTCAATTTTGAACCCTGGTTGCGTGGGTGATAGATTTTATTTTAAAATGTTCACTGTTAATATTCGTAGTAACCAAACATGTACTGTTATTAATAATTACTTGCAATGAAAAGTTGTTTAGTTAAATTAGGAACAGTGTTCTTGGAGGGTGTGTTTGGTTTTTTTTTAAATGTGATGTCGCATGCTAACAAAAACTCACATAAACGTGGAAAGTAGACCCCTTGCTATTGGCTATTCGTATAGAATTAACTGTAGGAATATTTGGTATTAAATGTAGTTTCAATCTTTGCAAACGATGGCAAACATAACATATAGGTAACTATTTCTGAGACTGTTGACTACGCTTGTCAGGATAAATATGTCAGGCCTCTACACACATCATCTCCATCACGAGTTTGGGATCAGAGGTGTAACTCTCCATTTCCTCCGCTGAAGGAATAATACTATTAGATGACTGGTTGGTACTTCTGCTGAAGTGGATAACTTGCAATTTTTCATTTATATGACAACATTGATATTTTCTTCTTTTTCAGCATGTGCTAGTGAATGTTCCAAATGCACCGGGCCTGCAGCTACCGAATGCTCAGAATGCACAGATGGACACTACTACGTAGCAGCAACTACAACGTGCACAGGTAGCAAACTACTACTATTAATACTACTGCTACTACAAGTATTATTATTACAACAACTGCTATTGAAATAATCTGTATAACGTCCACTAACAATAGTTCTACTATTTGAAGCACTAATTAACAGGAGCATACACATACCTAATTTGCATCAGGCACGCGTTAGACTGGAATTTGTTTGTTTTTATACAGACCTGAGCCGGTCTACTGAAATTTGGAAACCTAGTTGCGTGGGTGATACATTTTATTATAAAATTGTCAGTGTTAATATTCGTAGTAATTTAGGAGCCTTGTTCTCGGAAATTCTGTTTGGTCGGTTTTTAAATGTAATGTCTCGTGCTAAAAAAAATTAATATAAACGAGGTAAGTATACCCCTGGCTATTGTCTATTCATATAGAATTAGCTGTAGGAATCGTGGGCATTAAATCGCGTAATGCTACTTTGCAGTTTCAATCATTGCAAACGATGGTAAACATTACATATAGGTAACTATTTCTGAGACTGTTGACTACGCTTATCAGGAAAAATATGTCAGGCCTCTACACACATCATCTCCATTACGAGTTTCTGATCAGAGGTGTAACTCTCCATTCCCTCCGCTGAAGGAATAATACTATTAGATGACTGGTTGGTACTTCTGCTGAGGTGGATAACTTGCAATTTTTCATTTATATGACAATATTGATATTTTCTTCTTTTTCAGCATGTGCTAGTGAATGTTCCAAATGCACCGGGCCTGCAGCTACCGAATGCACAGAATGCACAGATGGACACTACTACGTAGCAGCAACTACAACTTGCACAGGTAGCAAACTACTTCTATTAATACTAATACTACTACAGCTATTATTATTACAACAGCTGCTGCTGAAGTTATGTGTATAACGTCCACTAACAATAGTACTACTACTTGAAGCACTAATTAACACGAGCGTACACATCCCTAATTTGCATAAGGCACGCGTTAAACTGGACTTTGTTATGAAACAGACCTCCACCGGTCTACTTCAATTTTGAACCCTGGTTGCGTGGGTGATACATTTTATTTTAAAACGTTCACTCTTAATATTTGTAGTAACCAAACATGTACTGTTATTAATAATTACTTGCATTGAAAAGTTGTTTAGTAAAATTAAGAACAGTGTTCTTGGAGGGTGTGTTTGGTCGGTTTTTAAATGTGATGTCGCATGCTAACAAAAACTCACATAAACGTGGAAAGTAGACCCTTTGCTATTGGCTATTCGTACAGAATTAACTGTAGGAATAGTTGGCATTAAATGTAGTTTCAATCTTTGCAAACGATGGTAAACATAACATATAGGTAACTATTTCTGAGACTGTTGACTTCGCTTGTGAGGATAAATATATCAGGCCTCTACTCACGTCGTCTCTATCACGATTTTGTGATCAGAATTGTAACTCTCCATCCCCTCCGCTAAAGGAATAATACTATTAGATGATAGGTTGGTACTTCTGCTGAGTTTGATAAATTGCAATTTTTCATTTATATGACAATATTGATATTTTCTTCTTTTTCAGCATGTGCTAGTGAATGTTCCAAATGCACCGGGCCTGCAGCTACCGAATGCTCAGAATGCACAGATGGACACTACTACGTAGCAGCAACTACAACTTGCACAGGTAGCAAACTACTACTGTTAATACTACTACTACTACAACTATTATTATTACAACAAGTGCTGCTGAAGTTATGTGTATAACGTCCAATAACAATAGTACTACTACTTGAAGCACTAATTAACACGAGCGTTTATATCCCTAATGTGCATAAGGCATTCGTTAGACTGGACTTTGTTATGAAACAGACCTTCGCCGGTCTACTTCAATTTTGAACCCTGGTTGCGTGGGTGATAGATTTTATTTTAAAATGTTCACTCTTAATATTCGTAGTAACCAAACATGTACTGTTATTAATAATTACTTGCAATGAAAAGTTGTTTAGTTAAATTAGGAACAGTGTTCTTGGAGGGTGTGTTTGGTCGGTTTTTAAATGTGATGTCGCATGCTAACAAAAACTCACATAAACGTGGAAAGTAGACCCTTTGCTATTGGCTATTCGTATAGATTTAACTGTAGGAATAGTTGGCATTCAATGTAGTTTCAATCTTTGCAAACGATGGTAAACAGAACATATAGGTAACTATTTCTGAGACTGTTGACTTCGCTTGTGAGGATAAATATATCAGGCCTCTACTCACGTCGTCTCTATCACGATTTTGTGATCAGAGTTGTAACTCTCCATCCCCTCCGCTAAAGGAATAATACTATTAGATGACTGGTTGGTACTTCTGCTGAAGTGGATAACTTGCAATTTTTCATTTATATGACAACATTGATATTTTCTTCTTTTTCAGCATGTGCTAGTGAATGTTCCAAATGCACCGGGCCTGCAGCTACAGAATGCTCAGAATGCACAGATGGACACTACTACGTAGCAGCAACTACAACTTGCACAGGTAGCAAACTACTTCTATTAATACTACTACTACTATAGCTATTATTATTACAACAGCTGCTGCTGAAGTTATGTGTATAACGTCCACTAACAATAGTACTACTACTTGAAGCACTAATTAACACAAACGTTTACATCCCTAATTTGCATAAGGCACGCGTTAGACTGGACTTTGTAATGAAACAGACCTCCGCCGGTCTACTTCAATTTTGAACCCTGGTTGCGTGGGTGATAGATTTTATTTTAAAATGTTCACTGTTAATATTCGTAGTAACCAAACATGTACTGTTATTAATAATTACTTGCAATGAAAAGTTGTTTAGTTAAATTAGGAACAGTGTTCTTGGAGGGTGTGTTTGGTTTTTTTTTAAATGTGATGTCGCATGCTAACAAAAACTCACATAAACGTGGAAAGTAGACCCCTTGCTATTGGCTATTCGTATAGAATTAACTGTAGGAATATTTGGTATTAAATGTAGTTTCAATCTTTGCAAACGATGGCAAACATAACATATAGGTAACTATTTCTGAGACTGTTGACTACGCTTGTCAGGATAAATATGTCAGGCCTCTACACACATCATCTCCATCACGAGTTTGGGATCAGAGGTGTAACTCTCCATTTCCTCCGCTGAAGGAATAATACTATTAGATGACTGGTTGGTACTTCTGCTGAAGTGGATAACTTGCAATTTTTCATTTATATGACAACATTGATATTTTCTTCTTTTTCAGCATGTGCTAGTGAATGTTCCAAATGCACCGGGCCTGCAGCTACCGAATGCTCAGAATGCACAGATGGACACTACTACGTAGCAGCAACTACAACGTGCACAGGTAGCAAACTACTACTATTAATACTACTGCTACTACAAGTATTATTATTACAACAACTGCTATTGAAATAATCTGTATAACGTCCACTAACAATAGTTCTACTATTTGAAGCACTAATTAACAGGAGCATACACATACCTAATTTGCATCAGGCACG
The DNA here is from genome assembly GCA_963995525.1 of Escarpia spicata. Lineage (NCBI taxonomy): Eukaryota > Metazoa > Annelida > Polychaeta > Sabellida > Siboglinidae > Escarpia > Escarpia spicata. Next base: position 19,759,392 of record OZ023209.1, on the reverse strand, counting down.
CGTTAGACTGGAATTTGTTTGTTTTTATACAGACCTGAGCCGGTCTACTGAAATTTGGAAACCTAGTTGCGTGGGTGATACATTTTATTATAAAATTGTCAGTGTTAATATTCGTAGTAATTTAGGAGCCTTGTTCTCGGAAGTTCTGTTTGGTCGGTTTTTAAATGTAATGTCTCGTGCTAAAAAAAATTAATATAAACGAGGTAAGTATACCCCTGGCTATTGTCTATTCATATAGAATTAGCTGTAGGAATCGTGGGCATTAAATCGCGTAATGCTACTTTGCAGTTTCAATCATTGCAAACGATGGTAAACATTACATATAGGTAACTATTTCTGAGACTGTTGACTACGCTTATCAGGAAAAATATGTCAGGCCTCTACACACATCATCTCCATTACGAGTTTCTGATCAGAGGTGTAACTCTCCATTCCCTCCGCTGAAGGAATAATACTATTAGATGACTGGTTGGTACTTCTGCTGAGGTGGATAACTTGCAATTTTTCATTTATATGACAATATTGATATTTTCTTCTTTTTCAGCATGTGCTAGTGAATGTTCCAAATGCACCGGGCCTGCAGCTACCGAATGCACAGAATGCACAGATGGACACTACTACGTAGCAGCAACTACAACTTGCACAGGTAGCAAACTACTTCTATTAATACTAATACTACTACAGCTATTATTATTACAACAGCTGCTGCTGAAGTTATGTGTATAACGTCCACTAACAATAGTACTACTACTTGAAGCACTAATTAACACGAGCGTACACATCCCTAATTTGCATAAGGCACGCGTTAAACTGGACTTTGTTATGAAACAGACCTCCACCGGTCTACTTCAATTTTGAACCCTGGTTGCGTGGGTGATACATTTTATTTTAAAACGTTCACTCTTAATATTTGTAGTAACCAAACATGTACTGTTATTAATAATTACTTGCATTGAAAAGTTGTTTAGTAAAATTAAGAACAGTGTTCTTGGAGGGTGTGTTTGGTCGGTTTTTAAATGTGATGTCGCATGCTAACAAAAACTCACATAAACGTGGAAAGTAGACCCTTTGCTATTGGCTATTCGTACAGAATTAACTGTAGGAATAGTTGGCATTAAATGTAGTTTCAATCTTTGCAAACGATGGTAAACATAACATATAGGTAACTATTTCTGAGACTGTTGACTTCGCTTGTGAGGATAAATATATCAGGCCTCTACTCACGTCGTCTCTATCACGATTTTGTGATCAGAATTGTAACTCTCCATCCCCTCCGCTAAAGGAATAATACTATTAGATGATAGGTTGGTACTTCTGCTGAAGTGGATAACTTGCAATTTTTCATTTATATGACAATATTGATATTTTCTTCTTTTTCAGCATGTGCTAGTGAATGTTCCAAATGCACCGGGCCTGCAGCTACCGAATGCTCAGAATGCACAGATGGACACTACTACGTAGCAGCAACTACAACTTGCACAGGTAGCAAACTACTTCTATTAATACTAATACTACTACAGCTATTATTATTACAACAGCTGCTGCTGAAGTTATGTGTATAACGTCCACTAACAATAGTACTACTACTTGAAGCAGTAATTAACACGAGCGTACACATCCCTAATTTGCATAAGGCACGCGTTAAACTGGACTTTGTTATGAAACAGACCTCCACCGGTCTACTTCAATTTTGAACCCTGGTTGCGTGGGTGATACATTTTATTTTAAAACGTTCACTCTTAATATTTGTAGTAACCAAACATGTACTGTTATTAATAATTACTTACATTGAAAAGTTGTTTAGTAAAATTAAGAACAGTGTTCTTGGAGGGTGTGTTTGGTCGGTTTTTAAATGTGATGTCGCATGCTAACAAAAACTCACATAAACGTGGAAAGTAGACCCTTTGCTATTGGCTATTCGTATAGAATTAACTGTAGGAATAGTTGGCATTAAATGTAGTTTCAATCTTTGCAAACGATGGTAAACATAACATATAGGTCACTATTTCTGAGACTGTTGACTTCGCTTGTGAGGATAAATATATCACGCCTCTACTCACGTCGTCTCTATCACGAGTTTGTGATCAGAGTTGTAACTCTCCATCCCCTCCGCTGAAGGAATAATACTATTAGATGACTGGTTGGGACTTCTGCTGAGTTTGATAACTTGCAATTTTTCATTTATATGACAATATTGATATTTTCTTCTTTTTCAGCATGTGCTAGTGAATGTTCCAAATGCACCGGGCCTGCAGCTACCGAATGCTCAGAATGCACAGATGGACACTACTACGTAGCAGCAACTACAACTTGCACAGGTAGCAAACTACTACTATTAATACTACTACTACTACAACTATTATTATTACAACAGCTGCTGCTGAAGTTATGTGTATAACGTCCACAAACAATAGTACTACTACTTGAAGCACTAATTAACACGAGCGTTTACATCCCTAATTTGCATAAGGCACGCGTTAGACTGGACTTTGTTATGAAACAGACCTCCGCCGGTCTACTTCAATTTTGAACCCTGGTTGCGTGGGTGATAGATTTTATTTTAAAATGTTCACTGTTAATATTCGTAGTAACGAAACATGTACTGTTATTAATAATTACTTGCAATGAAAAGTTGTTTAGTTAAATTAGGAACAGTGTTTTGGAGGGTGTGTTTGGTCGGTTTTTAAATGTGATGTCAATTGCTAACAAAAACTCACATAAACGTGGAAAGTAGACCCCTTGCTATAGGCTATTCGTATAGAATTAACTGTAGGAATAGTTGGCATTAAATGTAGTTTCAATCTTTGCAAACGATGGTAAACATAACATATAGGTAACTATTTCTGAGACTGTTGACTTCGCTTGTGAGGATAAATATATCAGGCCTCTACTCACGTCGTCTCTATCACGAGTTTGTGATCAGAGTTGTAACTCTCCATCCCCTCCGCTGAAGGAATAATACTATTAGATGACTGGTTGGTACTTCTGCTGAGTTTGATAACTTGCAATTTTTTGCATTTAAATGACAATATTGATATTTTCTTCTTTTTCAGCATGTGCTAGTGAATGTTCCAAATGCACCGGGCCTGCAGCAACGGAATGCTCAGAATGCACAGATGGACACTACTACGTAGCAGCAACTACAACTTGCACAGGTAGCAAACTACTACTATTAATACTACTACTACTACAACTATTATTATTACAACAAGTGCTGCTGAAGTTATGTGTATAACGTCCAATAACAATAGTACTACTACTTGAAGCACTAATTAACACGAGCGTTTATATCCCTAATTTGCATAAGGCATTCGTTAGACTGGACTTTGTTATGAAACAGACCTTCGCCGGTCTACTTCAATTTTGAACCCTGGTTGCGTGGGTGATAGATTTTATTTTAAAATGTTCACTCTTAATATTCGTAGTAACCAAACATGTACTGCTATTAATAATTACTTGCAATGAAAAGTTGTTTACTTAAATTAGGAACAGTGTTCTTGGAGGGTGTGTTTGGTCGGTTTTTAAATGTGATGTCGCATGCTAACAAAAACTCACATAAACGTGGAAAGTAGACCCTTTGCTATTGGCTATTCGTATAGAATTAACTGTAGGAATAGTTGGCATTAAATGTAGTTTCAATCTTTGCAAAGGATGGTAAACATAACATATAGGTAACTATTTATGAGACTGTTGACTTCGCTTGTGAGGATAAATATATCAGGCCTCTATTCACGTCGTCTCTATCACGATTTTGTGATCAGAGTTGTAACTCTCCATCCCCTCCGCTAAAGGAATAATACTATTAGATGACTGGTTGGTACTTCTGCTGAAGTGGATAACTTGCAATTTTTCATTTATATGACAACATTGATATTTTCTTCTTTTTCAGCATGTGCTAGTGAATGTTCCAAATGCACCGGGCCTGCAGCTACCGAATGCTCAGAATGCACAGATGGACACTACTACGTAGCAGCAACTACAACGTGCACAGGTAGCAAACTACTACTATTAATACTACTGCTACTAAAACTATTATTATTACAACAACTGCTATTGAAATTATCTGTATAACGTCCACTAACAATAGTTCTACTATTTGAAGCACTAATTAACAGGAGCATACACATACCTAATTTGCATCAGGCACGCGTTAGACTGGAATTTGTTTGTTTTTATACAGACCTGAGCCGGTCTACTGAAATTTGGAAACCTAGTTGCGTGGGTGATACATTTTAATATAAAATTGTCAGTGTTAATATTCGTAGTAATTTAGGAGCCTTGTTCTCGGAAGTTCTGTTTGGTCGGTTTTTAAATGTAATGTCTCGTGCTAACAAAAATTCATAGAAACGAGGTAAGTATACCCCTGGCTATTGTCTATTCATATAGAATTAGCTGTAGGAATCGTGGGCATTAAATCGCGTAATGCTACTTTGCAGTTTCAATCATTGCAAACGATGGTAAACATAACATATAGGTAACTATTTCTGAGACTGTTGACTACGCTTATCAGGAAAAATATGTCAGGCCTCTACACACATCATCTCCATTACGAGTTTCTGATCAGAGGTGTAACTCTCCATTCCCTCCGCTGAAGGAATAATACTATTAGATGACTGGTTGGTACTTCTGCTGAGGTGGATAACTTGCAATTTTTCATTTATATGACAATATTGATATTTTCTTCTTTTTCAGCATGTGCTAGTGAATGTTCCAAATGCACCGGGCCTGCAGCTACCGAATGCTCAGAATGCACAGATGGACACTACTACGTAGCAGCAACTACAACTTGCACAGGTAGCAAACTACTTCTATTAATACTAATACTACTACAGCTATTATTATTACAACAGCTGCTGCTGAAGTTATGTGTATAACGTCCACTAACAATAGTACTACTACTTGAAGCACTAATTAACACGAGCGTACACATCCCTAATTTGCATAAGGCACGCGTTAAACTGGACTTTGTTATGAAACAGACCTCCACCGGTCTACTTCAATTTTGAACCCTGGTTGCGTGGGTGATACATTTTATTTTAAAACGTTCACTCTTAATATTTGTAGTAACCAAACATGTACTGTTATTAATAATTACTTGCATTGAAAAGTTGTTTAGTAAAATTAAGAACAGTGTTCTTGGAGGGTGTGTTTGGTCGGTTTTTAAATGTGATGTCGCATGCTAACAAAAACTCACATAAACGTGGAAAGTAGACCCTTTGCTATTGGCTATTCGTATAGAATTAACTGTAGGAATAGTTGGCATTAAATGTAGTTTCAATCTTTGCAAACGATGGTAAACATAACATATAGGTAACTATTTCTGAGACTGTTGACTTCGCTTGTGAGGATAAATATATCAGGCCTCTATCAACGTCGTCTCTATCACGAGTTTGTGATCAGAGTTGTAACTCTCCATCCCCTCCGTTGAAAGAATAATACTATTAGATGACTGGTTGGTACTTCTGCTGAGGTGGATAACTTGCAATTTTTCATTTATATGACAATATTGATATTTTCTTCTTTTTCAGCATGTGCTAGTGAATGTTCCAAATGCACCGGGCCTGCAGCTACCGAATGCTCAGAATGCACAGATGGACACTACTACGTAGCAGCAACTACAACTTGCACAGGTAGCAAACTACTACTGTTAATACTACTACTACTACAACTATTATTATTACAACAAGTGCTGCTGAAGTTATGTGTATAACGTCCAATAACAATAGTACTACTACTTGAAGCACTAATTAACACGAGCGTTTATATCCCTAATTTGCATAAGGCATTCGTTAGACTGGACTTTGTTATGAAACAGACCTTCGCCGGTCTACTTCAATTTTGAACCCTGGTTGCGTGGGTGATAGATTTTATTTTAAAATGTTCACTCTTAATATTCGTAGTAACCAAACATGTACTGTTATTAATAATTACTTGCAATGAAAAGTTGTTTAGTTAAATTAGGAACAGTGTTCTTGGAGGGTGTGTTTGGTCGGTTTTTAAATGTGATGTCGCATGCTAACAAAAACTCACATAAACGTGGAAAGTAGACCCTTTGCTATTGGCTATTCGTATAGATTTAACTGTAGGAATAGTTGGCATTCAATGTAGTTTCAATCTTTGCAAACGATGGTAAACAGAACATATAGGTAACTATTTCTGAGACTGTTGACTTCGCTTGTCAGGATAAATATATCAGGCCTCTACTCACGTCGTCTCTATCACGATTTTGTGATCAGAGTTGTAACTCTCCATCCCCTCCGCTAAAGGAATAATACTATTAGATGACTGGTTGGTACTTCTGCTGAAGTGGATAACTTGCAATTTTTCATTTATATGACAACATTGATATTTTCTTCTTTTTCAGCATGTGCTAGTGAATGTTCCAAATGCACCGGGCCTGCAGCTACCGAATGCTCAGAATGCACAGATGGACACTACTACGTAGCAGCAACTACAACTTGCACAGGTAGCAAACTACTTCTATTAATACTAATACTACTACAGCTATTATTATTACAACAGCTGCTGCTGAAGTTATGTGTATAACGTCCACTAACAATAGTACTACTACTTGAAGCAGTAATTAACACGAGCGTACACATCCCTAATTTGCATAAGGCACCCGTTAAACTGGACTTTGTTATGAAACAGACCTCCACCGGTCTACTTCAATTTTGAACCCTGGTTGCGTGGGTGATACATTTTATTTTAAAACGTTCACTCTTAATATTTGTAGTAACCAAACATGTACTGTTATTAATAATTACTTACATTGAAAAGTTGTTTAGTAAAATTAAGAACAGTGTTCTTGGAGGGTGTGTTTGGTCGGTTTTTAAATGTGATGTCGCATGCTAACAAAAACTCATATAAACGTGGAAAGTAGACCCTTTGCTATTGGCTATTCGTATAGAATTAACTGTAGGAATAGTTGGCATTAAATGTAGTTTCAATCTTTGCAAACGATGGTAAACATAACATATAGGTAACTATTTCTGAGACTGTTGACTTCGCTTGTGAGGATAAATATATCAGGCCTCTACTCACGTCGTCTCTATCACGATTTTGTGATCAGAGTTGTAACTCTCCATCCCCTCCGCTAAAGGAATAATACTATTAGATGACTGGTTGGTACTTCTGCTGAAGTGGATAACTTGCAATTTTTCATTTATATGACAACATTGATATTTTCTTCTTTTTCAGCATGTGCTAGTGAATGTTCCAAATGCACCGGGCCTGCAGCTACCGAATGCTCAGAATGCACAGATGGACACTACTACGTAGCAGCAACTACAACTTGCACAGGTAGCAAACTACTTCTATTAATACTAATACTACTACAGCTATTATTATTACAACAGCTGCTGCTGAAGTTATGTGTATAACGTCCACTAACAATAGTACTACTACTTGAAGCAGTAATTAACACGAGCGTACACATCCCTAATTTGCATAAGGCACCCGTTAAACTGGACTTTGTTATGAAACAGACCTCCACCGGTCTACTTCAATTTTGAACCCTGGTTGCGTGGGTGATACATTTTATTTTAAAACGTTCACTCTTAATATTTGTAGTAACCAAACATGTACTGTTATTAATAATTACTTACATTGAAAAGTTGTTTAGTAAAATTAAGAACAGTGTTCTTGGAGGGTGTGTTTGGTCGGTTTTTAAATGTGATGTCGCATGCTAACAAAAACTCATATAAACGTGGAAAGTAGACCCTTTGCTATTGGCTATTCGTATAGAATTAACTGTAGGAATAGTTGGCATTAAATGTAGTTTCAATCTTTGCAAACGATGGTAAACATAACATATAGGTAACTATTTCTGAGACTGTTGACTTCGCTTGTGAGGATAAATATATCAGGCCTCTACTCACGTCGTCTCTATCACGATTTTGTGATCAGAGTTGTAACTCTCCATCCCCTCCGCTAAAGGAATAATACTATTAGATGACTGGTTGGTACTTCTGCTGAAGTGGATAACTTGCAATTTTTCATTTATATTACAACATTGATATTTTCTTCTTTTTCAGCATGTGCTAGTGAATGTTCCAAATGCACCGGGCCTGCAGCTACCGAATGCTCAGAATGCACAGATGGACACTACTACGTAGCAGCAACTACAACGTGCACAGGTAGCAAACTACTACTATTAATACTACTGCTACTACAACTATTATTATTACAACAACTGCTATTGAAATAATCTGTATAACGTCCACTAACAATAGTTCTACTATTTGAAGCACTAATTAACAGGAGCATACACATACCTAATTTGCATCAGGCACGCGTTAGACTGGAATTTGTTTGTTTTTATACAGACCTGAGCCGGTCTACTGAAATTTGGAAACCTAGTTGCGTGGGTGATACATTTTAATATAAAATTGTCAGTGTTAATATTCGTAGTAATTTAGGAGCCTTGTTCTCGGAAGTTCTGTTTGGTCGGTTTTTAAATGTAATGTCTCGTGCTAACAAAAATTCATAGAAACGAGGTAAGTATACCCCTGGTTATTGTCTATTCATATAGAATTAGCTGTAGGAATCGTGGGCATTAAATCGCGTAATGCTACTTTGCAGTTTCAATCATTGCAAACGATGGTAAACATAACATATAGGTAACTATTTCTGAGACTGTTGACTACGCTTATCAGGAAAAATATGTCAGGCCTCTACACACATCATCTCCATTACGAGTTTCTGATCAGAGGTGTAACTCTCCATTCCCTCCGCTGAAGGAATAATACTATTAGATGACTGGTTGGTACTTCTGCTGAGGTGGATAACTTGCAATTTTTCATTTATATGACAATATTGATATTTTCTTCTTTTTCAGCATGTGCTAGTGAATGTTCCAAATGCACCGGGCCTGCAGCTACCGAATGCACAGAATGCACAGATGGACACTACTACGTAGCAGCAACTACAACTTGCACAGGTAGCAAACTACTTCTATTAATACTAATACTACTACAGCTATTATTATTACAACAGCTGCTGCTGAAGTTATGTGTATAACGTCCACTAACAATAGTACTACTACTTGAAGCACTAATTAACACGAGCGTACACATCCCTAATTTGCATAAGGCACGCGTTAAACTGGACTTTGTTATGAAACAGACCTCCACCGGTCTACTTCAATTTTGAACCCTGGTTGCGTGGGTGATACATTTTATTTTAAAACGTTCACTCTTAATATTTGTAGTAACCAAACATGTACTGTTATTAATAATTACTTACATTGAAAAGTTGTTTAGTAAAATTAAGAACAGTGTTCTTGGAGGGTGTGTTTGGTCGGTTTTTAAATGTGATGTCGCATGCTAACAAAAACTCATATAAACGTGGAAAGTAGACCCTTTGCTATTGGCTATTCGTATAGAATTAACTGTAGGAATAGTTGGCATTAAATGTAGTTTCAATCTTTGCAAACGATGGTAAACATAACATATAGGTAACTATTTCTGAGACTGTTGACTTCGCTTGTGAGGATAAATATATCAGGCCTCTACTCACGTCGTCTCTATCACGATTTTGTGATCAGAGTTGTAACTCTCCATCCCCTCCGCTAAAGGAATAATACTATTAGATGACTGGTTGGTACTTCTGCTGAAGTGGATAACTTGCAATTTTTCATTTATATGACAACATTGATATTTTCTTCTTTTTCAGCATGTGCTAGTGAATGTTCCAAATGCACCGGGCCTGCAGCTACCGAATGCTCAGAATGCACAGATGGACACTACTACGTAGCAGCAACTACAACTTGCACAGGTAGCAAACTACTTCTATTAATACTAATACTACTACAGCTATTATTATTACAACAGCTGCTGCTGAAGTTATGTGTATAACGTCCACTAACAATAGTACTACTACTTGAAGCAGTAATTAACACGAGCGTACACATCCCTAATTTGCATAAGGCACCCGTTAAACTGGACTTTGTTATGAAACAGACCTCCACCGGTCTACTTCAATTTTGAACCCTGGTTGCGTGGGTGATACATTTTATTTTAAAACGTTCACTCTTAATATTTGTAGTAACCAAACATGTACTGTTATTAATAATTACTTACATTGAAAAGTTGTTTAGTAAAATTAAGAACAGTGTTCTTGGAGGGTGTGTTTGGTCGGTTTTTAAATGTGATGTCGCATGCTAACAAAAACTCATATAAACGTGGAAAGTAGACCCTTTGCTATTGGCTATTCGTATAGAATTAACAGTAGGAATAGTTGGCATTAAATGTAGTTTCAATCTTTGCAAACGATGGTAAACATAACATATAGGTAACTATTTCTGAGACTGTTGACTTCGCTTGTGAGGATAAATATATCAGGCCTCTACTCACGTCGTCTCTATCACGATTTTGTGATCAGAGTTGTAACTCTCCATCCCCTCCGCTAAAGGAATAATACTATTAGATGACTGGTTGGTACTTCTGCTGAAGTGGATAACTTGCAATTTTTCATTTATATTACAACATTGATATTTTCTTCTTTTTCAGCATGTGCTAGTGAATGTTCCAAATGCACCGGGCCTGCAGCTACCGAATGCTCAGAATGCACAGATGGACACTACTACGTAGCAGCAACTACAACGTGCACAGGTAGCAAACTACTACTATTAATACTACTGCTACTACAACTATTATTATTACAACAACTGCTATTGAAATAATCTGTATAACGTCCACTAACAATAGTTCTACTATTTGAAGCACTAATTAACAGGAGCATACACATACCTAATTTGCATCAGGCACGCGTTAGACTGGAATTTGTTTGTTTTTATACAGACCTGAGCCGGTCTACTGAAATTTGGAAACCTAGTTGCGTGGGTGATACATTTTAATATAAAATTGTCAGTGTTAATATTCGTAGTAATTTAGGAGCCTTGTTCTCGGAAGTTCTGTTTGGTCGGTTTTTAAATGTAATGTCTCGTGCTAACAAAAATTCATAGAAACGAGGTAAGTATACCCCTGGTTATTGTCTATTCATATAGAATTAGCTGTAGGAATCGTGGGCATTAAATCGCGTAATGCTACTTTGCAGTTTCAATCATTGCAAACGATGGTAAACATAACATATAGGTAACTATTTCTGAGACTGTTGACTACGCTTATCAGGAAAAATATGTCAGGCCTCTACACACATCATCTCCATTACGAGTTTCTGATCAGAGGTGTAACTCTCCATTCCCTCCGCTGAAGGAATAATACTATTAGATGACTGGTTGGTACTTCTGCTGAGGTGGATAACTTGCAATTTTTCATTTATATGACAATATTGATATTTTCTTCTTTTTCAGCATGTGCTAGTGAATGTTCCAAATGCACCGGGCCTGCAGCTACCGAATGCACAGAATGCACAGATGGACACTACTACGTAGCAGCAACTACAACTTGCACAGGTAGCAAACTACTTCTATTAATACTAATACTACTACAGCTATTATTATTACAACAGCTGCTGCTGAAGTTATGTGTATAACGTCCACTAACAATAGTACTACTACTTGAAGCACTAATTAACACGAGCGTACACATCCCTAATTTGCATAAGGCACGCGTTAAACTGGACTTTGTTATGAAACAGACCTCCACCGGTCTACTTCAATTTTGAACCCTGGTTGCGTGGGTGATACATTTTATTTTAAAACGTTCACTCTTAATATTTGTAGTAACCAAACATGTACTGTTATTAATAATTACTTGCATTGAAAAGTTGTTTAGTAAAATTAAGAACAGTGTTCTTGGAGGGTGTGTTTGGTCGGTTTTTAAATGTGATGTCGCATGCTAACAAAAACTCACATAAACGTGGAAAGTAGACCCTTTGCTATTGGCTATTCGTATAGAATTAACTGTAGGAATAGTTGGCATTAAATGTAGTTTCAATCTTTGCAAACGATGGTAAACATAACATATAGGTAACTATTTCTGAGACTGTTGACTTCGCTTGTGAGGATAAATATATCAGGCCTCTACTCACGTCGTCTCTATCACGATTTTGTGATCAGAATTGTAACTCTCCATCCCCTCCGCTAAAGGAATAATACTATTAGATGATAGGTTGGTACTTCTGCTGAGTTTGATAACTTGCAATTTTTCATTTATATGACAACATTGATATTTTCTTCTTTTTCAGCATGTGCTAGTGAATGTTCCAAATGCACCGGGCCTGCAGCTACCGAATGCTCAGAATGCACAGATGGACACTACTACGTAGCAGCAACTACAACTTGCACAGGTAGCAAACTACTTCTATTAATACTAATACTACTACAGCTATTATTATTACAACAGCTGCTGCTGAAGTTATGTGTATAACGTCCACTAACAATAGTACTACTACTTGAAGCAGTAATTAACACGAGCGTACACATCCCTAATTTGCATAAGGCACCCGTTAAACTGGACTTTGTTATGAAACAGACCTCCACCGGTCTACTTAAATTTTGAACCCTGGTTGCGTGGGTGATACATTTTATTTTAAAACGTTCACTCTTAATATTTGTAGTAACCAAACATGTACTGTTATTAATAATTACTTACATTGAAAAGTTGTTTAGTAAAATTAAGAACAGTGTTCTTGGAGGGTGTGTTTGGTCGGTTTTTAAATGTGATGTCGCATGCTAACAAAAACTCATATAAACGTGGAAAGTAGACCCTTTGCTATTGGCTATTCGTATAGAATTAACTGTAGGAATAGTTGGCATTAAATGTAGTTTCAATCTTTGCAAACGATGGTAAACATAACATATAGGTAACTATTTCTGAGACTGTTGACTTCGCTTGTGAGGATAAATATATCAGGCCTCTACTCACGTCGTCTCTATCACGATTTTGTGATCAGAGTTGTAACTCTCCATCCCCTCCGCTAAAGGAATAATACTATTAGATGACTGGTTGGTACTTCTGCTGAAGTGGATAACTTGCAATTTTTCATTTATATTACAACATTGATATTTTCTTCTTTTTCAGCATGTGCTAGTGAATGTTCCAAATGCACCGGGCCTGCAGCTACCGAATGCTCAGAATGCACAGATGGACACTACTACGTAGCAGCAACTACAACGTGCACAGGTAGCAAACTACTACTATTAATACTACTGCTACTACAACTATTATTATTACAACAACTGCTATTGAAATAATCTGTATAACGTCCACTAACAATAGTTCTACTATTTGAAGCACTAATTAACAGGAGCATACACATACCTAATTTGCATCAGGCACGCGTTAGACTGGAATTTGTTTGTTTTTATACAGACCTGAGCCGGTCTACTGAAATTTGGAAACCTAGTTGCGTGGGTGATACATTTTAATATAAAATTGTCAGTGTTAATATTCGTAGTAATTTAGGAGCCTTGTTCTCGGAAGTTCTGTTTGGTCGGTTTTTAAATGTAATGTCTCGTGCTAACAAAAATTCATAGAAACGAGGTAAGTATACCCCTGGTTATTGTCTATTCATATAGAATTAGCTGTAGGAATCGTGGGCATTAAATCGCGTAATGCTACTTTGCAGTTTCAATCATTGCAAACGATGGTAAACATAACATATAGGTAACTATTTCTGAGACTGTTGACTACGCTTATCAGGAAAAATATGTCAGGCCTCTACACACATCATCTCCATTACGAGTTTCTGATCAGAGGTGTAACTCTCCATTCCCTCCGCTGAAGGAATAATACTATTAGATGACTGGTTGGTACTTCTGCTGAGGTGGATAACTTGCAATTTTTCATTTATATGACAATATTGATATTTTCTTCTTTTTCAGCATGTGCTAGTGAATGTTCCAAATGCACCGGGCCTGCAGCTACCGAATGCACAGAATGCACAGATGGACACTACTACGTAGCAGCAACTACAACTTGCACAGGTAGCAAACTACTTCTATTAATACTAATACTACTACAGCTATTATTATTACAACAGCTGCTGCTGAAGTTATGTGTATAACGTCCACTAACAATAGTACTACTACTTGAAGCACTAATTAACACGAGCGTACACATCCCTAATTTGCATAAGGCACGCGTTAAACTGGACTTTGTTATGAAACAGACCTCCACCGGTCTACTTCAATTTTGAACCCTGGTTGCGTGGGTGATACATTTTATTTTAAAACGTTCACTCTTAATATTTGTAGTAACCAAACATGTACTGTTATTAATAATTACTTGCATTGAAAAGTTGTTTAGTAAAATTAAGAACAGTGTTCTTGGAGGGTGTGTTTGGTCGGTTTTTAAATGTGATGTCGCATGCTAACAAAAACTCACATAAACGTGGAAAGTAGACCCTTTGCTATTGGCTATTCGTATAGAATTAACTGTAGGAATAGTTGGCATTAAATGTAGTTTCAATCTTTGCAAACGATGGTAAACATAACATATAGGTAACTATTTCTGAGACTGTTGACTTCGCTTGTGAGGATAAATATATCAGGCCTCTACTCACGTCGTCTCTATCACGATTTTGTGATCAGAATTGTAACTCTCCATCCCCTCCGCTAAAGGAATAATACTATTAGATGATAGGTTGGTACTTCTGCTGAGTTTGATAACTTGCAATTTTTCATTTATATGACAATATTGATATTTTCTTCTTTTTCAGCATGTGCTAGTGAATGTTCCAAATGCACCGGGCCTGCAGCTACCGAATGCTCAGAATGCACAGATGGACACTACTACGTAGCAGCAACTACAACTTGCACAGGTAGCAAACTACTACTGTTAATACTACTACTACTACAACTATTATTATTACAACAAGTGCTGCTGAAGTTATGTGTATAACGTCCAATAACAATAGTACTACTACTTGAAGCACTAATTAACACGAGCGTTTATATCCCTAATGTGCATAAGGCATTCGTTAGACTGGACTTTGTTATGAAACAGACCTTCGCCGGTCTACTTCAATTTTGAACCCTGGTTGCGTGGGTGATAGATTTTATTTTAAAATGTTCACTCTTAATATTCGTAGTAACCAAACATGTACTGTTATTAATAATTACTTGCAATGAAAAGTTGTTTAGTTAAATTAGGAACAGTGTTATTGGAGGGTGTGTTTGGTTTTTTTTTAAATGTGATGTCGCATGCTAACAAAAACTCACATAAACGTGGAAAGTAGACCCCTTGCTATTGGCTATTCGTATAGAATTAACTGTAGGAATATTTGGTATTAAATGTAGTTTCAATCTTTGCAAACGATGGCAAACATAACATATAGGTAACTATTTCTGAGACTGTTGACTACGCTTGTCAGGATAAATATGTCAGGCCTCTACACACATCATCTCCATCACGAGTTTGGGATCAGAGGTGTAACTCTCCATTTCCTCCGCTGAAGGAATAATACTATTAGATGACTGGTTGGTACTTCTGCTGAAGTGGATAACTTGCAATTTTTCATTTATATGACAACATTGATATTTTCTTCTTTTTCAGCATGTGCTAGTGAATGTTCCAAATGCACCGGGCCTGCAGCTACCGAATGCTCAGAATGCACAGATGGACACTACTACGTAGCAGCAACTACAACGTGCACAGGTAGCAAACTACTACTATTAATACTACTGCTACTACAAGTATTATTATTACAACAACTGCTATTGAAATAATCTGTATAACGTCCACTAACAATAGTTCTACTATTTGAAGCACTAATTAACAGGAGCATACACATACCTAATTTGCATCAGGCACGCGTTAGACTGGAATTTGTTTGTTTTTATACAGACCTGAGCCGGTCTACTGAAATTTGGAAACCTAGTTGCGTGGGTGATACATTTTATTATAAAATTGTCAGTGTTAATATTCGTAGTAATTTAGGAGCCTTGTTCTCGGAAGTTCTGTTTGGTCGGTTTTTAAATGTAATGTCTCGTGCTAAAAAAAATTAATATAAACGAGGTAAGTATACCCCTGGCTATTGTCTATTCATATAGAATTAGCTGTAGGAATCGTGGGCATTAAATCGCGTAATGCTACTTTGCAGTTTCAATCATTGCAAACGATGGTAAACATTACATATAGGTAACTATTTCTGAGACTGTTGACTACGCTTATCAGGAAAAATATGTCAGGCCTCTACACACATCATCTCCATTACGAGTTTCTGATCAGAGGTGTAACTCTCCATTCCCTCCGCTGAAGGAATAATACTATTAGATGACTGGTTGGTACTTCTGCTGAGGTGGATAACTTGCAATTTTTCATTTATATGACAATATTGATATTTTCTTCTTTTTCAGCATGTGCTAGTGAATGTTCCAAATGCACCGGGCCTGCAGCTACCGAATGCACAGAATGCACAGATGGACACTACTACGTAGCAGCAACTACAACTTGCACAGGTAGCAAACTACTTCTATTAATACTAATACTACTACAGCTATTATTATTACAACAGCTGCTGCTGAAGTTATGTGTATAACGTCCACTAACAATAGTACTACTACTTGAAGCACTAATTAACACGAGCGTACACATCCCTAATTTGCATAAGGCACGCGTTAAACTGGACTTTGTTATGAAACAGACCTCCACCGGTCTACTTCAATTTTGAACCCTGGTTGCGTGGGTGATACATTTTATTTTAAAACGTTCACTCTTAATATTTGTAGTAACCAAACATGTACTGTTATTAATAATTACTTGCATTGAAAAGTTGTTTAGTAAAATTAAGAACAGTGTTCTTGGAGGGTGTGTTTGGTCGGTTTTTAAATGTGATGTCGCATGCTAACAAAAACTCACATAAACGTGGAAAGTAGACCCTTTGCTATTGGCTATTCGTACAGAATTAACTGTAGGAATAGTTGGCATTAAATGTAGTTTCAATCTTTGCAAACGATGGTAAACATAACATATAGGTAACTATTTCTGAGACTGTTGACTTCGCTTGTGAGGATAAATATATCAGGCCTCTACTCACGTCGTCTCTATCACGATTTTGTGATCAGAATTGTAACTCTCCATCCCCTCCGCTAAAGGAATAATACTATTAGATGATAGGTTGGTACTTCTGCTGAAGTGGATAACTTGCAATTTTTCATTTATATGACAATATTGATATTTTCTTCTTTTTCAGCATGTGCTAGTGAATGTTCCAAATGCACCGGGCCTGCAGCTACCGAATGCTCAGAATGCACAGATGGACACTACTACGTAGCAGCAACTACAACTTGCACAGGTAGCAAACTACTTCTATTAATACTAATACTACTACAGCTATTATTATTACAACAGCTGCTGCTGAAGTTATGTGTATAACGTCCACTAACAATAGTACTACTACTTGAAGCAGTAATTAACACGAGCGTACACATCCCTAATTTGCATAAGGCACGCGTTAAACTGGACTTTGTTATGAAACAGACCTCCACCGGTCTACTTCAATTTTGAACCCTGGTTGCGTGGGTGATACATTTTATTTTAAAACGTTCACTCTTAATATTTGTAGTAACCAAACATGTACTGTTATTAATAATTACTTACATTGAAAAGTTGTTTAGTAAAATTAAGAACAGTGTTCTTGGAGGGTGTGTTTGGTCGGTTTTTAAATGTGATGTCGCATGCTAACAAAAACTCACATAAACGTGGAAAGTAGACCCTTTGCTATTGGCTATTCGTATAGAATTAACTGTAGGAATAGTTGGCATTAAATGTAGTTTCAATCTTTGCAAACGATGGTAAACATAACATATAGGTCACTATTTCTGAGACTGTTGACTTCGCTTGTGAGGATAAATATATCACGCCTCTACTCACGTCGTCTCTATCACGAGTTTGTGATCAGAGTTGTAACTCTCCATCCCCTCCGCTGAAGGAATAATACTATTAGATGACTGGTTGGTACTTCTGCTGAGTTTGATAACTTGCAATTTTTCATTTATATGACAATATTGATATTTTCTTCTTTTTCAGCATGTGCTAGTGAATGTTCCAAATGCACCGGGCCTGCAGCTACCGAATGCTCAGAATGCACAGATGGACACTACTACGTAGCAGCAACTACAACTTGCACAGGTAGCAAACTACTACTATTAATACTACTACTACTACAACTATTATTATTACAACAGCTGCTGCTGAAGTTATGTGTATAACGTCCACAAACAATAGTACTACTACTTGAAGCACTAATTAACACGAGCGTTTACATCCCTAATTTGCATAAGGCACGCGTTAGACTGGACTTTGTTATGAAACAGACCTCCGCCGGTCTACTTCAATTTTGAACCCTGGTTGCGTGGGTGATAGATTTTATTTTAAAATGTTCACTGTTAATATTCTTAGTAACCAAACATGTACTGTTATTAATAATTACTTGCAATGAAAAGTTGTTTAGTTAAATTAGGAACAGTGTTCTTGGAGGGTGTGTTTGGTCGGTTTTTAAATGTGATGTCGCATGCTAACAAAAACTCACATAAACGTGGAAAGTAGACCCCTTGCTATTGGCTATTCGTATAGAATTAACTGTAAGAATATTTGGCATTAAATGTAGTTTCAATCTTTGCAAACGATGGTAAACATAACATATAGGTAACTATTTATGAGACTGTTGACTTCGCTTGTGAGGATAAATATATCAGGCCTCTACTCACGTCGTCTCTATCACGATTTTATGATCAGAGTTGTAACTCTCCATCCCCTCCGCTAAAGGAATAATACTATTAGATGACTGGTTGGTACTTCTGCTGAAGTGGATAACTTGCAATTTTTCATTTATATGACAACATTGATATTTTCTTCTTTTTCAGCATGTGCTAGTGAATGTTCCAAATGCACCGGGCCTGCAGCTACCGAATGCTCAGAATGCACAGATGGACACTACTACGTAGCAGCAACTACAACGTGCACAGGTAGCAAACTACTACTATTAATACTACTGCTACTACAACTATTATTATTACAACAACTGCTATTGAAATTATCTGTATAACGTCCACTAACAATAGTTCTACTATTTGAAGCACTAATTAACAGGAGCATACACATACCTAATTTGCATCAGGCACGCGTTAGACTGGAATTTGTTTGTTTTTATACAGACCTGAGCCGGTCTACTGAAATTTGGAAACCTAGTTGCGTGGGTGATACATTTTAATATAAAATTGTCAGTGTTAATATTCGTAGTAATTTAGTAGCCTTGTTCTCGGAAGTTCTGTTTGGTCGGTTTTTAAATGTAATGTCTCGTGCTAACAAAAATTCATAGAAACGAGGTAAGTATACCCCTGGCTATTGTCTATTCATATAGAATTAGCTGTAGGAATCGTGGGCATTAAATCGCGTAATGCTACTTTGCAGTTTCAATCATTGCAAACGATGGTAAACATAACATATAGGTAACTATTTCTGAGACTGTTGACTACGCTTATCAGGAAAAATATGTCAGGCCTCTACACACATCATCTCCATTACGAGTTTCTGATCAGAGGTGTAACTCTCCATTCCCTCCGCTGAAGGAATAATACTATTAGATGACTGGTTGGTACTTCTGCTGAGGTGGATAACTTGCAATTTTTCATTTATATGACAATATTGATATTTTCTTCTTTTTCAGCATGTGCTAGTGAATGTTCCAAATGCACCGGGCCTGCAGCTACCGAATGCTCAGAATGCACAGATGGACACTACTACGTAGCAGCAACTACAACTTGCACAGGTAGCAAACTACTTCTATTAATACTAATACTACTACAGCTATTATTATTACAACAGCTGCTGCTGAAGTTATGTGTATAACGTCCACTAACAATAGTACTACTACTTGAAGCACTAATTAACACGAGCGTACACATCCCTAATTTGCATAAGGCACGCGTTAAACTGGACTTTGTTATGAAACAGACCTCCACCGGTCTACTTCAATTTTGAACCTTGGTTGCGTGGGTGATACATTTTATTTTAAAACGTTCACTCTTAATATTTGTAGTAACCAAACATGTACTGTTATTAATAATTACTTGCAATGAAAAGTTGTTTAGTTAAATTAGGAACAGTGTTCTTGGAGGGTGTGTTTGGTCGGTTTTTAAATGTGATGTCGCATGCTAACAAAAACTCACATAAACGTGGAAAGTAGACCCCTTGCTATTGGCTATTCGTATAGAATTAACTGTAGGAATATTTTGTAATAAATGTAGTTTCAATCTTTGCAAACGATGGCAAACATAACATATAGGTAACTATTTCTGAGACTGTTGATTACGTTTGTCAGGATAAATATGTCAGGCCTCTACACACATCATCTCCATCACGAGTTTGGGATCAGAGGTGTAACTCTCCATTCCCTCCGCTAAAGGAATAATACTATTAGATGACTGGTTGGTACTTCTGCTGAGGTGGATAACTTGCACAGGTAGCAAACTACTACTATTAATACTACTACTACTACAACTATTATTATTACAACAAGTGCTGCTGAAGTTATGTGTATAACGTCCAATAACAATAGTACTACTACTTGAAGCACTAATTAACACGAGCGTTTATATCCCTAATTTGCATAAGGCATTCGTTAGACTGGATTTTGTTATGAAACAGACCTTCGCCGGTCTACTTCAATTTTGAACCCTGGTTGCGTGGGTGATAGATTTTATTTTAAAATGTTCACTCTTAATATTCGTAGTAACCAAACATGTACTGTTATTAATAATTACTTGCAATGAAAAGTTGTTTACTTAAATTAGTAACAGTGTTCTTGGAGGGTGTGTTTGGTCGGTTTTTAAATGTGATGTCGCATGCTAACAAAAACTCACATAAACGTGGAAAGTAGACCCTTTGCTCTTGGCTATTCGTATAGAATTAACTGTAGGAATAGTTGGCATTCAATGTAGTTTCAATCTTTGCAAACGATGGTAAACATAACATATAGGTAACTATTAATGACACTGTTGACTTCGCTTGTGAGGATAAATATATCAGGCCTCTACTCACGTCGTCTCTATCACGATTTTGTGATCAGAGTTGTAACTCTCCATCCCCTCCGCTAAAGGAATAATACTATTAGATGACTGGTTGGTACTTCTGCTGAAGTGGATAACTTGCAATTTTTCATTTATATGACAACATTGATATTTTCTTCTTTTTCAGCATGTGCTAGTGAATGTTCCAAATGCACCGGGCCTGCAGCTACAGAATGCACAGAATGCACAGATGGACACTACTACGAAGCAGCAACTACAACTTGCACAGGTAGCAAACTACTTCTATTAATACTACTACTACTATAGCTATTATTATTACAACAGCTGCTGCTGAAGTTATATGTATAACGTCCACTAACAATAGTACTACTACTTGAAGCACTAATTAATACGAGCGTACACATCCCTAATTTGCATAAGGCACGCGTTAAACTGGACTTTGTTATGAAACAGACCTCCGCCGGTCTACTTCAATTTTGAACCCTGGTTGCGTGGGTGATACATTTTATTTTAAAACGTTCACTCTTAATATTCGTAGTAACCAAACATGTACTGTTATTAATAATTACTTGCATTGAAAAGTTGTTTAGTAAAATTAGGAACAGTGTTCTTGGAGGGTGTGTTTGGTCGGTTTTTAAATGTGATGTCTCATGCTAACAAAAACTCACATAAACGTGGAAAATATACCCTTTGCTATTGGCTATTCGTATAGAATTAACTGTAGGAATAGTTGGCATTAAATGTAGTTTCAATCTTTGCAAACGATGGTAAACATAACATATAGGTAACTATTTCTGAGACTGTTGATTCGCTTGTGAGGATAAATATATCAGGCCTCTACTCAGGTCGTCTCTATCACGATTTTGTGATCAGAGTTGTAACTCTCCATCCCCTCCGCTAAAGGAATAATACTATTAGATGACTGGTTGGTACTTCTGCTGAAGTGGATAACTTGCAATTTTTCATTTATATGACAACATTGATATTTTCTTCTTTTTCAGCATGTGCTAGTGAATGTTCCAAATGCACCGGGCCTGCAGCAACGGAATGCTCAGAATGCACAGATGGACACTACTACGTAGCAGCAACTACAACTTGCACAGGTAGCAAACTACTACTATTAATACTACTACTACTACAACTATTATTATTACAACAAGTGCTGCTGAAGTTATGTGTATAACGTCCAATAACAATAGTACTAATACTTGAAGCACTAATTAACACGAGCGTTTATATCCCTAATTTGCATAAGGCATTCGTTAGACTGGACTTTGTTATGAAACAGACCTTCGCCGGTCTACTTCAATTTTGAAACCTGGTTGCGTGGGTGATAGATTTTACTTTAAAATGTTCACTCTTAATATTCGTAGTAACCAAACATGTACTGTTATTAATAATTACTTGCATTGAAAAGTTGTTTAGTAAAATTAAGAACAGTGTTCTTGGAGGGTGTGTTTGGTCGGTTTTTAAATGTGATGTCGCATGCTAACAAAAACTCACATAAACGTGGAAAGTAGACCCTTTGCTATTGGCTATTCGTATAGAATTAACTGTAGGAATAGTTGGCATTAAATGTAGTTTCAATCTTTGCACACGATGGTAAACATAACATATAGGTAACTATTTCTGAGACTGTTGACTTCGCTTGTGAGGATAAATATATCAGGCCTCTACTCACGTCGTCTCTATCACGATTTTGTGATCAGAGTTGTAACTCTCCATCCCCTCCGCTAAAGGAATAATACTATTAGATGACTGGTTGGTACTTCTGCTGAAGTGGATAACTTGCAATTTTTCATCTCATCCACTTATTATTACAACAGCTGCTGCTGAAGTTATGTGTATAACGTCCACTAACAATAGTACTACTACTTGAAGCACTAATTAACACGAGCGTACACATCCCTAATTTGCATAAGGCACGCGTTAAACTGGACTTTGTTATGAAACAGACCTCCACCGGTCTACTTCAATTTTGAACCCTGGTTGCGTGGGTGATACATTTTATTTTAAAACGTTCACTCTTAATATTCGTAGTAACCAAACATGTACTGTTATTAATAATTACTTGCATTGAAAAGTTGTTTAGTAAAATTAAGAACAGTGTTCTTGGAGGGTGTGTTTGGTCGGTTTTTAAATGTGATGTCGCATGCTAACAAAAACTCACATAAACGTGGAAAGTAGACCCCTTGCTATTGGCTATTCGTATAGAATTAACTGTAGGAATAGTTGGCATTAAATGTAGTTTCAATCTTTGCAAACGATGGTAAACATAACATATAGGTAACTATTTCTGAGACTGTTGACTTCGCTTGTGAGGATGAATATATCAGGCCTCTACTCACGTCGTCTCTATCACGAGTTTGTGATCAGAGTTGTAACTCTCCATCCCCTCCGCTGAAGGAATAATACTATTAGATGACTGGTTGGTACTTCTGCTGAGTTTGATAACTTGCAATTTTTCATTTATATGACAATATTGATATTTTCTTCTTTTTCAGCATGTGCTAGTGAATGTTCCAAATGCACCGGGCCTGCAGCTACCGAATGCTCAGAATGCACAGATGGACACTACTACGTAGCAGCAACTACAACTTGCACATGTAGCAAACTACTACTATTAATACTACTACTACTACAACTATTATTATTACAACAAGTGCTGCTGAAGTTATGTGTATAACGTCCAATAACAATAGTACTACTACTTGAAGCACTAATTAACACGAGCGTTTATATCCCTAATTTGCATAAGGCATTCGTTAGACTGGACTTTGTTATGAAACAGACCTTCGCCGGTCTACTTCAATTTTGAACCCTGGTTGCGTGGGTGATAGATTTTATTTTAAAATGTTCACTCTTAATATTCGTAGTAACCAAACATGTACTGTCATTAATAATTACTTGCAATGAAAAGTTGTTTACTTAAATTAGGAACAGTGTTGTTGGATGGTGTGTTTGGTCGGTTTTTAAATGTGATGTCGCATGCTAACAAAAACTCACATAAACGTGGAAAGTAGACCCTTTGCTATTGGCTATTCGTATAGAATTAACTGTAGGAATAGTTGGCATTAAATGTAGTTTCAATCTTTGCAAACGATGGTAAACATAACATATAGGTAACTATTTCTGAGACTGTTGACTTCGCTTGTGAGGATAAATAAATCAGGCCTCTACTCACGTCGTCTCTATCACGATTTTGTGATCAGAGTTGTAACTCTCCATCCCCTCCGCTAAAGGAATAATACTATTAGATGACTGGTTGGTACTTCTGCTGAAGTGGATAACTTGCAATTTTTCATTTATATGACAACATTGATATTTTCTTCTTGTTCAGCATGTGCTAGTGAATGTTCCAAATGCACCGGGCCTGCAGCTACAGAATGCTCAGAATGCACAGATGGACACTACTACGTAGCAGCAACTACAACTTGCACAGGTAGCAAACTACTTCTATTAATACTACTACTACTATAGCTATTATTATTACAACAGCTGCTGCTGAAGTTATATGTATAACGTCCACTAACAATAGTACTATTACTTGAAGCACTAATTAACACTAGCGTACACATCCCTAATTTGCATAAGGCACGCGTTAAACTGGACTTTGTTATGAAACAGACCTCCGTCGGTCTACTTCAATTTTGAACCCTGGTTGCGTGGGTGATACATTTTATTTTAAAACGTTCACTCTTAATATTCGTAGTAACCAAACATGTACTGTTATTAATAATTACTTGCATTGAAAAGTTGTTTAGTAAAA
Organism: Escarpia spicata; assembly: GCA_963995525.1. Classification (NCBI taxonomy): domain Eukaryota; kingdom Metazoa; phylum Annelida; class Polychaeta; order Sabellida; family Siboglinidae; genus Escarpia; species Escarpia spicata. Next base: position 19,734,685 of record OZ023209.1, on the reverse strand, counting down.
TTAGGAACAGTGTTCTTGGAGGGTGTGTTTGGTCGGTTTTTAAATGTGATGTCTCATGCTAACAAAAACTCACATAAACATGGAAAGTAGACCCTTTGCTATTGGCTATTCGTATAGAATTAACTGTAGGAATAGTTGGCATTAAATGTAGTTTCAATCTTTACAAACGATGGTAAACATAACATATAGGTAACTATTTCTGAGACTGTTGACTTCGCTTGTGAGGATAAATATATCAGGCCTCTACTCACGTCGTCTCTATCACGATTTTGTGATCAGAGTTGTAACTCTCCATCCCCTCCGCTAAAGGAATAATACTATTAGATGATTGGTTGGTACTTCTGCTGAAGTGGATAACTTGCAATTTTTCATTTATATGACAACATTGATATTTTCTTCTTTTTCAGCATGTGCTAGTGAATGTTCCAAATGCACCGGGCCTGCAGCTACCGAATGCTCAGAATGCACAGATGGACACTACTACGTAGCAGCAACTACAACGTGCACAGGTAGCAAACTACTACTATTAATACTACTGCTACTACAACTATTATTATTACAACAACTGCTATTGAAATTATCTGTATAACGTCCACTAACAATAGTTCTTCTATTTGAAGCACTAATTAACAGGAGCATACACATACCTAATTTGCATCAGGCACGCGTTAGACTGGAATTTGTTTGTTTTTATACAGACCTGAGCCGGTCTACTGAAATTTGGAAACCTAGTTCCGTGGGTGATACATTTTATTATAAAATTGTCAGTGTTAATATTCGTAGTAATTTAGGAGCCTTGTTCTCGGAAGTTCTGTTTGGTCGGTTTTTAAATGTAATGTCTCGTGCTAACAAAAATTCATATAAACGAGTTAAGTATACCCCTGGCTATTGTCTATTCATATAGAATTAGCTGTAGGAATCGTGGGCATTAAATCGCGTAATGCTACTTTGCAGTTTCAATCATTGCAAACGATGGTAAACATTACATATAGTTAACTATTTCTGAGACTGTTGACTACGCTTATCAGGAAAAATATGTCAGGCCTCTACACACATCATCTCCATCACGAGTTTGTGATCAGAGGTGTAACTCTCCATTCCCTCCGCTGAAGAAATAATACTATTAGATGACTGGTTGGTACTTCTGCTGAGTTTGATAACTTGCAATTTTTCATTTATATGACAATATTGATATTTTCTTCTTTTTCAGCATGTGCTAGTGAATGTTCCAAATGCACCGGGCCTGCAGCTACCGAATGCTCAGAATGCACAGATGGACACTACTACGTAGCAGCAACTACAACTTGCACAGGTAGCAAACTACTACTATTAATACTACTACTACTACAACTATTATTATTACAACAGCTGCTGCTGAAGTTATGTGTATAACGTCCACAAACAATAGTACTACTACTTGAAGCACTAAATAACATGAGCGTTTACATCCCTAATTTGCATAAGGCACGCGTTAGACTGGACTTTGTTATGAAACAGACCTCCGCCGGTCTACTTCAATTTTGAACCCTGGTTGCGTGGGTGATAGATTTTATTTTAAAATGTTCACTGTTAATATTCGTAGTAACCAAACATGTACTGTTATTAATAATTACTTGCAATGAAAAGTTGTTTAGTTAAATTAGGAACAGTGTTCTTGGAGGGTGTGTTTGTTCGGTTTTTAAATGTGATGTCGCATGCTAACAAAAACTCACATAAACGTGGAAAGTAGACCCCTTGCTATTGGCTATTCGTATAGAATTAACTGTAGGAATATTTGGTATTAAATGTAGTTTCAATCTTTGCAAACGATGGCAAACATAACATATAGGTAACTATTTCTGAGACTGTTGACTACGCTTGTCAGGATAAATATGTCAGGCCTCTACACACATCATCTCCATCACGAGTTTGGGATCAGAGGTGTAACTCTACATTCCCTCCGCTGAAGGAATAATACTATTAGATGACTGGTTGGTACTTCTGCTGAGGTGGATAACTTGCAATTTTTCATTTATATGACAATATTGATATTTTCTTCTTTTTCAGCATGTGCTAGTGAATGTTCCAAATGCACCGGGCCTGCAGCAACGGAATGCTCAGAATGCACAGATGGACACTACTACGTAGCAGCAACTACAACTTGCACAGGTAGCAAACTACTACTATTAATACTACTACTATTACAACTATTATTATTACAACAAGTGCTGCTGAAGTTATATGTATAACGTCCAATAACAATAGTACTACTACTTGAAGCACTAATTAACACGAGCGTTTATATCCCTAATTTGCATAAGGCATTCGTTAGACTGGACTTTTTTATGAAACAGACCTTCGCCGATCTACTTCAATTTTGAACCCTGGTTGCGTGGGTGATTTTTTTTTTTAATGTTCACTCTTAATATTCGTAGTAACCAAACATGTACTGTTATTAATAATTACTTGCAATGAAAAGTTGTTTACTTAAATTAGGAACAGTGTTCTTGGAGGGTGTGTTTGGTCGGTTTTTAAATGTGATGTCGCATGCTAACAAAAACTCACATAAACGTGGAAAGTAGACCCCTTGCTATTTGCTTTTCGTATAGAATTAACTGTAGAAATAGTTGGCATTAAATGTAGTTTCAATCTTTGCAAACGATGGTAAACATAACATATAGGTAACTATTTCTGAGACTGTTGACTTCGCTTGTCAGGATAAATATGTCAGGCCTCTACTCACGTCGTCTCCATCAAGAGTTTGTGATCAGAGTTGTAACTCTCCATTCCCTCCGCTAAAGGAATAATACTATTAGATGACTGGTTGGTACTTCTGCGGAAGTGGATAATTTGCAATTTTTCATTGATGTGATAATATTGATATTTTCTTCTTTTTCAGCATGTGCTAGTGAATGTTCCAAATGCACCGGGCCTGCAGCTACCGAATGCTCAGAATGCACAGATGGACACTACTACGTAGCAGCAACTACAACGTGCACAGGTAGCAAACTACTACTATTAATACTACTGCTACTACAACTATTATTATTACAACAACTGCTATTGAAATTATCTGTATAACGTCCACTAACAATAGTTCTACTATTTGAAGCACTAATTAACAGGAGCATACACATACCTAATTTGCATCAGGCACGCGTTAGACTAGAATTTGTTTGTTTTTATACAGACCTGAGCCGGTCTACTGAAATTTGGAAACCTAGTTGCGTGGGTGATACATTTTATTATAAAATTGTCAGTGTTAATATTCGTAGTAATTTAGGAGCCTTGTTCTCGGAAGTTCTGTTTGGTCGGTTTTTAAATGTAATGTCTCGTGCTAACAAAAATTCATATAAACGAGGTAAGTATACCCCTGGCTATTGTCTATTCATATATAATTGGCTGTAGGAATAGTGGGCATTAAATCGCGTAATGCTACTTTGCAGTTTCAATCATTGCAAACGATGTTAAACATAACATATAGGTAACTATTTCTGAGACTGTTGACTACGCTTATCAGGAAAAATATGTCAGGCCTCTACACACATCATCTCCATTACGAGTTTGTGATCAGAGATGTAACTCTCCATTCCCTCCGCTGAAGGAATAATACTATTAGATGACTGGTTGGTACTTCTGCTGAGGTGGATAACTTGCAATTTTTCATTTATATGACAATATTGATATTTTCTTCTTTTTCAGCATGTGCTAGTGAATGTTCCAAATGCACCGGGCCTGCAGCTACCGAATGCTCAGAATGCACAGATGGACACTACTACGTAGCAGCAACTACAACTTGCACAGGTAGCAAACTACTTCTATTAATACTACTACTACTACAGCTATTATTATTACAACAGCTGCTGTTGAAGTTATGTGTATAACGTCCACTAACAATAGTACAACTACTTGAAGCACTAATTAACACGAGCGTACACATCCGTAATTTGCATAAGGCACGCGTTAAACTGGACTTTGTTATGAAACAGACCTCCACCGGTCTACTTCAATTTTGAACCCTGGTTGCGTGGGTGATACATTTTATTTTAAAACGTTCACTCTTAATATTCGTAGTAACCAAACATGTACTGTTATTAATAATTACTTGCATTGAAAAGTTGTTTAGTAAAATTAAGAACAGTGTTCTTGGAGGGTGTGTTTGGTCGGTTTTTAAAGGTGATGTCGCATGCTAACAAAAACTCACATAAACGTGGAAAGTAGACCCTTTGCTATTGGCTATTCGTATAGAATTAACTGTAGGAATAGTTGGTATTAAATGTAGTTTCAATCTTTGCAAACGATGGTAAACATAACATATAGGTAACTATTTCTGAGACTGTTGACTTAGCTTGTGAGGATAAATATATCAGGCCTCTACTCACGTCGTCTCTATCACGAGTTTGTGATCAGAGTTGTAACTCTCCATCCCCTCCGCTAAAGGAATAATACTATTAGATGACTGGTTGGTACTTCTGCTGAGTTTGATAACTTGCAATTTTTCATTTATATGACAATATTGATATTTTCTTCTTTTTCAGCATGTGCTAGTGAATGTTCCAAATGCACCGGGCCTGCAGCTACTGAATGTTCAGAATGCACAGATGGACACTACTACGTAGCAGCAACTACAACGTGCACAGGTAGCAAACTACTACTATTAATACTACTGCTACTACAACTATTATTATTACAACAACTGCTATTGAAATTATCTGTATAACGTTTACTAACAATAGTTCTACTATTTGAAGCACTAATTAACAGGAGCATACACATACCTAATTTGCATCAGGCACGCGTTAGACTGGACTTTGTTTTTAAACAGACATGAGCCGGTCTACTGAAATTTTGAAACCTAGTTGCGTGGGTGATACATTTTATTATAAATTGTCAGTGTTAATATTCGTGGTAATTTAGGAGCCTTGTTCTCGTAGGTTCTGTTTGGTCGGTTTTTAAATGTAATGTCTCGTGCTAAAAAAAAAATCATATAAACGAGGTAAGTATACCCCTGGCTATTGTTTATTCATATAGAATTAACTGTTGGAATAGTGGGCATTAAATCGCGTAATGCTACATTGCAGTTTCAATCATTGCAAACGATGGTAAACATAACATATAGGTAACTATTTCTGAGACTGTTGACTACGCTTGTCAGGATAAATATGTCAGGCCTCTACACACATCATCTCCATCACGAATTTGTAATCAAAGGTGTAACTCTCCATCCCCTCCGTTGAAAGAATAATACTATTAGATGACTGGTTGGTACTTCTGCTGAGGTGGATAACTTGCAATTTTTCATTTATATGACAATATTGATATTTTCTTCTTTTTCAGCATGTGCTAGTGAATGTTCCAAATGCACCGGGCCTGCAGCTACCGAATGCTCAGAATGCACAGATGGACACTACTACGTAGCAGCAACTACAACTTGCACAGGTAGCAAACTACTACTATTAATACTACTACTACTACAACTATTATTATTACAACAGATGCTGCTGAAGTTATGTGTATAACGTCCACTAACAATAGTACTACTACTTGAAGCACTAATTAACACGAGCGTACACATCCGTAATTTGCATAAGGCACGCGTTAGTCTGGACTTTGTTATGAAACAGACCTCCACCGGTCTACTTCAATTTTGAACCCTGGTTGCGTGGGTGATACATTTTATTTTAAAACGTTCACTCTTAATATTCGTAGTAACCAAACATGTACTTTTATTAATAATTACTTGCATTGAAAAGTTGTTTAGTAAAATTAAGAACAGTGTTCTTGGAGGGTGTGTTTGGTCGGTTTTTAAAGGTGATGTCGCATGCTAACAAAAACTCACATAAACGTGGAAAGTAGACCCTTTGCTATTGGCTATTCGTATAGAATTAACTGTAGGAATAGTTGGTATTAAATGTAGTTTCAATCTTTGCAAACGATGGTAAACATAACATATAGGTAACTATTTCTGAGACTGTTGACTTAGCTTGTGAGGATAAATATATCAGGCTTCTACTCACGTCGTCTCTATCACGAGTTTGTGATCAGAGTTGTAACTCTCCATCCCCTCCGCTAAAGGAATAATACTATTAGATGACTGGTTGGTACTTCTGCTGAGTTTGATAACTTGCAATTTTTCATTTATATGACAATATTGATATTTTCTTCTTTTTCAGCATGTGCTAGTGAATGTTCCAAATGCACCGGGCCTGCAGCTACTGAATGTTCAGAATGCACAGATGGACACTACTACGTAGCAGCAACTACAACGTGCACAGGTAGCAAACTACTACTATTAATACTACTGCTACTACAACTATTATTATTACAACAACTGCTATTGAAATTATCTGTATAACGTTTACTAACAATAGTTCTACTATTTGAAGCACTAATTAACAGGAGCATACACATACCTAATTTGCATCAGGCACGCGTTAGACTGGACTTTGTTTTTAAACAGACATGAGCCGGTCTACTGAAATTTTGAAACCTAGTTGCGTGGGTGATACATTTTATTATAAATTGTCAGTGTTAATATTCGTGGTAATTTAGGAGCCTTGTTCTCGTAGGTTCTGTTTGGTCGGTTTTTAAATGTAATGTCTCGTGCTAAAAAAAAAATCATATAAACGAGGTAAGTATACCCCTGGCTATTGTTTATTCATATAGAATTAACTGTTGGAATAGTGGGCATTAAATCGCGTAATGCTACATTGCAGTTTCAATCATTGCAAACGATGGTAAACATAACATATAGGTAACTATTTCTGAGACTGTTGACTACGCTTGTCAGGATAAATATGTCAGGCCTCTACACACATCATCTCCATCACGAATTTGTAATCAAAGGTGTAACTCTCCATCCCCTCCGTTGAAAGAATAATACTATTAGATGACTGGTTGGTACTTCTGCTGAGGTGGATAACTTGCAATTTTTCATTTATATGACAATATTGATATTTTCTTCTTTTTCAGCATGTGCTAGTGAATGTTCCAAATGCACCGGGCCTGCAGCAACGGAATGCTCAGAATGCACAGATGGACACTACTACGTAGCAGCAACTACAACTTGCACAGGTAGCAAACTACTACTATTAATACTACTACTACTACAGCTATTATTATTACAACAGCTGCTGTTGAAGTTATGTGTATAACGTCCACTAACAATAGTACAACTACTTGAAGCACTAATTAACACGAGCGTACACATCCGTAATTTGCATAAGGCACGCGTTAAACTGGACTTTGTTATGAAACAGACCTCCACCGGTCTACTTCAATTTTGAACCCTGGTTGCGTGGGTGATACATTTTATTTTAAAACGTTCACTCTTAATATTCGTAGTAACCAAACATGTACTGTTATTAATAATTACTTGCATTGAAAAGTTGTTTAGTAAAATTAAGAACAGTGTTCTTGGAGGGTGTGTTTGGTCGGTTTTTAAAGGTGATGTCGCATGCTAACAAAAACTCACATAAACGTGGAAAGTAGACCCTTTGCTATTGGCTATTCGTATAGAATTAACTGTAGGAATAGTTGGTATTAAATGTAGTTTCAATCTTTGCAAACGATGGTAAACATAACATATAGGTAACTATTTCTGAGACTGTTGACTTAGCTTGTGAGGATAAATATATCAGGCCTCTACTCACGTCGTCTCTATCACGAGTTTGTGATCAGAGTTGTAACTCTCCATCCCCTCCGCTAAAGGAATAATACTATTAGATGACTGGTTGGTACTTCTGCTGAGTTTGATAACTTGCAATTTTTCATTTATATGACAATATTGATATTTTCTTCTTTTTCAGCATGTGCTAGTGAATGTTCCAAATGCACCGGGCCTGCAGCTACTGAATGTTCAGAATGCACAGATGGACACTACTACGTAGCAGCAACTACAACGTGCACAGGTAGCAAACTACTACTATTAATACTACTGCTACTACAACTATTATTATTACAACAACTGCTATTGAAATTATCTGTATAACGTTTACTAACAATAGTTCTACTATTTGAAGCACTAATTAACAGGAGCATACACATACCTAATTTGCATCAGGCACGCGTTAGACTGGACTTTGTTTTTAAACAGACATGAGCCGGTCTACTGAAATTTTGAAACCTAGTTGCGTGGGTGATACATTTTATTATAAATTGTCAGTGTTAATATTCGTGGTAATTTAGGAGCCTTGTTCTCGTAGGTTCTGTTTGGTCGGTTTTTAAATGTAATGTCTCGTGCTGAAAAAAAAATCATATAAACGAGGTAAGTATACCCCTGGCTATTGTTTATTCATATAGAATTAATTGTTGGAATAGTGGGCATTAAATCGCGTAATGCTACATTGCAGTTTCAATCATTGCAAACGATGGTAAACATAACATATAGGTAACTATTTCTGAGACTGTTGACTACGCTTGTCAGGATAAATATGTCAGGCCTCTACACACATCATCTCCATCACGAATTTGTAATCAAAGGTGTAACTCTCCATCCCCTCCGTTGAAAGAATAATACTATTAGATGACTGGTTGGTACTTCTGCTGAGGTGGATAACTTGCAATTTTTCATTTATATGACAATATTGATATTTTCTTCTTTTTCAGCATGTGCTAGTGAATGTTCCAAATGCACCGGGCCTGCAGCTACCGAATGCTCAGAATGCACAGATGGACACTACTACGTAGCAGCAACTACAACTTGCACAGGTAGCAAACTACTACTATTAATACTACTACTACTACAACTATTATTATTACAACAGATGCTGCTGAAGTTATGTGTATAACGTCCACTAACAATAGTACTACTACTTGAAGCACTAATTAACACGAGCGTACACATCCGTAATTTGCATAAGGCACGCGTTAGTCTGGACTTTGTTATGAAACAGACCTCCACCGGTCTACTTCAATTTTGAACCCTGGTTGCGTGGGTGATACATTTTATTTTAAAACGTTCACTCTTAATATTCGTAGTAACCAAACATGTACTGTTATTAATAATTACTTGCATTGAAAAGTTGTTTAGTAAAATTAAGAACAGTGTTCTTGGAGGGTGTGTTTGGTCGGTTTTTAAAGGTGATGTCGCATGCTAACAAAAACTCACATAAACGTGGAAAGTAGACCCTTTGCTATTGGCTATTCGTATAGAATTAACTGTAGGAATAGTTGGTATTAAATGTAGTTTCAATCTTTGCAAACGATGGTAAACATAACATATAGGTAACTATTTCTGAGACTGTTGACTTAGCTTGTGAGGATAAATATATCAGGCCTCTACTCACGTCGTCTCTATCACGAGTTTGTGATCAGAGTTGTAACTCTCCATCCCCTCCGCTAAAGGAATAATACTATTAGATGACTGGTTGGTACTTCTGCTGAGTTTGATAACTTGCAATTTTTCATTTATATGACAATATTGATATTTTCTTCTTTTTCAGCATGTGCTAGTGAATGTTCCAAATGCACCGGGCCTGCAGCTACCGAATGCTCAGAATGCACAGATGGACACTACTACGTAGCAGCAACTACAACTTGCACAGGTAGCAAACTACTACTATTAATACTACTACTACTACAACTATTATTATTACAACAGATGCTGCTGAAGTTATGTGTATAACGTCCACTAACAATAGTACTACTACTTGAAGCACTAATTAACACGAGCGTACACATCCCTAATTTGCATAAGGCACGCGTTAGTCTGGACTTTGTTATGAAACAGACCTCCACCGGTCTACTTCAATTTTGAACTCTGTTTGTGTGGGTGATACATTTTATTTTTAAATGTTCACTCTTAATATTCGTAGTAACCAAACATATACTGTTATTAATAATTACTTGCACTGAAAAGTTGTTTAGTTAAATTACGAACAGTGTTTTTGGAGGGTGTGTTTAGTCGATTTTTAAATGTGATGTCGCATGCTAATAAAAACTCACATAAACGAGCAAAGTAGACCCCTTGCTATTGGCTTTTCGTATAGAATTAACTGTAGGAATAGTTTGCATTAAATGTAATTTCAATCTTTGCAAACGATGGTAAACATAACATATAGGTAACTATTTCTGAGACTGTTGACTTCGCTTGTGAGGATAAATATCTCACGCCTCTACTCACGTCGTCTCCATCACGAGTTTGTGAACAGAGTTGTAACTCTCCATCCCCTCCGCTAAAGGAATAATACTATTAGATGACTGGTTGGTACTTCTGCTGAAGTGGATAACTTGCAATTTTTCATTTATGTGACAATATTGATATTTTCTTCTTTTTCAGCATGTGCTAGTGAATGTTCCAAATGCACCGGGCCTGCAGCTACCGAATGCTCAGAATGCACAGATGGACACTACTACGTAGCAGCAACTACAACTTGCACAGGTAGAAAACAACTACTATTAATACTACTGCTACTACAACTATTATTATTACAACAACTGCTATTGAAATTATCTGTATTACGTCCACTAACAATAGTTCTACTATTTGAAGCACTAATTAACAGGAGCATACACATACCTAATTTGCATCAGGCACGCCTTAGACTGGATTTTTGTTTTTAAACCGACCAGAGCCGGTCTACTGAAATTTTGAAACCTAGTTCCGTGGGTGATACATTTTATTATAAAATTGTCAGTGTTACTATTCGTAGTAATTTAACAGCCTTGTTCTCGGAGTTTCTGTTTGGTCGGTTTTTAAATGTAATGTCTCGTGCTAACAAAAATTCATATAAACGAGGTAAGTATACCCCTGGCTATTGTCTATTCATATAGAATGAACTGTAGGAATAGTGGGCATTAAATCGCGTAGTGCTACTTCGCAGTTTCAATCATTGCAAACGATGGTAAACATAACATATAGGTAACTATTTCTGAGACTGTTGACTACGCTTGTCAGGATAAATATGTCAGGCCTCTACACACATCATCTCCATCACGAGTTTGTGATCAGAGGTGTGACTCTCCATTCCCTCCGCTGAAGGAATAATACTATTAGATGACTGGTTGGTATTTATGCTGAGGTGGATAACTTGCAATTTTTCATTTATATGACAATATTGATATTTTCTTCTTTTTTAGCATGTGCTAGTGAATGTTCCAAATGCACCGGGCCTGCAGCTACTGAATGCTCAGAATGCACAGATGGACACTACTACGTAGCAGCAACTACAACTTGCACAGGTAGCAAACTACTACTATTAATACTACTACTACTACTACTACAACTATTATTATTACAACAGATGCTGCTGAAGTTATGTGTATAACGTCCACTAACAATAGTACTACTACTTGAAGCACTAATTAACACGAGCGTACACATCCCTAATTTGCATAAGGCACGCGTTAGTCTGGACTTTGTTATGAAACAGACCTCCGCCGGTCTACTTCAATTTTGAACCCTGTTTGTGTGGGTGATACATTTTATTTTTAAATGTTCACTCTTAATATTCGTAGTAACCAAACATATACTGTTATTAATAATTACTTGCACTGAAAAGTTGTTTAGTTAAATTACGAACAGTGTTCTTGGAGGGTGTGTTTGGTCGGTTTTTAAATGTGATGTCGCATGCTAACAAAAACTCACATAAACGAGGAAAGTAGACCCCTTGCTATTGGCTTTTCGTATAGAATTAACTGTAGGAATAGTTTGGATTAAATGTAATTTCAATCTTTGCAAACGATGGTAAACATAACATATAGGTAACTATTTCTGAGACTGTTGACTTCGCTTGTGAGGATAAATATATCACGCCTCTACTCACGTCGTCTCCATCACGAGTTTGTGATCAGAGTTGTAACTCTCCATCCCCTCCGCTAAAGGAATAATACTATTAGATGACTGGTTGGTACTTCTGCTGAAGTGGATAACTTGCAATTTTTCATTTATGTGACAATATTGATATTTTCTTCTTTTTCAGCATGTGCTAATGAATGTTCCAAATGCACCGGGCCTGCAGCTACCGAATGCTCAGAATGCACAGATGGACACTACTACGTAGCAGCAACTACAACTTGCACAGGTAGCAAACAACTACTATTAATACTACTGCTACTACAACTATTATTATTACAACAACTGCTATTGAAATTATCTGTATTACGTCCACTAACAATAGTTCTACTATTTGAAGCACTAATTAACAGGAGCATACACATACCTAATTTGCATCAGGCACGCGTTAGACTGGACTTTGTTTTTAAACAGACCAGAGCCGGTCTACTGAAATTTTGAAACCTAGTTCCGTGGGTGATACATTTTATTATAAAATTGTCAGTGTTAATATTCGTAGTAATTTAAGAGCCTTGTTCTCGGAGGTTCTGTTTGGTCGATTTTTAAATGTAATGTCTCGTGCTAACTAAAATTCATATAAACGAGGTAAGTATACCCCTGGCTATTGTCTATTCATATAGAATGAACTGTAGGAATAGTGGGCATTAAATCGCGTAATGCTACTTTGCAGTTTCAATCATTGCAAACGATGGTAAACATAACATATAGGTAACTATTTCTGAGACTGTTGACTACGCTTGTCAGGATAAATATGTCAGGCCTCTACACACATCATCTCCATCACGAGTTTGTGATCAGAGGTGTAACTCTCCATTCCCTCCGCTGAAGGAATAATACTATTAGATGACTGGTTGGTACTTCTGCTGAGGTGGATAACTTGCAATTTTTCATTTATATGACAATATTGATATTTTCTTCTTTTTCAGCATGTGCTACTGAATGTTCCAAATGCACCGGGCCTGCAGCTACCGAATGCTCAGAATGCACAGATGGACACTACTACGTAGCAGCAACTACAACTTGCACAGGTAGCAAACTACTTCTATTAATACTACTACTACTACAACTATTATTATTACAACAGCTGCTGCTGAAGTTATGTGTATAACGTCCACTAACAATAGTACTACTAATTGAAGCACTAATTAACACGAGCGTACACATCCCTAATTTGCATAAGGCACGCGTTAGACTGGACTTTGTTATGAAACAAACCTCCGCCGGTCTACTTCAATTTTGAACCCTGGTTGCGTGGGTGATACATTTTATTTTAAAATGTTCACTCTTAATATTCGTAGTAACCAAACATGTACTGTTATTAATAATTACTTACACTGAAAAGTTGTTTAGTTAAATTAGGAACAGTGTTCTTTGACGGTGTGTTTGGTCGGTTTTTAAATGTGATGTCGCATGCTAACAAAAACTCATATAAACGTGGAAAGTAGACCCCTTGCTATTGGTTATTCGTATAGAATTAACTGTAGGAATAGTTTGCATTAAATGTAGTTTCAATATTTGCAAGCGATAGTAAAAATAACATATAGGTAACTATTTCTGAGACTGTTGACTTCGCTTGTGAGGATACATATATCAGGCCTCTACTCACGTCGTCTCCATCACGAGTTTGTGATCAGAGTTGTAACTCTCCATCCCCTCCGCTAAAGGAATAATACTATTAGATGACTGGTTGGTACTTCTGCTGAAGTGGATAACTTGTAATTTTTCATTTATATGACAACATTGATATTTTCTTCTTTTTCAGCATGTGCTAGTGAATGTTCCAAATGCACCGGGCCTGCAGCTACCGAATGCTCAGAATGCACAGATGGACACTACTACGTAGCAGCAACTACAACTTGCACAGGTAGCAAACTACTACTATTAATACTACTGCTACTACAACTATTATTATTACAACAACTGCTATTTAAATTATCTGTATAACGTCCACTAACAATAGTTCTACTATTTGAAGCACTAATTAACAGGAGCATACACATACCTAATTTGCATCAGGCACGCGTTAGACTGGACTTTGTTTTTAAACAGACCTGAGCCGGTCTACTGAAATTTGGAAACCTAGTTCCGTGGGTGATACATTTTATTATACAATTGTCAGTGTTAATATTCGTAGTAATTTAAGAGCCTTGTTCTCGGAGGTTCTGTTTGGTCGATTTTTAAATGTAATGTCTCGTGCTAACTAAAATTCATATAAACGAGGTAAGTATACCCCTGGCTATTGTCTATTCATATAGAATGAACTGTAGGAATAGTGGGCATTAAATCGCGTAATGCTACTTTGCAGTTTCAATCATTGCAAACGATGGTAAACATAACATATAGGTAACTATTTCTGAGACTGTTGACTACGCTTGTCAGGATAAATATGTCAGGCCTCTACACACATCATCTCCATCACGAGTTTGTGATCAGAGGTGTAACTCTCCATTCCCTCCGCTGAAGGAATAATACTATTAGATGACTGGTTGGTACTTCTGCTGAGGTGGATAACTTGCAATTTTTCATTTATATGACAATATTGATATTTTCTTCTTTTTCAGCATGTGCTACTGAATGTTCCAAATGCACCGGGCCTGCAGCTACCGAATGCTCAGAATGCACAGATGGACACTACTACGTAGCAGCAACTACAACTTGCACAGGTAGCAAACTACTTCTATTAATACTACTACTACTACAACTATTATTATTACAACAGCTGCTGCTGAAGTTATGTGTATAACGTCCACTAACAATAGTACTACTAATTGAAGCACTAATTAACACGAGCGTACACATCCCTAATTTGCATAAGGCACGCGTTAGACTGGACTTTGTTATGAAACAAACCTCCGCCGGTCTACTTCAATTTTGAACCCTGGTTGCGTGGGTGATACATTTTATTTTAAAATGTTCACTCTTAATATTCGTAGTAACCAAACATGTACTGTTATTAATAATTACTTACACTGAAAAGTTGTTTAGTTAAATTAGGAACAGTGTTCTTTGACGGTGTGTTTGGTCGGTTTTTAAATGTGATGTCGCATGCTAACAAAAACTCATATAAACGTGGAAAGTAGACCCCTTGCTATTGGTTATTCGTATAGAATTAACTGTAGGAATAGTTTGCATTAAATGTAGTTTCAATATTTGCAAGCGATAGTAAAAATAACATATAGGTAACTATTTCTGAGACTGTTGACTTCGCTTGTGAGGATACATATATCAGGCCTCTACTCACGTCGTCTCCATCACGAGTTTGTGATCAGAGTTGTAACTCTCCATCCCCTCCGCTAAAGGAATAATACTATTAGATGACTGGTTGGTACTTCTGCTGAAGTGGATAACTTGTAATTTTTCATTTATATGACAACATTGATATTTTCTTCTTTTTCAGCATGTGCTAGTGAATGTTCCAAATGCACCGGGCCTGCAGCTACCGAATGCTCAGAATGCACAGATGGACACTACTACGTAGCAGCAACTACAACTTGCACAGGTAGCAAACTACTACTATTAATACTACTGCTACTACAACTATTATTATTACAACAACTGCTATTTAAATTATCTGTATAACGTCCACTAACAATAGTTCTACTATTTGAAGCACTAATTAACAGGAGCATACACATACCTAATTTGCATCAGGCACGCGTTAGACTGGACTTTGTTTTTAAACAGACCTGAGCCGGTCTACTGAAATTTGGAAACCTAGTTCCGTGGGTGATACATTTTATTATACAATTGTCAGTGTTAATATTCGTAGTAATTTAAGAGCCTTGTTCTCGGAGGTTCTGTTTGGTCGATTTTTAAATGTAATGTCTCGTGCTAACTAAAATTCATATAAACGAGGTAAGTATACCCCTGGCTATTGTCTATTCATATAGAATGAACTGTAGGAATAGTGGGCATTAAATCGCGTAATGCTACTTTGCAGTTTCAATCATTACAAACGATGGTAAACATAACATATAGGTAACTATTTCTGAGACTGTTGACTACGCTTGTCAGGATAAATATGTCAGGCCTCTACACACATCATCTCCATCACGAGTTTGTGATCAGAGGTGTAACTCTCCATTCCCTCCGCTGAAGGAATAATACTATTAGATGACTGGTTGGTACTTCTGCTGAGGTGGATAACTTGCAATTTTTCATTTATATGACAATATTGATATTTTCTTCTTTTTCAGCATGTGCTACTGAATGTTCCAAATGCACCGGGCCTGCAGCTACCGAATGCTCAGAATGCACAGATGGACACTACTACGTAGCAGCAACTACAACTTGCACAGGTAGCAAACTACTTCTATTAATACTACTACTACTACAACTATTATTATTACAACAGCTGCTGCTGAAGTTATGTGTATAACGTCCACTAACAATAGTACTACTAATTGAAGCACTAATTAACACGAGCGTACACATCCCTAATTTGCATAAGGCACGCGTTAGACTGGACTTTGTTATGAAACAAACCTCCGCCGGTCTACTTCAATTTTGAACCCTGGTTGCGTGGGTGATACATTTTATTTTAAAATGTTCACTCTTAATATTCGTAGTAACCAAACATGTACTGTTATTAATAATTACTTACACTGAAAAGTTGTTTAGTTAAATTAGGAACAGTGTTCTTTGACGGTGTGTTTGGTCGGTTTTTAAATGTGATGTCGCATGCTAACAAAAACTCATATAAACGTGGAAAGTAGACCCCTTGCTATTGGTTATTCGTATAGAATTAACTGTAGGAATAGTTTGCATTAAATGTAGTTTCAATATTTGCAAGCGATAGTAAAAATAACATATAGGTAACTATTTCTGAGACTGTTGACTTCGCTTGTGAGGATACATATATCAGGCCTCTACTCACGTCGTCTCCATCACGAGTTTGTGATCAGAGTTGTAACTCTCCATCCCCTCCGCTAAAGGAATAATACTATTAGATGACTGGTTGGTACTTCTGCTGAAGTGGATAACTTGTAATTTTTCATTTATATGACAACATTGATATTTTCTTCTTTTTCAGCATGTGCTAGTGAATGTTCCAAATGCACCGGGCCTGCAGCTACCGAATGCTCAGAATGCACAGATGGACACTACTACGTAGCAGCAACTACAACTTGCACAGGTAGCAAACTACTACTATTAATACTACTGCTACTACAACTATTATTATTACAACAACTGCTATTTAAATTATCTGTATAACGTCCACTAACAATAGTTCTACTATTTGAAGCACTAATTAACAGGAGCATACACATACCTAATTTGCATCAGGCACGCGTTAGACTGGACTTTGTTTTTAAACAGACCTGAGCCGGTCTACTGAAATTTGGAAACCTAGTTGCGTGGGTGATACATTTTATTATAAAATTGTCAGTGTTAATATTCGTAGTAATTTAGGAGCCTTGTTCTCGGAGGTTCTGTTTAGTCGGTTTTTAAATGTAATGTCTCGTGCTAAAAAAATCCATAAAAACGAGGTAAGTATACTCCTGGCTATTGTCTATTCATATAGAATTAGCTGTAGGAATAGTGGGCATTAAATCGCGTAATGCTACTTTGCAGTTTCAATCATTGCAAACGATGGTAAACATAACATACAGGTAACTATTTCTGAGACTGTTGACTACGCTTGTCAGGATAAATATGTCAGGCCTCTACACACATCATCTCCATCACGAGTTTGAGATCAGCGGTGTAACTCTCCATCCCCTCCGCTGAAGGAATAATACAATTAGATGACTGGTTGGTACTTCTGCTGAGGTGGATAACCTGCAATTTTTCATTTATATAACAATATTGATATTTTCTTCTTTTTCAGCATGTGCTAGTGAATGTTCCAAATGCACCGGGCCTGCAGCTACCGAATGCTCAGAATGCACAGATGGACACTACTACGTAGCAGCAACTACAACTTGCACAGGTAGCAAACTACTACTATTAATACTACTACTACTACAACTATTATTATTACAACAGCTGCTGCTGCAGTTATGTGTATAACGTCAACTAATAATAGTCCTACTACTTGAAGCACTAATTAACACGAGCGTACACATCCCTAATTTGCATAAGTAACCCGTTAGACTGGATTTTGTTATGAAACAGTCCTCCGCCGGTCTACTTCAATTTTGAACCCTGGTTGCGTGGGTAATACATTTTATTTTTAAATGTTCACTATCAATATTCGTAGTAACCAAATATATACTGTTATTAATAATTACTTGCATTTAAAAGTTGTTTATTTAAATTAGGAACAGTGTTCTTGGAGGGTGTGTTTGGTCGGTTTTTAAATGTGATGTCGCATGCTAACAAAAACTCACATAAACGTGGAAAGTAGACCCCTTGCTATTGGCTTTTCGTATAGAATTAACTGTAGAAATAGTTGGCATTAAATGTAGTTTCAATCTTTGCAAACGATGGTAAACATAACATATAGGTAACTATTTCTGAGACTGTTGACTTCGCTTGTCAGGATAAATATGTCAGGCCTCTACTCACGTCGTCTCCATCAAGAGTTTGTGATCAGAGTTGTAACTCTCCATTCCCTCCGCTAAAGGAATAATACTATTAGATGACTGGTTGGTACTTCTGCTGAAGTGGATAATTTGCAATTTTTCATTTATATATGACAATATTGATATTTTCTTCTTTTTCAGCATGTGCTAGTGAATGTTCCAAATGCACCGGGCCTGCAGCTACCGAATGCTCAGAATGCACAGATGGACACTACTACGTAGCAGCAACTACAACTTGCACAGGTAGCAAACTACTACTATTAATACTACTGCTTCTACAACTATTATTATTACAACAACTGTTATTGAAATTATCTGTATAACGTCCACTAACAATAGTTCTACTGTTTGAAGCACTAATTAACAGGAGCATACACATACCTAATTTGCGTCAGGCACGCGTTAGACTGGACTTTGTTTTTAAACAGACCTGAGCCGGTCTACTGAAATTTGGAAACCTAGTTGCGTGGGTGATACATTTTATTGTAAAATTGTCAGTGTTAATATTCGTTTTAATTTAGGAGCCTTGTCCTCGGAGGTTCTGTTTAGTCGGTTTCTAAATGTAATGTCTCGTGCTAACAAAAATTCCTATAAACGAGGTAAGTATACCCCTGGCTATTGTCTATTCATATAGAATTAGCTGTAGGAATAGTGGGCATTAAATCTCGTAATGCTACTTTGCAGTTTCAATCATTGCAAACGATGGTAAACATAATATATAGGTAACTATTTCTGAGACTGTTGACTACGCTTGTCAGGATAAATATGTCAGGCCTCTACACACATCATCTCCATCACGAGTTTGTGATCAGAGGTGTAACTCTCCATCCCCTCCGCTGAAGGAATAATACTATTAGATGAATCGTTGGTACTTCTGCTGAGGTGGATAACTTGCAATTTTTCATTTATGTGACATGATTGATATTTTATTCTTTTTCAGCATGTGCTAGTGAATGTTCCAAATGCACCGGTCCTGCAGCTACCGAATGCTCAGAATGCACAGATGGACACTACTACGTAGCAGCAACTACAACTTGCACAGGTAGCAAACTACTACTATTAATACTACTGATACTACAACTATTATTATTACAACATCTGCTATTGAAATTATCTGTATAACGTCCACTAACAATAGTTCTACTATTTGAAGCACTAATTAACAGGAGCATACACATTCCTAATTTCCATCAGGCACGCGTTAGACTGGACTTTGTTTTTAAACAGACCTGAGCCGGTCTACTGAAATTTGGAAACCTAGTTGCGTGGGAGATACATTTTATTATAAAATTGTCAGTGTTAATATTCTTAGTAATTTAGTAGCCTTGTTCTCGGAGATTCTGTTTGGTCGGTTTTTAAATGTAATGTCTCGTACTAAAAAAAATTCATATAAACGAGGTAAGTATACCCCTGGCTATTGTTTATTCATATAGAATTAGCTGTAGGAATAGTGGGCATTAAATCGCGTAATGCTACTTTGCAGTTTCAATCATTGCAAACGATGGAAAACATAACATATAAGTAACTATTTATGAGACTGTTGACTACGCTTGTCAGGATAAATATGTCAGGCCTCTACACACATCATCTCCATCACGAGTTTGTGATCAGAGGTGTAACTCTCCATTCTCTCCGATGAAGGAATAATACTATTAGATGACTGGTTGGTACTTCTGCTGAGGTGGATAACTTGAAATTTTTCATTTATGTGACAATATTGATATTTTCTTCTTTTTCAGCATGTGCTAGTGAATGTTCCAAATGCACCGGGCCTGCAGCTACCGAATGCTCAGAATGCACAGATGGACACTACTACGTAGCAGCAACTACAACTTGCACAGGTAGCAAACTACTACTATTAATACTACTACTACTACTACAACTATTATTATTACAACAACTGCTGCTCAAGTTAAGTGTATAACGTCCACTAACAATAGTACTACTACTTGAAGCACTAATTAACACGAGCGTACACATCCCTAATTTGCATAAGGCACGCGTTAGACTGGACTTTGTTATGAAACAGACCTCCGCCGGTCTACTTTAATTTTGAACCCTGGTTGCGTGGGTGATACATTTTATTTTTAAATGTTCACTCTTAATATTCGTAGTAACCAAATATGTACTGTTATTAATAATTACTTGCACTTAAAAGTTTTTTACTTAAATTAGGAACAGAGTTCTTGGAGGGTGTGTTTGGTCGGTTTTTAAAAGTGATGTCGCATGCTAACAAAAACTCACATAAACGTGGAAAGTAGACACCTTGCTATTGGGTTTTCGTATATAATTAACTGTAGGAATAGTTGGCATTAAATGTAGTTTCAATCTTTGCAAAACGATGTTAAACATAACATATAGGTAACTATTTCTGAGACTGTTGACTTCGCTTGTGAGGATAAATATGTCAGGCCTCTACTCACGTCGTCTTCATCACGAGTTTGTGATCAGAGTTGTAACTCTCCATCCCCTCCGCTAAAGGAATAATACTATTTGATGACTGGTTTGTACTTCTGCTGAAGTGGATAACTTGCAATTTTTCATTTATGTGACAATATTGATATTTTCTTCTTTTTCAGCATGTGCTAGTGAATGTTCCAAATGCACCGGTCCTGCAGCTACCGAATGCTCAGAATGCACAGATGGACACTACTACGTAGCAGCAACTACAACTTGCACAGGTAGCAAACTACTACTATTAATACTACTGATACTACAACTATTATTATTACAACATCTGCTATTGAAATTATCTGTATAACGTCCACTAACAATAGTTCTACTATTTGAAGCACTAATTAACAGGAGCATACACATTCCTAATTTCCATCAGGCACGCGTTAGACTGGACTTTGTTTTTAAACAGACCTGAGCCGGTCTACTGAAATTTTGAAACCTAGTTGCGTGGGAGATACATTTTATTATAAAATTGTCAGTGTTAATATTCTTAGTAATTTAGGAGCCTTGTTCTCGGAGGTTCTGTTTGGTCGGTTTTTAAATGTAATGTCTCGTACTAAAAAAAATTCATATAAACGAGGTAAGTATACCCCTGGCTTTTGTTTATTCATATAGAATTAGCTGTAGGAATATTGGGCATTAAATCGCGTAATGCTACTTTGCAGTTTCAATCATTGCAAACGATGGAAAACATAACATATAGGTAACTATTTATGAGACTGTTGACTACGCTTGTCAGGATAAATATGTCAGGCCTCTACACACATCATCTCCATCACGAGTTTGTGATCAGAGGTGTAACTCTCCATCCCCTCCGATGAAGGAATAATACTATTAGATGACTGGTTGGTACTTCTGCTGAGGTGGATAACTTGAAATTTTTCATTTATGTGACAATATTGATATGTTCTTCTTTTTCAGCATGTGCTAGTGAATGTTCCAAATGCACCGGGCCTGCAGCTACCGAATGCTCAGAATGCACAGATGGACACTACTACGTAGCAGCAACTACAACTTGCACAGGTAGCAAACTACTACTATTAATACTACTACTACTACTACAACTATTATTATTACAACAACTGCTGCTCAAGTTATGTGTATAACG
Organism: Escarpia spicata; assembly: GCA_963995525.1. Classification (NCBI taxonomy): domain Eukaryota; kingdom Metazoa; phylum Annelida; class Polychaeta; order Sabellida; family Siboglinidae; genus Escarpia; species Escarpia spicata. The sequence goes on along the minus strand of OZ023209.1, from coordinate 19,712,820 downwards.
TCCACTAACAATAGTACTACTACTTGAAGCACTAATTAACACGAGCGTACACATCCCTAATTTGCATAAGGCACGCGTTAGACTGGACTTTGTTATGAAACATACCTCCGCCGGTCTACTTTAATTTTGAACCCTGGTTACGTGGGTGATACATTTTATTTTTAAATGTTCACTCTTAATATTCGTAGTAACCAAATATGTACTGTTATTAATAATTACTTGCACTTAAAAGTTGTTTACTTAAATTAGGAACAGTGTTCTTGGAGGGTGTGTTTGGTCGGTTTTTAAATGTGATGTCGCATGCTAACAAAAACTCACATAAACGTGGAAAGTAGACACCTTGCTATTGAGTTTTCGTATATAATTAACTGTATGAATAGTTGCCATTAAATGTAGTTTCAATCTTTGCAAAACGATGTTAAACATAACATATAGGTAACTATTTATGAGACTGTTGACTTCGCTTGTGAGGATAAATATGTCAGGCCTCTACTCACGTCGTCTCCATCACGAGTTTGTGATCAGAGTTGTAACTCTCCATCCCCTCCGCTAAAGGAATAATACTATTAGATGACTGGTTGGTACTTCTGCTGAGGTGGATAACTTGAATTTTTTCATTTATGTGACAATATTGATATTTTCTTCTTTTTCAGCATGTGCTAGTGAATGTTCCAAATGCACCGGGCCTGCAGCTACCGAATGCTCAGAATGCACAGATGGACACTACTACGTAGCAGCAACTACAACTTGCACAGGTAGCAAACTACTACTATTAATACTACTACTACTACTACAACTATTATTATTACAACAACTGCTGCTCAAGTTATGTGTATAACGTCCACTAACAATAGTACTACTACTTGAAGCACTAATTAACACGAGCGTACACATCCCTAATTTGCATAAGGCACGCGTTAGACTGGACTTTGTTATGAAACAGATCTCCGCCGGTCTACTTTAATTTTGAACACTGGTTGCGTGGGTGATACATTTTATTTTAAAATGTTCACTGTTAATATTCGTAGTAACCAAATATGTACTGTTATTAATAATTACTTGCACTGAAAAGTTGTTTAGTTCAATTAGGAACATTGTTCTTGGAGGGTGTATTTCGTCGGTTTTTAAATGTGATGTCGCATGCTAACAAAAACTCACATAAACGTGGAAAGTAGACCCCTTGCTATTGGCTATTCGTATAGAATTATCTGTAGGAATAGTTGGCATTAAATGTAGTTTCAATCTTTGCAAACGATGGTACACATAACATATAGGTAACTATTACTCAGATTGTTGACTTTGCTTGTAAGGATAAATATGTCGGGCCTCTACTCACGTCGTCTCCATCACGAGTTTGTGATCAGAGATGTAACTCTCCATCCCCTCCGCTAAAGGAATAATACTATTAGATGACTGGTTGGTACTTCTGCTGAAGTGGATAACTTGCAATTTTTCATTTATGTGACAATATTGATATTTTCTACTTTTTCAGCATGTGCTAGTGAATGTTCCAAATGCACCGGGCCTGCAGCTACCGAATGCTCAGAATGCACAGATGGACACTACTACGTAGGAGCAACTACAACTTGCACAGGTAGCAAACTACTACTATTAATACTACTGCTACTACAACTATTATTATTACAACAACCGCTATTGAAATTATCTGTATAACGTCCGCTAACAATAGTTCTACTATTTCAAGTACTAATTAACAGGAGCATACACATACCTAATTTGCATCAGGCACGCGTTAGACTGGACTTTGTTTTTAAACAGACCTGAGCCGGTCTGCTAAAATTTGGAAACCTAGTTGCGTGGGAGATACATTTTATTATAAAATTGTCAGTGTTAATATTCGTTGTAATTTAGGAGCCTTGTTCTCGGAGGTTCTGTTTGGTCGATTTATAAATGTAATGTCTCGTGCTAACAAAAATTCATATAAACGAGGTAAGTATACCCCTGGCTACTGTCTATTCATATAGAATTAGCTGTAGGAATAGTGGGCATTAAATCGCGTAATGCTACTTTGCAGTTTCAATCATTGCAAACGATGGAAAACATAATATATAGGTAACTATTTATGAGACTGTTGACTACGCTTGTCAGGATAAATATGTCAGGCCTCTACACACATCATCTCCATCACGAGTTTGTGATCAGAGGTGTAACTCTCCATCCCCTCCGCTAAAGGAATAATACTATTAGATGACTGGTTGGTACTTCTGCTGAGGTGGATAACTTGACATTTTTCATTTATGTGACAATATTGATATTTTCTTCTTTTTCAGCATGTGTTAGTGAATGTTCCAAATGCACCGGGCCTGCAGCTACCGAATGCTCAGAATGCACAGATGGACACTACTACGTAGCAGCAACTACAACTTGCACAGGTAGCAAACTACTACTATTAATACTACTACTACTACTACAACTATTATTATTACAACAACTGCTGCTCAAGTTATGTGTATAACGTCCACTAACAATAGTACTACTACTTGAAGCACTAATTAACACGAGCGTACACATCCCTAATTTGCATAAGGCACGCGTTAGACTGGACTTTGTTATGAAACAGACCTCCGCCGGTCTACTTTAATTTTGAACCCTGGTTACGTGGGTGATAAATTTTATTTTTAAATGTTCACTCTTAATATTCGTAGTAACCAAATATGTACTGTTATTAATAATTACTTGCACTTAAAAGTTGTTTACTTAAATTAGGAACAGTGTTCTTGGAGTGTGTGTTTGGTCGGTTTTTAAATGTGATGTCGCATGCTAACAAAAACTCACATAAACGTGGAAAGTAGACACCTTGCTATTGAGTTTTCGTATATAATTAACTGTAGGAATAGTTGGCATTAAATGTAGTTTCAATCTTTGCAAAACGATGTTAAACATAACATATAGGTAACTATTTATGAGACTGTTGACTTCGCTTGTGAGGATAAATATGTCAGGCCTCTACTCACGTCGTCTCCATCACGAGTTTGTGTTCAGAGTTGTAACTCTACATCCCCTCCGCTAAATGAATAATACTATTAGATGACTGGTTGGTACTTCTGCTGAGGTGGATAACTTGAAATTTTTCATTTATGTGACAATATTGATATTTTCTTCTTTTTCAGCATGTGCTAGTGAATGTTCCAAATGCACCGGGCCTGCAGCTACCGAATGCTCAGAATGCACAGATGGACACTACTACGTAGCAGCAACTACAACTTGCACAGGTAGCAAACTACTACTATTAATACTACTACTACTACTACTACAAATATTATTATTACAACAACTGCTGCTCAAGTTATGTGTATAACGTCCACTAACAATAGTACTACTACTTGAAGCACTAATTAACACGAGCGTACACATCCCTAATTTGCATAAGGCACGCGTTAGACTGGACTTTGTTATGAAACAGACCTCCGCCGGTCTACTTTAATTTTGAACCCTGGTTGCGTTGGTGATACATTTTATTTTTAAATGTTCACTCTTAATATTCGTAGTAACCAAATATGTACTGTTATTAATAATTACTTCCACTTAAAAGTTGTTTACTTAAATTAGGAACAGTGTTCTTGGAGGGTGTGTTTGGTCGGTTTTTAAATGTGATGTCGCATGCTAACAAAAACTCACATAAACGTGGAAAGTAGACACCTTGCTATTGGCTTTTCTTATATAATTAACTGTAGGAATAGTTGCCATTAAATGTAGTTTCAATATTTGCAAACGATGTTAAACATAACATATAGGTAACTATTTCTGAGACTGTTGACTTCGCTTGTGAGGATAAATATGTCAGGCCTCTACTCACGTCGTCTCCATCACGAGTTTGTGATCAGAGTTGTAACTCTCCATCCCCTCCGCTAAAGAAATAATAATATTGGATGACTGGTTTGTACTTCTGCTGAAGTGGATAACTTGCAATTTTTCATTTATATGACAATATTGATATTTTCTTCTTTTTCAGCATGTGCTAGTGAATGTTCCAAATGCACCGGTCCTGCAGCTACCGAATGCTCAGAATGCACAGATGGACACTACTACGTAGCAGCAACTACAACTTGCACAGGTAGCAAACTACTACTATTAATACTACTGCTACTACAACTATTATTATTACAACATCTGCTATTGAAATTATCTGTATAACGTCCACTAACAATAGTTCTACTATTTGAAGCACTAATTAACAGGAGCATACACATTCCTAATTTGCATCAGGCACGCGTTAGACTGGACTTTGTTTTTAAACAGACCTGAGCCGGTCTACTGAAATTTGGAAACCTAGTTGCGTGGGAGATATATTTTATTATAAAATTGTCAGTGTTAATATTCGTAGTAATTTAGGAGCCTTGTTCTCGGAGGTTCTGTTTGGTCGGTTTTTAAATGTAATGTCTCGTACTAAAAAGAATACATATAACCGAGGTAAGTATACCCCTGGCTATTGTTTATTCATATAGAATTATCTGTAGGAATGGTGGGCATTAAATCGCGTAATGCTACTTTGCAGTTTCAATCATTGCAAACGATGGTAAACATAACATATAGGTAACTATTTCTGAGACTGTTGACTACGCTTGTCAGGATAAATATGTCAGGCCTCTACACACTTCATCTCCATCACGAGTTTGTGATCAGAGGTGTAACTCTCCATCCCCTCCGCTGAAGGAATAATACTATTAGATGACTGGTTGGTACTTCTGCTGAGGTGGATAACTTGCAATTTTTCATTTATATGACAATACTGATATTTTCTTCTTTTTCAGCATGTGCTAGTGAATGTTCCAAATGCACAGGGCCTGCAGCTACCGATTGCTCAGAATGCACAGATGGACACTACTACGTAGCAGCAACTACAACTTGCACAGGTAGCAAACTACTACTATTAATACTACTGCTACTACAACTATTATTATTACAACATCTGCTATTGAAATTATCTGTATAACGTCCACTAACAATAGTTCTACTATTTGAAGAACTAATTAACAGGAGCATACACATTCCTAATTTGCATCAGGCACACGTTAGACTGGATTTTGTTTTTAAACAGACCTGAGCCGGTCTACTGAAATTTGGAAACCTAGTTGCGTGGGAGATACATTTTATTATAAAATGTTCAGTGTTAATATTCGTAGTAATTTAGGAGCCTTATTCTCGGAGGTTCTGTTTGGTCGGTTTTTAAATGTATTGTCTCGTACTAAAAAAAATTCATATAAACGAGGTAAGTATACCCCTGGCTATTGTTTATTCATATATAATTATCTCTAGGAATAGTGGGCATTAAATCGCGTAATGCTACTTTGCAGTTTCAATCATTGCAAACGATGGTAAACATAACATATAGGTTACTATTTCTGAGACTGTTGACTACGCTTGTCAGGATAAATATGTCAGGCCTCTACACACTTCATCTCCATCACGAGTTTGTGATCAGAGGTGTAACTCTCCATCCCCTCCGCTGAAGGAATAATACTATTAGATGACTGGTTGGTACTTCTGCTGAGGTGGATAACTTGCAATTTTTCATTTATATGACAATATTGATATTTTCTTCTTTTTCAGCATGTGCTAGTGAATGTTCCAAATGCACAGGGCCTGCAGCTACCGAATGCTCAGAATGCACAGATGGACACTACTACGTAACAGCAACTACAACTTGCACAGGTAGCAAACTACTTCTATTAATACTACTACTACTACAACTATTATTATTACAACACCTGCTGCTGAAGTTATGTGTATAACGTCCACTAACAATAGTACTACTATTTGAAGCACTAATTAACACGAGCGTACACATCCCTAATTTGCATAAGGCACGCGTTAGACTGGACTTTGTTATGAAATAGACCTTCGCCGGTCTACTTCAATTTTGAACCCTGGTTGCGTGGGTGATACATTTTATTTTAAAATGTTCACTGTTAATATTCGTAGTAACCAAACATGTACTGTTATTAATAATTACTTGCACTGAAAAGTTGTTTAGTTCAATTAGGAACAGTGTTCTTGGAGGGTGTATTTCGTCGGTTTTTAAATGTGATGTCGCATGCTAACAAAAACTCACATAAACGTGGAAAGTAGACCCCTTGCTATTGGCTATTCGTATAGAATTATCTGTAGGAATAGTTGGCATTAAATGTAATTTCAATCTTTGCAAACGATGGTACACATAACATATAGGTAACTATTACTCAGACTGTTGACTTTGCTTGTAAGGATAAATATGTCGGGCCTCTACTCACGTCGTCTCCATCACGAGTTTGTGATCGGAGATGTAACTCTCCATCCCCTCCGCTAAAGGAATAATACTATTAGATGACTGGTTGGTACTTCTGCTGAAGTGGATAACTTACAATTTTTCATTTATGTGACAATATTGATATTTTCTTCTTTTTCAGCATGTGCTAGTGAATGTTCCAAATGCACCGGGCCTGCAGCTACCGAATGCTCAGAATGCACAGATGGACACTACTACGTAGGAGTAACTACAACTTGCACAGGTAGCAAACTACTACTATTAATACTACTGCTACTACAACTATTATTATTACAACAACCGCTATTGAAATTATCTGTATAACGTCCGCTAACAATAGTTCTACTATTTCAAGTACTAATTAACAGGAGCACACACATACCTAATTTGCATCAGGCACGCGTTAGACTGGACTTTGTTTTTAAACAGACCTGTGCCGGTCATCTAAAATTTGGAAACCTAGTTGCGTGGGAGATACATTTTATTATAAAACTGTCAGTGTTAATATTCGTTGTAATTTAGGAGCCTTGTTCTCGGAGATTCTGTTTGGTCGATTTATAAATGTAATGTCTCGTGCTAACAAAAATTCATATAAACGAGGTAAGTATACCCCTGGCTACTGTCTGTTCATATAGAATTAGCTGTAGGAATAGTGGGCATTAAATCCCGTAATGCTACTTAGCAGTTTCAATCATTGCAAACGATGGTAAGCATAACATACAGGTAACTATTTATGAGACTGTTGACTACGCTTGTCAGGATAAATATGTCAGGCCTCTACACACATCATCTCCATCACGAGTTTGTGATCAGAGGTGTAACTCTCCATCCCCTCCGCTGAAGAAATAATACTACTAGATGACTGATTGGTACTTCTGCTGAGGTGGATAACTTGCAATTATTCATTTATATGACAATATTGATATTTTCTTCTTTTTCAGCATGTGCTAGTGAATGTTCCAAATGCACCGGGCCTGCAGCTACCGAATGCTCAGAATGCACAGATGGACACTACTACGTAGCAGCAACTACTACTTGCACAGGTAGCAAACTACTACTATTAATACTACTGCTACTACAACTATTATTATTATTACAACAACTGCTATTGAAATTATCTGTATAACGTCTACTAACAATAGTTCTACTATTTGAAGCACTAATTAACAGGAGCATGCACATTCCTAATTTGCATCAGGCACGCGTTAGACTGGACTTTGTTATGAAACAGACCTCCGCCGGTCTACTTTAATTTTGAACCCTGGTTGCGTGGGTGATACATTTTATTTTTAAATGTTCACTCTTAATATTCGTAGTAACCAAATATGTACTGTTATTAATAATTACTTGCACTTAAAAGTTGTTTACTTAAATTAGGAACAGTGTTCTTGGAGGGTGTGTTTGGTCGGTTTTTAAATGTGATGTCGCATGCTAACAAAAAACTCACATAAACGTGGAAAGTAGACCCCTTGCTATTGGCTATTCGTATAGAATTAACTGTAGGAATAGTTGGCATTAAAAGTAGTTTCAATCATTGCAAACGATGGTAAACATAACATATAGGTAACTATTTCTGAGACTGTTGACTTCGCTTGTGAGGATAAATATGTCAGGCCTCTACTGAAGTCGTCTGCATCACGAGTTTGTGATCAGAGTTGTAACTCTCCATCCCCTCCGCTAAATGAATAATACTATTAGATGACTGGTTGGTACTTCTGCTGAAGTGGATAACTTGCAATTTTTCATTTATATGACAATATTGAAATGATCTTCTTTTTCAGCATGTGCTAGTGAATGTTCCAAATGCACCGGGCCTGCAGCTACCGAATGCTCAGAATGCACAGATGGACACTACTACGTAGGAGTAACTACAACTTGCACAGGTAGCAAACTACTACTATTAATACTACTGCTACTACAACTATTATTATTACAACAACCGCTATTGAAATTATCTGTATAACGTCCGCTAACAATAGTTCTACTATTTCAAGTACTAATTAACAGGAGCACACACATACCTAATTTGCATCAGGCACGCGTTAGACTGGACTTTGTTTTTAAACAGACCTGTGCCGGTCATCTAAAATTTGGAAACCTAGTTGCGTGGGAGATACATTTTATTATAAAACTGTCAGTGTTAATATTCGTTGTAATTTAGGAGCCTTGTTCTCGGAGATTCTGTTTGGTCGATTTATAAATGTAATGTCTCGTGCTAACAAAAATTCATATAAACGAGGTAAGTATACCCCTGGCTACTGTCTGTTCATATAGAATTAGCTGTAGGAATAGTGGGCATTAAATCCCGTAATGCTACTTAGCAGTTTCAATCATTGCAAACGATGGTAAGCATAACATACAGGTAACTATTTATGAGACTGTTGACTACGCTTGTCAGGATAAATATGTCAGGCCTCTACACACATCATCTCCATCACGAGTTTGTGATCAGAGGTGTAACTCTCCATCCCCTCCGCTGAAGAAATAATACTACTAGATGACTGATTGGTACTTCTGCTGAGGTGGATAACTTGCAATTATTCATTTATATGACAATATTGATATTTTCTTCTTTTTCAGCATGTGCTAGTGAATGTTCCAAATGCACCGGGCCTGCAGCTACCGAATGCTCAGAATGCACAGATGGACACTACTACGTAGCAGCAACTACTACTTGCACAGGTAGCAAACTACTACTATTAATACTACTGCTACTACAACTATTATTATTATTACAACAACTGCTATTGAAATTATCTGTATAACGTCTACTAACAATAGTTCTACTATTTGAAGCACTAATTAACAGGAGCATGCACATTCCTAATTTGCATCAGGCACGCGTTAGACTGGACTTTGTTATGAAACAGACCTCCGCCGGTCTACTTTAATTTTGAACCCTGGTTGCGTGGGTGATACATTTTATTTTTAAATGTTCACTCTTAATATTCGTAGTAACCAAATATGTACTGTTATTAATAATTACTTGCACTTAAAAGTTGTTTACTTAAATTAGGAACAGTGTTCTTGGAGGGTGTGTTTGGTCGGTTTTTAAATGTGATGTCGCATGCTAACAAAAAACTCACATAAACGTGGAAAGTAGACCCCTTGCTATTGGCTATTCGTATAGAATTAACTGTAGGAATAGTTGGCATTAAAAGTAGTTTCAATCATTGCAAACGATGGTAAACATAACATATAGGTAACTATTTCTGAGACTGTTGACTTCGCTTGTGAGGATAAATATGTCAGGCCTCTACTGAAGTCGTCTGCATCACGAGTTTGTGATCAGAGTTGTAACTCTCCATCCCCTCCGCTAAATGAATAATACTATTAGATGACTGGTTGGTACTTCTGCTGAAGTGGATAACTTGCAATTTTTCATTTATATGACAATATTGAAATGATCTTCTTTTTCAGCATGTGCTAGTGAATGTTCCAAATGCACCGGGCCTGCAGCTACCGAATGCTCAGAATGCACAGATGGACACTACTACGTAGCAGCAACTACAACTTGCACAGGTAGCAAACTACTACTATTAATACTACTACTGCTACTACAACTATTATTATTACTAAAACTGCTATTGAAATTATCTGTATAACGTCCACTAACAATAGTTCTACTATTTGAAGCACTAATTATCAGGAGCATACACATACCTAATTTGCATCAGGCACGCGTTAGACTGGACTTTGTTATGAAACAGACCTCCGCCGGTCTACTTAAATTTTGAACCCTGGTTGCGTGGGTGATACATTTTATTTTAAAATATTCACTCTTAATATTCGTAGTTACCAAACATGTACAGTTATTAATAATTACTTGCACTGAAAAGTTGTTTAGTTAAATTAGGAACAGTGTTCTTGGGGGGTGTGTTTGGTCGGTTTTTATATGTGATGTCGCATGCTAACAAAAACTCACATAAACGTGAAAAGTAGACCCCTTGCTATTGGCTATTCGAATAGAATTAACTGTAGGAATAGTTGGCATTAAATGTAGTTTCAATCTTTGCAAACGATTGTAAACATAACATATTGGTAACTATTTATGAGACTGTTGACTTCGCTTGTGAGGATAAATATGTCAGGCCTCTACACACATCATCTCCATCACGAGTTTGTGATCAGAGTTGTAACTCTCCATCCCCTCCGCTAAAGGAATAATACTATTAGATGACTTGTTGGTACTTCTGCTGAAGTGGATAACTTGCAATTTTTCATTTATATGACAATATTGATATTTTCTTCTTTTTCAGCATGTGCTAGTGAATGTTCCAAATGCACCGGGCCTGCAGCTACCGAATGCTCAGAATGCACAGATGGACACTACTACGTAGCAGCAACTACAACTTGCACAGGTAGCAAACTACTACTATTAATACTACTGCTACTACAACTATTATTATCACAACAACTGCTATTGAAATTATCTGTATAACGTCCACTAACAATAGTTCTACTCTTTGAAGCACTAATTAACAGGAGCATACACATACCTAATTTGCATCAGGCACGCGTTAGACTGGACTTTGTTTATAAACAGACCTGAACCGGTCTACTGAAATTTGGAAACCTAGTTGCGTGGGTGATACATTTTATATAAAAAATGGTCAGTGTTAATATTCGTTGTAATTTAGGAGCCTTGTTCTCGTAGGTTCTGTTTTGTTGGTTTTTAAATGTAATGTCTCGTGCTAACAAAAATTCATATAAACGAGGTAAGTATTCCCCTGGCTATTGTCTATTCATATAGAATTACCTGTAGGAATAGTGGCCATTAAATCGTGTAATGCTACTTTGCAGTTTCAATCATTGCAAACGATGGTAAACATAACATATAGGTAACTATTTCTGAGACTGTTGACTACGCTTGTCAGGATAAATATGTCAGGCCTCTACACACATCATCTCCATCACGAGTTTGTGATCAGAGGTGTAACTCTCCATCCCCTCCGCTGAAGGAATAATACTATTAGATGACTAGTTGGTACTTCTGCTGAGGTGGATAACTTGCAATTTTTCATATATATGACAATATTGATATTTTCTTCGTTTTCAGCATGTGCTAGTGAATGTTCCAAATGCACCGGGCCTGCAGCTACCGAATGCTCAGAATGCACAGATGGACACTACTACGTAGCAGCAACTACAACTTGCACAGGTAGCAAACTACTATTATTAATACTACTACTACTACAACTATTATTATTACAACAGCTGCTGCTGAAGTTATGTGTATAACGTCCCCTAACAATAGTACTACTACTTGAAGAACTAATTAACACGAGCGTACAAATCCCTAATTTGCATAAGGCACGCGTTAGACTGGACTTTGTTATGAAACAGACCTCCGCCGGTCTACTTCAATTTTGAACCCTGGTTGCGTGAGTGATACATTTTATTTTAAAATGTTCACTCTTAATATTCGTAGTAACCAAACATGTAGTGTTATTAATAATTACTTGCACTGAAAAGTTGTTTAGTTAAATTAGGAAAAGTGTTCTTTGAGGGTGTGTTTGTTCGGTTTTTAAATGTGATGTCGCATGCTAACAAAAACTCACATAAACGTGGAAAGTAGACCCCTTGCTATTGGCTTTTCGTATAGAATTAACTGTAGGAATAGTTGGCATTAAATGTAGTTTCAATCTTTGCAAACGATGGTAAACATAACATATAGGTAACTATTTCTGAGACTGTTGACTTCGCTTGTGAGGATAAATATGTCAGGCCTCTACTCACGTCGTCTCCATCACGAGTTTGTGATCAGAGTTGTAACTCTCCATCACCTCCGCTAAAGGAATAATACTATTAGATGACTGGTTGGTACTTCTGCTGAAGTGGATAACTTGCAATTTTTCATTTATAAATGACAATGTTGATATTTTCTTATTTTTCAGCATGTGCTAGTGAATGTTCCAAATGCACCGGGCCTGCAGCTACCGAATGCTCAGAATGCACAGATGGACACTACTACGTAGCAGCAACTACAACTTGCACAGGTAGCAAACTACTACTATTAATACTACTGCTACTACAACTATTATTATTACAACAACTGCTATTGAAATTATCTGTATAACGTCCACTAACAATAGTTCTACTATTTGAAGCACTAATTAACAGGAGCATACACATATGTAATTTGCATCAGTCACGCTTTAGACTGGACTTTATTTATAAACATACCTTAGCCGGTCTACTGAAATTTGGAAAACTAGTTGCGTGGGTGATACATTTTATTATAAAATTGTCAGTGTTAATATTCGTAGTAATTTAGGAGCCTTGTTCTCGGAGGTTCTGTTTGGTCGGTTTTTAAATGTAATGTCTCGGGCTAACAAAAATTCATATAAACGAGGTAAGTATACCCCTGGCTATTGTCTATTCATATAGAATTACATGTAGGAATAGTGGGCATTAAATCGCGTAATGCTACTTTGCAGTTTCAATCATGGCAAACGATGGTAAACATAACATATAGTTAGCTATTTCTGAGACTGTTGACTTCGCTTGTGAGGATAAATATATCAGGCCTCTATTCACGTCGTCTCTATCACGATTTTGTGATCAGAGTTGTAACTCTCCATCCCCTCCGCTAAAGGAATAATACTATTACATGACTGGTTGGTACTTCTGCTGAAGTGGATAACTTGCAATTTTTCATTTATATGACAACATTGATATTTTCTTCATTTTCAGCATGTGCTAGTGAATGTTCCAAATGCACCGGGCCTGCAGCTACCGAATGCTCAGAATGCACAGATGGACACTACTACGTAGCAGCAACTACAACTTGCACAGGTAGCAAACTACTACTATTAATACTACTGCTACTACAACTATTATTATTACAACTGTTATTGAAATTATCTGTATAACGTCCACTAACAATAGTTCTACTATTTGAAGCACTAATTAACAGGAGCATACACATATGTAATTTGCATCAGTCACGCTTTAGACTGGATTTTATTTATAAACAGACCTTAGCCGGTCTACTGAAATTTGGAAAACTAGTTGCGTGGGTGATACATTTTATTATAAAATTGTCAGTGTTAATATTCGTAGTAATTTAGGAGCCTTGTTCTCGGAGGTTCTGTTTGGTCGGTTTTTAAATGTAATGTCTCGTGCTAACAAAAATTCATATAAACGAGGTAAGTATACCCCTGGCTATTGTCTATTCATATAGAATTAGCTGTAGGAATAGTGGGCATTAAATCGCGTAATGCTACTTTGCAGTTTCAATCATGGCAAACGATGGTAAACATAACATATAGGTAACTATTTCTGAGACTGTTGACTTCGCTTGTGAGGATAAGTATGTCAGGCCTCTACTCACGTCGTCTCCATCACGAGTTTGTGATCAGAGGTGTAACTCTCCATCCCCTCCCCTGAAGGAATGATACTATTAGATGACTGGTTGGTACTTCTGCTGTGGTGGATAACTTGCAATTTTTCAATTATATGACAATATTGATATTTTCTTCATTTTCAGCATGTGCTAGTGAATGTTCCAAATGCACCGGGCCTGCAGCTACCGAATGCTCAGAATGCACAGATGGACACTACTACGTAGCAGCAACTACAACTTGCACAGGTAGCAAACTACTACTATTAATACTACTGCTACTACAACTATTATTATTACAACAACTGCTATTGAAATTATCTGTATAACGTCCACTAACAATAGTTCTACTATTTGAAGAACTAATTAACAGGAGCATACACATATGTAATTTGCATCAGTCACGCTTTAGACTGGACTTTATTTATAAACATACCTTAGACGGTCTACTGAAATTTGGAAACCTAGTTGCGTGGGTGATACATTTTATTATAAAATTGTCAGTGTTAATATTCGTAGTAATTTAGGAGCCTTGTTCTCGGAGGTTCTGTTTAGTCGGTTTTTAAATGTAATATCTAGTGCTAACAAAAATGTATATAAACGAAGTAAGTATACCCCTGGCTATTGTCTATTCATATAGAATTAGCTGTAGGAATAGTGGGCATTAAATCACGTAATGCTACTTTGCAGTTTCAATCATGGCAAACGATGGTAAACATAACATATAGGTAACTATTTCAGAGACTGTTGACTACGCTTGTCAGGATAAATATGTCAGGCCTCTACACACATCATCTCCATCACGAGTTTGTGATCAGAGTTGTAACTCTCCATCCCCTCCGCTAAAGGAATAATACTATTAGATGACTTGTTGGTACTTCTGCTGAAGTGGATAACTTGCAATTTTTCATTTATATGACAATATTGATATTTTCTTCTTTTTCAGCATGTGCTAGTGAATGTTCCAAATGCACCGGGCCTGCAACTACCGAATGCTCAGAATGCACAGATGGACACTACTACGTAGCAGCAACGACAACTTGCACAGGTAGCAAACTACTACTATTAATACTACTGCTACTACAACTATTATTATTACAACAACTGCTATTAAAATTATCTGTATAACGTCCATTAACAATAGTTCTACTATTTGAAGCACTAATTAACAGGAGTATACACATCCCTAATTTGCATAAGGCACGCGTTAGAATGGACTTTGTTGTGAAACAGACCTCCGCCGATCTACTTAAATTTTGAACCCTGGTTGCGTGGGTGATACTTTTTATTTTAAAATGTTCACTCTTAATATTCGTAGTAACCAAACATATACAGTTATTAATAATTACTTGCACTGAAAAGTTGTTTAGTTAAATTAGGAACACTGTTTTTGGAGGGTGTGTTTGGTCAGTTTTTAAATGTGATGTCGCATGCTAACAAAAACTCACATAAACGTGGAAAGTAGACCCCTTGCTATTGGCTATTCGTATAGAATTAACTGTAGGAATAGTTGGCATTAAAAGTAGTTTCAATCATTGCAAACGATGGTAAACATAATATATAGGTAACTATTTCTGAGACTGTTGACTTCGCTTGTGAGGATAAATATGTCAGGCCTCTACTGAAGTCGTCTCCATCACGAGTTTGTGATCGGAGTTGTAACTCTCCATCCCCTCCGCTAAATGAATAATACTATTAGATGACTGGTTGGTACTTCTGCTGAAGTGGATAACTTGCAATTTTTCATTTATATGACAATATTGAAATGATCTTCTTTTTCAGCATGTGCTAGTGAATGTTCCAAATGCACCGGGCCTGCAGCTACCGAATGCTCAGAATGCACAGATGGACACAACTACGTAGCAGCAACTACAACTTGCACAGGTAGCAAACTACTACTATTAATACTACTACTGCTACTACAACTATTATTATTACTAAAACTGCTATTGAAATTATCTGTATAACGTCCACTAACAATAGTTCTACTATTTGAAGCACTAATTATCAGGAGCATACACATACCTAATTTGCATCAGGCACGCGTTAGAATGGACTTTGTTATGAAACAGACCTCCGCCGGTCTACTTAAATTTTGAACCCTGGTTGCGTGGGTGATACATTTTATTTTAAAATATTCACTCTTAATATTCGTAGTTACCAAACATGTACAGTTATTAATAATTACTTGCACTGAAAAGTTGCTTAGTTAAATTAGGAACAGTGTTCTTGGAGGGTGTGTTTGGTCGGTTTTTATATGTGATGTCGCATGCTAACAAAAACTCACATAAACGTGAAAAGTAGACCCCTTGCTATTGGCTATTCGAATAGAATTAACTGTAGGAATAGTTGGCATTAAATGTAGTTTCAATCTTTGCAAACGATTGTAAACATAACATATTGGTAACTATTTATGAGACTGTTGACTTCGCTTGTGAGGATAAATATGTCAGGCCTCTACTCACGTCGTCTCCATCACAAGTTTGTGATCAGAGTTGTAACTCTCCATCCCCTCCGCTGAAGGAATAATACTATTAGATGACTGGTTGGTACTTCTGCTGAAGTGGATAACTTGCAATTTTCATTTATATGACAATATTGATATTTTCTTCTTTTTCAGCATGTGCTAGTGAATGTTCCAAATGCACCGGGCCTGCAGCTACCGAATGCTCAGAATGCACAGATGGACACTACTACGTAGCAGCAACTACAACTTGCACAGGTAGCAAACTACTACTATAATTACTACTGCTACTACAACTATTATTAATACAACAACTGCTATTGAAATTATCTGTATAACGTCCACTAACAATAGTTCTATTATTTGAAGCACTAATTAACAGGAGCATACACATACCTAATTTGCATCAGGCACGCGTTAGACTGGACTTTGATTTTAAACAGACCTGAGCCGGTCTACTGAAATTTGGAAACCTAGTTGCGTGGGTGAAACATTTTATTAAAAAATTGTCAGTGTTAATATTCGTAGTAATTTAGGAGCCTTGTTCTCGGAGGTTCTGTTTAGTCGGTTTTTAAATGTAATGTCTCGTGCTAACAAAAATTCATATAAACCAGGTATGTATACCCCTGGCTATTGTCTATTCATATAGAATTAGCTGTAGGAATAGTGGGCATTAAATCACGTAATGCTACTTTGCAGTTTCAATCATGGCAAACGATGGTAAACATAACATATAGGTAACTATTTCAGAGACTGTTGACTACGCTTGTCAGGATAAATATGTCAGGCCTCTACACACATCATCTCCATCACGAGTTTGTGATCAGAGTTGTAACTCTCCATCCCCTCCGCTAAAGGAATAATACTATTAGATGACTTGTTGGTACTTCTGCTGAAGTGGATAACTTGCAATTTTTCATTTATATGACAATATTGATATTTTCTTCTTTTTCAGCATGTGCTAGTGAATGTTCCAAATGCACCGGGCCTGCAGCTACCGAATGCTCAGAATGCACAGATGGACACTACTACGTAGCAGCAACTACAACTTGCACAGGTAGCAAAGTACTACTATTAATACTACTGCTACTACAACTATTATTATTACAACAACTGCTATTGAAATTATCTGTATAACGTCCACTAACAATAGTTCTACTCTTTGAAGCACTAATTAACAGGAGCATACACATACCTAATTTGCATCAGGCACGCGTTAGACTGGACTTTGTTTATAAACAGACCTGAGCCGGTCTACTGAAATTTGGAAACCTAGTTGCGTGGGTGATACATTTTATAAAAAAATTGTCAGTGTTAATATTCGTTGTAATTTAGGAGCCTTGTTCTCGTAGGTTCTGTTTTGTTGGTTTTTAAATGTAATGTCTCGTGCTAACCAAAATTCATATAAACGAGGTAAGTATTCCCCTGGCTATTGTCTATTCATATAGAATTACCTGTAGGAATAGTGGGCATTAAATCGCGTAATGCTACTTTGCAGTTTCAATCACTGCAAACGATGGTAAACATAACATATAGGTAACTATTTCTGAGACTGTTGACTACGCTTGTCAGGATAAATATGTCAGGCCTCTACACACATCATCTCCATCACGAGTTTGTGATCAGAGGTGTAACTCTCCATCCCCTCCGCTGAAGGAATAATACTATTAGATGACTGGTTGGTACTTCTGCTGAGGTGGATAACTTGCAATTTTTCATTTATATGACAATATTGATATTTTCTTCGTTTTCAGCATGTGCTAGTGAATGTTCCAAATGCACCGGGCCTACAGCTACCGAATGCTCAGAATGCACAGATGGACACTACTACGTAGCAGCAACTACAACTTGCACAGGTAGCAAACTACTACTATTAATACTACTACTACTACAACTATTATTATTACAACAGCTGCTGCTGAAGTTATGTGTATAACGTCCCCTAACAATAGTACTACTACTTGAAGAACTAATTAACACGAGCGTACAAATCCCTAATTTGCATAAGGCACGCGTTAGACTGGACTTTGTTATGAAACAGACCTCCGCCGGTCTACTTCAATTTTGAACCCTGGTTGCGTGGGTGATACATTTTATTTTAAAATGTTCACTCTTAATATTCGTAGTAACCAAACATGTAGTGTTATTAATAATTACTTGCACTGAAAAGTTGTTTAGTTAAATTAGGAAAAGTGTTCTTTGAGGGTGTGTTTGTTCGGTTTTTAAATGTGATTTCGCATGCTAACAAAAACTCACATAAACGTGGAAAGTAGACCCCTTGCTATTGGCTTTTCGTATAGAATTAACTGTAGGAATAGTTGGCATTAAATGTAGTTTCAATCTTTGCAAACGATGGTAAACATAACATATAGGTAACTATTTCTGAGACTGTTGACTTCGCTTGTGAGGATAAATATGTCAGGCCTCTACTCACGTCGTCTCCATCACGAGTTTGTGATCAGAGTTGTAACTCTCCATCCCCTCCGCTAAAGGAATAATACTATTAGATGACTGGTTGGTACTTCTGCTGAAGTGGATAACTTGCAATTTTTCATTTATAAATGACAATGTTGATATTTTCTTCTTTTTCAGCATGTGCTAGTGAATGTTCCAAATGCACCGGGCCTGCAGCTACCGTATGCTCAGAATGCACAGATGGACACTACTACGTAGCAGCAACTACAACTTGCACAGGTAACAAACTACTACTATTAATACTACTGCTACTACAACTATTATTATTACAACAACTGCTATTGAAATTATCTGTATAACGTCCACTAACAATAGTTCTACTATTTGAAGCACTAATTAACAGGAGCATACACACACCTAATTTGCATCAGGCATGCGTTAGACTGGATTTTGTTTTTAAACAGACCTGAGCCGTTCTACTGAAATTTTGAAACCTAGTTGCGTGGGTGATACATTTTATAAAAAAATTGTCAGTGTTAATATTCGTAGTAATTTAGGAGCCTTGTTCTCGGAGGTCCTGTTTGGTCGGTTTTTAAATGTAATGTCTCGGGCTAACAAAAATTCATATAAACGAGGTAAGTATACCCCTGGCTATTGTCTATTCATATAGAATTAGCTGTATGAATAGTGGGCATTAAATCGCGTAATGCTACTTTGCAGTTTCAATCATTGCAAACGATGGTAAACATAACATATAGGTAACTATTTCTGAGACTGTTGACTACGCTTGTCAGGATAAATATGTCAGGCCTCTACACACATCATCTCCATCACGAGTTTGTGATCAGAGGTGTAACTCTCCATCCCCTCCGCTGAAGGAATAATACTATTAGATGACTGGTTGGTACTTCTGCTGAGGTGGATAACTTGCAATTTTTCATTTATATGACAATATTGATATTTTCTTCGTTTTCAGCATGTGCTAGTGAATGTTCCAAATGCACAGGGCCTGCAGCTACCGAATGCTCAGAATGCACAGATGGACACTACTACGTAGCAGCAACTACAACTTGCACAGGTAGCAAACTACTACTATTAATACTACTACTACTACAACTATTATTATTACAACAGCTGCTGCTGAAGTTATGTGTATAACGTCCACTAACAATAGTACTACTACTTGAAGAACTAATTAACACGAGCGTACAAATCCCTAATTTGCATAAGGCACGCGTTAGACGACTTTGTTATGAAACAGACCTCCGCCCGTCTACTTCAATTTTGAACCCTGGTTGCGTGGGTGATACATTTTATTTTAAAATGTTCACTCTTAATATTCGTAGTAACCAAACATGTAGTGTTATTAATAATTACTTGCACTGAAAAGTTGTTTAGTTAAATTAGGAAAAGTGTTCTTTGAGGGTGTGTTTGTTCGGTTTTTAAATGTGATGTCGCATGCTAACAAAAACTCACATAAACGTGGAAAGTAGACCCCTTGCTATTGGCTTTTCGTACAGAATTAACTGTAGGAATAGTTGGCATTAAATGTAGTTTCAATCTTTGCAAACGATGGTAAACATAACATATAGGTAACTATTTCTGAGACTGTTGACTTCGCTTGTGAGGATAAATATGTCAGGCCTCTACTCACGTCGTCTCCATCACGAGTTTGTGATCAGAGTTGTAACTCTCCATCCCCTCCGCTAAAGGAATAATACTATTAGATGACTGGTTGGTACTTCTGCTGAAGTGGATAACTTGCAATTTTTCATTTATATATGACAATGTTGATATTTTCTTCTTTTTCAGCATGTGCTAGTGAATGTTCCAAATGCACCGGGCCTGCAGCTACCGAATGCTCAGAATGCACAGATGGACACTACTACGTAGCAGCAACTACAACTTGCACAGGTAGCAAACTACTACTATTAATACTACTGCTACTACAACTATTATTATTACAACAACTGCTATTGAAATTATCTGTATAACGTCCACTAACAATAGTTCTACTATTTGAAGCACTAATTAACAGGAGCATACACACACCTAATTTGCATCAGGCACGCGTTAGACTGGATTTTGTTTTTAAACAGACCTGAGCCGGTCTACTGAAATTTTGAAACCTAGTTGCGTGGGTGATACATTTTATAAAAAAATTGTCAGTGTTAATATTCGTAGTAATTTAGGAGCCTTGTTCTCGGAGGTTCTGTTTGGTCGGTTTTTAAATGTAATGTCTCGGGCTAACAAAAATTCATATAAACGAGGTAAGTATACCCCTGGCTATTGTCTATTCATATAGAATTAGCTGTAGGAATAGTGGGCATTAAATCGCGTAATGCTACTTTGCAGTTTCAATCATTGCAAACGATGGTAAACATAACATATAGGTAACTATTTCTGAGACTGTTGACTTCGCTTGTGAGGATAAATATGTCAGGCCTCTACTCACGTCGTCTCCATCACGAGTTTGTGATCAGAGTTGTAACTCTCCATCCCCTCCGCTGAAGGAATAATACTATTAGATGACTGGTTGGTACTTCTGCTGAAGTGGATAACTTGCAATTTTTCATTTATATATGACAATGTTGATATTTTCTTCTTTTTCAGCATGTGCTAGTGAATGTTCCAAATGCACCGGGCCTGCAGCTACCGAATGCTCAGAATGCACAGATGGACACTACTACGTAGCAGCAACTACAACTTGCACAGGTAGCAAACTACTACTATTAATACTACTGCTACTACAACTATTATTATTACAACAACTGCTATTGAAATTATCTGTATAACGTCCACTAACAATAGTTCTACTATTTGAAGCACTAATTAACAGGAGCATACACATATGTAATTTGCATCAGTCACGCTTTAGACTGGACTTTATTTATAAACATACCTTAGCCGGTCTACTGAAATTTGGAAAACTAGTTGCGTGGGTGATACATTTTATTATAAAATTGTCAGTGTTAATATTCGTAGTAATTTAGGAGCCTTGTTCTCGGAGGTTCTGTTTGGTCGGTTTTTAAATGTAATGTCTCGGGCTAACAAAAATTCATATAAACGAGGTAAGTATACCCCTGGCTATTGTCTATTCATATAGAATTACATGTAGGAATAGTGGGCATTAAATCGCGTAATGCTACTTTGCAGTTTCAATCATGGCAAACGATGGTAAACATAACATATAGTTAACTATTTCTGAGACTGTTGACTTCGCTTGTGAGGATAAGTATGTCAGGCCTCTACTCACGTCGTCTCCATCACGAGTTTGTGATCAGAGGTGTAACTCTCCATCCCCTCCCCTGAAGGAATGATACTATTAGATGACTGGTTGGTACTACTGCTGTGGTGGATAACTTGCAATTTTTCAATTATATGACAATATTGATATTTTCTTCATTTTCAGCATGTGCTAGTGAATGTTCCAAATGCACCGGGCCTGCAGCTATCGAATGCTCAGAATGCACAGATGGACACTACTACGTAGCAGCAACTACAACTTGCACAGGTAGCAAACTACTACTATTAATACTACTGCTACTACAACTATTATTATTACAACTGTTATTGAAATTATCTGTATAACGTCCACTAACAATAGTTCTACTATTTGAAGCACTAATTAACAGGAGCATACACATACGTAATTTGCATCAGTCACGCTTTAGACTGGATTTTATTTATAAACAGACCTTAGCCGGTCTACTGAAATTTGGAAAACTAGTTGCGTGTGTGATACATTTTATTATAAAATTGTCAGTGTTAATATTCGTAGTAATTTAGGAGCCTTGTTCTCGTAGGTTCTGTTTGGTCGGTTTTTAAATGTAATGTCTCGTGCTAACAAAAATTCATATAAACGAGGTAAGTATACCCCTGGCTATTGTCTATTCATATAGAATTAGCTGTAGGAATAGTGGGCATTAAATCGCGTAATGCTACTTTGCAGTTTCAATCATGGCAAACGATGGTAAACATAACATATAGGTAACTATTTCTGAGACTGTTGACTTCGCTTGTGAGGATAAGTATGTCAGGCCTCTACTCACGTCGTCTCCATCACGAGTTTGTGATCAGAGGTGTAACTCTCCATCCCCTCCCCTGAAGGAATGATACTATTAGATGACTGGTTGGTACTTCTGCTGTGGTGGATAACTTGCAATTTTTCAATTATATGACAATATTGATATTTTCTTCATTTTCAGCATGTGCTAGTGAATGTTCCAAATGCACCGGGCCTGCAGCTACCGAATGCTCAGAATGCACAGATGGACACTACTACGTAGCAGCAACTACAACTTGCACAGGTAGCAAACTACTACTATTAATACTACTGCTACTACAACTATTATTATTACAACAACTGCTATTGAAATTATCTGTATAACGTCCACTAACAATAGTACTACTACTTGAAGCATTAATTAACACGAGCGTACACATCCCTAATTTGCATAAGGCACGCGTTAGACTGAACTTTGTTATGAAACAGACCTCCGCCGGTCTACTTAAATTTTGAACCCTGATTGCGTGGGTGATACATTTTATTTTAAAATGTTCACTCTTAATATTCGTAGTAACCAAACATGTACAGTTATTATTAATTACTTGCACTGAAAAGTTGTTTAGTTAAATTAGGAACAGTGTTCTTGGAGGGTGTGTTTGTTCGGTTTTTAAATGTGATGTCGCATGCTAACAAAAACTCACATCAACGTGGAAAGTAGACCCCTTGCTATTCGCTATTCGGATAGAATTAACTGTAGGAATTGTTGGCATTAAAAGTAGTTTCAATCATTGCAAACGATGGTAAACATAACATATAGGTAACTATTTCTGAGACTGTTGACTTCGCTTGTGAGGATAAATATGTCAGGCCTCTACTCACGTCGTCTCCATCACGAGTTTGTGATCAGAGTTGTAACTCTCAATCCCCTCCGCTCAAGGAATAATACTATTAGATGACTGATTGGTACTTCTGCTGAAGTGGATAACTTGCAATATTTCATTTATATGACAATATTGATATTTTATTCTTTTTCAGCATGTGCTAGTGAATGTTCCAAATGCACCGGGCCTGCAGCTACCGAATGCTCAGAATGCACAGATGGACACTACTACGTAGCAGCAACTACAACTTGCACAGGTAGCAAACTACTACTATTAATACTACTACTACTACAACTATTATTATTACAACAGCTGCTGCTGAAGTTATGTGTATAACGTCCACTAACAATAGTACTACTACTTGAAGCACTAATTAACACGAGCATACACATACCTAATTTGCATAAGGCACGCGTTAGAATGGACTTTGTTATGAAACAGACCTCCGCCGGTCTACTTAAATTTTGAACCCTGGTTGCATGGGTGATACATTTTATTTTAAAATGTTCACTCTTAATATTCGTAGTTACCAAATATGTACAGTTATTAATAATTACTTGCACTGAAAAGTTGTTTAGTTAAATTAGGAACAGTGTTCTTGGAGGGTGTGTTTGGTCGGTTTTTATATGTGATGTCGCATGCTAACAAAAACTCACATCAACGTGAAAAGTAGACCCCTTGCTATTGGCTGTTCGTATAGAATTAACTGTAGGAATAGTTGGCATTAAATGTAGTTTCAATCTTTGCAAACGATTGTAAACATAACATATTGGTAACTATTTATGAGACTGTTGACTTCGCTTGTGAGGATAAATATGTCAGGCCTCTACTCACGTCGTCTCCATCACAAATTTGTGATCAGTGTTGTAACTCTCCATCCCCTCCGCTAAAGGAATAATACTATTAGATGACTGGTTGGTACTTCTGCTGAAGTGGATAACTTGCAATTTTTTATTTATATGACAATATTGATATTTTCTTCTTTTTCAGCATGTGCTAGTGAATGTTCCAAATGCACCGGGCCTGCAGCTACCGAATGCTCAGAATGCACAGATGGACACTACTACGTAGCAGCAACTACAACTTGCACAGGTAGCAAACTACTACTATTAATACTACTACTGCAACTACAACTATTATTATTACAACAACTGCTATTGAAATTATCTGTATAACGTACACTAACAATAGTTCTACTATTTGAAGCACTAATTAACAGGAGCATACACATACCTAATTTGCATCAGGCACGCGTTAGACTGGACTTTGTTTTTAAACAGACCTGAGCCGGTCTACTGAAATTTGGAAACCTAGTTGCGTGGGTGATACATTTTATTAGAAAAATGTCAGTGTTAATATTCGTAGTAATTTAGGAGCCTTGTTCTCGGTGGATCTGTTTGGTCGGTTTTTAAATGTAATGTCTCGTGCTAACAAAAGTTCATATAAACAAGGTAAGTAAACCCCTGGCTATTGTCTATTTATATAGAATTAGCTGTAGGAATAGTGGGCATTAAATCGCGTAATGCTACTTTGCAGTTTCAATAATTGCAAACGATGGTAAACATAACATATAGGTAACTATTTCTGAGACTGTTGACTTCGCTTGTGAGGATAAATATGTCAGGCCTCTAATCACGTCATCTCCATCAAGAGTTTGTGATCAGAGTTGTAACACTCCATCCCCTCCGCTAAAGGAATAATACTATTAGATGACTGGTTGGTACTTCTGCTGAAGTGGATAACTTGCAATTTTTCATTTATATGACAATATTGATATTTTCTTCTTTTTCAGCATGTGCTAGTGAATGTTCCAAATGCACCGGGCCTGCAGCTACCGAATGCTCAGAATGCACAGATGGACACTACTACGTAGCAGCAACTACAACTTGCACAGGTAGTAAACTACTACTATTAATACTACTACTACTACAACTATTATTATTACAACAGCTGCTGCTGAAGTTATGTGTAAAACGTCCACTAACAATAGTACTACTACTTGAAGCATTAATTAACACGAGCGTACACATCCCTAATTTGCATAAGGCACGCGTTAGACTGGACTTTGTTATGAAACAGACCTCCGCCGGTCTACTTAAATTTTGAACCCTGATTGCGTGGGTGATACATTTTATTTTAAAATGTTCACTCTTAATATTCGTAGTAACCAAACATGTACAGTTATTATTAATTACTTGCACTGAAAAGTTGTTTAGTTAAATTAGGAACAGTGTTCTTGGAGGGTGTGTTTGTTCGGTTTTTAAATGTGATGTCGCATGCTAACAAAAACTAACATCAACGTGGAAAGTAGACCCCTTGCTATTCGCTATTCGGATAGAATTAACTGTAGGAATAGTTGGCATTAAAAGTAGTTTCAATCATTGCAAACGATGGTAAACATAACATATAGGTAACTATTTCTGAGACTGTTGACTTCGCTTGTGAGGATAAATATGTCAGGCCTCTACTCACGTCGTCTCCATCACGAGTTTGTGATCAGAGTTGTAACTCTCAATCCCCTCCGCTCAAGGAATAATACTATTAGATGACTGATTGGTACTTCTGCTGAAGTGGATAACTTGCAGTTTTTCATTTATATGACAATATTGATATTTTCTTCTTTTTCAGCATGTGCTAGTGAATGTTCCAAATGCACCGGACCTGCAGCTACCGAATGCTCAGAATGCACAGATGGACACTACTACGTAGCAGCAACTACAACTTGCACAGGTAGCAAACTACTACTATTAATACTACTACTACTACAACTATTATTATTACAACAGCTGCTGCTGAAGTTATGTGTATAACGTCCACTAACAATAGTACTACTACTTGAAGCACTAATTAACACGAGCATACACATACCTAATTTGGATAAGGCACGCTTTAGAATGGACTTTGTTATGAAACAGACCTCCGCCGGTCTACTTAAATTTTGAACCCTGGTTGCGTGGGTGATACATTTTATTTTAAAATGTTCACTCTTAATATTCGTAGTTACCAAACATGTACAGTTATTAATAATTACTTCCACTGAAAAGTTGTTTAGTTAAATTAGGAACAGTGTTCTTGGAGGGTGTGTTTGGTCGGTTTTTATATGTGATGTCGCATGCTAACAAAAACTCACATCAACGTGAAAAGTAGACCCCTTGCTATTGGCTATTCGTATAGAATTAACTGTAGGAATAGTTGGCATTAAATGTAGTTTCAATCTTTGCAAACGATTGTAAACATAACATATTGGTAACTATTTATGAGACTGTTGACTTCGCTTGTGAGGATAAATATGTCAGGCCTCTACTCACGTCGTCTCCATCACAAATTTGTGATCAGTGTTGTAACTCTCCATCCCCTCCGCTAAAGGAATAATACTATTAGATGACTGGTTGGTACTTCTGCTGAAGTGGATAACTTGCAATTTTTTATTTATATGACAATATTGATATTTTCTTCTTTTTCAGCATGTGCTAGTGAATGTTCCAAATGCACCGGGCCTGCAGCTACCGAATGCTCAGAATGCACAGATGGACACTACTACGTAGCAGCAACTACAACTTGCACAGGTAGCAAACTACTACTATAATTACTACTGCTACTACAACTATTATTAATACAACAACTGCTATTGAAATTATCTGTAGAACGTCCACTAACAATAGTTCTATTATTTGAAGCACTAATTAAGAGGAGCATACACATACATAATTTGCATCAGGCACGCGTTAGACTGGATTTTGTTTTTAAACAGACCTGAGCCGGTCTACTGAAATTTGGAAACCTAGTTGCGTGGGTGAAACATTTTATAAAAAAATTGTCAGTGTTAATATTCGTAGTAATTTAGGAGTCTTGTTCTCGGAGGTTCTGTTTAGTCGGTTTTTAAATGTAATGTCTCGTGCTAACAAAAATTCATATAAACGAGGTAAGTATACCCCTGGCTATTGTCTATTCATATAGAATTAGCTGTAGGAATAGTGGGCATTAAATCACGTAATGCTACTTTGCAGTTTCAATCATGGCAAACGATGGTAAACATAACATATAGGTAACTATTTCAGAGACTGTTGACTACGCTTGTCAGGATAAATATGTCACGCCTCTACACTCATCATCTCCATCACGAGTTTGTGATCAGAGTTGTAACTCTCCATCCCCTCCGCTAAAGGAATAATACTATTAGATGACTTGTTGGTACTTCTGCTGAAGTGGATAACTTGCAATTTTTCATTTATATGACAATATTGATATTTTCTTCTTTTTCAGCATGTGCTAGTGAATGTTCCAAATGCACCGGGCCTGCAACTACCGAATGCTCAGAATGCACAGATGGACACTACTACGTAGCAGCAACTACAACTTGCACAGGTAGCAAACTACTACTATTAATACTACTGCTACTACAACTATTATTATTAAAACAACTGCTATTAAAATTATCTGTATAACGTCCATTAACAATAGTTCTACTATTTGAAGCACTAATTAACAGGAGTATACACATCCCTAATTTGCATAAGGCACGCGTTAGAATGGACTTTGTTATGAAACAGACCTCCGCCGATCTACTTAAATTTTGAACCCTGGTTGCGTGGGTGATACTTTTTATTTTAAAATGTTCACTCTTAATATTCGTAGTTACCAAACATGTACAGTTATTAATAATTACTTCACTGAAAAGTTGTTTAGTTAAATTAGGAACAGTGTTCTTGGAGGGTGTGTTTGGTCGGTTTTTATATGTGATGTCGCATGCTAACAAAAACTCACATCAACGTGAAAAGTAGACCCCTTGCTATTGGCTATTCGTATAGAATTAACTGTAGGAATAGTTGGCATTAAATGTAGTTTCAATCTTTGCAAACGATTGTAAACATAACATATTGGTAACTATTTATGAGACTGTTGACTTCGCTTGTGAGGATAAATATGTCAGGCCTCTACTCACGTCGTCTCCATCACAAGTTTGTGATCAGAGTTGTAACTCTCCATCACCTCCGCTAAAGGAATTATACTATTAGATGACTGGTTGGTACTTCTGCTGAAGTGGATAACTTGCAATTTTTTATTTATATGACAATATTGATATTTTCTTCTTTTTCAGCATGTGCTAGTGAATGTTCCAAATGCACCGGGCCTGCAGCTACCGAATGCTCAGAATGCACAGATGGACACTACTACGTAGCAGCAACTACAACTTGCACAGGTAGCAAACTACTACTATTAATACTACTACTGCAACTACAACTATTATTACTACAACAACTGCTATTGAAATTATCTGTATAACGTACACTAACAATAGTTCTACTATTTGAAGCACTAATTAACAGGAGCATACACATACCTAATTTGCATCAGGCACGCGTTAGACTGGACTTTGTTTTTAAACAGACCTGAGCCGGTCTACTGAAATTTGGAAACCTAGTTGCGTGGGTGATACATTTGATTAGAAAAATGTCAGTGTTAATATTCGTAGTAATTTAGGAGCCTTGTTCTCGGTGGATCTGTTTGGTCGGTTTTTAAATGTAATGTCTCGTGCTAACAAAAGTTCATATAAACAAGGTAAGTAAACCCCTGGCTATTGTCTATTTATATAGAATTAGCTGTAGGAATAGTGGGCATTAAATCGCGTAATGCTACTTTGCAGTTTCAATAATTGCAAACGATGGTAAACATAAAATATAGGTAACTATTTCTGAGACTGTTGACTTCGCTTGTGAGGATAAATATGTCAGGCCTCTAATCACGTCATCTCCATCAAGAGTTTGTGATCAGAGTTGTAACACTCCATCCCCTCCGCTAAAGGAATAATACTATTAGATGACTGGTTGGTACTTCTGCTGAAGTGGATAACTTGCAATTTTCATTTATATGACAATATTGATATTTTCTTCTTTTTCAGCATGTGCTAGTGAATGTTCCAAATGCACCGGGCCTGCAGCTACCGAATGCTCAGAATGCACAGATGGACACTACTACGTAGCAGCAACTACAACTTGCACAGGTAGTAAACTACTACTATTAATACTACTACTACTACAACTATTATTATTACAATAGCTGCTGCTGAAGCTATGTGTAAAACGTCCACTAACAATAGTACTACTACTTGAAGCATTAATTAACACGAGCGTACACATCCCTAATTTGAATAAGGCACGCGTTAGACTGGACTTTGTTATGAAACAGACCTCCGCCGGTCTACTTAAATTTTGAACCCTGATTGCGTGGGTGATACATTTTATTTAAAATGTTCACTCTTAATATTCGTAGTAACCAAACATGTACAGTTATTATTAATTACTTGCACTGAAAAGTTGTTTAGTTAAATTAGGAACAGTGTTCTTGGAGGGTGTGTTTGGTCGGTTTTTATATGTGATGTCGCATGCTAACAAAA
Source organism: Escarpia spicata (assembly GCA_963995525.1). Lineage (NCBI taxonomy): Eukaryota > Metazoa > Annelida > Polychaeta > Sabellida > Siboglinidae > Escarpia > Escarpia spicata. The sequence continues at coordinate 19,683,047 of OZ023209.1, read as the reverse complement.
ACTCACATCAACGTGAAAAGTAGACCCCTTGCTATTGGCTATTCGTATAGAATTAACTGTAGGAATAGTTGGCATTAAATGTAGTTTCAATCTTTGCAAACGATTGTAAACATAACATATTGGTAACTATTTATGAGACTGTTGACTTCGCTTGTGAGGATAAATATGTCAGGCCTCTACTCACGTCTTCTCCATCACAAGTTTGTGATCAGAGTTGTAACTCTCCATCCCCTCCGCTAAAGGAATTATACTATTAGATGACTGGTTGGTACTTCTGCTGAAGTGGATAACTTGCAATTTTTTATTTATATGACAATATTGATATTTTCTTCTTTTTCAGCATGTGCTAGTGAATGTTCCAAATGCACCGGGCCTGCAGCTACCGAATGCTCAGAATGCACAGATGGACACTACTACGTAGCAGCAACTACAACTTGCACAGGTAGCAAACTACTACTATTAATACTACTACTGCAACTACAACTATTATTATTACAACAACTGCTATTGAAATTATCTGTATAACGTACACTAACAATAGTTCTACTATTTGAAGCACTAATTAACAGGAGCATACACATACCTAATTTGCATCAGGCACGCGTTAGACTGGACTTTGTTTTTAAACAGACCTGAGCCGGTCTACTGAAATTTGGAAACCTAGTTGCGTGGGTGATACATTTTATTAGAAAAATGTCAATGTTAATATTCGTAGTAATTTAGGAGCCTTGTTCTCGGTGGATCTGTTTGGTCGGTTTTTAAATGTAATGTCTCGTGCTAACAAAAGTTCATATAAACAAGGTAAGTAAACCCCTGGCTATTGTCTATTTATATAGAATTAGCTGTAGGAATAGTGGGCATTAAATCGCGTAATGCTACTTTGCAGTTTCAATAATTGCAAACGATGGTAAACATAACATATAGGTAACTATTTCTGAGACTGTTGACTTCGCTTGTGAGGATAAATATGTCAGGCCTCTAATCACGTCATCTCCATCAAGAGTTTGTGATCAGAGTTGTAACACTCCATCCCCTCCGCTAAAGGAATAATACTATTAGATGACTGGTTGGTACTTCTGCTGAAGTGGATAACTTGCAATTTTTCATATATATGACAATATTGATATTTTCTTCTTTTTCAGCATGTGCTAGTGAATGTTCCAAATGCACCGGGCCTGCAGCTACCGAATGCTCAGAATGCACAGATGGACACTACTACGTAGCAGCAACTACAACTTGCACAGGTAGTAAACTACTACTATTAATACTACTACTACTACTACAACTATTATTATTACAACAGCTGCTGCTGAAGTTATGTGTAAAACGTCCACTAACAATAGTACTACTACTTGAAGCATTAATTAACACGAGCGTACACATCCCTAATTTGCATAAGGCACGCGTTAGACTGGACTTTGTTATGAAACAGACCTCCGCCGGTCTACTTAAATTTTGAACCCTGATTGCGTGGGTGATACATTTTATTTTAAAATGTTCACTCTTAATATTCGTAGTAACCAAACATGTACAGTTATTATTAATTACTTGCACTGAAAAGTTGTTTAGTTAAATTAGGAACAGTGTTCTTGGAGGGTGTGTTTGTTCGGTTTTTAAATGTGATGTCGCATGCTAACAAAAACTCACATCAACGTGGAAAGTAGACCCCTTGCTATTCGCTATTCGGATAGAATTAACTGTAGGAATAGTTGGCATTAAATATAGTTTCAATCTTTGCAAACGATGGTAAACATAACATATAGGTAACTCTTTCTGAGACTGTTGACTTCGCTTGTGAGAATAAATATGTCAGGCCTCTACTCACGTCGTCTCCATCACGAGTTTGTGATCAGAGTTGTAACTTTCCATCCCCTCCGCTAAAGGAATAATACTATTAGATGACTGGTTGGTACTTCTGCTGAAGTGGATAACTTGCAATTTTTCATATATATGACAATATTGATATTTTCTTCTTTTTCAGCATGTGCTAGTGAATGTTCCAAATGCACCGGGCCTGCAGCTACCGAATGCTCAGAATGCACAGATGGACACTACTACGTAGCAGCAACTACAACTTGCACAGGTAGTAAACTACTACTATTAATACTACTACTACTACTACAACTATTATTATTACAACAGCTGCTGCTGAAGTTATGTGTAAAACGTCCACTAACAATAGTACTACTACTTGAAGCATTAATTAACACGAGCGTACACATCCCTAATTTGCATAAGGCACGCGTTAGACTGGACGTTGTTATGAAACAGACCTCCGCCGGTCTACTTAAATTTTGAACCCTGATTGCGTGGGTGATACATTTTATTTTAAAATGTTCACTCTTAATATTCGTAGTAACCAAACATGTACAGTTATTATTAATTACTTGCACTGAAAAGTTGTTTAGTTAAATTAGGAACAGTGTTCTTGGAGGGTGTGTTTGTTCGGTTTTTAAATGTGATGTCGCATGCTAACAAAAACTCACATCAACGTGGAAAGTAGACCCCTTGCTATTCGCTATTCGGATAGAATTAACTGTAGGAATAGTTGGCATTAAATATAGTTTCAATCTTTGCAAACGATGGTAAACATAACATATAGGTAACTCTTTCTGAGACTGTTGACTTCGCTTGTGAGAATAAATATGTCAGGCCTCTACTCACGTCGTCTCCATCACGAGTTTGTGATCAGAGTTGTAACTTTCCATCCCCTCCGCTAAAGGAATAATACTATTAGATGACTGGTTGGTACTTCTGCTGAAGTGGATAACTTGCAATTTTTCATATATATGACAATATTGATATTTTCTTCTTTTTCAGCATGTGCTAGTGAATGTTCCAAATGCACCGGGCCTGCAGCTACCGAATGCTCAGAATGAACAGATGGACACTACTACGTAGCAGCAACTACAACTTGCACAGGTAGTAAACTACTACTATTAATACTACTACTACTACTACTACAACTATTATTATTACAACAGCTGCTGCTGAAGTTATGTGTAAAACGTCCACTAACAATAGTACTACTACTTGAAGCATTAATTAACACGAGCGTACACATCCCTAATTTGCATAAGGCACGCGTTAGACTGGACTTTGTTATGAAACAGACCTCCGCCGGTCTACTTAAATTTTGAACCCTGATTGCGTGGGTGATACATTTTATTTTAAAATGTTCACTCTTAATATTCGTAGTAACCAAACATGTACAGTTATTATTAATTACTTGCACTGAAAAGTTGTTTAGTTAAATTAGGAACAGTGTTCTTGGAGGGTGTGTTTGTTCGGTTTTTAAATGTGATGTCGCATGCTAACAAAAACTCACATCAACGTGGAAAGTAGACCCCTTGCTATTCGCTATTCGGATAGAATTAACTGTAGGAATAGTTGGCTTTAAATATAGTTTCAATCTTTGCAAACGATGGTAAACATAACATATAGGTAACTCTTTCTGAGACTGTTGACTTCGCTTGTGAGAATAAATATGTCAGGCCTCTACTCACGTCGTCTCCATCACGAGTTTGTGATCAGAGTTGTAACTTTCCATCCCCTCCGCTAAAGGAATAATACTATTAGATGACTGGTTGGTACTTCTGCTGAAGTGGATAACTTCCAATTTTTCATTTATATGACAATATTTATATTTTCTTCTTTTTCAGCATGTGCTAGTGAATGTTCCAAATGCACCGGGCCTGCAGCTACCGAATGCTCAGAATGCACAGATGGACACAACTACGTAGCAGCAACTACAACGTGCACAGGTAGCAAACTACTACTATTAATACTAATGCTACTACAACTATTATTATTACAACAACTGCTATTGAAATTATCTGTATAACGTCCACTAACAATAGTTCTACTATTTGAAGCACTAATTAACAGGAGCATACACATACCTAATTTGCATCAGGCACGCGTTAGACTGGACTTTGTTTTTAAACAGACCTGAGCCGGTCTACTGAAATTTGGAAACCTAGTTGCGTGGGTGATACATTTTATTATAAAATTGTCAGTGTTAATATTCGTAGTAATTTAGGAGCCTTGTTCTCGGAAGTTCTGTTTGGTCGGTTTTTAAATGTAATGTCTCGTGCTAACAAAAATTCACATAAACGAGGTAAGTAAACCCCTGGCTATTGTCTATTCATATAGAATTAGCTGTAGGAATAGTGGGCATTAAATCGCGTAATGCTACTTTGCAGTTTCAATCATTGCAAACGATGGTAAACATAACATATAGGTAACTATTTCTGAGACTGTTGACTACGCTTATCAGGAAAAATATGTCAGGCCTCTACACACATCATCTCCATTACGAGTTTGTGATCAGAGATGTAACTCTCCATTCCCTCCGCTGAAGGAATAATACTATTAGATGACTGGTTGGTACTTCTGCTGAGGTGGATAACTTGCAATTTTTCATTTATATGACAATATTGATATTTTCTTCTTTTTCAGCATGTGCTAGTGAATGTTCCAAATGCACCGGGCCTGCAGCTACCGAATGCTCAGAATGCACAGATGGACACTACTACGTAGCAGCAACTACAACTTGCACAGGTAGCAAACTACTACTATTAATACTACTACTTCTAAAACTATTATTATTACAACAGCTTCTGCTGAAGTTATGTCTATAACGTCCACTAACAATAGTACTACTACTTGAAGCACTAATTAACACGAGCGTACACATCCTTAATTTGCATAAGGCACGCGTTAGACTGGACTTTGTTATGAAACAGACCTCCGCCGGTCTACTTCAATTTAGAACCCTGGTTGCGTGGGTGATACATTTTATTTTAAAATGTTCACTCTTAATATTCGTAGTAACCAAACGTGTACAGTTATTATTAATTACTTGCACTGAAAAGTTGTTTAGTTAAATTTGGAACAGTGTTCTTGGAGGGTGTGTTTGGTCGGTTTTTAAATGTGATGTCGCATGCTAACAAAAACTCACATCAACATGGAAAGTAAACCCCTTGCTACTGGCTATTCGTATAGAATTAACTGTAGGAATAGTTGGCATTAAATGTAGTTTCAATCTTTGCAAACGATGGTAAACATAACATATAGGTAACTATTTCTGAGACTGTTGACTTCGCTACTATTAATACTACTACAACTATTATTATTACAATAGCTGCTGTTGAAATTATCTGTATAACGTCCACTAACAATAGTACTACTACTTGAAGCACTAATTAACAGGAGCATACACATACCTAATTTGCATAAGGCACGCGTTAGATTGGACTTTGTTTTTAAACAGACCTCAGCCGGTCTACTTAAGGCCAGACACCCCAGGTGAAATGCTGTTTTTTGACAAAAAAATACCGAAAATGGTTTTCTGCCAGATTATTATACCTTTGTATGCATACTATCAATAAAGTTCACTTCTATGACAATTACGTACCTCTAAGTGAGTTTTAATCATGGATCAAGCATGTCGATATCATGTAATGAAATCCATAATGCAATCTTTGACAGCCATTTTCTCAACAAAAAAATGTCATCAAATTACTGCATTTGGAAACGGGATATTTCTGGGAATAATTATGCTATATAAATAATGTTTTCAGTGTTGCATTCAGCATAGTCTACTGTGTGCAGTGATCAGACACTTTTTTAATTCATGAATAGTTGGAAAGATATAGCCATATTTGTTGCCATAATACAAGATTTCTTTCGTATTTTACCAAAAAATTATTTTCAAAATTAAAACACCTTTCAAAAAATGCTCTGATCATTTCGCAATCTATCTATAGAATCTATAGAGAACATGTATTTGCAAGAATTATAAGTACATATGGGTTCAATAAAAAATGGCAGTGTTTCCAAATTTGCTAATATTTGCTGAAAATGGCGGCCATTTTGTTTGTTACCATGGAAATGGGGGTCTGGCTGAAAAAAGTTCAATATATTTTACTCAGTAAGACTCATTTCATGCAATGGGCAGAACAATTTGAACTGTATGCACATATTAAACAATAATAATATCTACCTGCCGTGTCTGGCCTTAAATTTTGAACCCTGGTTGCGTGGGTGATACCTTTTATTTTATAATGTTCATTGTTAATATTCGTAGTATCCAAACATGTAATATTATTAATAATTACTTGCACTGAAAAGTTGTTTAGTTATATTAGGAACATTGTTCTCGGAGGTTGTGTTTGGTCGGTTTTTAAATGTGATGTCGCATGCTAACAAACACTTAGATGAAAGAGGAAAGTAGACCCCTGGCTATTGTCTATTCATATAGAATTAGCTGTAGGAATAGTGGGCATTCAATCATGTGCTTCTATTTTGTATTTTCAAACATTGCAAATCATGGCAAACGTAACATAGGGGTAATTCTTTCTGAGACGTTTTCTCTATTAGAGGTCAACAATCAAACTTCACAAATAGCTGTAGTATTGGATTTATAGATATATATTTTCTAACAATATTATTCCAGTATAATAAATGCTATGTTGCTTCTAGTAAATATTTTAGTTTATTACAAAAATAATTGATAGTATATGGAAATGTAGCATTTTGACTGTTATGTGTTGTTCTTATATTCCAGAATGTTCTTCTGGATGTACCGAATGCACCAGCGCCGCCAAATGCACGACTTGTGCTAATGGATACTTCAAGCAGGGCGATGTTTGCATAGGTAAATAACCCGCCACCCCTCTCTTTCTCTCTCTCTCTCTCTTTCTCTCTCTCTCTCTCTCTCTCTCTCTCTGCTCTCTGTCTGTCTGTCTGTCTGTCTGTCTGTCTGTCTGTTTATCTGTCTTTCTGTCTGTCTGTCTCTATGTCTGTATGTCTGTGTCTCTATGTCTCTATGTCTCTATGTATGTATGTATGTATGTCTGTCTGTCTGTCTGTCTGTCTGTCTGTCTGTCTGTCTGTCTGTATGTCTGTGTCTCTATGTCTCTATGTCTCTATGTATGTATGTCTGTCTGTCTGTCTGTCTGTCTGTCTGTCTGTCTGTCTGTCTGTCTGTCTGTCTGTCTGTCTGTCTGTCTGTCTGTATGTCTGTCTGTCTGTCTGTTTCTCTGTCTTTCTGTCTGTCTGTCTCTATGTCTGTATGTCTGTGTCTCTATGTCTCTATGTCTCTATGTATGTATGTATGTATGTATGTCTGTCTGTCTGTCTGTCTGTCTGTCTGTCTGTCTGTCTGTCTGTCTGTCTGTCTATCTGTCTGTCTGTCTGTCTGTCTGTCTGTCTGTCTGTCTGTCTGTCTGTCTGTCTGTCTGTCTGTATGTATGTCTGTATGTATGTCTGTCTGTCTGTCTGTCTGTCTGTCTATGTCTGTCTGTCTGTCTGTCTGTCTGTCTCTCGCTCTCGCTCTCTGTCTCTGTCTCTGTCTCTCTCTCTCTCTCTCTCTCTCTCTCTCTCTCTCTCTCTCTCTCTCTCTCTCTCTCTCTCTCTCTCTCTCTCTCTCTCTCTCTCTCTCTCTCTCTCTCTCTCTCTCTCTCTCTCTCTCTCTCTCTCTCTCAGGGCAAAACTTACAACATAGGCACAGAATATAGGTTTTGCCATGCACACACAGTAAATTGCGCTGTTTTTTGTTCTTCACAGATATCAGTGAATGTGGTGGCAGCCCTTGTAAGAGTGGTGCCATCTGTGTCCAGTTATCTTATTTATGTGGAAGAGGTCATTATTCGTCAACATTTTTAAAACAGGTATATGTGTCATTGGTGTTGGAAGAGTACATTATTTAATATACCTATGCAAAAAGGTGTTTTCATGTTTAACAACAATTGATCCTTATATTGTCGGATCTTCAGCGTTAATGAATGAAAGCAACGTATACATACAAATGTATCAGAGTATATGCGTACATATAGTTGATGAACTCTCTATTTCAGATATTGACGAGTGCTCTGTCAACCCTTGTCAGAATTATGGAACATGCATAGACAGGGTCAATGGATATTCGTGCACCTGTACCAAAAATATCTATTCAGGCACACACTGCGAAACACGTGAGTGAAATATACCATTTTGCACTACTCTGCCTGGTGCCATAATATAAATATAGTACCTGTAGTGTTGGGAACTCTTAAGTGCATTACTATCTGTTCTATCATTGAAATTCATTATAGAAAATGAAGTGTCACTGTTGAGTAATCTGTAAATGCCTGGATCATCGTTTTGTCTTATTTCCTGTATTCGTTTATATGATTCATTGTAATATCATTGATTGTAGACAGTAAATTGGAGAGCAATGTCAGCGGTGCGCATGGGTGTTTGTAATTGAACAAGAATTACATAAAATGTATGTTTCTGAATATGTGATTAACAATATGTGATTAACCCAATCGTAATAATGTAAATAGTTTCGCTATAATTCGCCACTTAATCCATGTATTGGAGATATGAAGATGAATCCAATGTTGAAATCAAACGTTATGATTGGTATCACTATTACATGTAAATTCAAATAATTGGCATACTGCAGTAAATATGTTTTATATTGCAATCCTCGTAAATCTTCCATTATTTCTCTAGAATACCTTACCTCCAGTGATATTTGATCTTCAGAATATTTGTATTTATTTGACTTTGTGTTTTGTTGTTAGGAATTTGTATCACATAATATGCATACCTGATATACTAAACATAATGCTGTCTATTAACATAAATTAGTTTTACATAGTTATTCACAACTCATATTTCAAGTTTATGTTATAACGTTAACTGCACATACATTGATGTATTTAACGATACTTTAATATGCCGACATAGTTTCGTTTACACTGAGCATCATGACACCAACACACAACAAACGGGTTGGCTTTTACCCGGGCACGCTCTTACTGCTGTAGTCGCTAGATGGCGTTACATGTCATTAAGGACCCACAGTTTATCACAACAACTGTCAACGGCACATTGCGTGGAGATTCTCTGACACTCGATGGCATATTACGTATGTATGACTGTTGACGGTACAATGCGTTTTAGAGACGTGCCGTTGTCTTGACTTCTCTGTTGTGCATTCTGGTTGTCTACGCTCAGATGTTGTCTGAACACTGTTGTCAATTCATCGTGTTGTCAGGTTCATCCCGTTGAGAGTACCAAGCAGCAAACCTATAGTGCCCTAGTGTGGCGCATAACTGTCGTCTGTTCCTTTGGTATGACAAGCCTTCACTCTCAATGATGTAAGACCCGAGTCCAGATGGTTTCCATACTCTTGATAGTGTCCATGTTCTTGAGTCATTTGAGGCATTTGGCTTCTTGAATTATACAACATCTCCTGGCTGAAGTGTTCTGAGTTTCTTACTCGTATGAATATACAGCCGTGCTTGTTTTTCCTTTCGACGTTTGAGTTGTTCAGGAGCATCACGTGCCGCGGGATCAGTCTGCAGTAATAATAATAATAATATTAAATAACTTCTTACGCGTCAATATCCTCAGACAATCCGAGCTCAGTGGCGCACCAAAACCAAAGGATTAAGCATTCTCGTACTCATGTGATAGGCGAAAGTCGTCAACAAATGGATGGATGTGCTAGGAAGCTAGGGAGGATAGGCGATATTGAAAAGATAGGTTTTGAGGTGATCACGAAATGTAACAATATTTTCTGCTGATTTAACATTAACGGGAAGCGAATTCCATATAGTTGGCGCGGCAACTGAAAAAGCTCGAGTTCCAGCCTTTGTCTTAACTCTAGGAACAGATAGCAACTTCGAACTAAGCGACCGAAGTTGTTTGGCTGGCTTGTCTAGCTGGTGTGAGCATTGAGTGTAAATAACTAGGTTGTTTGGATGAAAGGGCTTGGTAGGTGATTGTATAGATCTTAAACATAATGCGATATCGCACGGGGAGCCAATGCGGTGATTTTAGAAGTGGTACTGAGCGGGAGAATCGAGGAGATTGTGTGACTACCTTTGCTAAACAATTTTGGATGCGTTGTAGTTTTGCAATATCCTTGATAGCAATATTATGAAGGAGGGAATTGCAATAATCTAATATGCTGCTAACAAGAGCTGTTGTGATAGTCTTAGCGACAGAAAGCGACATATGTCGGCGAATGCGGCGAAGATCACGGATATGATCAAAACAGCAACGGCACGTTTGGGATATGTGTTGTCTGAAATTGAAGTCGCAATCAAAGGTCACTCTTAGATTCCGTACTGATGCTGCTGGTGTGATATTTTGACTCAGGATGCATGTTGGAAAAAAGTCATTAAGTTTACCTCGCTGCTTTGGAGTACCAATGATGAGGAATTCAGTTTTGTCTGCATTTAACTTTAATTTGCTATCGGTCATCCATGAAAAACATCTTGGAGACAATATTTGAGTCGGTTTAGAGAGTGACTTGTATCGGGCGTGGCCAAGAAAATGTAGATCTGTGTGTCATCATCTCTGTGTGTCATCATCATATGTCTGTTACCAACGCTGACTGGTTCGACATATCAACATCCGTTGAGCAGACGATGTGTGTATAGCTTATGTAAGTGTATTTCGATAGTCCAGAAACGCCAAATACACATCCTCCTTGTCATCAAGTGCTTTCCTCGTGAACTGCTTTGTCGTTTTGACTGCATTTTAAACATTACCGTGTCACGATAATGAGGTGACGATTGTCAGCTTGTCAACTTCAAAGAAGTTCGAGAAGTAGTCCACGTTATGAGGTAGTCCTGTCCATAAAGGTACGTCAACTCCAACCCGTGATCATGTCGGTATGTCATGTGACAGCAACGGTGTTCTGCATTGTTCTTGTTTCTACGCGTTGCAAGCACTGCAAGCAGTGATGATATATTTCACTTCTTGGTCCATGCCTGGCCAATACATCAATTCACTTCGACGACATCCTTCTACTCCTAAGTGCAAGAGGTATAACGATACTTTTCTGTGTGCTGAGTTTGTCACGACAGTCGAAATAAGGTCGGGCGAGTGGGTCGACAGCATGACGTTGATTTGGCCATCCCAGCAGTGTGTAGTGAACTGCAGTTTTCACTTTGTTAACTTCCGGTGACTTGCAGATGATTTATTGTAGCCCATTGGCCGACATATAAACATCCTCAGTCATCTCCATTTGTTGCAGTTCATTGTCGAGTACATGATGTCATGGGTAGTGTGCGTGGCAGTATGGAAGGTATGCCCGAGATAGCGTGTCTGCGATCTACATTTCATTTTCTTTCGTGTACACGACATCTATGTTGTACTTCTGCAGGCGGAGCAACATTCACTGCAGTCTCTTCGGTGCGTCGATCGTCGATTTCTTTGTTATCATCTAAAGTGGCTCGTGATCCGATTGCACGGTAATGTGTCTTCCGTACACATACTGATCAAATCATTCACACACAAAGACGATTGCTATGAGTTATTTTTCAATTTGGGCATACTTCTGTCCTGTGCTTGTGAAAGACGTAGCACACTGGTTTTCCCTCTTGCAGGAGCGTTGCCCCCAAATCACTTAGGGATGCGTCATATTGAATTGTGATTGCTTGCGTCATAGTATGCGAGCACTGGTGTTGATGTGATCAGTTGATTCAGTTCTATGATCTTGTTCAATGCATCTTGATGTTGCTCGAGCCAACACCACACCATATCTTTCCGATCTAACTGTCTCACTGGTTCACAAACATGTGACAGATGTGACAGAAATTTCGCAAGGTAACCGACCATACCGAGAATTCGCTTCGGCGCTGTGACGTCTGTCGGAGATGGCCTATACCTTTGACTCGTCTACCTTGAGTCACTCATCGGTGAGCAAATGACCAATGAATGGTACTGATTTGCTTCGCAGTTGCACTATGTATGGAACAACACAACTGCTAGATACCAGTCGTCCCTTACCATGAGGTAATGCACGTTTTCGTCTCTTACCACAATCAGCAACCTGTCTTGAATAAGTGTCTCTCAAAGTCCCCATGTTACACGTGGCTGACAACTTGTACAGCGCTGTGATATACGCTTCCACCATCTAACTTGCATGTTGCCATATGTATATGTAGAATTTGTATTATTCATATGTTTCTTTTGTTTGTGGAATACAATGTTCATGAAATTATTGTATGATGTTTGCGATATCATTCCTGTCTGTGATGTCTTGCCATTGGAATGTTTCATACAAGCCCATTCCGTCCGTGCCAATCAAATTAAGTAACACTGCGACTCTCCATTCGTCTGCTTCGTGCGCAATATATGTTGCAATTTCGTAGAACATTCATTCTCATTTGAAGATTGGCCAAATTTCCCTCTATTTTCGAGGGAAAACGGCTACGGCGTTTTTGCGCTCATCTTAGCTTCTTCTGTGGTTAGTACTGCGTCACATCTTCAACACCATATAACGTGCAGATACGTTGATGTATTTAACAGGGAGACTTTAACCATGGGCATATACAATAGAAATCTCTACAGAGTATGGGGAGTGAGGACCACAAGTTTTTAGTTTTAGTACAAGATAGTTTCCTTTCTCAACATGTGCTAGAACCAACCAGGGGAGAGAATGTGTTAGACTTAGTTTTGTCCTCACAGAAAGAATTAGTTGACAATGTCAAGATATGTGAGCCACTGGGGAGTAGTGATCACAACCAGATACATTTTACCATCAAAGTAAAATCAGAAAGGAATAGTAAAAAGCAGTATAAGCAAAGATAGACTGGAATAACACACTGAAGAATAAGACAGCAACCGAATGCTGGAATATCTTAAATAGTGAAATTAAATGCATAGTCGATAAATTTGTACCTTTCAAAAAACAAGGGAAACGGTCTATAAAGAAACACTTATCGAAAGAAGCCATTAGAAAAATTAAGTATAAACAAATGATGTGGAAGTCATATAGATGTACTGGAAATTATGAAGACTACAACATTTATAAAGAAGCACTTAATCAAGCTACAGCTTAAATTAGAAATTCAAAGAGAAGCTATGAAAAAAAATTAGCTAGTAATATAAAACATGAGAGTAAGAGTTTTTATGCGTATATTCGAAGCAAACAGAAAGTTCAGGATAAGGTCGGTCCTCTAGAAGATAGTGCTGGAAATACAATATCAGAGGGATTCTTAATGGCAGAAGACCTGAATGAGTATTTTAGTTCAGTGTTTACCAGGGAAGATATTAGTTCACTGCCAGTACCAGAGGCTAAGTTCAAGGGGGCAGATTCAGACTATTTAGGACAGTTAGTTGTAACATCGGAAATGGTAGCTAAGAAAATAAGGGCTATGAAGGATAATAAATCACCTGGAGTGGACGGGATTCCGCCCAAACTACTATTGGAAATTGTAGAACAAATTAGCGCACCGCTTGCAACAGTTTTCAATTTGTCATTAGAAGAGGGAGTGGTTCCTTTAGAATGGAAAGAGGCAAACATTATACCGTTATTTAAAAAAGGTTCGAGAAACAAGTCAGAGAACTATAGACCAGTGAGTTTAACATCAGTGATTTGCAAATTATTAGAAAGACTAATTAAAGATCACATGGTGGATTTTCTTGTTAAACATAACTTGATAAACCCATCTCAACATGGGTTTTTAAAAGCGAGGTCATGCTTAACAAATATGTTATGTTTTTGGAAGACATCACTAGGTGGGTAGATGAGGGATCACCAGTAGATATCATCTATTTAGATTTTCAAAAAGCTTTCGACAAAGTACCACATCAAAGATTACTCCTTAAGCTAAAGGCCCATGGCATAGGAAATGGTATAATAAACTGGATAGAAAAATGGCTGAATGACAGAAGACAACGTGTAGTAGTTGATGGGGAGGCTTCAAACTGGAAATCGGTATTGGGATCAGTACTAGGACCTATATTATTCTTAATATATATCAACGATTTGGACGATGATATAACAAGCAAGGTGTTGAAATTTGCGGATGATACAAAAGTGTTTAGAAGGATTAAAAGTGACGGAGACAGACAGCATTTACAAGATGATCTTGATAGGTTGATCAAATGGTCTGAAAAATGGCAAATGATGTTCAATTTTGGGAAATGTAAATGCCTCCACACAGGTCATGGGAATGAAGAGGTAAAATATAAAATGGGGGGTACTGTTCTAAGTACTACTGTAAAAGAAAAGGACTTAGGGTTAACCATTAGTGCTGATATGAAGGTTTCAGAGCAGTGCGGAATTGCAGCGTCAAAGGGAAATCAAATCCTTGGATTAATTAGGCGAAATATAGCGTATACGAAAAAAGAATTAATAGTACCGCTGTACAAAACAATAGTGAGGCCTCATTTAGAATACTGTATACAAGCATGGAGGCCATATCGCAAGAAGGACATAGATATGCTAGAAAGAGTACAGAGGAGAGCGACTAAAATGATACCAAATCTGAGGGATCTTAGTTACGAAATACGCCTAAAAGAATGTGGTTTAACAACACTAGAGACCAGGAGATTGAGAGGAGATCACATAGAAGTGTTTAAAATATTGAATGGTTATGAAAATATTGATAGAAACATTTTTTTCTCAGTTAAGAAAGATAGAAGGACCAGAGGACATGAAGCTACATTAGTAAAGGAGCAGTGTAGATTAGATATAAGAAAGTTCTCATTCTCACAAAGGACTGTAAATGAATGGAACAGATTATCTCCTGATTGTGTTGGTGCTAGTAGCGTGAATATGTTTTAAAATAAAATCGACACACACCTTAAAAAGGCGGGATACATGTAGATAAAAAGTATTGGACTCTCGATAAGCCAAAAGGCTTCCTTGTCCAACTGCCATCCAGAGTAATTTTCTGGATGGCAATCTTGTTAAATCTTGTTAAACAGTACTTTAATGTGCCGACATAGTTTCGTTTACACTCAGCTCATTCTGCTGTAGTCACTAGATGCCGTTACAGTACAGTACATGTCACCATGATTTGAAATGCACAGCGCTGCGCTATATTTTAAATAATTAGTTTTATACTTTTTTGGCACTGGGCGTCGCCATTACGCTCCAGCGGCGAATGGTTTCAGTCGCGAAATGTTACTTACGGCCGCGTAATGAAATGCAATAGGCGACGCGGCATAGCTCCCAGAAAAACCGACGAATCGCATCCAAAACCATAAAAACAGAAACATCTACTGGTATAAGTGCTAGGAAACAACTTTTTCACATAGTTCAAGGAAGGATTCAAAGAGAGAAGAAAGGATATAGATGATGAATTTTTCGCGTTCACAAGCGGCGAGCTCTGCAAGCAAATTCGGTGGTCACTTCCGGACGCTAATTGCAAAAATAAATATGAATGTGACGAGCATGGAAAGACATTGAACATCAAAACATAATTCTTGGTCCATCTTTGGTCGATTTTTGTATGTATAACTACGCACTGAGGAATTAATATTTGGTCAAATCGACCTAGAAACGTGACATAATATTATTGTCGGGCGGGGCAAGCGGCGCCTAGGAAGCGACAAGCCGAAGCCAGCTGATGGTGAGTGACGGGTTCGGTCACGTATCACTACGACTACAACGTAGTCCACATTTGTATTTCAACGTCTGCACATTCTTAATGGAAATGTGATAAGATTGTGAGAATGATAAAATACGAATACAGTTGAATAATGTGATTTGAGTCTTTCTAATCCGCCGATTTATTAAGTTTCATTTTCACCTTCGGAATCGTCGCCGACAACGCCATGGTCTGTGACACTAACAGCTGACATCAGATCTGGTCTAACCGTCTTTGTCAATTAAAACAATAACTACTAGATTCCGTAGACAGTCATCCGTGTCCTTATTATAACATTTGGTGCATAACGTTGTGAAATAAAATAATATTTCTTGTCATGTATTAGTCAACATTATTCACCGTCATGCAGGCAAATGGCATGAAAAGCAGAGTATATTTTACGAGGATAAGGTGAGTCTGAAAACTGAAGTGGGTCAAACTATAATTTCAATTGCTCTAGCTATTTAAGTTTTAATTAGTTATGGCTATAATAACTATTAACAAATCACGTCCAATTTTGTTTATTAACCAATCATGGCCAATTTTGATTGAATTCAGGCTGTGCTGGCTTTGTTGGATGGTTATTCAATAACAGTTTATTCAATAACAGTTTATTCAATAACAGTTTAACTACTTAGTACTTACCTACTAGCTATTGCCGTATTGGCCGAATCAACGATTCCGCATGCAGATCGTGCAAGGACCACTTCCAACATTATCCAGTTGATGCACACAATTTCAGTCACCGTCGTCGGAAACGCACGCACTTGCAACGGTAGCGAAACGTCTTCCTCGTGTACATTCAATGACCTATACGCGTACTCGTGATACTGTCCGACCCCAACAATGGCTAAGCTGACCTCGAGTCGGCCAGTGGCTCGCACACTGGGTGAAATCCGTATGCCGGTATAGCACAGGTCCCTTCTCACGTTTAACATGTTTCTACCACACCGCATGAACTTTGTCAACAAAACAAAAATAATTCGGTTGACCCCTTTTGCGACAACCCCGCCCCTTTCTGGCGGCCTCATTCTGTATTGCATATTCTTGCTGATTACTGTCTTGTTCAATGTTATTTATTACTAAATATACCCTTTATGTGTGGCGATTCTAAGTTTTCGTTGATTAAAAATGTTGCCGTTGTTTTCCTTTTTTATTCCGAATGCAAACAAATTATTTGTTACCCTTTATAACGCCTACCATATATAACAAAGCACCATATTTTGGTTTTCACGCAGAAATGTCTAGTTTGGAAATAAATCGAAACAAACTAAATTTACATTGAAGAGGTAGGAGCGACTCAAACCACTCGCTTGGAACTTGCATAGAAACAAGATAGATATATATATATAGATATATATATATATATATATAACATATATATATATATATATATAATGTATATATCTATATAAACACATGTATATAGCAGCTCCGTTTCAGTTCCCATTTAAGGTCCCACATTTCATCACATCAACTGTGATGTATCGTTACAGTTGATGTGATAAAATTACGATATCTTAAATGGCTGTGTACTTTTCAGTGTCATTTACGTTGACATGTTTCAGCGATACGAAACCGATTGTACCAGTACGGTAGCGATCATGACCACAAGAAACTCAAGGATGATGTTGACAAATCGTGTATTTCATCAGGGAAGTTTTGTTCCACCAGCTTCATTAAGACACCTCTAGTTCAGGTGTTTGGTTCCCAGTTCAAGAGGATCAAGGTAATGGCAGAAGTTGTTTAGCATGGGTGTGCATTATTTATCACTGTTCTGATATGTTGATCGACATTTGTATCAATTTGGTGAACAACTTACACATGTGGCAATGGAGAGACAGTGTCACGCATAGTATAACAATATGTTGGTGTTAACCATTAACTTAGATGGTTATATGGTATGTATGTGTGGGCAGCCTAATTAATTGGTTCCACTTCTAATTGTTAATGTGATGGAAACCAAATCACATGATACGAGCTATGAAGGAAGTGAAACTAAACAATTATGTTATCTTGCATACTCCACTGTTGTTAAAATGCATGATGCAGATTATGCTATAAAATGAAACATCAGAATGTACAGTACTAAATATACCCTGTAGGCGCCCCTGACACATATATCCTCCTATGCAAAGCAACAATGCAAGACAAGTGTAGATTGAAATAGGCCAACTTAATGACATTTAGCTTTATTCGTTTACATAACTCATAAACTACAACATAAATACACCAATACATGTTCACAGCAAGCATGCCGGCCCCAGTGGTATTGCTAACCACTACCTACAAGTCGTAGACATATCACCAGCCACCAGTACTAACCATCTCACGACAACATATTTACCACTGACACAGTATCGGTGGGGGTCACTCCGCCACCAGGTCACATAGCACCAGTAGCAGCCTACTTTATTTACCGCACTAAAAACCCTGAGTACACTACTGAGATCCAGTAAGAGGGAAAAGCCTAGGCCAAACCTTGTGTACTTATATAACAGGGAAAAGCGTCCAAGAATCTACATCGTATACAATTATGCATCAAGTGTGGTACAGGGAGGAGGGTGGGAGACAAAATCACAACAATAAACCAATAGCCATAACAAATTCAACAATAAAACGCAAAATGAAGTAAATGATTCGTCA
This sequence comes from Escarpia spicata, assembly GCA_963995525.1. NCBI lineage: Eukaryota > Metazoa > Annelida > Polychaeta > Sabellida > Siboglinidae > Escarpia > Escarpia spicata. Next base: position 19,665,009 of record OZ023209.1, on the reverse strand, counting down.
AGCGAAAACCACGCGCAGAAGCGCTCAATCAATATCTCCGTGAACGGCGCATTGGGACGAGCCCGTTCATACTACGAGGACTAATTACTGCTATGTAATCTTACGCGTACGAGTAAGTCCGCTCTCTATATTGTCCACCAGGTTACCGTTGGCCTACTCCGCCAGGGGACACCACCTTCCTTCTTACACTGCTACTTCACATAGGATATTTTTGTGTTGCATAATTAAATATACTAATATAATAAACCAACACATCGTAGCTTTTATATTAAATATAGTGTTGTATGTTTTAATATATATAATATTATATACATGTATATATATATATATATATATATATATATATATATAATTTGTATATATATATATATACAATTTTTTTATAATTGAAATTATATCGGTGATAAACCAATACTGCCAATGTTAGTTGTGATCGAATGTTGTGTACCAGATCACCACCAATGGCTACGTGACAATGGGAGCATCGTACAGAAGCAGAACTCCAACTGAGTTTGAAGACATGTTCAGTGCGTCAAAGAAAAAAGTCGTAGCAAAATCAGGATTTGCTATTTTCGCGCCGATGTGGACAGACTCTGATGCAACTCAAGGTGACGTCTTCTATCAAATGTACGACGCATCGACTAAAGACATGTCTAACGACAACAAGGCGAGGGCGAGACACGCTCTGATGCTAGCTGGTGAAGACGTGAAGAAGTTTGGAGGACTCTCGGACGTAGATCCTTCATGGGTGATGGTGATCACGTGGGTTGACATGGTACCTCGCGCGTCCTACCGCCCGACATATGACAAGGTAGAGTATTATTAAAATTTAGCGTTGATAATGTGGGATCCATTAGTAAGGTATGTGAAATACTGTGTATACAGCGACTCTATAAACAAGGGTAATGGTGATATTTGAGTTACACAATTATTTTAATCATTATTCTACTGCTGTTTTATAGGCTGGACATGATCAATATTAACACCGTTTACACATACATCATGACGTGGTAACCGTAATCGTAACGTTCATTGTGGTTAACAACAAACAGAATAGACACTGCATGTTAACTATTGCTATATGCAGTATATTTAAAGTAATTAATGATACATGTCTGGTAAAAAGTAGCATAATTCGTTCGATTCTTTGAATTATAACAACGCACTATGATGACCCGCTCCTGTGATTTGTAATCTACTCTGACTTCAAACACCTGTTTGTTTGCAGCCCAACACCTTCCAACTTGTGATAATATCTGATGCCTCTCGCTGGTCGACATTCGTGATCTTCTCCTACGAGAAGACGGGTTGGGATACTGTGTCCACAACGCGTGGGAGCATGGTTGGATATTACGTAACGCAATATGAAGATGAGCACTCAGAGGCACTAGGTGTGTCAGGAAAACCAGTTTCGTTCAGAATGGCTTCAGTTCAGGGTAACACTGGTGAGTTATTGGTAATAAACAGATGTCTTGTGATATGAACCTTTTGACTATATCATCATTCATTTGATCTCATTTTGTATACTTTTTCTAGCTATTTTCCAGCTTTTAACATGGGAACCATGTTTTATCATGGTATGTGCGCCGTAACGGTTCTGGTACCTGTAATATTAGTAAGTCATGCCTATGTATATATATATACACATTCACACACACATATATATATTTTTTATATATATCCCATATATTACAGGTACCATAACCGCTACGGCGCATATGATATAAACATGCTTTCCATGTTAAAAGCTGGAGACTGTAGCTGGAAAATGGTAACGAAATTAGATCAAATGAATGATGATATGGTCAATATATATATATATATATATATATATATATATATATAATCAAAAGTCTATATTATAAAACTGAATGCTGGTCTTTGGATGTTTGCCTGTACGTCCTCCATGTGCGGATCTGAAATGTAGGCATGCCCGCAAACCGTGTTGGGTGTTTCATAGATGTAGACATTTTTGAATTCCCCCGGTGCCCATATGGGATGAAATATTGAGGGGAACAACATCTTAATTGGCTGTGCCTATATTTGTAATGGTGGAATGTAAAGTGTTTATATGTCTTCGTACATATAATAATGCATCTATAAATAATATGTGACTGGATTTAAGCTTAATTTAATAATTTTCATGTTATAGCAGTTTGAAAAATTGGAATTTGAATGTAGGGATATACAATTGTGGCAACATTCTTAATACTTTGTAATACTTATTATCAAAAATAGATAAGCGACCGAACTCAAAACACGTCCAAAAACATTAAATTCTACGGTCGCAGCACCCTCATGGCTCGTCCGATCACGACGATCTTGGTATCGTTTGAAAGGATGCACTTTCTGTTGTTCTGGCGTCATCTAGATTTCCCCTGTTACCATTCACAGAACACCTACACTTACACTTACAGGTTAATGGGCTGATTTAAGCCATTGGCCTTTGTTGGTGCCCATATCCTAGGCTATTCCAGTACTTGTCGAGTCTGGCCTTAAACTGTGTGACGGTCTTGGCATCTACCACATGTCGTGTGAGCCTGTTCCACTGATCCACCTATAAACAGACCTACAATCGTGCCGTTTTTGGTGTCCTATGCGATTCCGAAAGATATTGACGCATGTACACAGTACACCAATCTACCGATTGGGGCAGTGTTTTCCTCATTTGCGTAGGTTCGCACATGCGCATTTAACCAGTTTTTTATTTCATGTGATTAGCTTCACCCCATTTTTAAACTTTGACGGTAGCGGATATTTCTACGTCGGCGCGACGTCACAATAACGTACGCAAAGCAATGGAGATTTAAGAGTCCAAATTCGTTACGTTGGTTGGTTGATATACGTGATTGTGACGTCACGCCTACTTTGAGTATGTCAGTTTCGCAGCCATTTAAAAATGGTTGTAGCATACAGCATGAAATCAGATATAGGTGCCTTAATCGATAGATTGCTGATCTGTGTCGACGAACCAACATCGTTTGCAGTGTCTAAGACACTGGAAACGACACGGTTTTATGTCCGTTTACACATTATTTTAGGATTGATTATCAGACAACCATTCATACGTTTGAATAGCAGAAAGCGTAAGCTTTTAAACGATATCAAGATCGTTGGGATCGGACGAATCGTAATGGCATTAGCAACCGTTCAAATGCTTTGGGACGTGTTCATTGTTCGTTCACTTATTTAATGGCGCAAGACAGGTAGATTTGGAAACGACATGCTGAGGCCTTCGCCCAACCACGGGACACAACGGCTGCACAATGATGATTGATGATGATCTAATACTTATATTATATATTACAAAGTAGTAACAATGTTGCTGCAGCTTTAATCTAGATCAAGCAGAGACTTGACACTTGTATCATGTAGTCCAAAGCGGCAGCCGTCTAAGTTATAAAGGGATGGGCCGGACAAATACAGGGCTGGCTCTGTTTTGAGGGGCGTGGATAGGCTGGATGAATGTTGGCTATTTGAAGTGTGTAAATTTCCAGTTTTCACTGAATGATGCCCAAAAAAATTTTGTGGCATCAAGTGGGATCCAAAAAAAGGGTTATTTTTCAAAACAGTAGCTAGACAATAGTAATAGGTGTATTTTCACGCAGTGCAACGTCGGGATAACTCGGCAACTTATACATGATATTAAAAGGACGTAGTCTGTTCCATGTTGGTCATGAACTAATTATTACAGTGTTATTAAGACTATACTAACGTTGTTGAAGTTATACTGCCCGCCACATTGTGTTTAGTAACAACGTCGTAACAACGTCGTAACAACGGTCGCAATTTGAAGGCACGACCACGGGTGCATGTTCAAATACTAAACAGCCGGTATCGGGCTGAGATAACTGCTATACTCTTTGATGTTTAATGATGCTAACTTTCCAACGGTTAACACAGCAGACGTCCAGCTTGAAATTACTACTCCCGGTAATTCCGAGTAGAAGAACAGACTACGTCCCTTTAAATAGTAATTAAGCATATTTCTTTCTCCACTCGTACACTTCAGGTGTGACCGGAAGGTATTTGTATCCCGTGGCATCTGGCAAAACTGGTTTGATCAACTATGAAGCAAAATGCCAAGACTGGTATTTCAGCCAGAACCCGGCGTATACAAGGTTCCAAATGGCAACTACATTGTCATGTCCCTGTGACCGAAGGCTGGCACAGTATGACAGACGATGGCAAAAGGATAGACACCTGACACACTCAGGGTCACGAATGACTTGCTACTATCAAAGAAATATGCGTTTCACAACCGCTACACAGGTACACGTTCCCTGCTTTATAATATGTAGAGAAAATATCAATAACTCTTACGAACAGTGCATGATCACCTACATTAGTAATAAAATAGTATCAATAAAATAGTACAGCTGTATTGTGACATGTTTCCAACGATACTTACATGTTGTTATTATGCTACGAGTAATTAGCTTAAATCATGTTTAATATTGTTCACGTGTGCATGTGTTACTATAATCGAGCTGGCACGTTTGTATGCGCGCACGTACGTGTATGCGTGTGCTACCGTTTTCCTCCTTTTTTGTACATTGGGCAGCTTTAACATTTCAATCTACGCCACCTTGGAAACATAACGTAATTGTATTTCCAACTACCTCGTGTTTTAAGGGTTCCTACAGGTTTCGCGGTTTGCATACAACGTAGAGCTTAACTTGCAACAACTGTACAAATCATACGTGCTTGGCGAGAACTGCTTCAATTTACCACAGAGCAAACCTCATTAACTAATACCCAAAGAAAGCTTCTGCGTTTGTGTGTATGCAACACCGTGCGAAGGAAGGGTATTGTTGATATAATGTAACACTAGACTTGTATTACACTTAGACTAAATCAACATATTATAAACTTACCCATGTTACTAGTCCAATCATTGTAGCATGTGACTGAGTTGTTCTATCTTGTTACAGTACTGCTGTTACGATGGATGGGGATCTCTCATAGTTAGTGAAGACGGAGCCGCCGGCCACATGTTCGCCTACCATCCTAAGTTCTTCAAGAGGAAGCACGAGAAATACGATCTAGAGCCGAAGAAGTGGTGTTGCTCCTACACTGACAATTGCTACTGGTACCTTGAGGCAAGACCAGTTGACTACTGCTCGTTCTACATTCCTCCTTTTATTGGTGAGCATTGCATAGTTGTTTTTTACGCAATGCAACAAGACAACACCAGATATGGGAGAATTGTGGCCAGAATAACCTTCTGACATTTATTTATTATTCACCCGATAATTGGATGAGTTATTAGCTAAAACACAATACAATCAAATGTGAGCCATTTGAGGTCTTAAACATTGCCCCATTTATTTTACCTATACATTCTAAAAACAAGGCCCACATTATAGAATACCATATTTTAATTATGGTAATACAACAGAACTATTAAAAAGACGCGGCTCCCAGACATTTAGACGATTAAAACTACTAACTATTACCACATCCTAGAGAGAGGTGAGGCCATTCCGCCACACCGTTTATTAATCCTACTTTAATTACCGCCCTAAAAACCCTGCGTACACTTGTAGGAGGAAAAAGCATTAAGGCAAAACCTCGTGTACCATTTAGAAACAGGGAAAAGCGTCAGCAAAGCTAAAATTATCGCATGTGCGTGTTATGAAAATCCCTTACATACTTATAACTAGTCATATGGCAGGAGTGGAGGGAGGTGGAGTCAAAACTGATACGATATTCGATAAACAACTGAGCACGATTAATTTCAAATGTGGCTGCTGCTGGAGGTGCAGTGGCCTTTTATGCCCCGAATGGTCGAACTAGTTTTCAGGCTATTGGACTCTGACCTGGACAAGGTACAGTGTCAGCTTGTTTACCCAGCCTGCAGGCTGGCTCTAGGACTTAGAGGTCACCCGAACATGTGACCACCCCACCTTGTTGTTTTTATTCAAATGATGTAAAATGTCTTACAGTTGATTAGTTTTCACCTAACATTGACATATTTTAAACTGAACGTCAACGACACAAACCAATCACTTGGCACCAACGTCACATCTTATCAGTCTCCCTTAATGCATCTACATTTGTAATGGAGTGGTCTCGTCAGCTCTCTAAATAAAACAACGTGTAGTGTTTAGTATTGTTTCAAACCACCACATACCTTCACAGTACGTGCAGTGGTATTTCCAGTAAGATGTATATTACAATCGTATTTGTTACACGATAGATTTCTGTGGATATAAATTTATTAGTAATCTTCCTGCCGAAATTGTTACATGACTGAATGTTTCCGATTTAAGTGGAGTTCGCGTTCGAATGAACTAGTCTATCATGGGTAATGCGCATAGCACTTGGAATTGGGCTGAGAAATGTACCTTTGCGCTTATATAATTATATATTAAAAATATAGTTGGACGATTTAACATAAATAAATATCAGATTTATGTCAACAATATAGCGTGTCGTAGCTGGTATTATATAGGTTTGATATTGTTTGAAACGATTATAAAACGTGATAAACGTAAACTGGGGACATATATTATTAAGATATAAATGAAGCTGCTGCAACATACATATAAAAAATATAATAATCACGTCCACCAGATCCTATCAGTATGACTTTGTAACATGAAACTTAATTTGGTTACAGGTTGGTTCTTTGGTGACCCTCACGTCCACACTTTGGATGGACTTGAGTACACTTTCAATGGACTTGGCGAATACACGCTCATTGAAGCAACTGACAAAAACTTCACTCTTCAAGGCCGCACAGAGCGGACTCTCGATAAGGACGGAAATGAGATGCAGGCGACGGTGTTCAGTGCATTAGCTGCACGTGATTCAGACTCGGACAGGTTCCACATACAAATGAACAAGTCTCGGGATGGTAAGAACCAAATACTAAAACCAGCATCATGCGCATATTTATTGTTTTAAGCTTTATTTTAACATTATATTCATTTACATGGCAATAAACTTTGTTTACGATCTGGATTTTTTTAAAGCATCGCTCGGTCTTCTTCAGCACACTGACCAATGTCAGGTGACACCAGCCTGATAAGGACTCGTGGACGTTACTGACCGACATCGCTTGCAATGTGGGTTTACCTCTTTTGATGTTGATCGCCTCTTCCTCATGTGCCAGTTCTCTTCGTTGTCTAGAATTGTAATGTTCTCATTGAAAATTCATGGCCCATGTCCAGTTTGTGTTGATTAAACGTTGCTGCAAGTTGGCGGCAAGATAGATGTTCTTTAGTGCATGTACCAATTATCCTCACTGTTTCTGCTATGTAGTGTTGGTCGCATTCTGTACATTGGATGTCATATACCGCCCCACTATTTGATGCCTTTGCTGTTTTGTCTTTCGAGTTTACCTTAAGGGACCATTAGGGGTTTTATACATTGTGGTACACTGGTATGTTACATAACTTGAACATCCTTGCTAATTGTTATGGCAGTTTATTCATATAGGACACATATGTGGTAAGTTGTCTACTGTTGGTTGGTCTACTGTTATTCTCCTTCTTTCTTCTTGGATTGTGATACTAAACTTCCTAGGTTTGTAACTGTTAGCTTTCAGCACTTTCATGATGTGAGTTTGGCCTTGTCATTCTCTACTGTTACCAGACGTTGTGCCTTTCGAAGGAGTGCCCTCCCCGCTTATCATTTGTATTCTAAGTGGGATTAGAACCCCACTTAAAATACTGGTCTGCGTGGGGTGTCTTCCAATAATTTTTTTTAACTCCTTCATTCTTGAGACATTTACATGTCTCTAGAAAGGCTGAAATGTTGTCATGGGTTCCATTGAGATCAGATGGTGTGTGAAATGTTCTTCTTCACTCTCTTGTAACACTGTGAATGTCTTATCCACATATCTTTATCAGATGTCTGGAGGATGCGGTGCTTCTCTGATGGTTCTTTCTTCGAAATACTCCATGTATAGGTTCTTCACTATCAGGGACATCAGATGACCTCGTGGCTGTTCCCCACTGTTTGTAAAACATTTTGTCGTAAATGGAATATTTAGTGTTCGGACATATTTCTAACGTGGTAATGTGGTTGGCTGATAGTTCACATATTTCTTTCAGTGTTGTAGCATGGATCAGCCGGACCTTGATCAGTGATACTGTCTATGACACTGAAGTAGATCCTGTGGTGTACGACATCCGATATACATTCTTGGTCTTTTTATACAGTTGATCTTACTTCCCTTGTTGTCTTTCCCACGTTTCCCGAAAAGTGGTGCGTTCGCATGCCCAATGAACGCTGGTTCATTTTCGTTTTTGTACGTTTTGAATGCAGGTTCATTTTAAATTTGTTCAGGGCTTACATAAAACTGTAAATAATTAACTTCTTGCTCCCTTATCACAGATCCAAACATGTATGGTGCCATACCACACAACCCATGCATCGTGAATATTGGCATGAAAGTGTTGTGTGATGACACGTTATTCTATCATGTTGTAGGATTGATAATATACGTCGAGGAAGAAGACCTCACGTCCTGGTTCAATGCAGCTTCTGATGATGACGAAGCTACACGTGATAAGGTTTCAGTTTCACGCAAATCTCCTACTTCAGTTGATGTCTCCTTTTCCTCTGGTATGATTGCAGTTGATTAATAATGTGATTATGCGCAATTCTATACATTGTCTCAAAATTTGTAACAAATTTAATAATGAAGTGTATGTAATTTAATAAGTTACATGAATAGTTGATAAAAATGATGTTTGTTTTATATGCATAGGTAAATATTAATCCAATGCCAGCTAAGGATAACTGTATAAGTATGATGCTCGTTTAAACACTGACTACCGGTTATACATGAATGAGTATATGTAGATATATATTGAATGACAACACAAGTACTAATTATATAGTTTTATTTGTTGTTACATGACTAATCAGGATTACTTACCCGAACCGTCGTCTCAATTGCACCGTGTTGTTATTTTGCAGGCTTCACTCTGGCCATCGGTATAAAGGCGGAACAACTTGACATCGTTGTTGGAGTTCCAGCTGAATTCAAGGAAAAAACCCAAGGTTTGATGGGTGTCTTCAATGGTGACCCTAGTGACGATTTAACACCTGCGGATGGCGGGGCAGCACTGAATGTAAACCGTTCATCCGAACGGGACATATTCTCTATGTTCGGCGAGACATGTTAGTATAATAGTAACAGTGTGACATTTTAGTTAACTATGTAAATGTCGTGAAGAAAGTGATTGCACAAATATTTTAAAGAAAAACAATAATGACGTAATGGGGGAAATTAGAACTAGCAACAGTATCAGCCCCAGTGTTATAATATGTTTGGTGTATAATGTACTTCCATCAGTGTATTGACTATGTAAGATATGTAGGGAAATCATTTGGTCGAGATATAGTAATTGAGCGTGGCGATTGAAATGTGTTTCACAGGGCGCATTGACAGAGTTGACTCCATCTTCACATACACTGAAGGCACAACTTTTGAAACATTCAATACAAAGGATTTCGAACCACTTTTCCTGCAGGAAGTTCTGAGTAAAATGACAGCCGAGCAGCGGAAGCAGGCGGAGGAGAAATGCAAAGGAAACAACGAATGCATTTTTGATTATGCTGTTACTGGTAAGTACATGCATAAACAAATGTAGTTTACTGTTGGATATCGATAGACAACGTTTATAAAATTTTACATTAAAATGTATTTATTTTATAAAAGTATATAATGTATGATATGTATAATATATGCTATGTAATATATATATATATATATACATATACACTTGTATATACATATACACTTGTATATACATATTTTACGTGTTATTATTTATATAACAGTAGTATTGACTTGTTGTTACTATTGTTGTATTTATTATCTTTACGTTACATTAAATACTGTTTAATGCGTGGCTAATGCATACTACTCCAGTTCACTAACCTGTAGTGCCAAACTACAGATAGTGGTGGATATTTGTGTACGAATAGTCTTCCCGCATTAATTGTAGCGTGGCTGAATGCTTCACATAAAAGTCGAGATGGTGTTCACTTGAATAGGTCTGCCAGGGAGTAATGCGTAAAGCTCTTTGAGGAGTCCAATGGACTGGATACTGCTCTATTTCAGAACTTACCTGTTTTTACTTCAGTCCTAAAAAGTATTTATAATTCAATTTACGATTGGCATATGTTCATTGTTAAATGTATAATAGTAAACTGTCATGGACTTTGTCTGGAATATACTATGTTATTATTAAAGATTGTTTACAGTTGTATTAAAAAATGTATGGTTTCCAGGAAAAGAGAAAGCCGCTGAAGCAACTGTGGCTATCAATGCCAAAAACACCAACGAAGCTGAAACTCTAGGTAATACAAAAACGTTATCAAGACGTCAAGTAGTGATCATAGCTTCCAACTGATGCAGTATCTACTATGAATAAGGCCTTTATGATTTCAACTGTCATAAGCAGCATTGAGGCAAATTTTGTAAAGTAATATTGCATTATATATACATGGTACAGTTTGTATACATATACCTGGTATATATATATATATATGTATATATATATATGTGTGTGTGTGTGTGTGTGTGTGTGTGTGTGTGTGTGTGTGTGTGTGTGTGTGTGTGTGTGTGTGTGTGTGTGTGTGTGTGTGTGTGTGTGTGTGTGTGTGTGTGTGTGTGTGTGTGTGTGTGTGTGTGTGTGTGTGTGTGTGTGTGTGTGTGTGTGTGTATATATATATGTGTGTATATATATATATATATATATATATGCATGCATGCATGCATGCATACATACATACGTACAAACACACACACACACACCCACACACGTACGCACACGCGCGCACGCACACACACATGCATATTTGCGTATGTATGTATCGGTACTACTCAATCAATGTTATGTTCGCGTTGTGTGGGATATTTCAGCTAACAGTAGTCCAGTAATCAATGTCAATACTGCGCTGAACGCGACAATTGGCAAGAAAGCGACACTGCAAGTAACAACATCAGACAAAGACGGCGACGACGTCACACTGAGCCTACAATCGGAGCTTCCCACTGGTGCAACTTTCAACGCAGAGACAGGCACCTTTACGTGGACACCTAGCAGCATGGAGGCCGTCAATATATCGTAAAGAAGTTTTTGGACTGCTGCATTATGCTATATAACGGCACTGTTATTGGCAAAAATATTGCAATGCACTGACTGAAAACATCACGCTTTTGCATTTCAGCACGCTAACTAAAAGTGCACAACTATTATTATTGCGCTTACATTAATTATTATGAATAATTCACGTGTTGTCATTTGTTATCATAATACCATTCATCCATGACGTTGAGTTTCCCATAAGTCTGTCCGCTAAGGATTAAGGGAAAGAAGGAAGGTGTAAATTCTGAAAGCAAACTGTGTTATCATTAGAGCGCCAAGAGATCACAAAGACAATAGTTATACGAAGTAATTAGAGTATCGAGGGCAGATTATATAAAAGAGCAGTGTATAACAATTTGAGTGCCGTGTGATGAGAACTATCAGGGGTTCATTTAAGACCACTGGAAGGAACCAAAACGCTGATGTTGTTGTTTGTTTTATACATTCCTCGTGGGTTCTTCCCGTCCATTGATAAGTTGGGCCGTTTTACATAACTTGCAACGATCGTAGAAAGAACAACTTTTGACAAATATGGATCGTTAAGTATGTGAGGAATGGTTGTTGTTTAAAACTCGATTTAATGCCTAACATTATTTTGAGTAAGTGCTAGCTGCTAAAGTCGTGACATTATTTAAGCCCAGTGGCACATGGAATAGTGCTGCACCTTCGCACACTCTTTTGTTTGACGTATTATGTCTCAATTACTCACTCACTCACTCATTCATCCGTTGACCGGGCCGATCGTAGGGGTGTACATTTAGAAGCTTCAACGGCGATCTTCTTCCATCTGTGACGGTTGAGGGCTGCGTCGCACAACTCCGTTTGGGTGAAGACCGGTTCACCCTCGGATTTCGTCCATGTAAATTTTGTGTGTACTTCCTCGTTATCTGCCGCCTTTGACCGTGCCTTGTAGATTTTTTTGGCAAGTGTGTTGTGCCTGGTTGTATGCCAAACCATTGGCGTTTTCGGCGCTTCACTGTAGTTAGAAGTATTATTTATCAAATTAAAAGTAAGTCGATACAATCGATGTTTTGCCACAATGGTTTGTAACAGCGTTCTCTCTTATGAAGGCTATTCTGAAGGCAGGATGTGGGCCAAATTTAGGAATGAATTCGGAAACACGTGAAGTAGTATTTATGAACGACTTTTTTGTATTTAAAATAAAGAATTAGCCGACTTTTTTCACAATCATACCTATGATAATCAGTAATGGTTCCATTTCCCTTTAAACGTTGCAATAATGGCGTCTGCGTCTGTTGGAGTAAGGACTTCGTTGCCTCGTTTCGACGTAATTGTTGAAAGGGTCATCTGGGGCCATTTACGAGCTACTCAGAAATTCATTCCACGGATATGTAGTTTTACTAGTATAATCAACTTATCAGACGTACGTAGACATGTATTTTGGCAAATGTACGATGACAACTACAAGTGTGAACCTGAAAGTAGTTATTGTTTGCATAGTCACTTGCCATTAATAGGAAACAATTAATTTGTAGATTCACCGCCAACGATTCCAAGGGTGGTATGGCACCAACAGCAGTAATCACCGTCAATCTGTGTGCTTGTTCTGGACATGGCGATTGTCGTTTTGGTGCACTTGCTGAAAACCAGACATTTGGTTCCACTTTTCGAATTGCTGCGTGTAAATGCGACATTGGGTATACAGGTATGACACTGCATACCACACATCATCTATGTGTTCCCAGATATTTGTGATAACTGTAATTCTACATTAAATGTTATAGATATTCCGCAATTTGCGACTTTTTTGCACATTAATCTGTTAAGATAGCCAGGTTGATAGCGCCAACCTGAAGCATACTCACCAGATTCAACAACGATCACATTCCAATTAGAAAACAATGTTTTAATGCACTAGTATCGCGTCAACGTTGAACGGTATGTGATCAGACACACACGCGCAACCACGCGCGCGCGCGCGCGCGCACACACACACACACCTAATATGTTCAATACAATGCGTTTACAGGTGGTAGTTGTTCAGAGGACTTCGACGGCTGCGGGGACAACCCTTGCACAGTCGGCACCAACTGTACCGACCTGACACCGGCTGAACAAGTAACACAGAACAAGGCCTTCGCGTGTAGCGAGTGTCCCAGTGGATACGTCGATGACGGAGATGGCACTTGTATTGGTTCGTATGAATATATGAATGTGTGTCTATACACACACACACACACACACACACACACACACACACACATACACACTCACTCACGCACACACACACATATACATAAGAGTGTTTGTGTTGAGTGTGTGGAAGCGAGTGTGTGAATATGTGTTAATTGTAAACACCAGGTTTTGACCATGTTCAGAAGTACCATTGTACAGAGCAAGAAGCCTCCTTTCCTTTATCCTAGACATGAAAACTACATTTTCACACATTATATTTTTGTACTTATTTCCCTCACGTGGCCCAATGGTCCTTCAAGCCATCAAAGTTAGATACCAAACACATCGAGTGTTCGGAAACACCGTCGTATATCTTGCTGAAATTCAGGCCCCAAAGATTTTCCTTATGACAAAAAATAACGTAAAGTTGCTTAAGCACGTTTTTTGTATGCTGCATTGGTTGAAAAAATGTGCCACCATAGATACGTGATGCACATAATATTACTTTTAATAACACTGTTGGTTTATTGTGCCAGTCTTGACCGAAGTCACACCCACAGCTTTGATTGTGGCATAGCCAAACCGCGATGTACTGGATCAAACAATTACATGTTTATTTATCCAACTATTACATGTTACCTTTGTGGGGAGCAGTGCTGCAGTAGCTAGAGCTTCGAACTCTTGACCATGAGAATCTGGGTTCAAATCCTGTGCTGCTGTGTGGAACTTTGGGCACGTCCGTTCATTCTACGTTGCTCCAGTTCAATCAGCTGCATGAATGAGTACCTGGCTATAGAGTAGGGTTGTGTACGAATGGTCTTAGTGCATTAATTGCAGCGTGGCTGAATGCTTTTAAGAGAAGTCGAGATGGTGTTCGGTTGATCAGGTCTGCCAGGGAGGAAAGTGTAAATAAACAAACAGTGATACACACTTTCCCATGACCGACCGACCTGGATAGCATTCCCACACATTGAACCAAGCGAGCAGTCATTGTCGCAATATTTGATAGCGAGAGAGAGAGAGAGAGAGAGAGAGAGAGAGAGAGAGAGAGAGAGAGAGAGAGAGAGAGAGAGAGAGAGAGAGAGAGAGAGAGAGAGAGAGAGAGAGAGAGAGAGAGAGAGAGAGAGAGAGAGAGAGAGAGAGAGAGAGAGAGAGAGAGAGAGAGAGAGAGAGAGAGAGAGAGAGAGAGAGAGAGAGAGAGAGAGAGAGAGAGAGAGAGAGAGAGAGAGAGAGAGAGAGAATACTGGACCAATTTATGATAACCTAAACAACATGTTGATCTATGAGTCAGATTCACCCTTACCATCGATTTATGTAAGTTGCTAAGACATCGATGACGGCGTCTTACAAATTGTAATGAATCATTCAAGTACCACTCGTGCACGTATATGAATGTCCTGTAATGGTGGAGCCTACTGTACTTGCAGACATCGATGAATGCAAGAATAATACAGACACGTGCGCAACTATTCAAGTGTGCATTAACACGCCTGGTACATTCGAGTGGGTATGCAAGATAGGATACAGGATGGAAGGAGGAGCATGTCAAGGTAAGAAATTAACAGATTGGCGTGAAAGTGGCAATATGTAAAGGTGACCTCAATATTGACAACATCATTTGACATATTATAAAATTAATGTACATCGGTTTTACACCATTAACCAGAAATGTAATTACAGTTACATATACGAATCGTTACAAAAATGTGTGTATATGAAGTACTAGAAAAACATAGACATGCACATATGACAATCAATCCTGCTTCGGATCATTGCATTGATGGTTGTATTCCAAATCACTGCATTGTGTATACTAACTCTTGTATACGGCGGTATATCCGTTGTCCAGATACCATATTATATATTTTGTCAACATAATTACCACAGAAACAAACAGTGACAATGCTTTTGTCCTGTAGACATCGACGAGTGCACTGAGAAGTCATCTGGCTGTCAACAGAAGTGTTCTAACACCGACGGCAATTTCACCTGCTTGTGCGATGACGGATACACTCTGAAAGGCGACGGCGTAACTTGCGAACAAAGTTAGTCATTTCATAATTTAGCGTGATTGTGTCATTGTAACCGCATTTAGTTAATCCAGTGTGTTTTGTATTTCAATTTAAGAATTGTTATGTAATTTATGTAATTGTTTGATATGATATAACTGTTTTTATTTTATATGCCTAATACTACTTTAGAGATTTGTCGTGCAGCTCACACGCTCATCCAAGTGATAGATGTTGATGTGCACGTTGTATAGGATATCTCGTGCGGACAGCTACCTCATTGCCGAAACATATGCAAAACCATACTGAACATTTCATATAAATCTCATGGACAGGTATGTCTATATTGTAACAAAGATGTTAACCTTTATCGTTCCAGATGCGGCTCTTAGCAGTAAATGCCAGACAACAGGTTGCAAGCAAGGTTGCCATTTCAAATCTGGCTCGACTACTGTAGTTGAATGTTTCTGTTATGATGGCTTCAAGCTTGACTCGGACAAGATGTCTTGCTCTGGTAACATATTAATATCCAGTCTAACAAATTCCTATCCTAGAAAACCTAAATTAGTTATCCTTTCTGACACTAATTACACACGCAGAACAGCCACTGCGATACAATCAGGAGTCGTTCTTTTCAGAATGAGAATACGTTAATTTCAAGTTGAATTGCTATTCTACTAATGTCTCGTTGTGGCCAGTATGCGCTGTTCTTCCTTTCTTTTAAAACTACTTGTATAATAAGTATATAACAGATGTTTTAATTATAACATCAATGTTGTCTCCTTTTAATAACGGCCACGTCTCTGTCATGAGTTGCACAGTACTCCATAATGGGCCCATCGTTGCCAGATTCCACACAGATCCTTGTTTATCGAATCAACTACTACAAGACTCAAAGAATGACAGGATAATAGTTACTTCGCAAGGTGGAATGTACGGGTAATTGCTAAATTAATAATATTGGTAAGGGTATGAATTATGCGCATGGATTATTGCATGCGGAATGAGGTTAATGACATAATATTTTCCAAACCGGTGTTGTGCACCATATCGCATTTAATATCAATAAACAGAGATTTCCATTTAATATAATGAACTGATATATATTCATGCATAGATATCGACGAGTGTACTGCGAATACACACAAGTGCGACACAAACTGCACAAACACAGTCGGCAGCTACATCTGTTCGTGCAATGACGGCTATTTGCTCAATGATGACAAGCGAACATGCAGATGTGAGTGGACACATTTTGTTCTGATACTTTAAAATGTGCTTCTATCTGATGTATTCATGTTTATTCTGTTCAACTAATTATAGCATTGTGGTTTTATTAGTTTGTTGGTAGTACTATGTTCATGCATAACACTTTTCATGTGTGTTCATTCGAACATCAAATGTATTCTGGGCATTCCTAAATTCAGCCACATTGGTCATGCATGAAGCGGCGATAGTGAGAATATCCGGACCGCAAGTCCGATCCACTTGCTGAAGTTTCAAAGCTTCGGCAATTTTCGATGCCTCCGCTCACTCAACCATGGGAATTACTTATTTTAAATATGTTAATTTGTAGCATGTCCGGCTGGTCAATGGGGAGCCGACTGTTTGAAGCTGTGCAACTGTAAAACCCTAAAAACAACATGTGACCCTACTAGTGGATGTGAAGAATGTCCAAGTGGATACAAAGGAGGAGACTGTTCCACTGACATCAACGAGTGTGACAATAAACCATGTGACTCTCACAGCACCTGTGTCAACACCCCTGGCACATTCAGATGTGACTGCAAAGCAGGATACACACAAAATAACGCCACCACATGCAAGGGTAGGTTACAAAATTATCCTATGATGACGGTGATGATCACGATGAAGAGTTGACATAGATAATAACGATGATGACGAGGAGGACGATGATTGTATTGACGACGTTGACACTAACAACGATTATGATAATGATTGTGGTGATGGTGATGATGATAGTGACGAATATGGTTCAAATTTACATTCACAATACAAACTAGCAATACATGTAGGAATAGCAATGCACCACACTGTCAACTGTAGTTATTTAAATATACATCGTCAATCGGAATACTTTTCTTTAAAGTTGTACGAATTTTCCAATGGATTGGAGCGTTGATTCATATCAAAATAATGTTTGTTGAAATAGTATTTCAAAAATTAAATTAAATGTATGTGCATAAATACTGTTATATACAAGAGGATAGTATTAACATGTATGCCCAAAGTAGGTTATTAAAAAAATTCTGAGACAATATAATTATTACCTTACCACCAGAAGACGTGAGATATTGCGTTCTCAAGAAAGGTTTTCGGGGGATATGTAATATATACAAAAAAAATAGCCATTATGTTTTTTTCACTACTGTCTACGTTATTTCCGGAATAAACACTCAACTTAAAACAATGCATTCATTAAATATAAATGTAGGCCGCGCCAGTATATTTAAAAACAAATAGTAGCCAATTAAAGCAATATTGTACTTGCTTGTTGCCATCATACATTGAAGACTCCTATGCTTTGATATGTTTTCCTATTACGATGAGAAAAGAAATTGCTTTCAAGCAATAACTATCAAAAAAGAGGAAGACCTCTGAAAAGGTGAAATACCATATCCAAAGTGACACTGTGTTTCACCTGTTGACAGGAAAGCAGTATTCTTTACATATGACAGGGCAGGGGTGTAGTATCGAGTAGGGCAGCGACTGGTCAAATTGTCCTATGCATTTAAGACAAATCATATTATAATATGTGTGCTAATGTTCCTGTTAACGTTACAGAGTTGGACGAATGCGTGAGTGGCCCGTGTCAGAACGAAGGAACGTGTATAGACGGAGGCAATAAATACACGTGTACATGTCTTGCTGGATACAGCGGCGACAACTGCAACACAGGTGTGTGACATATCTAATATCATCTTATCTTATGTCGAATATGCAAATGTTAGTTACTTTTTATTTTAAAATATTTACACAGAGATGCCAACCATTACGATTTGGGCGTAATCATTACGATACTGTGCCCCCGTTACGCTTTTACAATGCGTAAATCAATCATTACGCTCTCCGTGCTTTTCGGTGCAAAAATTGTGTAAGTCTAATTTAGCCCGTAACTATGGTATTAGGGGTAAGACTACATTTAAATTTTACATAGGCGGCCATTATAACGTTTCCTTCATTTCCTGCTAAATTTGACATACAATTTTCTTGAAAATTTCGCAGCATATTTGTATGTTTATTGCTACATCGTGAAAGATCTAATGCAGTAGTACATTCAGTATTCACTGGACTGACATGTGTCATGCCAAAGTGCTCCAAAAAAATCACACATGACACCAAAACGGTATTTTCAAGGGCACTCTTTCGGGTAATGGCAGATGAATCCTTAATGTGGTCTTACCCCATTACGCACAGTAGGCAGGGCTCCGATAACAGTGGCGCCACACGGTGGATTTAGCCACAAGTGTTAGCTGATCCCGCAAGAGGGCACAAAATCAAAAACGGCAAAACACCATACCACGGTAATTCGCGTTGGTTTTATCCGTTGCAACAAAACGAAGTCGAATTATTGATATCTTAGCTGAAAAAATCATATATTAATTCTTCGAGAATTGCAGTTGAAGAAATTACGCTAATAATGATCTTGTTCAGCCACAATTGCATAAATTGTCACGTGCGCAGGAATATGTTTGAGAATATGAATCCCCACGTGTTGGGTTCGTGATCAATGAGTTGCCGTTGTTGTTCCCGCACGTGAGCATTGCATAGGCTGTGTAATCTGATGCGAAAACGCCATGTCATCTTCGGAAAAAGGTCGTCTATAGGCCCTGTACCCAAGTGTAAAAGGACAAAACAATGGACCAACGGTTCAAGAAAGAATAAACTGCCAAATACCCGGTGTTGGTCTCATCACGAGTGAGTTGTACTCAGACGTTGTATGTGCATGTTGCACGTTTGTTGTTTGGACATCAATGTGGCACATGGCGGAATGTACGACTGTACGAAATATGTCGGTTAGGCATCACACAAGCATCGGGCAGGTGTCGCAGCAGTTTATGAGCATATCTTCAGAATATAACAGTATCAACGCGGAGGTGATGTTCACAAACTTCATTATCGAACACAATCTACCCATAGCCGTGTCGGGTCAAGTAACATATGCTTGGAATCCTTTAAAAAAATAATTCCAATGCCGACAGCGAAATAGTCTCCAGTGTTGTGACACAGAGCAAAACCAAATTCAGCACCAACTTGAGAACTTCCGTATTAAGCAGTATTATCACACACAAGACGTGTCAAGAGGGCCAAGCAAGCAACAACAACTAAATTGGCACAATAAATGTGGTTGATCATTTTGATCAAGAGGTAAGATTAAATATTTGCTACAATTCAAATGTGAAGCAAATAAACTGGATAGCATAGATAACTATAGTTATCTGTTGTGCAACCCAAACCACCCCAGACCACGTGCGTCTATGTGAGGCCGCGCTTTGCGTGTGTGCATGTGTTAAACCTTTCCTGTTCGCAACTCGGGCTCCAAACTTGTTTAAATATATTTCCGACCCATTGTAAGAAATGTTTTGCCAAGTTCACATGAAAAGGTTTAAGTGACTCGTCCGTTGTACAATTCTTTCAACCTACGTAATTGTCATACACTTGAAGTTAATTCGTTTAGGTTTATCGGTTTAGCTATCTGTGAACACAGCATTACAGCTTTTTTTTATTTGTTGGTTTAGTATTTGCTAACGGTTTTAACGTACCGGACGCCAAATAGGTGTATTTATTTTTTTTTTAATGAACGTTTATTCAACAACAACAACATAATACATGCACAGTATGGTTTGCTGCTGCTGCTGCTGCTGAAAGGATATAGCTGAAGTCATAGACTTATGTGTTGCTATGCCCTACTCGAACTATGAAAACTGAATAAATACAACAGGAATTATAAATAAATCACAAAATAATATTCACAACTCATATAATTTTATAGACTGTTTACCCTAGTGCTTGTGTTACTATTACATGGGTTTAACAAAACGTCACCTTCAATTAACAATTCACAAATATGTAGAAAGTAATGACAACTTGATTGCTTTTTTAAATTGTGTTAAACTTGGAAGCTGAGTCAATTTATTTGGTAAATTGTTCCACGTTTTTATACCCTTGACGGTGATTGACAGCAGTCGGAGGGTGGTGTTTGTCTTTTTAACATAGAACAGTTTGCTTTGTCTTGTATCATGTATGTGTATAGCTGCGGTTGGTGCAAATAATGCTTGAACACGACCATTTAAAGAATGGTTGTTTGCTTTATAAAGTATGATCATAGTCTTGTATTTAACTAAATCATGAAATTTAAGCATGTTTGAGAGATGGCAAAATACAGATGTATGATCATGATAATTAAAATTATAAATAATCCGTATAGCTTTTTTCTGTAACATAAATAGTTTTCTGAGTCTAGATTGATAAGTATTTCCCCAGATCTCACAGCAATATGACATATGTGGTTCAACAAGTGAATTATATAATGTGTGTAACGCTTGACAATCAAGAACATGCCTAGTTTTATACAAAACTGCTATGTTTTTTGATTCAACCATTTTTATGTATGATTTAGTATATGATACCTGCTCAATGTTTTTCCCATTCAAAACTATATTCACACCTGTTCTAGGTTGCTTTTTATTGTTGAACATTATAAAATGTGTTTTGTTCACATTAAGTGATAATTTGTTCGCTCGAAACCACAGGTCTAGTTTTTTTAGTTCGTTGTTAATAACAGTGCTTACTTCATCTGTGTTACTAGCGGAATAAAAAATGTTTGTATCATCAGCAAACAAAATAATGTCAAGCAATTTTGAGACTTCACACATGTCATTTATGTGCAGAATAAATAATAACGGGCCAAGGATTGAACCTTGCGGGACTCCACACTTGATTTCCTTTTGTTCTGAGTTACTGTTGTTATAGCATACATATTGTTTACGGTTGGTTAAGTAGCTTTCTATCCAGGCCAGAGCCAGACCCCTGATTCCGTAGCATTGCAATTTACTTAGCAGTATGTTGTGGTCAACAGTGTCAAAGGCTTTTTTAGGTCGATAAAGACCCCAATCGTGCTTTGGCATTTATCCATTGCGGAAGTCATTTTTTCGACAAATTCTGTTAGAGCTAGTGAAGTTGAGTGATTACTTCTGAAGCCATACTGCCCATCTGTCAATATGTGTTGTGTTTCAATGAAAGACCTAATCCTTTTGTTGAATATTTGTTCAAGTATTTTTGAAAATTGGGATAAGAGAGATATAGGTCTATAATTAGAAAATTGAAAACGATCTCCTGACTTAAATATAGGAATGACTTTTGCTAATTTCATTTCATTTGGAAATGATCCGCTGATCAAAGATCTGTTAAAATGTGGATTAGCGGTTGTACAATTTGCTTTATTACATGCTTAACTGTTTTCATGCTGATTTCATCAGGTCCGTATGAAGTTATACTTTTGCACCCAGACACAATTTCGAGTACCTCTTGCTCAGTAACGGGGGACATATACATTGATTGTGATACAATACGTTTTATAAAGTCGGTTGGCAAAGCAGGAAGTGTGTTTTCCAACCTCATAGAACCCTTCCCGGGCAGGGTTCTATGAGGTTGGATAATTTAGTACCTATATCGACGAAGAAATTGTTAAAATGGTTAGCTATTTGTTTATTTTCTAATACTACTATGTTATCGTCAACATGAAACTTGTTCAAATATGTGGTATCAGATTTTCTTTTACCTAATATGCTGTTAAGAGTTTTCCAAGTTGCCCTTATATTAGTCTTACAATCGTCGAGTTTTTTTCTGTAATATTTTTTCTTTTCTAGACGTAATAATTTTGTTAACTTATTTTTGTAGCGGATTTCTGTTAATTCTGTCCTATTTTTTTGAAACGCTAAGTACATGTTATTCTTCTTTATGCAAGCGTTTTTTAGCCCTCTTGATAACCAAGGTTTATCATTCTTTTTTGTCTCTCCTGAATACGTTGTAGTTTTTACAGGACATGCATCGTTATAAGTATTATTTAGTATTTGCATAAAGCGCGAGAATGCTAAATCAGGGTTTGACTCGTTCATTACAGTGTCCCAGTTTGCATAATTTAAATCGTGCTTAAATTTGTTTAATGAGTCCTCATCTAACGTTCTGTTATATTTATATGTTGGATCATCGTTAATAGTGCTGTTGTCACACAGGACGAAAATTGGCATATGGTCTGTAGCATCGCTTAAAACAATGCCGCACATTTTGTTTCTACACAGTTCAGAACAGAAAATGTTATCTATTATACTAGCAGTCGTGCTTGTTACTCGTGTGGGCCTGGTGATCAAGGGATATAATCCAGAGCTGAACATTTGATCAATGAAATATTTTGATTCAGCTTGCTCTTCGCAGTGCAATAGGTCTATATTGTAATCACCACATATATACACGATTTTGCTGGTGAGATTTCCCAGTATGAATGAGAGATTGTCATTAAATTTGCTGATGCTGGTATTCGGTGCTCTATACATACAACCGACATTAATTTTTTCGTGTTTACTAATTTGTATCTCAATAAAGATGCTTTCAAAACAGTCATCAACAGCATACGATATATTCCTTAGACAAATATCAGAAGACTGGCAATTGTTAAGTACAGATTCACACACATATATGGCAACGCCGCCACCGTGTTTGTTTTTTCTGGAATTACAGTACAGTTTGTAACCCGAAAATACGACATCGTTACAGTTTACTTCACTTCCGTCCCAATTGTTTTCTTTAAGCCACGTTTCTGATATAACAATTATATGAAATTTATACTGCATGCTTTGGATAGTATCTTTAATCTTGGGTAAGTTAGCTTTTAAACTCCGAGCATTAAAGTGTATCATACTCAGTTTGATTGGCTGGTTTTTGCCAACACTGCTAAAGTTTGTTGAAAGTATGCCTATTGTTCTTAAAGTTACACGTATTTTATATGATTTATCTGAGAGCAGTCGATACGTTTAGGACATTGTACATAAATGCGTTAAAAAAATGTTCAAATTTACGTAATAACAAACGTCAATTTCTTGACATCATATCCTGCGTCTGTACATATATAGCGGTATCCAGAGAGAAAAAAAATTGGCTAGATCAAATAATTCACATACAGTTGCATTTTATAAATACATGTTGCCATTTCAGATATCAACGAATGTGGCAGTTCGCCATGTGAAAATGGTGGCACATGTATTGACCTGGAGAATAGATACCGCTGCAAGTGCGAACATGGTTTCACCGGCGTGAACTGTGAGATAGGTATGATGTACATGGAATCTACTTTTTTCTGGTGACTTGATTGCATATCTCAGGAATAATGGAATAACAGAAAAACAGATGTTTTACGACAACGTCGCTGTTATATTCTTTCATTTCACCGGCAAATACTTTTGTAGTAGAGTTTGGCAACGTCTTATGGCATTATATTATCATTAGCATTGATGTGATAGACAAATAAACACATCACTTGTTAGGTTTTTAACACTGCATATTATTAAATATATAAAACTAGTATGTGTAAAAGCATTCTTATCTTATGGCAATCTTTACGGTTGTGGTATACATAAACTTAGACATGTATTTACAAAATTTAGTAACTATAAAACTTAGGAACCAACAGAGCTGGTTGTATAGATATATAAACCAATTCTTACAATACGCCTGTGTTAATTGTTTGGGCAGTAATCCTATTATATATATCTCACTGGTACATTGAAGTAGGGCCTAAACGTCTTGACCTGGTAAACAAAATTAGCATATAAAATGTGTTTGTGTTCGTTTTACCATATACAAACATATTAATATATGTCACAGATTACAAACGATGCCACAGCAAGCCGTGTATAAACGGAGCGAGCTGCCAGGACGGTACAGACATCTACTTATGCAAGTGTCCGCCTGGCTACAACGGCTCCAACTGTGAAACAGGTAGACTATATTTGAGACCAGTTTACACAATTTTGCAAACTAATGACTGAATGGTTTATCTTGGCGATTCACTTAAAGAGTTGTTTTTTTGTTCCTTACTTATTCACTTGCAGGGAGATGTTTGCTTTTTGAGTTCTTGTTATATTTGTAATAAAATGTTCTTAAGAGTAGACTACATAATGTTGAATGTATAATGCTCGACAACTTGCGTTTAATAAACCCAAAACAATGTCCACAATATGATTTTTTTCATTTGTGAACTGCGAGCAATATGTGTGTGTTTAAAAACTGTATTTATAATATAATGGATGCCGGGTGATCTTTGATATTCAGCAAGGGTGCAATGTTTCCTCGCTCAAAACAACTTACTCAGCACACTTCCTGTTAATAATCTCCACTCAGTCCGATTCCTGGTCACGGAACTATCGGATGTTTTCTTTTGTGCAATCTGCTGGTAGTTGCAACGTAGATGTTCAATGGATGAATGTATCTGTAACGTATTTCTGTAATAGATATTGACGAATGTAGCAGCACACCTTGCAAGAACGGTGCCACGTGCTCAGACAAAGTGAATGGCTACAAGTGCAAGTGCACAGCTGGATTCGAAGGAGACAACTGTCAAACTGGTCAGCATCAGTGTTATTCTGTCACAAAACACTAAATTTCCTTGTTGTTAATACAGGTCTAAATGTTTGACTGGATATGATAGGTCCTAGGTCGTACTAATAGTGACGTCATCACGAACCAGCCCAGATCCACGTAGAAAATGCAAAGTGAAATGCACGTTAGTGCATTGTTTAACAAATTAGTTAGTTTCGACAAGTTCTTATAGTTGTGGCAGTGGAATTGGATATCGTTAACTTATTCTATCTCTGGCATATATTTACCATTGGTTAATGAACTCAGACATACATATTCAGAATATGTTAATGTGATAGCTGCATGTATTTCATATGCGTTCTTTCCCCGTAGCGTTTTATACATTATATATGTAACTGCACACAAATATTTTTTGTCAAAGAATATTGCTTTGTCATTACAGAAAGTGACCTAGTAAGCCGCTATGGAAAATTCACCATCATAAACAGAGACTACAGGGACGATCTTGCAAATAGATCGTCTTCGAGTTATAAGGATATGTCTGCTGAAATCACGAAATTGGTGTGTATGAAACAAAACAATGAATATTTTTAAAAGCTGTCTGTTAGTATGAAACACATATTATTGAATTGTTTAACTGTACTTGCAATTTAGTCACTTGCACTAATTGCACAATATACATTAGCAACAAACAGCAATGCTGCCTGTTTCCTTTGGGTCATTCATCTCTGTTCAATTTTTCCAAGAGTAGCAAATGAGTTCACGACATAAGATTATTTAGTCAAGCATACATACTGCACCTATGTTTCAAATTTGTAGCGCAATGTCTGAATTATTGTTTTTCTTTAGGTTCGTGCAGTGTTTGACAATTCATCCATTGGAAGTGACGTTGTGGGAGTCACTGAGATAACATTCATGTAAGCTATACACAGATATTATGCATAACTAACGAAGCATTTCGGCGAATTACAATTGATAGTATTGAGATTATTAGCAAGAGTAAACAAGACTGCCACACAGAGCTAAAACTTAGATGACAAGTGGACAAGGAAGATTTTCGCTATCGAGAATCCAACATATTTTATCTAAGGGTTCCCCGTCCTTCTGTGATAGTTGTCAGTATTGTTTTGCAATATATTCATGACGCTAGTAATTACACTGTCAGCATATAATTTATATCGTTCACTTATAAACTTATGTGATATATATAATCTGTATAGTTATCTGATATATGATCTAAGTTATTCTCTTAGAACACTGTTCTGTGATATCTAAACTGCTCTGTTCACTGGTGTCTAAACTGCCCTGTTCTCTGATATCTAACTTATATTGTTCCGCACTAATGTCATCTCGTGTCTTCTATTTCTTCTGCCTTACCTAATAAGGAAAACGCTTCTGTCAATACTTTTATGCCCCTCTAAAATATTAAGAACTACTGTATGATCTCCTTATAATTTTTGTGTGAAAAGTAAATATTAATTACTAATGCTGTAGTTACTAATTAGAGCTTAGTTGGAACCTGATTTCAATCAATTAATTAAACGCAGTGCGTTAAGTTTGGTGGAGAACCGTTACAGAGAGGGAACATATAGAGTATTATAATTGTTTTTTCTTGTTGAAGTGTCTTGTATTTTCAGGTAATTTATTGTGTCATTTGATATTGAATTCGCATTGACGGATTTATAATAGCATCACTTCATACCGTGTTTTTGTTGCATTCCTAATTTAGCAAAGGCAGCGTAATTACAAGTTATGAATTGATGCTGAAGAGGGAATACTCCGTGGATGAACTAACGAAGATAATACGGGAACACCTTAAACAGAACGGTGGAAAACTGGGGCCGTTCTTGATCTATGCAGACAGCGTAGCGTTTTCGGGTAAGCTGATTTGGAATGTACATGTCATTTGCATTGCATGTTTTCAATAATGACGTTGGCAATGAGGCGATCGTATATGATGTTTTGATGCCAGCACTAAGGTGAACAATCAGATCCAAACCAGAGCAAATAGATCTACACAAATGAAGAATTCATCTGAAAACAAACATATATTTGAAGCCCAACATGACTCTTGCCGAACGTGGAATACTTATAAAAAACTAAAATCACTAAGTATCAATACTTTATGTATGTGATATGAGTCTTTATGCACTCGACTAACTAGTTTGCATTTCTGTTCCGTTTTTATTGATTGACTGATTCACAGTAACGTCATAAAACCGTTTTTTCTGTTCTATCAGTTTTATACTAACCATCAGCTTTTGTTAATGAGTTATTGAGTACATACTTTGGTTCATGTGCAACGAATACATGTTTCTATCATGAATACTTAATTGACTGTTTTTCTCTTCAGACATACCATGGAAACCATTGAAAAATTCAGGTAATGCAACATTAATGTATTTATTGGTTGATATAACATTGATCTATAATGTCATATATTTGTTGTCTGACGTAGGTATTACCATTAATCTATAATGTCATATAGTTGTCTGACATAAGTATTATCATTGATCTATAATGTTAAATATTTGTTGTCTGACATAGGTATTACCATTGATCTATAATGTCATATATTTGTTGTCTGACATAGGTATTACCATTGATCTATAATGTCATATATTTGTTGTCTGACATAGGTACTACCATTCAACTATAATGTCAATTATTCAGTTTACGTTACTCTTACAATTATTTTGTTATATGTTAACATAGTGGACGCAATATTGCAACAAATACTGTACATTTTAGATTATATCCTTAGTATAATGATTATCCATGTTCATTGGTTAATATCCACGAAACGAATAAAGCTTGAATCGAATTTAATGAGTTCAACTATATAGTGATTCTAAATACTTTATGACATGCACATCTGTATTGAATTAATACCCAAAACAATGACAATTCAGAACCAACTTGTCTATGTTAACTTTGATATTGAAACTGCATATCATTCACTCACTATAAAAACGTTCATTTGTATTTCCATACGGAAACACAAATGAGAAATGCACATATTGTAATGCATATATTGTTTCACACTAAGTAAAAATGTCCTACTGTCACTCTTCCACGCAGCTAGACCTCCATGGTTGTCGATCGTCATAGGCTCTGTGCTTGGTGTCGTGTTCCTTGTTTTGGTCGTCATTCTCGTCTTCCACATCGTGAGGACGGTAAGGAAGTACCGCGCCACGGACCAGTCTCCCGACGGCAGTGAAGCCGGTTTGCCTAACTACGGGTTGCATCGTCCGCTCAACCGAAGATTCTGGCAGGATCGCGGCAACTCCATGCAGGTTCCTCATGAAACACCAGTGCAAGATGCGTACAATCATCAAAGAATGAACGTTATCAGCAAGGCATTGGCCCAGTTCTCCAACGTTGTGAGTAATTGTGTCCAATTTCAGCTCCTGGACGGTCAACAACAAGCAACCTCGTGACATGATCAATATATTATCATATGTTATTGTAATAATTTTAGTATCATACACTTGCAATAGTACTCTAAATAAATATATAATCAATTATATAATCCACCAGTAGAGCAGTTAACAAATGGCTGCAAAAACTGTATCGTTTGAGGTAATGCCATCATCAAACGTGTTAACACTTGTTATGTTAAATATCACAGCGTTGTGAAACCCAACGTAATACAAATGAGGCAACAATATGTCCAATACCAATGTCAAAATAGATTTTGTTTATATATTGTACTGGACTTGTAATAACTAGTAACACTAATTTTAGATAATTAGCACGAGTTGCAGCTAACAGTTGTGACTAATTTTAACAGTAGTGGCTGCGTGAGAAAAAAAACGTTCATATTAATGTCAGGACACAAGTGTGTTTGTGCATGCGTGCAGGCATTCGTGCATGGGTGGATGCATACACGCATGCATTGCATGCACTGCATGCATGCATGCAATGTAATGCTTACATACATGTATGCATGTATGTATGATGTATACACGTATATAGTATACATACATATATATATATATGTGGGTGTGTGTGCGTACGTACGTACGTACGTGTGTGTATGTGTGTATGAAGGTATGGTTGTATGTCTGTATGTATGTATGTATGTACGTAAGTATGTATGTATGTATGCATACATGCACGCACGTTTGTACGTATGTATTTATAATACACCCGTAGCATTCAAAAACGTATTCATATTTATTTTGCAGAATTGGGGCGTTGTCCGAAATTTCGCCGGCCAGACCGGACCTCAACAACAGCAGAAACTTCACCCACAGCCAGAGGCCAACGAATGGGTGAGCGTCGATAACCCTGCAATGTGAAAGATCATACATTTACAAAATATGTTAATTGCGTATTCAGTTGGTTATTTACAACAGCATCTAGCGATCTAAAGTGTGGTAATTGGAATATTAAAACAATCTTATTTAAAATGTCTGCATATTTGTTGACGAAAACAATACGCATGTAAATCAATATCACCATCGCACATATAATATAGTTGATGTTGCAAACATTTCAGTATACTTTTGAATGTTTATAATACTATTCAATTATACTAGAATGTGCTTTCGGTCGATATCATTAACGCCTGTTTACTATATAAATACGTTTCAGTGAAATGTATTAAGCACTGCAGAAATGTTGTTATATTATAACCATGTAATGAGCAGTTAGTAACTGTATGAATAAATAATTATGTACAACTACTAATATACTAAATTTGTGCATTATTCCTTTACAGTCATGGACTGCAGCGGAATAAGAAGAGTTCACCTAAAATGACACATTCCGGACAACGACAATGACAGACCCGACCACGGTTTCTCAACCAACGACATAGTGACTAACTAAGCACCTTCACCTAACTAGGCAACGTTTGCTTTGCCAAATAATACTTTATAATGTTTCCTAATTAATTATGCATTTATTAAGAAACACATGCGTATAACGGTATGCATATACAAACAAACACGTGCCCCCACAAACGCGGATACTAATTTAATTATATATAACACTGTTCTATGTTAGAGTTCACACGGATGTGAAATCATTGATTCTAAATGTGTGAAGGTGAGATAACATGCAGATGGGTACACGAGGAAACTGTGAGATAACATATTATTAATAGTGTATTATTTTGGAAGTAACTATTGTTCTTCTCAACTTTCAGTTCTACATATTTTGAACGTTTGATTTAGCCATGAAATGTATTGTCACGTATCCTATGTAAAACCCATGGTATGTATATTAATAATGGTTACATGTACCAACTATGATATTGTTAACATCTAGTAGTAGTGTCACTAACAAAGGTATGTTCAAATGTAAAATACAACAATCAATAGTTGAAGGTCCTTAAGATGACACTCACATTAACATCGGTTGTAACTTTAAAAACACAATTAACGCAAAGAATATTACGAAGATACCTGCTTTCCAGTGTGACTGCCCATTCAGAAATGTATTCAAATTGTATGTTTTGCTAATTTGAAATAACTTGTTATATTGCTTGTTTTCATAACACACGTTGCACTACTTACTAACATTTTGTTCGTTGATTGTTTCGTTAGATATAATTAGGTAGAACTATTTAAGTTTAGCAGGCAAATAAAAACGTGTCGATGTTTAATCATCAAAGATCTATTTCCTACCAGCTGCTTTATATATTATACACACATGTTGTCATATGTGTTTTCTTACCATAAGTAAACAGTAATAGCACATCTGAATATCGTAATAATTGTTTGCAAAATATACATCTATCTAATTGATCAGTCATATAATGGTCTGATTCCAGTTGTTTGAAATAATGATGGTTTCCTATACACTGTAGCATTGAACATGTGGGTACACATTTTATATTACTAATAAAGCCGTTACAACATCGAATAATATGGTTGGTTTGACTGATGTTGCCAATTATAAACTTGTTTGAAGACCATAACAAATAAAAAGGTAAGTTCTTATATAGCGCTGTATCCGGTGCATAACACTGCTCGAAGCTCTTTTCACTTTACTCCCTGGCCGGCCTCTTCAACCGAACACCGTTTCGACTTCTCTGGGAAGTATCCAGTCTCGCTGCAATTACTGCGCAAATTATGCGTACACAAATATGACCAGGCAATCATTCATGCATATGAGTGAACTAGAACGAAGTAGATTGAGAGATCTTGCTCAAGATTCGAAACGGCTGCAAGAGGATTCGAGCCCAGAATATCACACTGAGAGTTTAAGTACTACCACATAGCGCTCTGTAGTAGCGCTAGATGTGTATGTATTCGAATATAAACTGACTAGCTGATCATTGTTAACGCCGCGTAGTGTTGATCTTCCTTCCTTAACGGTAAATCGACCCATGTTGAACAAGATCACCGATGGGCCAGCCCCGGTGGAACGGTCCCAGAGTCGTCCCGTGCCAGGAATACCCGGACTCAGTATTTGGCTTATCACGGTATTGGAGATGAGATTATGTAAGTTGAGCAGACCGTTTCTTCTAAGTTGGTTTGCTTTAGTAATATATTGAAGTTTATATTATTTTTATGATACAGTATATTCTGTAAGTTGATGATAATGGAGTTATGAAAGGCCAGGACTGTCTCTCTGATTGTCTTTTGTTCGAAACGAGTGTGTGATGATATATTGATATACACAGGGCCCACTGACCGACCGTCGGCAGTTGGCGAACATTAGAGGTAGCAGTAACATAATCTTCCCAACCCAGTACAGTTTGTTCAGATCACTTGTACTGTCCATCTTTCTGTACGGCTGTGAGAAGTGGATCGACAATGTTAAGGAGTGAACGGCCCTCTCCATGCCAGAGATCCTCATTATAACCACTGACGGACAAGAATTGCGAAATATCGCACCTGCAGCGTCGTTTATGTCCCCCCCCCCCCCCCCCCCCCCCCCCAACAACAACAACAACAACAACAACCAAGTCGGTTAAGGGGCTCTTTCAAATAAGTCTACGGGTACGCTAAATTCCAAAAGTCTAGAGGACACATGCCCCGCAGACCTCCCTGAATCCGCCTATGGGTATCGATAGCGTGACTTAACCGATGAGATAAGAGTAGCAAAAAGAGTTGCCATGGTATAGCGAATACATAGGAAATAACTTCAGCACTGGTGAATTATAGATGCTCTACCTTTTAGGGGGAAAGACTGTCGAAGTGTAACCCTGTCTTTACACAAATTACTTCATGAGGGTGGTAACATGCCACCAAACACAATGTGTTCTTTGTCGTACGCTATGATTAACTTTACCAAAGCGTATAGTAAGCTGTTGCGACATATTTCTTGTATTGATATTCAAATCAATCAATCAAGCCCCCACAAACCACCAAATGAGCACTAGACCTCTATATGTCAATTGCCGTCATGGATTCATTAAGCGTACGCAAAATAATACATCGTCAATGATTATTCAGACAAAAAACAATTATTTGTCTCCAATAATGCATCTCTATTGTAATTTCATATAATCAGCTGACTCTTATGAAATATAGGCGTTGGCTTTATCATTATAGCGTCTCTGCAGAATATCGCAAAAGTTGTGAATATTATGTACAACGTGACCACATTTAAAACAGGCAAATAAAAAACGTTGGATTCTCGATAAGACAACGGCTTCCTTGTCCACTTGCCATCTGGAGTATATGGTCTAGATAGCAATATTTAAAAATATAAAGTCGTCAGTGGCACTTCCAGAGTACTGGCGCCACCGAACGATCACCATGTGAACGTTAATTCGTTATGCTGGTATTCTCGGCACTAAGACTTCGGCGTGATCAACGCCAAACTGGCCATCGAAATATCACTCCGTCGGCAGGTTCGAGTCGCACGCTGGTCAGCAGGACTTGCTGAAAAGACGTTGTCCGTGACGTAGCGAGCTCCACAGAGGCGAACACGGTCAGAAGACGGTTTCAGGAACGGTAGTCGTCTTCTGATGTATGATTTCCGAAATTAATAACGATCAGAAATCTACCAAAAAAAAGAATCCGCCAGATTCATGTCTAAGAAACCAGATAGTGCGTGTATGAAAAATATCTGCTTGTTCTCAAGTCATTTGTGCTGTTTGTTTGATATTTTCTCTCTGAATATATGCAAATTGTTCCTGCTCGCCTGTCAGACCGCACGAATTCCTTATAAGTTGAGACACGGCAGTGCAGAGGAAAAAGAAGAAGGCGACGATGAATAAGAAGACAAGAGGAGAAGTCGGATAAAAAAATGTATACGTGTAATTTTGATTGTGGTAATTACTGGTAACACCATACTAAAGCTGAAATAATTGTACTAATAACTACAAATTTAAAGACAGTAAATAAACACGAACCATTCAGTATTTAATTTAACAATGTTGTTATGATTATGAGATGTATAATTTATAGCATGTTATAGTTATATATATTTATGGTTTGCAATATATTGTGTGGGTGGCATTAACTCTTATCGTGTTCACCGAAGCAGAGTCAGTCGTGTATGACATTTATTAATGTAAACACTGATATGTATGGTATATGCTGCGCGCACAAACGTGCGAATGCGTGCATGAGCGTACGCTTGCATGTACGTACGTATCCACGTATGTGCGTGCTTGCGCACACACATACACAAACACGCATACGCACGCACGCTCTCCCCCCCCCCCCCCCCCCCCTCTCTCTCTCTCTCTCTCTCTCTCTGCTTGCTTCGCAGAACCATCTGTACATGTCTTTGCCATCCAACTCTCGAATAAACGAAAAGATGTTCTCCGAAATTAGGGCATAGTGTAGTTTCCCAGCATGCAACGCTGCTTCCTCCTGGGGTAGTTTCGCTGTTGCTGTGTAGAAGGTCAGCAGAGACTCTTTCGTTTTCTTCTCTGTCTGCATCAGATTTCATGAATAATCAACCAACCGTGTTCATAATTGATAATTTTAAACTCCTTATTAATTCGATTTTTTTGCTCCTCTTGTTTCCGTATTATTTCGCGGAAAAGACAGAACTCTCTAGTAGGCCTATTCACTGTCGCATGGCAGCACGTGTGTGCAAATATTTTGTTTACATTTGATGACATTGGAGAAACTTTTGAATCATTGTTGCAAGGATAAAATATAAATTCGACGAAAAGGAAAACATATATTCCGCCTATATTTGCTACAACCTCAAGATGTGCAAAGCAAGATACCTGATGCAGCAATCATGTTTGTGTGCACCCTTCTTTGAAACCAGTTGCTCATGGTCGAGTGCACATTACAGTGTTTCTTGTTTTACTGTTTCTAGGCAATAGGCGGACGAGGACTGCATATATGTATGTTATGTCCGGGGTTTGGGTGCGTTGAAGAGTGGGGCTACTGTGGACCGTACAACGCACCTTCGGGCAGGGAAGTCTTCATTGAGTGGCAGCCATGGCTCGGCCTCTTCCTCCCGACTACTCGTTCATGAACTCGGCGAATCTACCTGGACCCCACTGAGTTATGTGAATGTACGGTGAATGGCTCTGTAACATCAATATATACCTAACACGCAATACATGTATACAGTGATTTTGATGATTACTGGTTATACCAAACGATAAGGAGAGTAAGATATTTCAAAAAAGGTTTGGCGCTGGTCGATGACGATCTACTCAAAAATGCAGCTAACCCATAGAAAAAGAAAGATACAGATAGATAGAGAGAGGGGGGAGAGGGAGAAAGATAGAGACAAAGCCAGAGACAGAGAGAGACAGGGAGTGGGAGAGAGAGAGAGTTTCAATTTGGGACGTGAAAGAACCACTGAGAACGACAAGCACCCTGGCAGTGACCACTCTCAGCAGTGGCAACATATTAAGGTCGGTTTGGCGATAATGTTCTGGAAAAGGCTGACTAGTTGAATGAGACCTCATAAGACCATTAAATTATAACCACAAAAATAAAGACTAGTCAGTTAACAGAACGAACCCCTTGCCGAGCGCTGGAAACAACTAGAACTAGAGAGAGAGAAAGTCAGAGAGAGAGAGGGGGAGAGAGAAATAGAGACAGACAGACAGACAAAGACAGATAAAAAACATATACATGTGAACTGCTTACAATATTTTATAACATTACACTATTGAATATTCTTTATTGTTTGAGATTAGCTAATCAAACACACTATTCTTCTTCCAACAGCACCATGTTGTTGTTGAAACATGACCTCGTGATGTAGGGTTATTGGCCAAACTGGCGCTGCCCATGAAATACGGAATCTGTTTGAGTCAAACGTGTTTTCTTCCTACTAAACCACCGACATTTATCACGGTATTGTAGTGCACAACACCAAAAATAATTTTGTTTCCCTGTGGTATTATCATGCACACGTTATACTGATGTTGGAGGAAAGTGCCTAATAAGCAAAGCACTTCAACTTTCTGCCTTTCAATCATAAGTTTTGAAATTTATAATATATGTGTATACATTGTTTGCATTCCTTTTCAATTGGAAATTAAGAACTGAGTTTTTAAAAAGTACTCGTATTGTATAGACAACCGTGTAAGAAAATACTCACTTGATTCAGAGTGGGCTGCGTCGATCTGTTAGCGTCTACCATATCGATCTCCTCGCCGTAATATGTCGTTGCTACTCCGGGAAGGAGCAGCTTCAGCAGCGTGATACCACGGACATACAGACTGCTGAGTACGGACGCAACCCGGACGATATCAGCACTCCCGCTCTGTGTATAACACACGTGGAAAGGAGACTGCGTTAATTTCTTAGAATAACCATCTATTGATGTGTGGGTGTGTGTGGGGGGCGTCTGTTTGTGTGTGAGTATGTGTGTGCGTGTGTGTGTGTGTGTGTGTGTGTGTGTGTGTGTGTGTGTGTGTGTGTGTGTGTGTGTGTGTGTGTGTGTGTGTGTGTGTGTGTGTGTGTGTGTGTGTGTGTGTGTGTGTGTGTGTGTGTGTGTGTGTGTGTGTGTGTGTGTGTGTGTGTGTGTGTGTGTGTGTGTGTGTGTGTGTGTGTGTGTGTGTGTGTGCGCGTGACACATTGCATTTTACAACTAAGGCGAAGAAATACAAATTAATAAATTCAGATCATCAATTCGAGATAGTCATGTTATAATCCATCAACATATAAGTAATATTATAATGTAGTATTAAGTTATGACAATATTATGTTGTTTCCAACATTCTAACCAGCCAGGTTGATATGCTGCCTTCAGGCGACATAGAAAGCCACTGGTTGATCGTTGCGTGCACGCAATTCCCGCCGCATTCACCGTTTAAACGGGTACGCAGATAGTTGAGAGGCAGATGAGCACCATTTCCGGATGACATCCTATAATATTTTACCGTCTCATTGTCATTGACGTCTGCATCTGTCATGAGTACTCTGAATGTAGAAACATGCTTTTTGGTCTAGATTGTAAATAATGAGGTACATAACTTACAATAAAATAAAAATATATTGTTAATACCCCGTGGGAGCTGGAGGGTAACGAGGTTGATAACAAGATGGTCTTGGCCCATGGTCTAGTGCTTAAAACTTTGGAATCA
The DNA here is from genome assembly GCA_963995525.1 of Escarpia spicata. Taxonomy (NCBI): domain Eukaryota; kingdom Metazoa; phylum Annelida; class Polychaeta; order Sabellida; family Siboglinidae; genus Escarpia; species Escarpia spicata. The sequence continues at coordinate 19,628,659 of OZ023209.1, read as the reverse complement.
ATCAAAATGCTGGAATACGTAATGGACACATTACTGTTGCTATCTTAATCGGCCAGTTCTTCGCGAATACTCGTCAAGCACGTATCGCCACCTGGCGACGACATGGTATATTTCTGGCAATCCTGTGGGGTATGTGTGGTCCAGACATCGATAATACGTATTCTGCAACTAATAACCGTATACATAATCTGCCGCGTTCATGTCCGCGCAGAAAACTAATGAGGCATGATGCAAATTAGTTCTTTTAGACATATTCCATACGTGAATTGTTTACCTCGTAGAGGCAATTTCGTGGGTGTAGCACACCAACTTCTTCAGTACATCTTACGTATGACGTCATGGTACATGTGAGGTAGTTCGTAATTCCCCTCATCTCGCCTGAGGGTGGTGTGGGGACGCATGGCTGTTGCTACGCCACACTTCTTCAGTACTCGGTGTACCCTCTCTGGGACACCCGGCACATATGGGATGACTACTTGGCTTCTGTAGGTCTTGTCCGTTTTCAGTCTTTTCAGTCTTTTTCTTCTTGTTACTATCCGTCACCTTTTCCAAGGCCCAGGACGGATGGCCTCAAACGTTCGGGGCTCCTCTGGGCTGTTTCTTCTCCTCTTCCTTCTTGTCCCCTTTTCCCGAGGTTTCCGTCTCACACCGGTTGATCAGGGTTCTGAAGACTCCTAACTGTTGGTGTTTGGTGTGGTGGGACGCAAAGTTCAGGTATTGGTTAGTATGTGTCTTCTTACAATACACTGTAGACTTCACAGTGCCATTTTCCTTCTGGTGAACTTAGCACCAATGAAGGACATGCTGGTGTTTTGCTCTTCTTCTCTTGTTAAAATGATGCTGTCCGTGATGGCAACAGTGTTGTTGTAATTTATCTGCTTTTCCTGTATCTGCGTGTGGCAGATAACATAATCCACATATATCTTCCCGTTTCTTGGTTAGTAATCGCCTGTTGTTGGTGTTGCTGGAGTTGCAATGGTTTTCTGCTCCATATCGTTCATGTACAAGTTCACGACAATGTGCGATACAGGACTGCCCATTGCTACACCAAACGTCTGCTGGTAAATGTATCCTCCAAATCTAAAGTGTGTAGTTTCCAAGACAAATTTAAACATATCCATGATGTTCTCTACTGTTGTGTTGGTTCTCTTCTTGAGTGTCTTGTAATTGTGTAATCTTTTTCGGATTACTTCACATCCTCCTTTGATAGGCGTCTTCGAGAACAGTGACACAACATCGTATGACACAAATGTTTCGCTATCTTCCACTTTTAACTGTGTCATCTCTTTCACCAATTATTGTGAGATATCTGTGTGGTGTTCTGTTTTTCCCCACGGGGGGTTGTAGATCGGCCAAGTCTCTGAACCTGTATACTATGGTTTGTGTGTAATCCACTATTGGTCGGAGTGGTTTGCCCTCCTTGTGGATTTTTTGTGACCCGTACATGTACGATGTCACATGTACTGAAGAAAATTGGTTCGAATCCTGTGTTGCCACGTGGAAGTAAAGTGTAAAGTCCTTTGGGCATTCTTACGACTGAATACTGCGGTATATAATAACTTACTTTTTCTATATTAATAAATCACGTGTTTACACCCCGTCATGGAGCAACATACCAAGCACAGCAGTTACGACAATTACAGACTTTTTTTTTTTTTAATGTTTGCTGTCTCCGATTGTGGCGTGTTGAATATAAGCAAACATACCAATACAGTGACGCTCTCTGTTGAGCGGATCATCACAACCAGCAAAAACGTAATATGTCAACGCCAAATAACTACACTGTATAACATTTAGTGGAATGCATCGACTTATGGTAGATCATACATCAATTGTCAATGGAAGCGAATGAACAACGAAAGAGGCGATTGGACCATGACTCCACTGCCAGACGGCCAGACTTCTCCCCAAACATTAGCGTATTAATATACAGCGCGCGATAGTTCTCCTTGAAACGTTCATGTCTACATTAATCACATTTATTTGTTGGTCGTACCTAATGTAGTAATCATAGTATCTCGTTACACATTTACAACGTTTATAAATAGTGACATATTTATAAAACTATCAACAACCATCAACTTCTGGTTTAGCTCATTACAATAAAAATGTCGTTCTATTAACGTATAACCACCATAATGTATTCTACAGTCGACTGCAGTGCGTACCCAGTTGTTGGGAGGAGAATGTGGCCCGTCACATTTAGCCCACACGTAGAAATTCCAGAACGGGTTTTTCTTTGGATCAGAAGAGGCCCTGCTGCGCTTGAACCAACAATGACGATCGCTAGTTTGATTCGGTACAAAGTCGAAAGTGACTTTCATCCCTATATGCGACACCCATTCATATATTAAGTAATTCGTTGCCGTGCAATATAACATCGTGCGAATCTATATATAGCCAAACGTATTATATAGCAAGACATCCAGATTGTACAGAAATAATGTGTATGTGGATAAACACGTTTACGATTACTTCGCAGAAATGTTTTGGCCAAACATAAAATCGGAACCGATGTTAATTGCAAATAATTATAGTACAATGGTTGTTGACTACATGTATACATTTTTAAAGAATAGTTTAGCAAATTACGAGGAAAAGTTTTGCACACATGCAAACCTGATGCCACATTTAACGTTGAAAGTACGTGTTGTCTTGTTCATGTACCATCAGGACGTTTACGCAACAGTTGAATGTCAGAACGACCACTTAACAAGTGCACATCCCATGACACCAATCTTCACTTGTACCAAAGTAAACGTAAATGTGCTGAACACAACTACATAAACAACATGTTTGTTAATTGTTTAATTAACTGGGGCATAAGTAAAATGCACATACACGTACATATACTTTGTTTGACTAATGTGGGTATTTGAAAGCGTTAATGTACCAATTACGTTACAATCATAATGGCTGAGGTTAATACGATGTGTCACAGTCCACGACAATATCAAACAAACGCGTATTCCTGTGGCATACACAAGTATGCTACATCACACATAGCACAGGCTGATTCCTACTAAATGGTCATCTCATTAGAGCTAAGATAAAACACAGCATTGTGCTGCAATATGAAGTAATAACATTCGATTTGGATATTATATCGACATACGTAGACAAGTAGTTATAAATAACATGGTATCGTTCCAAACCAAGGACGTAGTCATCATATTAACGTATGTAAACGTTTTGTGTTGTACGCGTCGTTTGATATGTGCAGAAAAGTTTACACAAAACCACTAAAATCGGCTACATGGCTACATGAATAATTAATCACGTTAACGAAGCACACGTTCTGATTGAAACCTACCAGTATCGTGCGCTTTCTTCAGCAATCTGTCGAAGTCTACTATAGTTCCATATGTGTCATCAATGTTCGTGTGATCGGTGATGTCCAGCTCAAAACCTGGCTTCCTTCGGCTAGGTGACACGTGCGTTTTGTAAAACGAACTCAGAACAATTGTTTCCGCCTTTACCTCTTTGATATGATACAACTTATCTTCTATTCTTGTAGATAAAATAACATACGTGCACTACAAGCTGCCGTTTCGTGATTTTGCAATATTTCTTATTATGCGTTTTTTTTTAAATTTGCAAAATGTTGACGTAAAATAGCAATCGTGTGCGTGCCAAGTGAAAGTATGAACAAAATAATTATCTTGAAATGTGTTGTTCACGTTGACGACACATTGTGAAGTATACATCTAAATAGACCTACCATAACAGGAATGTTCTTTGTACTACATTAATTAATCCCAGCACTGCGTGTTCCACTTTCCTTAGGGCTCACGTATACGTACATTTGATATTTGCTGTACGCAGAACGTACGACATGATTTTTTCTCACTTTATGATACCTATACTTTTCCAGTCTAACTAAGCATCAATAGGTTGACCGGAATCATGATGCCTACTTACCTTTAATATCTCCCACCCCGTCGCCATCGCTGTCGTAATGGCTTACTTCAGACCTGCCTACCCCAAAAACTTCCTGTCAGTAATCCATTTTCCCATTTACACTGATTTTCAGGAATACACGCTTCCTGTCAGTAATGCAGAACCACCATGTAAGATATTTTCACCGGGGGGGGTTAGCGACAGGTCAAACCCATTAGTTACGCTGTCATCAAAATCATGTACACTCTAGCCTAATGAACTCTAGTATGATAAATGATAGACGGGGGGGGGGGGGGTAGCGATGGACCAAAACCATTACATTTCACTGGGTCAAAACCATTAGTTACACTGTCATCAACACCACCTACACTCTAGCCTACTCAACTCTGGTATGATAAATGACAGACGGGGGGGGGGGGGGGTAGCGATGCACCAAAACCATTACATTTCACTGGGTCAAAACCATTAGTTGCACTGTCATCAACACCACCTACACTCTACCCTAACTCTAGTATGATAAATGATACACGGGGGGGGGGGTAGCGATGAACCAAAACCATTACATTACACTGTCATCGACATCGCCTAGACTCTAGTAACTGTATGATAGGCTGTCAATGATACACTCAACTCCTCAATAAATATACTAACTTAGTCTTAGTACAGTCAGTTGGCCTAACACTACAAGTACAACACTCACTACATTTTGGCATTACACATTTCTTTTGGGTTGGCGGTGGCGTCGTTTCGCTGTCAGCCATCGTTTCGTGCCGCGTGACTTCGTTTTGTTTGATCGCGGAAATGCGAATTTGTCATAACGCTGTTTCCTATTGGTTACATTACGGCCAGACTCAGCGAATGAAAAACCATGTCACAACATGCTGCATACATATGCTGCCACCTGTTGAATATAGTGCAACCTAAATTTGAGTGATTACCCAACATGGTCACAGTCCGTAATATTTTCATCCCTCACCGTAATACCGTAATTTGAGGTGACTTTCCGGAATGGTAGGCAGGTCTGCTTACTTAGATCATATACGTGTGTGTTTTCTGCCACCATTTCAGCTCCGGTAGTACCTTGCATCGAGGTACTGTTGATTATATATGCTAGGGTGCCCCCTATTAGCGCCAACCACCCGACTAGCAACGATACCTAGAGGAAGATTTGGGCATAACATCAGGATTACATAACATTTGAATTGTCTATTGTGTGCGCTGTACTGTGGTGAATGCATATCTACTGCATAACCGTTAACAAACTCCATCGCACGCACAGAAGCACGCACACACGCACGCAGGCACGCACACGTACACACGAACACACACCACCACCACCCTATCACCACAATTAAAACCATAGCAACCACTTCCATTACCACCTTCACCAACACCACCATCACCGCCAACAACACCAGGACAATTTTGTTCCATTAAACTTAATTTAATGGAATCAAATTAATTAAATAGACCGGCATTTGTGGACGCGTTAGGGTGTACATATAAAACAAAGTCTCTATATCTGACGCCTAATACAGTGAACATATCAGTTATTTAACCAGATACACGGGCACGACAACGCTAATTGTTATCAGAAAAAGTGTAGCGAGTTTCCTGCTTGGTTGAAATATAGCAGTTATATCAAGTCGATATACGGGTTAAGAAAAACTCAATTTTTATGCAGTCGATATACTATATTGAGAAACTTTAATTTGACGATATGTCGTCAACGGATATTTGTACATAAGTAGACGCCAACTGATGTTCTTCTGTCACTGAACCGGAGGAGGAAAGACAACAACTGGTGAAATCCAATGAACGCATTAGCTACCTGAAAGAAGGTGACACCGATGGCGCTGACACCGGTTGTGTTTAATAGGCGTCCGGCTGTGTTGGATGTTTCGTGCTTAAATCTCATGTTCCATGCGTCCTTTGGCTGGTGTTCCATGGTTCTTACCACGCCAGAAGTCTCCCCGTTAAATATACAGGTATTCATTAATTAATGTAAACGACGTGCTCGACCTCAGGTGAACGTTTTCAGCATGTTCGTTCTTTGGTCGATGTTGATATGTCATCAATTGTGATCTTCCAAAACAAGTGATTTCATCGTTTTACGCTAAGATGTTTCTCAAAAGTAGCTTTGTGAATAAAACAAATTACGATGACCAATCTACGCCTGTTAGTAGGCTTATGTGGCAGTTCCTGTCCCAACTTGCTGCCCGACTAATTCCGACATGTTTACATGAATCTAATAAAGTTGCAAACTTTCTCGACGGCACACAGTCTGGTAAGAAATCCAAAACGTCCTTATTGCGTCGTGCAGGAGGTTTCTTGAATTGGGTTTCGTCGCGTGACGCAAAATCGTTGTGAACGCATTCGTGGAAGTAATGTTATTTTCTTGTTGCAACGCGCAACGTAACCTCTTTATCCTGATTGGTCAACTGGACACCGCCGAGATAAAACAACTTCTTCAAAGGGACGAAAATCCCGGCCAGCCCACACTGGCCAATCAACGATTTGAACCGATTCGACGCGGGCCTGTAATGATAATGACAACGAGGCTGGCGCGCGCCACTGACACCTGCCCGCCGGAAGTTAGTAATTGTCGCGGCGGAAATTGGCCAGCAACGTCCTAATTTGAGCATCCTTATCGCAATCTGCTATTGTCGTGTATTTGCTAAAACATTGCGCTGATGGACAGGTGCATAGTAAACGGCCGACTATAGCTGCAAGTCGATGCTGTCGTCTTAACGCAGACGATGGATGTTGTGGATCAATACTTTGCATGTTAGGCGGCCATTGAGTCAGATGAGTGTTGAACGTGAAACAAGTTGTTAATACTCTCGTTATAAACGTATTTACTAACAGTCATGCCACAGTGCACGGAATACCCTTATTGGTATGATTTTATATGGCGTGTAAATGCATTATCTGCTAATTTTGGGTTTTGTAATATAAACATAAAACGTCAATTATATATGTCGTATTGTACATCTTTCTATGGTGTATGTCTGTGGAACTTGCAAAACAAACATCTTGATATGTTTTATACTACGTGGCGCAAAGGTATCAGAAAACTGTTTAATCTACCAGTTTGCACGCATTGTAATATGGTGCCACTTTTAGCAGACTGTTTACCGATTCAAATTCAAATTATGAATCGAATGGTACGATTTATGCAGAGTTGCTTGAAATGCAGTAACTCCAGTTTGAAAATGCTCTCTCAGCTAGCCTTTCAAGGTAGTGGGTCATATATGTCTAAAAGTTTTAACTATATCATGTCCAAATTCAAACTTGATGCCATGACATTCTTTCGAATGAAGTCTAATCAGTGTTATGGTATGATTCAAGACCACTACCAGGAGGGGCTGGATGATGAACTTGTATGTAGGGTCTCATTTGCAAAAGATGTATTACATAATATAAATAATGTGGGTAGCTCTTCCTTTTTAGCCATTGACGAGCTGCGCTCATTGCTCACTGTTTTATGTACACAGTAACTTATATACATTGATTTAGTTGAATTGTACAATTTTAGTACGAATAAATGTATTATTATTTGATTGAATGAATGAATGAATGGATGGATGGATGGATGGATGGATGAATGAATGAATTAATTAATTAATTAATTTCAACCACAATAACAACATCACATATACAGTACATAATATAGATTAATATAATTTTGTTGAAAAAAGGGTTAGGGTTAGGGTTATAATATTTACCCTTTGCAATGACTAGCTTATGAATACATAATAATTCTGGAAAAGGCAAAATGCAAAATAATAAAAATTATTTTTAAATGCAACAACGCAAAATTTCCTGTAAGATCATACTAGATGAAATCTGCAAACTACTATTAAAATATGTTTTACTGAACTGAATAACTTTAACGCATCTCATTTTGTTAACATTCAACTTAACATTCGTGTTATTTGCCTTGTTGATGTGACTATTTTACAAGAATTATTTAGGACTTTAACACACAACTATTAAACAATCTTGATGTATAATACTTTTTGAATTGATGAACATTCTTATAAGTAATTAGTGAACTGTCAATTTAATACGGATGTTTTTCGGATTTTGGGAGCAATGTAGTATCCCTATTTGAAACGGAGTTGCGTAAAATTTATAATTCGTGATAACGAACCTATTTTCTTGCGATTTTCACACGTTATTATAACATCAAATGATATACTTATGGCGATCGAAAATAAAATACTTTTTGGCAGATTCCCGACCTAACTTAGCGAATTCGGTTTGATGTGAGTATATTTCATAGCCTTAGACCCTAAAATAATTTCCGACGAAATCTAACTTGGTTTTGTTTTACGTAATACTAATAGCCAGGTGGATAACTAACGAAACTCAATCGGTATATAATCTATGCTGTAGACCGGTTAACAAATGCACGCTGTTATGCGGGTGTTAATGGATTTTTACGAAATTTCAAATAAAAGATATGGACTTCAACCAAATAATGAAGCATGTATGTGCTTGAAATGAACGTATATTGGTTTTATTGCACCATTTTGGGGAGGTATCATGAGTTCGCACAGTCCAGAAAAACACCACCAAACCGCCTGTCCCCCTGAATTCTGAGCTATCCAACCTGACTATTCAAACAACGGCCGATACCCACCGGATTCAACCGATGTGGCCAAGACATGACCGACCAGGCTGCTCAGTTCTGATATCCACAATACACCAATACGTATTAATATATGTTCGGTACGTGGCACGACTCTATCAATGTATTTTTCCAGAGAGAAGTGGTAGTGACCAATCGACCCATGCACTCTTCTTCACATTTTTTTATTTCGCGGATTCCTGCGATCAATTCTATATTTTTTTCAACAGTGTGTTGTTCCTAGAATGTGATTCCAGCCATTTACCCAAACACTACAATTCTCGACCGAGTCTACTCGGGTGTCCAGAATCGTCCTCTCAAGTTCGGCAATAGTATATTAGAAGGAAGTTCGCTGATTCAGTCGTGCTTTGTCGGACTTGTTGGTCTTGCGAACTAATCGTACGCGTCTAACTTCAAAGAATAATTAGAATTAGCGGGCGTAATTTGCTACAGGAAGTCTGCTATATTGAATGTATAAAAATTGGACATCGTTGAACATCAAAGAGTACTGCTGTTAACTCAACCCGACTCGGCCGCATCACCAAAAAAGCTTGCTTTGAAACTGGATGTTTTGTTTACTATTTGAACATGCTCCGGGGTTGTACCTGTTACGGGTTTACTAAACATAATTTGGCGGGCAGTATCAGCCCGCCGTCAGCATATTTAGTATAGTTTTAAGAACATTATATTAATTAATAAATGAAAATCTCGTAACAGGCTGCCTCCTTTTAACGTTGTACACAGTTTCAACGCTTAGTGGCTGCCACAGTCAAAGTGTGTACAATGCTTTCGGGATATGATTGACAACACGTTTCTTCTAGTATTAATTAAGAACATAATAATTATTAATAAATATCAAGAAATAAGGAACAGACATGGTCGCTTTAATGCTGTCTGCTCTGTTCGATTTAGCTCCACTTGTTCAAAGTTCATGTGGCGATAACCGAACTTATAGAATACAAACTACTAGTTCGTTCGATATTTGTGTTTGTTTGAAGAAAACATCGGGCATAACTATTAAAATGCTGCGTGCTCCGCTGAACTGAAAATCTGCGACTAAGCACAAACATAGATAGTAAAAAGGCGGGCAAAACGGACTAGTTATCCAAATAAGAGATAATGGTGCCACCGGGCAGAAATCCATGTACATGTATACACGATATTTTCATCACTTTGCTGTTTGTCAAACGTAGCGATATTACAAGTGGTACGTCTTGTTTTATTATCTTTATTGAAAACTAGCATTAAATTACTGCGACAGTACCAATTATGAAGAATAACATAAGTCCACAATCCAACGCCATAGCTAATCCAGAGCTAGGTAGTTAACGCCAATGGTTTTGTGTTTAAAAGTTCAGGAAAACTTTACCACGGTTATTAGCATCTACTACCGGTCATATAGGCTATCTGAAGATGCATAAACGCAAGTAAATGGAGATTCATCTATTATATGTATATATATATATATATATATATACAAATTATATGTATACAGTGTATATATATATATACACTGTATACATCTAATTTATAGGGGAAGGCGGGGCAAGTTGGCGAAGCGGGCAAGATGACGAATTTGCATTAATTTTAAAATTGTGCACTAGATGGTAGCACTGATGTCCCCATTGACGTCACCAAGTGCGCGCGCAACTTGTCTGCAAGTTTGATCGTGATCGGCATGATACGGACAATTTTAGCGAGGTAAATTCATTTTGTTGACTTTTGTACTAAGAATTAGAAATTAGTTAATAAGACTCTACAACTGATGATCGTGTAGTAAGCGTTTCTCAGACGTGTTATATTACAGCGGTATATTGTAACGCAATTCCCAAACATCTGAACACGCGTGGAAGGGGTGCTGTAAAAATGGCAGTGCTGGGCAAGATGACCAGGGCAAGTTGGCGAATTTGTCTTCTTGCCCCACTCCGTCCCAAACTATGAATGTATGAACAGGAGCGAATCTAGGTGTGTTGCCAGAGAGTATAAATCGGTACTTTTATTGAGGGGGGATATATATAGAACCTATAGTAGCTATGCGCCCTATTTTGTCCTTTGACCACTATAACATTAGCCACAGGGGAAGGAGACCCTCCGAGAACACCCCTCCCCTCCCGGGTGCATTGCTGATCAATTTGATTTATCTTCGTAAATAATAACATGATTTTAATGTTTATTCTAACCTATATTTTCGGATGGTACGACATTACCAGCGAAAAACAAACAGGGGGTCATGGTCTGAAGATGGGATGATTGCTTCCTTGCATGCCGTTCGTGAAGAAAATATGTCGTGCAACATGGCGGCAGCGAATTATGGCATTCCAGAGCCTACGCTGCGTCGTTACTTGAAAGCAAAGGCAGAGGTGAGAAAAACTGAATTGTAATTGCACATACAATACAATAGGTATAACTTTATATTGGAGTTTTAATGCTTAGCTAGGGCCTAAGCTGAATTCAGGGGCGCATAATTTTCGTGAACTGTCAGTTTTTGTGGATTGGGGGACCCTTATGTGTTATTTTATATTACTGCACCCCTGCCCCATTGTGTTAGTAGCCGCAGTAATGTGTAGATTCTTTTGTAGGATCTGCCAGTTCACGGGGGTCGTTTTCGGAGTGTCTTTACCGTAGAGAAGCTGAACCAGTTGAGAGATTATATCACCGAAATTAGTGACAGAAGTTTCGATCTTAACACCACCCAATGCAGAAGGCTCGTGTACCACTTCGCAGAGCAAAATCACCTGCCGCATAGCTTCAACAAGCACACAAAAATGGCTGGAATGGATTGGTTGCGAACATTCAGGAATAAATACAACATTAGTCTCAGGGCTCCAGAGGCCACATCAATTAGTCGAGCGATGGGATTCAACAAGGTTAAAGGGGGCAAATTCTTTAACATCTTACGAAAGGTTAGAGAGGACAACAACTTCACTGCTCATCAGCTATTCAATGTTGACGAATCTGGTCTATCCACAGTGCCAACAAAGTTACCAAGAGTGTTGTCACCTAGCGGGGCGAAACGTGTGGCGAAAATAGTGTCTGCTAAAAGAGGAAAGAACATCACGTTGGTCTGTGGCATCAGTGCTGGTGGTGTATACGTTCCACCATTCTTAATCTTCCCAAGAGTGAGGATGACACCGGAATTGATGAACGGATGTCCGCCAGTGACCAAAGGTGTAGCACAACAGACAGGATGGATGACGACTGACACCTTCGTCCTCTACCTCGAACATTTTGTGGAACATGTCAAGTGTTCTCATGACAACAAAGTGCTTTTGCTCGTAGATAACCATGCATCACACATTTCCCTAGCCAGCATAAATTACTGTAGGGAAAACGGGGTCATCATGATGGGTTTCCCGCCTCATACGACGCATAGACTACAGCCCTTAGATGTCGCTTTCTTCGGTCCTCTCAAAACCTACTACAGTCAAGATAACTACATAGTGTCACATCCTGGCAAGGCGATCACGTACAGAGAGGTCGGGCTTTGTTAGGTGCAGCTTATCTGAAAGCAGCCACCGACAACCTGAAAACAGACAATGGAACTCCGTTCCAAAGTGAAGAGTTTAAGAGGTTTGCTGTCAACCTAGGCTTTCTCCACCAAAGAGTAACACCATATTGGCCTGAGGCGAATGGTGTAGCCGAGAGGTTCATGAGAACCATAGGCAAAGTCTGCAAATGTGCACAGGTAGAAGGTAAACCCTGGAAACGAGAGTTGTACCGGTTTCTTAGAAACTACAGGGCAACCCCGCATACCTCGACAGGATTACCACCAGCAACGGTTTTGAATGGTGTACCGTTGAAGATGAAGCTACCCCAGGTCCATGCTGAGGAAATGGATGAAACACTCCGTCAAAAGGATTGGGCGGCAAAGAACAAGATGAAGGAATATGCGGAAGCACGACGAAAGATAACCAAGTCTGACATTGGTATCGGAGATAAAGTGTTGTTGAAGAATGTGGCACAACAAGGGAAACTAGTGCCCAAATTCCAACATGAGCCTTTCGAGGTCATAGACAGGAAAGGTACAATGGTAACAGCACAAAGAGGCCACGAGGTCAAGGCGCGAAACACAAGTCATTTTCGCAGAGTCAGCACTGACATTGAGCCGTTGCAATACAGGCCAGTCGAACCTGACCTAGCTCCTACTGTAGTACCCCCAATAGTCCCAGTAAGTCATCCAATGGGATCTCCGTACTCAACTGAGGCTAGTACGAGTCTTTCCCCTTCCGTGCATGCTCCACCCAGTCGTCCACCTAGGGTTAAGAGTGTACCCAAACGGTTTGAAGGTTTTCGTGTAAACCTGCCTAGTTTCTGTAAACAGTGATGTAGTTTCAACACTGTACTGAGTATAGTTTCAACATATCAGGCGATATTTGTTTATTTGCAAAACATAATTGTATAAAGTTTGGGGAGATGTAATGAACATAACACCGTCTGATGCTGCCACCTGTCGTATAGTTTATAGTGATTTAAACATGTTGGAACTCTCCTGTAGTTACGAGAATAAAGAAGTTAGTTCTGTCACCGAAGCCACGATGTACTATTTTATAACACCAACGCGCACAAACACACACACATACACGCGCGCGCGCGCACACATTGTTAGATGTTTGGTCATGAAAGAATTTAAGTTTTCTTTCAGTTCAAACAAGTTTATTTTCGTTTTTGCCCGTCTTCATCGACTTCCGGCTCTACCGGCAGTGCAACTGCGCCTTGGTCGGTCAACGCAATTTATGCGATGGCTGTTGACATAACGTCGATTCCAAGAAAGGCAGCAAAACCAATGACCCTTAGACGAATGGCTAGAGGGAAGGCAGTCATAATAACGGGAAGTGCGTAAAAAAGGTCAGTTTGCCAGTACCTCATGTCCGGTGTCGTCTGAGAGAAGAAACACATCGTCTGAGAAGATGACATCCACTTGACGGTTGGTACATCCTCGCGCGCCAGAGGTCGCTGCTGCTGATTACGTCAGTGCCAGCCAGCGGTTTTGCATGGCAAACAGCCCTGGCTTGCGAGGATGGGTTGGTACAAAGAAAGGAAAGGACTTGGCAAGGCGGAAGCGTCAAAGAAATGATGATGAAGAAAACAGATGCCTCTATAGTAGCGAGTTGTTCTCGGAAACAGGTGATGACGACTGCACCCGGCAAGTACCTCTTATAAAAGGGCACACGATGAACGTGCTGGTCTCGTCGACAACATAAAAATTATGTTGAATGTGGATTGTGCTCATCACAATCTAGCTGTGTATTGTTACAAACCCAAGTAGGGTGCAACCTACACACTGCCTGTTCGTATCGTCTCACACGCCCGACGGGGAAGCAGCTACGGTCGCAGCGAGCAAGATCCAGTCTGTTAGGGATAGAAACCATCACGCTGTGGGTCCACGATAGGTTACACATTTACCCCCTGTGTGGAATATTATTTCCCCGGGCACAGCCAACAGTTAGAAAGGGCTAACGAGTTTTAGTGTTTCTTCCCAAAGACACATCCGACGGGGGGTGAACGAAATTGCCCAACATATATAGATATTTGTGCATATCCGACCTTGCCCCAAGGAAAATTTATTTTGCCGGGCTAGCTAGGGTGGATAAAATGGGAAGCGTCGGGAAAAACAATAATGATGGGTATTGCGCATGATTAAATTACACTGTCTTAAAATTAATACAAATTAATTTAATGGAACAAAATGAATTAAATAGACCGGCATTTGTTGACGCGTTAGGGTGTACATATAAAACAAAGTCTCTACATCTATCATGAATCACGTACATAAGCGCAAGGACGCACACACAAGCGTGCGCACGCACACACACACTAAATTCACGTAGGTATAACGATCTCAGCCAATTCTGTCGGTGACTTTTTAAAATACATATTCTTTTGTTACTCCTGATTACAGCTTCTACACTTATCAACCTCCCTGCACTTGACGGGGTAACGCTAAACCGAGCGGAATTTACGCAACAATGTCCGTCAAATATTTTAAATGTACTAATTTTAGGTGTATCTCCCTGTCTCCCGAAATACAGGCAAATATCCCGGGTGTTCGCTAAAAAATATCCAACAGCAGCCCTCCTCACGTCTTCGAGACAGTGCGACACCACGGGAGACGTGCTGAGACATACTGAAACGTTGAATTTACGGCGAAAAATTTCTAACTGAACCCCTCCCCGAAGTCCTATATCAAGATCCGAGACAGCGCGACGAGACAGCGTCACACGGGATGCGTGCTGAAGCGCTGATGAATCTCCCGGATTTCAACAAAACAGTTGGCAGGTATAATTCATTATAAATGGCTTCCGAATACTTGCATTCTGGCCTCGAAGTGTTTTTCTTTGAGGCAAAAACATGGCGCGAAGTGTAGAATAAGCCTACACACACACACACACACACACACACACACACACACACACACACACACACACACACACACACACACACACACACACACACACACACACACACACACCTTGTAAATATACCTTTGTAATGAAATAACTTGTGAATGGCGCGGTCCCGCTATTTTTTACTGTTGTGCGTGCTAAAAATAGATTGATGTCATGCAGATGTGACATGTTACTGCCTCAATGCTGGCGAGTGCTATTACACTGTATTTAAAATTCTGAATCCATGCAGCCACTGTTGTGAGCTGATGAATAGATCGTATTAGATGGTACAACGGAATGTGTTTTATGGTTACAAAATATATACTTTACATAAAGTATAGATATGGCACATTTTCATTAGCATTACGATTTCCCAACGTTGCTGTATAATGGTACATTTAGCCTAGGTAAAGTGGGTAAGCCATGTCTTCGTGGCTTGATGTCACAAGACTTCACATTGAGGTAACGAATCCCAACTGATCTGAACGGTGCCTCTGGGCCCTGGCTTGGTGTTTTATACTTTTAGAGTTCATTTTTGTGTGACTTTTGTTATACAAATGCCTCGTTGCCAACGAGGAAACAACTCAACTAAGGCAACACTTCATTAACCGTTGATATATATATCAGGTAGGTGTCGTTAGGTTTGTTCCATCGCGCTAGTTCCAGGTCGACCCTTTTCTGAATTCCTGTTTTCGAATTATGTAGATCCAAATTATGGTTTTTATAAATAAATATAATTATTATAATTTGTTCTACTATCCCATGACGTTGATCACATCACACCACATCATTCGAGGTACACAAAGGCACATATTATTATGAAATATTATGTTTTAGCGGTCCATATAACGTTCCGAACTGAGCGATAACGGAGGCTCGTACTGCCATTTGTAGCGTTATTTTGCTCTTGGAGCCTGGAGGTGTAAGGTGCCGCACGATTTGAACTGGAGAGTTACTTGAAATGCAGTATTTGATAAAACAAAATAAAATATTGTAGAAAGATTTCGACAGGTCGTTGTAGTACATTTCTTGGTATGCCATTAATAGCATTATCATGATTATGAGCTCATCATGGACATGTGTAGGCCTACTTATCATTTTGTTTGTGAGAATTTGGATTTTGGTTGATGTTTAAGTGTTTTTTTTTTAACGTTGAATAGTCTTGACAGTCTAGTCATTTCACAATCAGTTTTGATAAAATTCTACCTAGACATATTTAAGTGAGTGGGTGTAAATAATAATTTGCCATACTTCTTAGATACGTATCACCAGTGTGTTAGTACTATCACCGTATTGATGGAAGTCATAGATGTATGTGAAACAAATTACAACATGTGATTGTTCAAGAAAACCATGCTAAATTATTGGATTTATAACACACAAATAAACATATGATCTGTTCATGCAATATCGTGCAGTTGTCACTAGTATTACAACAATACTGTATGTATGTATGTTATGTTGAATAAAATTCAATTAAAGACAATGCCATGCTTGCAGGTGTAAAGATCAACACAAGCAAGCATGGGAGACATCAGTCTGGTGTGGCACAGAGCGCTGACGACAGGCTTGGAGAAGTTACGAAGTGACAGCATGCTGTGTGATACGACCATTGCAACAAGTGACGGCCAGTCACTGGCCACCCACGCCTGTGTTCTTGCTGCTGCCAGTCCGCTGTTACAGGTAAACCTAATGCAGCATTTGTTCTATGGTTTAAAAAATAAGTTGAACACTGCTTGTTAATCTGCAGCGGAAATGTTGCCAGCTTCTTTCGGTCATTTCCATGTACAGTTCAGTTTACGGGAATCAGTTGGTTAATTATTTAACAGTTTATTACATTTCTTTTCCTGCATTAATAATAAGTTTTTTCCTAATTTTAAAGGGAAGTTATCTGTTCCATTACCAGGAACCAGCCAGGGTGGTAAAATATAGACAGTTTGCTGAATTATTTCATAATCTGAACATCTGTTGACAATTCGCAGAAGAAAAATTCAAGCTGTAAACTATTTCGCCCTCATTAAATGCAATTTGGCAGCCAGTACATGTACATCTTCAAAATATTTATTCTAGTGTTAGTTACTATTACAGATATTATATTAATTCAGTGTTCTGCCTAGGTCGAATGTGCAGGGCATCATGCCCTGCCCTGATACCCAGAAAAGACAAAAAGAATGCCCTGGCTTTTTTACACGACGCCCTGCTATATTTGCATCGTAACCCTACTTGTGGCTACAGACAGTTACACGATGCATATTAGTTTGAGAGTGTCTGCAAGCGCCCCGATCTTGAAACACATCCCGATTACGCCACGTGTGCAGTTCAATTTTTCAACAATCCAACAGAATCCAGCATCCCGCGATTGGGAATGGGATACAAAGTTGAAATCGGGGTGCTTGTAGACATTACGCCACGCGCTCAGTTCGATTGTTCAGGTGCCCATATCTCGACACCTATCCTGATCGCCGTTAAATTCTTAATCATGTGTGCCAACAAATATTAAAATACGTTGATTTGAGGAAGCGTCGACCTTCGAAAGTGGACAGATCAGAGTGACGGACTTTCGCGCAGCACCTCGACTATACATATCGTCAAGCAGTCCTTATTTTGTTCGTATCTTCAGAAGTTAGAGTACGATTGTTGGGAGACTTCTACCGTTAAATGTGTCATTAAATTCTTTCTCATGTGTTGTGTGCAAAATTATTAAACTACGTTTTGATCTGAGGAGGCGCCAATCTTCGAAAGTCAGTAGACCCTGTTTGCGACGGACTTTCGCGCAACGCCTCGACTATACATATAGCACCAAGTAGTCCTTATTTTATTCATATTTTCAAAACTTATCACTCTGATCATCAGGAGACTTCTACAGTTAGATCTGTCATGTGTGATTAGAAAAATGTTTTATTCATACACTCTATGTGTTAATGTACCGATATATAATGATACCTAACAACGTTTAGTATAACATAGCTGAACAATAGTACTGAATAATTGCGAATGTGTGCGTTAAAACAACCGACTCCCCCTCAATATGCAATGACCCGCCAACACACGAAAGTGTTCATACTCATGAATCTCGTTTCTAGGTCACAACATCACGTGCATGCGTAGTGGACTAGCCAGGGGTGCTAAGGTTGTTGGCGGCCAGCGTCTTGTTTTGGCCAAATCGTTTAGCAGTAGCTACCTGTAATATTTATTATTCAGATGAGTACCATTAAACAGTGGCTTCAAACTAGTGAATTACTTTTTCTGTTTGTTGACTGATTGTTAACATTGAGATTGTGTGTGGGTGTTTTTTTCTGTAAATAAAACAAAATTAGCTATGCATTAATTTAATGTGTGACATCATACCTTTTTCAGTTACACCTTTATTATTTTTGCAGTGCAATGTATCTAAATTTCTGTTCAGCCTAGCCCAACAATATGTTGCATACCTTTTGCTTACATAATGTCTCTGGGAATATTAAATATGATGTGAATTTATACATAAAATCTTATGTCATGCTGAATATTGTGTTTTGCTCAAACTTAAATAAAAAATTAAACCATTTCAGTACTACAGCCCTGACCAGCTGTGACCACTGAATACTGCATTCCCTGTGAATATGCGAGACAATGGACTACCTCACTTCAAGTGAAGATTTGAGCAACAAAAATGCATTCTATGAATGTTATACATTTTCGGAAAGTATGATAATCAGCGAGTACAATGAGCCATATTATTTTACATTCCGTCGTCATGTAACCAGCAATCCAAGATGGCCGCCAAGATTTAAACATTTTTGTTGTTGCTGAACACAGTTGTATACTAAGTTCGCCGACATCGTTATTTTGTCGATCGTCAACATCTGACAAAGATTCTTCACTAAAACTATCAAATAATCTGTCCAAAACATACGGTGGTAAATCGCTAGTTGAAGTAATGCCGTCCGCCATTGTAGCCACCACAAATTTTTATAATCCATCATTTAAAAAAACCTTGAAAATCTCTATAAACTATTATTGAGCAATAATAAACAATGGCTATTGTTGAATAGCTAATTTATTCACCTTGACAACCGTAAACAACAAGTGGCTCCACGTAGTGGATAATTATGAGTAAAAATTATTTGAATAGCAGACATCGTCAATGCCAAATAACCAGCCAGTCGTACTGAAGCGTCATAGATAGTGCGGCCGGAAGTCCGGCCTGTCGTACTGAAATGGTTAAGACATGCCAATTCAACTAAATTAAACATGTTGTATTGTCTATAATATATATACTATAATGTTCCATTTGTCCACATTATATTTATCTAAATGTCAATTTTCAAAATTACTATGTTGCTTGTACATTTTAAAATTTCAAAATAGAATATAAATATAATAGTATATCTCAATTATGTTAAACCTAGCCCAAAGGAATTTGGCACCAATATTACCTGTATAGCATCCTCTGTGTCTGTTGAATATTATGCGGATTGACACAAATTAAGAAGTTAGGTAAAGCTGAATATTGTTTTGTTCTACAATGTCCGTGCCTATATTATAGTGCATAAATATATGTATACACTGTGTACATAATATATTATATGTAAGTACCCCGGTAGTATGATATTAAACTACAAGCTGTACACTGCTACTACATCTCATGTATTTAATTTAGTTGCGTGTCGCAAGTGCCCTTTTAACCACTGCTCACCGCGCTCTATGTGCCCTTTTACTAAAACGGCACCCTGGCCTTTTGAAATCCTGTGCAGAACACTGTAGTTAATATAAAAAACGAGGAACCAACAACCTCCATTTAACTTGAAACAAAGCTGTCATTACAATACATCGTTTGCAACTGTACTTTGTTGTAGACATCCCTTGTCAAGATTGCCGAACGCTGCTACCTGGTGAACATTGCAGGAATTACCTGTCCAGTGTGGAAGCTGGTACTGCAGTTCATCTACACGGGAACTCTGGATGCCGACTGCGTGTCCAATGTGGATGACATCAGTAGTGTTGCAGTAACATTGCAGCTGCCCCTGCTTCAGCAGTTTATTGAGACAATCAAGAAGCAGAACAAACCTGAGGTGGACACAAGTGAGAGTGGTCAGCCAAGGAGTTACAGCGAGGGACAGGAGAATCGTGATTTTGAAATCGCCCTCAGGGGAAGTGGTGATAGACCTGTTGTGGTGAAGTTGGTCAAGAACGAAGCCAGTAGTGAAGGCAAGGTATATCATCTAGAGACTGGTGATGAGGGTAGAACGAAGGACGGACTTGAAGTTGATGACTGTGCTGCTGGTTCAAACGATGAAGATGTTCCGTGCGATGAGCTTCGAGGTGATCAATCCAGCGAACTGGACGCCAATGAAGAAGCTGAAACAAGCAGCTTGGGGGAAATTGTGACGTCATCAGAACAAACATTGGATGTTTCGGTGAAACCCAGCAAAGGCAGGGCAGAGTCAACTGGCGTCATGACTCGAACTCTGCGACATGAGTGCGACGTCTGTGGACGGCGTTTCCAATACCGTTCGGCCCTGTCAATACACTCGCGTACGCACACCGACGAGAAACCGTATGCATGCTTGGAATGTGGCATGAAGTTCGGTAGCCGGACAGTGTTGAAGAACCACACGCAAACTCACACGACCGACCGAGAAATTTTCCAGTGTGACCAGTGCGACAAGTGCTTCCTCACAAAGTCGGGACTGTGGCAGCACCGTCGGTCACACCGTGGCGCCACCGCAGCCACCACCTGCACCACATGCGACAAACAACTCGACAGCTTGGACGAGCTTCGCGAGCACCTGGTCGTTGAGCACAATCGCAAGCTCTTTGCCTGCACCAAGTGTCATAAGATGTTCCAAAGTGAAGCTGCGTTGACAACGCACACAGAAACACACCCTGGAGAGAAAGAATTCTCGTGCACGGAGTGTGGGCAGTCCTTCGATCAGTTCAACGCACTCAAGTGTCACCAGCGTCTACATGCGGGTCAGAAGAGATTCAGCTGTGAGGAATGTGGAGCACAGTTTGAGACAAAATGTGGATTCAAGGTAGAGCATCTTGGGGGGGCTCTCATGGGTCCGCAATGTCCACCAAAATTTACTTATGTATTGGTTCAAATCACCATCCACTGCCATGCGTGTTGTGGGACTTGCGGTTTTGAATGATCCAAAATGGCTTCCAAAAACACAGAAAACAGTTTCTAGGTTCAACCGATCTGATGTGGTTACTAACACATGCCCATCACATGTCACAGTTTTTATATACACACAGTAACATCAGTGTACATTAACATATGTTCCACACAATACCATATCGACTTACTGTTTCCCGTATGTACATGGTGAAAGGCTGATGGCCACCCATACATAATTGGTAATGTTAGTTTGCGAACTTAAATGTAACGACTTGTTATTAGGACCCTTGGATGTAGTGATGTTCTGGTTTCCTGGTTATTCATGTTGGGTATACACTGTATGTACCTCAAGAAACTTTTTTGTTTTTTCTCTATAATTTCGATCGCATCTCATGGCCTTGTTTGGCAGACTGAATTTACAGTCGTGTCACATGACCTACGTCTACGAAATTATACAGAGAAAAAACTAAAAAGTGTCCTGAGAGGATAAAAATACCCAACTTATTATTAGGAGTGTAACAATACATCAAAGCATCACAGTAGTTAATATGACAATAGTGTGCATAGTATGTATTAATAGTAAATTTAACTATTTTTATATTAAATTGGCAGTTATCGAAGGTAACATGTACATTGAACTGTTGATAGAAACGAGAGTTGGCAAAAAGATCAGCAGAGCTACTTGTGCACACAAAACAAATTTCATAAACATGCTTTTTCAATTTAATTTTTAATGTTATTTATATACCAACCTAACATCAACAGTCGTTGATCGTGGCAGTGTCGTCGAGGAATGAACCGCCTGCAAGGCCACACGATGGCGCCACCCGTCCATTATGGTTTGGAACTGCTTTTCCTAGGTATTCAATATCGGGTAGTCAGTATTAACGCTATTGTGGTACTATGACTATCACAATAGTTATGAGACCAGAATAGTTTTGTAATTGTACTGCAGCTATCGCAGTAGTACAGCTGTCCCCAATAGTAACCCTAGTAACCCGTTTTGCTCCCCATACTCCGGTTAGGAGTTCACATGACACTAGAACTGTCAGTGACGCGAGGATTCAACTTCCTCCATTGAGTACGCTTCTTGTACCATTCTCTTCTGAAAAGTATGATGTCTGTTCTACATAAACAAAACTTGGCACTGTTGTTAGTGTGATTAGCTGGGCTATTTCCGGGAAGTCGTGACCGAAGATGCAGATATTTTAAGTGTCAGCGTTCGTCAACAGAGGTATTACCTGAGGTACGTTGCAACACAGATTATTATAAATATGCCGTTTGTCACTGTGTTTGTGAAATTACGGTTGTTTTAGATGCTATTGTTCACCCCATTTGCTTCCCCACCTCTGTATGGCTTAATAAGAAATGCCTTACAATTTTTTTTTTTCACAGACAAAAAATAAGATTACAAAAGATCCTTTGGCCTTATTAAACAACATTTTGCATGTAGTTTACCATACAAAATTACATTTATATTTTAATATAAAGAGCAATATAATTATTATAAAGAAATGCTAAACAATTTAAGAACAGACATCATACCTTTTTGAAGCCGATTCTTTTCCTCTATGATTACTTTTTTAATATATAAATCTGATCCTGGGGTGACTTTTCTGTAGCAATGTGCCCATTGAATTGCCCTATTATAGAAATGTGACTATTATAACATTATCAGTGGTTAGGAATTTGCCGACACGTTGACACCTATCGATTGGTAACATACAGCGACTGTATGCACAACTGGGTTATGTTTACAGTGCTTCTGTATGGTAGATTTGATAAGTAAAGATGTAGGTCTATAGGTTGGTCACTTCCCTATTACTTTTTGTGTGCAGGCTTAGGAAGTTTTATGTTGCGAGGGTTTGTTAAACAGTATATGCAATTCACGAAACACTACTAACTGACATTATGTGTGTGTTTTTGAAGGCTCATTCAAAGCGGCATGCGGCCAGTCAGGAGCAATTTTCATGTACTTGTGGCAAAGTGTACTCAACTCTGCGGGGGCTGCGTTACCACCGGGAGCACCACCATAAAGACGGAGAAGCGGACAAGAAACCTACGTGTTCTATCTGCCAGTCCGAGTTTGAAACATCTGCCGACTTGAGCGAACACAAAGCAAGCGAGCACCGTAAGAGATATTTATGTGGGGAATGCGGCAACACGTTCTCGACCCCTGGCGCCCTCTTGCGGCACACGCTCATACACACAGGTGAGAAACCGTTCGCCTGCATGACGTGTGGTCGCGCGTTTCGCACGCGTGGCACGCTCGTTGCGCACGAACGCTGTCACACCGGTGAGAAGCCATTTCCGTGTTCCACATGCGGTGCGCGTTTCCGCATCCGGAACGCGCTGACGATCCACAAACGCATCCACACGGGCGAGCGGCCATACGAGTGTGCTGTGTGTGACGCTCGGTTCCGCTCTCGCACCCTCCAGATGGCGCACCAGCAGCGTCACCACGTGCCAACGAGTGAACGGAGACACGTGTGTTCCAAGTGCGGGAAAGTGTTCCTGTCGCGTAGCACCTTACGCGAGCACGAACTGAGGAACCACGCTGAAGATCCGTCAGAGGAAGAATCTCGGCGCTGTGTCTGTACGCTGTGCGGCAAGGTGGTCGCACACGCGGCGTCACTTCGAAGTCACATGTACGTGCACCTCAAGAAGAAGCTCTTCCAGTGCATTCAATGCGAGTCGGCCTTCCGGCGAAACTCTGACCTGAAGCGTCACCTACGTCAGGTACACGGCTACGAAGTTGTGCCCGACGCTGCGACTGTCACCGAGTCACAAACTGATAGTTCTCACGTCATCTGTGAACCTGTGCTTGGACAAGAACACCTTGACGACGCAACGATTGTGTTCACAGCCAACTTGTGAACATATCGATACATTTAAATAATAAGTTTATCTCGGGTCGATTGTTGCTCTCTGTAGTTTTCTCAACGTACTGTAGAATTGACATAATCGTGTGCTCTGATTTTTTTCATGCACATGCTTGTTATAAGTGACTTGTATTAAAGGTCGTTGTGTATGTACTAAAAAATATTTGTTGTTTTGGTGAAGATATCAAATGTGGGCCACACCTGTAAGCCGAATGTGGGGGTCGTTCACGGTTATCGACGTTTACCTATTCGTACAAAGCATACAAAAAGGGAAGGATCAAAGCCTGCGTACTATATAACAAGCCAGATTTTCCGGGGGTTTCCCACCCTCCCAAAATGAAGATCATCACCCAGTTTGTAAACTGTATAAATGGATATCGTATTTATGGTGTCAAGGAGGGTGCCATATCTTCGGCAAGTGAAGGATGGTGCAGTTGGAGTTTGGCGAGTCTCGAGCAGGGTATAAAATTCTCCCGGATTTGGAAACACAAGTTGGCAGACTATCTGGTATAGTACTAAATGTTGGTCGCCTAAGAATTGTTCTGTACAAATAGGTATATGACAGCAATTGTGAACGACCCTCAATAGAAACCCTAAAACCCATAAATGAACCAATATTATCATCCACGTGTACTTGTTTTCCATGCAGCTTATGACATCGGCCAAATTGATGTGCACAACTTTGAACTGCTGATCTAATATTTGCATGCTTTTTGAAAAATGCAGTCCGCATTCCGTAATTTAAAACACCCTTGCTCAGAACTGTAAGGCATGTAATTTATTAAGTGACATTGTGTGTTTTGAAGGAACACATGATGCGGCATACAGACAGGCAGACGTTTCCTTGTCTGTGTGGCAAAGTCTACTCGTCACAGAAAGCACTACGGTCTCACCAAGTCTACAACCACCCAGACGACGACATACAGCAGCAGGTCAAAAAAGAGCAACCCGAATTCAAACGTGTGGAAGTTAAAAAGAAACCACCGGCAAGACACCGCAAGATCAAGCTTGAAGATCGCGCAAAGAACCTGTGTGCGGAATGTGGCCGGACCTTCGCGAAACCGAGTACCCTGAAATTACACTCCCTCATACACGCCGGGATCAAGCCGTACGTATGCGACACATGCGGTCACGCCTTCCGTGTGCATGCCAAGCTTGTCATGCACCAAAGACGCCACACCGGTGAGAAACCATTTGCGTGTCCGGCGTGCGGCCGACGTTTCCGCCTGAACGAGATGATGAAGAGGCATTTCCTCATACACACGGGTGAAAAACCATTTGTGTGCAGCGTGTGTGACAAAGCCTTCAGGACGAGGTCTCAAGTGATGATGCACCACCAATACAAGCACGTGCCTTACCACGAGAGGAGGCGGCACACCTGTGACAGGTGCGATAAATCGTACCTGTCAAGTCGGGAACTAAAGGATCACGGGGCAAGCTTCCACGGCGACAGTTGCCTCATCTGCAGCGTCTGCGGAAAGTCCTATCCGACCTCTAAATCGCTGCGATCTCACATGAATGTCCACACGGACATGCATGTCTACCAGTGTTTCCGGTGCAGGGCGTGGTTTAAATGGAAACCGAGTCTGACGCGCCACCTAGATGCGGTGCACGGAATTAAGGCAGCACCCAAGGAGGCGTTAGTGTCGCAGGCGCGAGGTGACAACTCGGGCGTCGACTGTGAACTAGAACTTGTAGAACATAGTCTTGCAGACTCTGTCATTTTCACAGCCGACGTGTAGATCGTAAGAGCAAACATTTAGACAACTGGGGACTTTGTTCCGTATCTTCTGGCCTTTTTAAGTGCGATACTACACTACATACTAAGACATTCAACTTGAAGGGAGATTGTCTGTTCCGTTAACCGGAATCAGCCAGGGTGGTAATTATGAAAAACAACATATAGATAGTTTGATTGGTTCTCTTGAATGTTGGAACATCATGATTGTGCTGATCATGGAAGACCTTTGAGGTAATCCCCCAGCGACTGTTGTATTGCCAATGTAGTTGTTTATAATCTGAACGCTTTCTTTACTTTTCGAAGGACAACATATTCAAGTTAAAAACAATGTTTTGGGCTTATTAAACACAATTTGGCAGGCAGCATACCTCCAACATTCTAGTATTAAGAACATTACAATTAAATTGTAATGTAATGAATTTATATGAATCAGTATAACAAAACATCAAATAAAGAACCTATCTCTTGAGTTACCACATGCGTACAATTTATAATACGAAAGGCTTTTCCCATGAGCCCATTTTGAATGTGTGTAGTTTTTTCATTTTATTTGCAGTTGATGTACATATTGAGCATCAACGCACTTCCATTGCACAAAAATCCTCAGGACCCCGAATGAATGAACACTTCTTGTGTCTTGCTACATGTCCTAGGAGGGCTAAGGGCATTTTTGCATTGCGAAGTATTCCACTACCCACAATTGTTTTAACAAACAAATCGCATCATAAATTTGCAAAGTCCAAAAAATGAGTGGGCAGTGGGTTGGGAGCCTCCGCTACCGATAATGAAGCGCCGCAAGCTCTCCTGGTTCGGACATGTCTCCAGACACAACTCTCTGTGCAAGACCATCCTTCACAGAACAATAGAGGGCACACGATGCAGAGGGCGACAGAGAAAGTCGTGGGGAGAGAACAAAGAACTGGACAGGCTACACACTCACACGCACAGTGGAAGACAGAGAGATGGAAAGCACTGATTGTGCAAATGTCGGCCTTGGCACCACGACGACCTCCGGTCATGGGATGGAGTGAGTGAGTGAGTGAGGTGGGTTGGTTTTCACCATGTACCGCTGAAATAATAAATTGATACAGTGGTGTCAAATATTGAGTGGGTGATGGGTAATGTCTTGGCAACTATGTCGCATCCGTTGAAGATGGAGCTCAAAATTGCCACACCAAACAACAGTAGGTTAAACAATACACTAACTTTGCAAATCTATGAGACATCCGTACAAACAGTACAACACGTTTCAGTAGTTTGCAATATTAAAAGCCTTTATTCCACATTTTGGCATCAACTTAACCCGTCTGTGCACCATGTCAACGCAATATCACAAAGACAGTTAGTTACTACCTAGACAACTGTCTGGTCTTTAAAAAATACCATATGCCCATTTCATATCAATGGATGCGTTATTATCCGCTCCAATCTGGAATCTTGGCACGCTTTGCAATGGCTACCGAAAACGACACATGCTGCGGGCATCACAAGGTAAACCAGTGTTAGAAAAATAAAACGCTTTACATACATGCAACCGATACAAGAATATTATCTCTGTAAGAATATCTACATACATGCGCACGCGTATACTACGTACTCGATGGTAAACATCGTCAAAGAATTGGTCCCCAATATGGTGTAGAAAAATAACAACGTTCTACGTTCTTGCTACAAATACAGTTGTATCACACGGGGTTGCACAAAGGTAATTTTGTTTTATATCATTATGATAGATAGTGATTCGTCAACTATAAAATTCATTATTTTGCTGTAAGCAATTACATATTAATGCTCTTAAAAGAAAATACGAATTATGTGTCACTTGATTAGCATCATACAAAATATACAGCTACACATGATTGCTGTAACAAACCACTGTTCATCTTCAGCAGAAATTACAGTCTAAAGAACATAACTGTATGTATTATACAGTGCACAAATAACCAGCAATCAAACTCAATTTATTTGTATATTAGCTCACAATTAACCAAACCAGTTGCATTTCTCTTCCATGCAATTCATTATCCATTAAGAAAAAAATTACCACAACTTCTCTGTTGATGATCACATTGAAACCATGCGCAAGCAAAAATTGTTGTAAGAAAACATGATGTTATGCTGTATTCCTCAGAGCACAGCCCACATGGAGATCATTTAGCCCATAATTAATCAAATCAGTCCAATTTCTCATCCATGCAATTCATTGAGAAAAAAAATCACTTCTCCATTGATTATCATGTGGAAAGGCACAAATTGTTGTAAGAAAACATTATATTTATGATATACCCCTCAGATCATTAGCCATACATCGACTTTGATAACAATTACCAATTTCTTCATGTCACATCAATTATACAAAATTCCTTCGAATTAATTAATTGCTGGATTTCAATAACAAGTGCTGGAATCAGTCCTTATTCGGTCAGTATAATGAGATGGGAAATGCTTCTCCACTGCCACAATTACTGCAGGTTAGTGCATATGAACATAATCTACACACACGATATCATATGAAAATAACTTCTACGTTTTTTCTGGCTAATCTATAGCACCCAACAAGCTAAGATAAGAATTTCATAAATCTACATGATTTCTAATTACGTTTTTATTAGTGTCACTAAAATACTGTCCATTACAACAGGTAATGTACGGGTATGTCACATTACCATCAAAAATACAAGTTTAAAGTATTATCCACGTCACTGCCAAAGGTAACTTGACACTGTTAACATATTGAAATACCTCTCTCATGCAGGCAAAATAATGTCTGCCTTAGAAATGTAGTAAAGCATGTACACAAAATGTGTCTTAAAATAAGGTATTTATCGTAAATTTCGAATGTCGGTGACCTTTTTATTTCTCTTTGATTTATGCCTAGTACAACGGGGCAATTAATCTGGCTTGTGATTTTAAATGAAATGCCATAGATGAGATCTCAAATTTGGCTTAGCTCAAATGTGTTTTTGAGGACTAGCAAGGCCTATTTTAACAGTTTATAAAGGGGAGACTGATCACATGGATCTGCCAGTCTACGTAAATTCCTACGAGGTCCCAAACCCAGTTTTGTTACGTTCTTGCTGTGATTTCTAATTACAATTGTTCAAAATAACTTGCTGACACCTACTCATGGCGCAACTAACCAAAGGCAGCGGTTACCACCACTACAGTACTTTGATATTAAATCCATTTACAATGACATAACCATTCAATTCTCTCTCTCTGGGAAAACACACCATATAGCAAAGTATATAGCATTAAATACCTATAGCTGTGTTTTGAAATACATCACCAACAATTAAGGTCGAAGAACATGAATAAAGACAGAAAGAGGTGCGCGGACCTCGGCGTCAGAAAGGAGATGATGTGACAATGGTACAAGGTCAGCTTGTATTAATATTTAGAATTTCATGTAATTCAGGACTGAGATCAGTTCAATATTTTGTCTACTATACAAAATATGATGGCTTCAATATCTTGTTTATTATTAAACTGTTCGTTGAAGTTAATAACCTTGCTGCTGTTGCTAGAATTAGTCGCCTCTATATTGGCAACCAAGACTTTTTCAATGAGATAATAATGTGCACCACAATTCATTTGTGCGACTTGGTTATACAAACAGAATCTGTCTTTTCACTTACATGTCCAGAATATGGACCAGAGTTGGTGAATCCAGAAACCGACGTCACAATCAAAATGATGTGTGTCATCTCCGTAACTTTGCCTTTACCAACAATGTTTACAAGCACGCACTACATTACTAGAGTGGCATATCATCTGCCAGACCAATCTTACCCACATGCAGTTCTCTTTCCCCATGTTTTTTTGCAAAGAGAAACAAATGGGACCAGAATTGCAACGTAATACATGACAGAATGTCAAACAAATTCATATGTGCGTTGGCCATTTTGTAAGCTTGACAACCCTTGTGCCCAGCAATAAGCCTTGTGAGGGATCCGTCAATAATATGGTTTTAAAAATTGGAATAAAAAACTTACGCCCCTTCATGTTCACTAAGCCCCATGGAAATCATGCACAGGATGTAAAAGATCCAAACATGCAGCTATATGTGCAGTTATAAGTGTAACACATCTATAGTTTGTATCTTGTATGAGACTACGATACACCTTGTAGATTCTACAATTGCAGAATTCACTTCTGGTGCGAATTACAAAAATATCTCTATATCTTCTACAATGAGCCCAGCAACGACCGACAGTGTAATCTGGCCAGATATTTCATTTGTACCGAGTTCTGCATTCACCTTCAAGTCGTTGCTGCTACAAACATATACACTGTATCTTCATAGTTTTTAAACGTGGTCCAGCACATCTTCTATGAAACTCAGTAAAGAACTGAAGGATATTTTATAATTCCTTAGATGAGCGAGGAATGTTATAATAATTTTACTCTTGGGCCATTTTACTTGATTTTTCTATCTGCACTTGGAATGGATATTCCCATTTCCCCTTGTCCCTAAACCCAGGGTGAGTAAATATTTTACTGAAGTTAAACGCGCCTAACTATGTCTAACTCTATGATATGTATGATATACGAGGAGTAACCAGCATTTTATGGTCAATTCCAAACAGTATATTTTACATTTCAACGGAGAACAGAAATTATGACCGGGTGGTCATGATTTCTGTTCTCCGGCATTAACCCTACATGCTGCGTTAACCCTAACATTCTTTTATGTATCAATACATAAGACATGATATCGGCAGTGCCATCTGTCAGCACCATGGCTAACTAGACCAAGCAGACAATAATTTGTGGCAGTGCAGGCTGTCTGGTTTCCATGGCAACACTGACCGGAGCGATGCCGGTCACCTGTGTCGTAACCATGGTGATGGTCAATCGGAGTAACTATTCCTCACGGGCGATCCGCTCTCTTCGTCATCAAAATTATCGCTCGAGCAGCCACCGGGCGACAATGTTCCCGACGGACTGAACATGACGAAACTGTTACTGGTGCTGCCACCTGCCGGCTGTTCTTCCAGGAAGTACGGGTGCTTCAGCGAATCCTGCGCACTGATACGAGAACTTTGACGAAACGTCAACATCCGCTGAAGTAGAGATGAAAGCAAAACATCAATAAGTCTTTTTACAGTTAAAAACAGGTTTTTAAAGGATGGACTCGCAACTTTACCAAGTCAAAAAAGAGTATTCATTTAGCTTTGATACAGCAACTGTACAATACCTACTACCAATAAATGATGTGGGCCTTGCAATTGTTATGATCCTAAATTGCCCATCCATTTTGAATTGATTATTACAATATGGACATCGGTGATGCTAGCAAAAATACCCAGATGGTGCTATATAGATACAGAAAAGGTAGTGGCCCAAGTTTTTCATACCTGATGTTTAAGAAACTTTTCTGTAATGTCCTATGGTTTCTATGATTGTTGCGAGTCCAACCGATTGCTGGTTCGCTTACAAAGCTCCGAGCAATCGTAGAAAACATGTCTAACATTGTGACCAGTCGTTTAACACCCAGAACAAACCCTTGACCTACAGTGAAATTTCTAAAATAAGTTCTTTTCTTGCCTGATATGCAAAACATCTAGGATAAAAAGCTTAACATACACACATACTTCCATTATACATAGAATTACACACATACTTAATGCTAGCACGACAATAGTATGGTGTATGTATTGAGGAGTGTGATGTCAACTGCTACCCCGATGCAATGAGTCCACTGGCAGAGAAGACACTAACCTCAAGCAGGTCACTGGCACATGGGTCCATCTCTGGGATGAGCGTCTGAAAAGGTTGCTTGGGCAGCGGCCTAAAGGACACCCAAGGCAGTGAGATGTTCTCTGGCCAGTCTTCTTGGAGGGGCAGGCCAATCACCCTATAATACAGGACAATCACCAACCATACAACACAGACCAATCACAATACAACACAGGCCAATCACCCTACAACACAGTTCCGACAGACGACCAATGTGGATACTTGAGGTCCGTTGTTGTTTGCCCATAACAGGGGTCGATTTTAACAGTTTTCCGTTACTCCGAGCACCCAAGATTTTACGGATTACCAGACTCAACGCTACGGGGATCCAGCCAGATTACCGCTGTATGTTGGAAAGTAGGTACACCACCATTCTGAGTTAATGTGGGCACATATTATAATAGTAAAATTTAGCACAAAAGACATCTTAGTTCGGCTACCGTTTTCTTCGATTTTTTGGAGTTCCATATATATCACCCAAATGCAGTTACCGTTTAGGAGCCATGTTAGATTTCTAGTATGTCAAAATTCGCAAGGTGTCACCATTGGAGACACCGGGAATCCCGCAGGAATATTCTGTAATTGGACAACTGACAAGCGATTTCCTGAATAGCGTGAATGATGCCCGTGTCACGGGTCGAGTGTCAACAAGTGTGACTCCATGTTTAAAGTTGTGACTTCAAATGTTGTGAATATAAATAAAGACGAATGTAGCGCATGTATGCTTCGCAGTTGAAAATACCAGGTTTGCATGTAGCATTTCAGAATATAACTTGTATTGGTGTTAATTTAAAAGTGAAATCAGAACGATACAATGTAAGTTTTAGCAAGCGCTGATTTAATCAGTTGCGCAATCGTCAAACTACAACACAAGTTACATAGTGCTTCTGAGATGGATTCATGGGTTCAAGCCAAATATTCGAAGCGGGGAACTCGGGGATTGATGTCAAACATCGGGGTGCATATTATACATTGTGATATAGAAATTCTATCAAAATTTGGCAAAAGTCAGGGTGCGTACTATACACAGAAATTTACGGTAGTGACGTTTTTTATTTACATGAATTTGACGGATTACCAGATTTCTAGACGGATTACTGAATTCCATACGTTGGTAATCCGTCTGGGCTACCAGAAATTTTACCTTAAAATCTATCCCTGCATAAAAATCTTTTATTTGTGCACTGGATTAACCGTGTACACCAGTCTAAGCATACCTTTTACCACATCCTGTCTAAGTGGACAAGCATTAGTAGTATAGTCCATAGACGGACTGACCAATGGGGACCATTTCACCAAAATAATGAGCTCACCAGGAAACTCCATCATTAAACAGAATCTGTTGTTAAATTTGAGGACCTTTTTCGAATTGAAAAAAGTTGCTGCCGTATCAGAGAGGAGACTATTTCCGTGACACACAGGCCTACTGGTGTTGACAATTATCAGTATCAGAGGGGAGACTATTTCCGTGACACCCTGGCATACTGGGGTTGACAGTTATCAGTATCAGAGAGGAGGCTATCTCCGTGACACCCTGGCATACTGGGGTTGACAGTTGTCATTATTAGAGAGGAGACTATTTCTGCGACACACCGGTCTACTGGGGTTGACAGTTATCAGTATCACACAGCTGACTATTTCTGTGACACACACCGGCCGACTGGGTTTGACAGTTATCAGTATCACAGAGGAGACTATTTCTGTGACACCCGGCCTACTGGGGTTGACAGGCTTATGAACTCGTAAGTATTTTAGCAAAACTGTCCCCTGGTCCAAATACTTACTCAAAGATCTTGCTCAGCTGGTCTACATCTGACTGCCCACAGTACAGTGGCCTGTGGAAAATACACGGGAAATTAAAACATGCATACACAGCATCTAAGAGCAACAAGATTGCCAGCCAGACAAACCCAAGGTGGCAAATGGACAACTGGCTATTGACGTATCGAGAATCCAACATTTATTATTTGTGTTTACACCCGCTTTTCCGAGTCATTTGTTAATATTGCTTTTAAACATATTCTCACTATAAGTCAGTTAAAATTAAATCCATGCACTGTCGTAAATTTGAAGAAAAACAACCTCTAAACAACAATGACACCAGGGGCAGCACATACTTGCGCGTGAAGAGTTCGGCGAAGATGCAGCCACAACTCCAGAGATCGACGGCGGTGCAGTATTGGTCCTGAAGCAGAACCTCGGGGGCACGGTACCACAACGTCACAACCTGTTGGCACAAATACCTCATAAGGGATCACCTCAGAATGTTGATGTCCGATATCAGATTAAATTCCATCTGTTATCAACCCCCACCCACCCCCCCGTGGAAAGTGTGTAAACATTGATATGATAATATGAATATATATTAACAGTATCAGTCTGAAGCATAAAACATTGATGGCCGACACCAGATGAAACTGCCTCCGATTCCCTCCCCAAAATGAAAGTTATTTTGTTTGATATCATACTCCAATGTTCTGAGATTACCCCTGAACAACTTCTAAAAGTAAAAAGGGGACACCTCACAAGTTTGCAAAATCGAAAAACATGCATTGTTTCGTATTGGCTGTGTAGGACAACAACCGTCCCATTATTGCCAAATAATCAACTTATAATTACTTTAAATAATTATACCTGAAAGAATCATTTTAAAATATAATTTGAAACATTTGGACCACCAATGTAATCATTAAAATATATATATAAATAATATGCATATTTTCAGAGATAACATTAATGCTAAGCATTTTTACCTGCAAGCCCTGTCCAACAACTCTTCAAATTTCTTTTACCAAGACTAAAATAACCCTAAATCAAGCCATGCACCTGCACGCTACTGATATGTGCACGATATATATAGTACACTACTGCTATTTCAAAATTATTCAAATTTCATTTACTAACACATAAAGTACCCCCTAATTAAAGCTTTGCCATCTGCATATTAATGCATTATACTCCCCCGATCATAACCAAACACTTGCTCATTTCCAAAAATCATAACAACACTTTGTTTACCCCTGACGTGAGCGCCATCTGGAATCCGTAGACGCGAGACAATCCGAAGTCTGCGAGTTTCACTTGACCACAGCTTGTCACGAGGATGTTCTGGGGCTTGAGATCGCGATGGACAATGCGATTGGCATGTAGGAAATCGACTCCATTAAGAATCTGGTGCATCAGGTTCTGTGGACAGTCACAGAGATACAGCAGGCTATATAATTAAATGAAACAACAATGTAGAGTACAAATTGGTTGTGGACCAGTGGGCTTGAATCCTGATTGAAACAGTGGGAACTAACAATTATGGATACCATTCTGTACTTGAAACGATGTGGAATGTTTGACGGAAGCATTGATATTGTTTGTAGAGAAAATATCACAGAGCTATGGTGATAAACCTTGTGTAAAACGTTCAGTGAAATTTATTTTTGGGTTAAACGTAAATGTGCAATCTGTTCTCGACTTGAAATATGTCATGGAGATCCATCATGTATTAGACATAGAGGACATTTTAGTACTTTAACTTTATGACAATGCTCAAATTTCCCTCATCTGCATTATTTAGGACTGTTTATCGCATTCCAACATTGCCAAATGCCAAAATGTCATCGCCTGATGTGATGCAGACCAACAATGGGGTACGCAGTGATTATAACAGAAATAGTTGTCTAATGTGTAACATTTAGCAGAATGATGTGGAAATACGGTAATAATACAAGCACACAATAGTAGTAATTAGATCTTATTTCAATATAGTTTAATAACAATGTTAGATGTTATGTTACGCTGTGTTAACAATCAAAATATTGTGCACATTTCTGATGCTGGGTGGCATAGGAACTAAAAACACAACTTTTTGTAATCGGTTCACATTTCTATCCATAAGCCCCAAACAGTTCTGGAGAGTTTAACAATTCCCTAAGTAACGATGGTGGATTAATTTTAAGTTCATTAGCATGTAGACGTGTTACGTCAAATGTCACGTATGCAATTTCTAAGTTAGGTTCAGGTGTTAACTACATCAACAGACATACCGTAAATATGCAACAGAAGTCATTAACACTATATGCGGTTAGTGAAGGAATTTCAACATATTGTTGGAGACTATACAAGGCTTAATTATCATTGCACTTATGTAATGCTTCAATTCTGTGCAAGTGGGTTTATGATGTTCTGTAATACTCCATTTAGTCTGGAATGTGGTGTCAAAGTGCAATAGAAGGAAGTGTGTAATGCAAACACTAATCTGCAGGCAGAATTAGCGTCAACAGCTCAATGTACTTGGTGTGTTTCTGGTATAGCACTTCCATCATAGACACTTGTTGTAGAACTAGAAGTCGTACATAGTGGAAGCTGTGAAAGAGCAAACGATCCTTACTCGTATCCGGTCTGGTCCGAGTCCTGGAGCGGGACATTTATCAAGGTAATGCGCGAGATCCTGATCGATGTGTTCAAACACCAGGTACAGCTGCATCTCATGCAGCGTACGATTTCCCGGACAAACATCAAGCAACCTGAAACGAAACAGATACATCAGAGCTCTGTTGGAACGCAGGGAGAGGAAGAAAGTTGGAACAATATATAAAAGAGACTCCACAAAGCACTCCTTATGAATAATTGTTTACAAAATGTCAGTTCTGTGCAGATTCAGGTGGGCGGGGATTTCTATGAATTTAACTGTGGACATGTCAATCAGAAAGACCAGCAGTGATAGTCAGTCTCACAAATACACTGACACCAGCACAACATGATTACTGTGGGCGGCCAAGCGGAACTAGTCCTAATCAGAGACACTGGTCACGGTTGACGAACTGACATCAAACGTGAACACTTTGTAAACACTAACTAGCTAAATGATGCCAGTGAAAGATTATTATTAGGAGGGAGACTTTAGGTAAGGCGTATGTAATATTTGTAATATAAAAACAAATTTGTATATAATAAATATATATACATATAATGTAAGAATAAACAATGAAATTACACTGTTGGACATAAGCCTTGGAACTCAGTTCTTTAAGGAATGGGTGATGATGGAAAAGGTGTTATGGGTGTGGTATAGGTGTTATAGACAAAGTATGGGTGTTATGGATGTGGTACAGGTGTTGTACACAAGGCACAGGTGTTGTTGATGTGGCACAGGTGTTGTAGACAAGGTCAGGTCAGGGGTGGGTCCAATTACACAAAATCAAATCATTTACAGTTACTTTTCATTTGTTATTTCAATTACAATTAAACCACTAAGTTTTCAAGTACAATTACACATGCATTAATTGGATCTACCGAAATGTTTATCAATTATATGGAATGCACTGGCATGTCGGGTCGAACAAGTCAATCATGAAGTAGAATTAAAAAACAAAGTTGAATTTTTAATTTATAAAAATCACAAAAACAAATTAAACTGGAAATCTCAAAGATAATTTTTATAACAAAATATATTGTTTTGCACATTGACACCACAAAGGATTCACTTCAAGGGGCATACTTTCCCAGTCAGAAACCTCTAATTAATAACCACATTTGCAAGTAATTAAACAGGCCAAGAAATCCATAATAAAATGCCTTTGTTGGTCTCATAAGAGACAGTGCTAACTGCTAAAAACTGCCAGAATCCTCTTCTGGAGAAGTACTGTGACTCAGACAGCCTCTAGACCAGATTAGCCAGCTTGCAGTAGCACTTTGCATCCTGGTTAAAGAACAAAGGACATATTAACAAACAGTAGTCTTGGACACTGCCAGCTACAGTGCATGGCTACATGGCTTCTTCGTTAATTACCTGGTAGCACTGTTAGGTGAATGACACATTGGGATCACAACTTACGCAATATGTATTTTGTCAGGTTTGTTATTTTGTAAACTGAAAACAATCTGTGGGGCTTTTTTTTAGATAACCCATGCAATGTCAGAAAGCCTGTGTAATTGACTGTAATTGTTTCAATTACACAAACTAATCAATTACAAAATATTCTCAAAACCAGAATCAATTACAATTACATCATTTGGGTGTAATCAATTACAAATACAATTACAATTATGTAATTGGACCCAGCCATGGTACAGGTGTTGTGGATGTGGTACAGGTGCCGGTGTTATGGATGTGGTTATTCATCACTGAATCCAAGCTGAAAAAAATATTGGTGAAATCGCCTGCAACTTTAAATATAGTGAAGAAAATTGCTGGTCTTGGAAAGAATCATTAGGTTTGCGCAGGGCTCTGACATAAATATGACAGCGATTAATGTAACTCTACTACTGCACGTCGACAGAACACGACACACACAAGAGGTAATCCACACTGTAAATAGCAATTCATCAGTAGTCAATAGTAACGTACAGTAAAATGACAAATAGTACTAATATATTAAAACAGTGTTCTTCTGGTTGTCCAGCCGAGTTGTGGTCACAGAGCACACACATCACCGGACGTGCACACACATCACCGGACGTGCACACAGTGCTGTAAGGCCACTTCGTCTAGACCATACGTGGATGAATAGGAGAGAAAATAAAGCAGCTGCTCACAAATATTGACTCAGTTCTATTGTACATTTCAGAAGCTATTCAAGTGCGACACCTGTGGGGCATAAATTGAAGCCAGATTTGCGTAAATGGCTACTTATGTCTGGTCATGAATGTGACATATTAAACAGGAGTGACATATTCTTGCAGAATAAAGCTATGCATTTACCATCGCATACCTGCATAATAATGTGAGTCAATGACTCTAATGGAACTAGACCATGAATGAGTTACAGTACTCTCCCCCCCCCCCCCGACAGATTGCAATGTAGGGGAAAGTGGAGCTAAATGGCACAGAGAGGTCTGTTGTAAGTAACATGTAACAAAACAATGTAAATACAATATGTCTGATTATGTTATAAATACGTATATGTCCTCGAGTGAATCATGTCCACCACAAAATATTAACTATTATCTAATCTTTATTCCGCCTAACATTTCTTAATTCGATTAAACTTAGAGTAGATTTAACAATTACTACACACAGCACCACCTAGTGAACAGCGGGAAAGACACCATATAAATGGTGACACCTAGTTGACACTGCCAACCCGCCATCTGTACAGTGTTCCCAATTCAAACATATATCAAGAACTCTGACTGTGCCAAACTAAATCAGTACACAACTTCTAAACTTTGCGATTACAAGATCTGAGACATGTACAATGCTTGCACCCACCGTACGATGTTCGGGTGTTCAAAGTTGTCGAGCTGCTTCAGAGTCGCGATCTCGCGCATCGCACTCATCGGCATGCCGAGTTCCTCCGCGTTCGATGGGATTCGGATCTTCTTGAGCGCGACAAAGCGACCATTCTCGAGGTCTCGGGCTTTGTAGACGGTGCCGTATGCCCCGTTGCCAATGAGGGCAACCTCCTCGTAAACACCCTTGCCGTACTCGTGTCGCGAGTTCATCATTGCTGTCGTCATCGCCGTCGTCATGAGTCTGCTGTCTTAGTGGATGCCTGCGGTCATCTACAAAACAGAAACGGAGTATTACATGTATGTATGTGTGGTGTCTGTGATTATGCTCTTTTTCGGTGATCACACAGTTTCTGTTCAAAAGTGCAAATTCTGCTTAAAAATCCAACTTTTGTTTCAAAATATTGATTCCATGAATTCAATCCGTTTTCCACGATCGCAGAAAATCAGTGTCCTTATTGGACCACAAACTATTCTAAAATCACACATATTATAGGATAGGATCGGGCAAGCATTTTGTTATAAAAATGCCATTTTTGACCTAATACAACTTTTTAATTAATAGCTAGAATTTCACGTTCAAGCATGAATAATAAGTTTGCAGAATATGGGCAGTTTAGCTCCTGGCAATAGACGAGCACAAAATTTAAAAATATAACTTAGGCAAATAAAAATATGAAAAAATGGAAGATAAATTTGATATGTGGACATTACAAGTTTCGTTAAGCTACATCATATTGTTTTTATTTGATTTTTTGTGACTGGTTTTCTGGGTATCGCACACCCCTCCCACCAAATGTCGACTAGTTCAACCGTCCATTGCGAACGTGGTGTGGATTAGCCTATTTTGTCGTAATGGGGAGATCCACGTTCAACAATAAACAAACACTCAAAATATTCGCTACCATTTATCAATACAATATAATATGCTATGTTGATCGTTTTTGTTTGTAATTAAATACCACAATATGCTGAAATAGCTTACACGTAGAATAATACATTAGTAAATTATCTAATAGTACGCGTAACGAGTTATCAAAGCCGCGCTAAGTGTTGATACTCCGGAAAATTCCCAAAACGTTCACCGTTTTAGTGTCGGCACCGCCAGAAATCAAACATAATTTTCACAAAAAACACACTTTATTGCAAATTTCATGTCAAGTCAATTGGTGTTACACACTAAGCGTACTTTTGTAAAATGGGAAAGTTTTTACTAAAAACATGACCGCCACGTAAATACTTAGATGTTTACATGCAACT
The DNA here is from genome assembly GCA_963995525.1 of Escarpia spicata. Lineage (NCBI taxonomy): Eukaryota > Metazoa > Annelida > Polychaeta > Sabellida > Siboglinidae > Escarpia > Escarpia spicata. The sequence goes on along the minus strand of OZ023209.1, from coordinate 19,588,785 downwards.
GGCAGTGTTGCCAAAGCCGTGCTAAGCATCAAACACTTGAGGGAAATTCGCAAAACTTTCAGCTTTTAAGTGATGACGCCGCCTCAAATCAAGTGTAATCTTCACAAAACAACATAAATTTTATTGAAAATTTCATGCCGAATGGATTGGTACTACACACTAGGAGTACTTTTGTGAAACGGTTTACTAAAAGCATGACCACAACGCAAAGGTTTGTGTTTACATGTATGTTTGCAGGCAATTTTCGAAATAAACTTTACTCTGGTCGAACCGGAAATAAATTGACGCCGTGTGAGTTCTGTAAAGATAGCATAGTTTTAGCAAAATTTTCTCGATCTGTTTGTAACATGCAGCGTTACACTCGGCGCCAGCATAACAACATAGGATCTCAGTACATTATTTTTTAGGCGAGCGATCACACTCGCTCCCTACCGCTCACACTAATCACTCATCTAGGGAGTGATTCACTGCTCGCACTAATTGCCATTATCGCTCACGTCACCAGATCTGCTGCAGGTAGTGCCCTCTAGCGGCGAAATAAACAAATTTTGTTTTGAAAGTCTGTTCTTGTTACGCAAATTAGCATTGGCGCACAGTTGCCAACGTATCCAGAGCCATGACTTGAAGTTTGCTTATTGCTCGACGGGAATTTTTTCGGCAGCTACAGTCCGTCCCATAAACAAAACAACTTGTGTCGTTACAATGCTGTCATTTTCTGTAACATCATCGCTAGTACATCCTGTCTCAAATGTTTTATCAGCATATAACTTTTCAATGTGTGCCAATGCTTGATGTCCCAAATTGACCCGATCGAATTAACCTTGCGCAATGGATACCGCTATAGCATGGCTAGCCTCGATTGCATTTTGGAATGACCGGGCAGTGGCGTCACCAGACAAACAGGAACACCACCTAGCGGATAAAACTAACAAATCGCACACAATAAATTATTTGGCATATTTAGGTTTTTTCAAACGTGAAGCACTGGCATCTTAGAACAGGCAGCATGTCACCATGGCCAGTTAATCGTGGTTTTCTGTTTCTTTGAAAGCTCATTGAAAGAAAGAAATTTGACACATGAACAGATCATATAATGACGTTTGTTGAGATGTAAATTTTATTTCAATACATGTTTTACCAATGTCTGGAGGACAGTCAGAACTACAGGCAATTTCAGTGAAAAAACACTGCCCAAGCCTACACAGCATCACAAAAAAATTATCTGAGAAACTATTAGTATATGGAGTAGGAAGATAATATTTTAGATTTTGCTCCCTTGTGTATTTTGGGATTATCTAGTAAAATACTGAAGAGGTCAGAAGACTTAGTGCATGGTTTTAACAAAGTGCAAGTACCACATCAAAGATTACTGCTTAAACTAAAGGCCCATGGCATAGGAAATGGTATAATTAACTGGATAGAAAAATGGTTGATTGACAGAAGACAACGGGTAGTTGTTGATGGGGAGGCTTCAAAGTGGAAATCAGTTTTGAGTGGGGTTCCACAGGGATCAGTACTGGGACCTATATTATTCTTAATATATATATATAAACGATTTGGACGATGATATAGCTAGCAAGGTGTTGAAATTTGCAGATGATACAAAAGTGTTTAGAAGGATTAAAAGTGATAGAGATAGACAGCATTTACAAGATGATCTTGACAGGTTGATCAAATGGTCTGAAAAGTGGCAAATGTTGTTCAATTTTGGGAAATGTAAATGCCTTCACACAGGATATGGGAAGGAATATGTAGAATATACAATGGGGGGAACTGTACTAAGTACTAGGGCTGACAATTAGTGCTGACATGAAGGTTTCAGAGCAGTGTGGAATTGCAGCTTCAAAAGGAAATCAAATCCTTGGATTGATTAGGCGAAATATAGCATATAAAGAAAAAGAACTAATAATACCGCTGTACAAAATAGCTAGGCCTCATTTAGAATATTGTATTCAAGCGTGGAGGCCATACCGCAAGAAGCACATAGATATGCTAGAAAGAGTACAGAGGAGAGCGACTAAAATGATACCAAAACTGAGGGATCTTAGTTATGAAAAACGCCTAAAAGAATGTGGTTTAACAACACTAGAGACCAGGAGATTGAGAGGAGATCAGATAGAAGTGTTTAAAATATGGAATATTGAATGGTTATAAAAAATTGATAGAAAATCGACACATACCTCAGAAGGGCTGGATATATGTAGATAAAAGGGTTAGATTCTCGATAAGCTAAAGGGCTTCCTTGTCCACCTGCCATCTAGAGTTTATTTTCTGGATGGCAATCTTGTTAAATCTTGTTAAATTTGTCAGATTAACTTGTAGTTAATGATAATTGGAGGTGTAAACAAAAGGTTTGGTATATATACATAAAAACAGAAGAAATGGTTGTTTGAAAGAAGTCCTACCAGGTGGCCAAATATAGCAAGGGCCGCAAGGCCCGAACTGGATAGACAAGGTGTATCCTGCATGCCATTCAGTGCAAGTGTATTATGCATGTTTTCAGACACTACCGACAGAAATATGTCAACCACAGAAATGCACAATCGTCTTCTGTAAGAATGCTACAAAGTCGATACTGCTGTTAATCCAACTCTGTAAGTACATTTAATTACATTCACAATACAAGTGCACCAACTGAAGCATTGTGTGGTCTACAGGAACAACTGACTGTCACATTCTTATTACCCACTATGTGCCATTGACAGAGCTACAAGCTGAAGCCACACTACACAAACTTGTGTCGTAATCTGCTCAGCCTTCACAACTTCACAGACGCGGGTACATAGGAATTCTGAAAATGTTGCAAGGTTCATCATTTCGAAATTAGTGACAACTGATTACTAATACATTACAATTGTTTTATGCACATTGATAGTTGTGAGATCGTGTCCAAAATCTGTCCTATAGATTGGAAGGCACTGGATTTTGATATTTTAATTTATGACCAGAAGAGTTTGAGTATTGTTCACAAACCAGCAATAAATGTGTTCCATTCACCTGATTTTATGAGTGTACTGTATTACACACTGGGATGTCACACCCTTACACACTGGGATGTCACACCCTTACACACTGGGGTGTCACACCCTTACACACTGGGGTGTCACACTCTTACAAAGAGTATGGGTCAATAGGACATCGTACTTGGTTATTTCAATAAAGGTACAGTGACTTTTGTTCCACTGTTGCAATTTGCAGGACCACAAGTCTGTGCATCATTTCATACTGAAACATACCTTCAGAATTCACTCCTTCTTGTTCTGAGTGAGTGAGCCTTTGTTGTGAAATTGGTATCAATGTAAAGTGTTGCCTTTGATTCCACTGCCCACAAGTTTGAAATGAGCTTATCTATGTCTGCTTTCAACTGGTAGCTTTTTTGGACCATCTGGAAACAATGCTCTACTGCAATGGTTCTTTTTCACCAGACAGCTGCAAGTCTGGATCTAAGCAATCTCACCTTTGTCTCGTTTTATAAGCTAAATACTATTATCTTCAACCTGAAACATTCTGCAGATTATTTTTATGATCTATGCATACTCCTAGATCATTTTCGTTTCTTACTTATATAATTATAATATAACTGTGGCAAACGAACCTTTGTGCAATATCCTAATACCTAATTTTATAGACTTATCAATTATAGATCTACATAGTTGTAGACACAGAATGTTTTTCGTTTAACTTAAAGGAAATAAAAACAAGGCATTACCTAAAATCTTATTTATCCAGACAGATCACAATTTGTTTTCACATATATAATTACAATATATTACTGTACAATATATATGCAATTAATAAATTATATATCCATTACATTATATTTGTTTGGATCAATAAAATTTAGAAACATCGTTATATAATTCCCATATTTTCATTCTTGTGGTGAATAAATTACTACAAAATATTTAAAAATATTTACAAACAATGCATCATAGTATAACAATTATTTGGTTTATATTACTTCGTGAAAACATAAACAAAAAAAGTGTAAAGAAAACCAATGGTTTGGTGTCAAGATTAAACCAGCGTCGCCTGATTGCAAAATAAATGACAAGAAACCAGCGCGTTTACCAACTGAGCTAGCGGCACCGACAGAAATTCACTGACTGATTTAAGTTGTTATGATAAATTGTACAACTCCTGCTTCATATATCGATATTCTAGTGATATTATGAGATTATACACGTTACTTTCTGTAGCGGATACAATATATGTTTGCTATGTATGTTTATCGGTGTAGATTATCTCCCGTTGGTTGCATTCGATATAATTATTCTGAAAACGAGCCCAAGCTCGGCGAAACCTAGTCGACTTGTAGGCCCATTCGCATTCATTGGATTCATGTGGAACCGTAAGATAACTACTTGTTCCTCTATGATGTCTAGTGTTTATATTACTTCGGAATATCGTACAATAACTCATTTTGACACTCGTTTCAACCCGAAAGCTATCCTTGTAAACATGCTCTGAATGCATGGAAAGGGTCGGCCTGATGTGAGTATGAGTCATAAGTGATGTCACATCTCGGCATCCCGAAAAGCACGCCAATAATATGCATATTCGAAAATGTCCGGCTGCACAGCATAAAATGTGGAATTTCTAATTCATTGAATTTGTTTTGGCTTGTGGATGTGGAAATAGATAGCAGGATGTAATATAATATGAATTCAAGCAATATATGTTTTATTCCCTTTAACCTGTCATGCTACTGCTGAAAGGACATGCTGAATCAATGTTGCTACGCCCTTCTCAAACTAAAAAAACTGAATAAATACAACACGAATTATAAATAAATTACTAAATAATATTCACAACTCAAATTTAAACCTGTTACCATAGCGCTTGTGTTACTAATTCATGGGTTTAACAAAACATCATCTTCAATTAACAATTCGCAAATATGTAGAAAGTAATGACAATTTGATTGTTTTTTTAAATTGTGTTAAACTAGAAAGCCGAGTCAATTTATTGATGTTATTACTTTTGATTGTCGAAACTTTGTGTTTACATAAATTGATCTCATATTCAAGTCAAGATTCTGTCTTCGCACCATTCCTGGGTAAAACTTAGTCTTAGGCGTTATCCTTGAATCATGGGATTAGTTTCATCTTTCAACTTCAAACTTCTCACTTTGTCTGCGTTGCCTTTGAAGAGGATGCACTTATTAGGCACCCATATTTAAATGTCCGACGTCGTTACTTAACCCGTTAGATCCTGCGCATCCGATGGAGATAAAGCCGCTAGCGGTGGACCCATTTTGTAGATACTTAAGAGATTAATGCTGGTTGATGCCTTGATATCTGAACTATGAATTGTGGGTATTTTCGACATGTTCCATGTTCTGCCAACAATAACGACCTGCATGTGCCGCCATCCAACAGTAGATACAGCGATCGCTCCTTCTCAGTTTATGCCCCGCGGATGTGGAACACTCTTCCATTAGAATTAAGACAGTCACAGTGCTAGCCACATTCAAATGACTTTTAAACACCCACCTCTTCCATGTAGCATTCTATGTTTAATTTAGTCTGTGATCTCGTACATGACATAGTGTCTTAAAATAATATATTATCATTTAACTAACTTATTTATGTCTTATGATGCACACATTATGTCACATTTTAATTAATGTTATATGCTTTTACCACATAATCTTATTTCCTATGCATTATACATCATGATTTTAGTAAATATTTTATTTATTTATTTTTTATTATCATTTATTTAACTAGCCAGTTTTAACATTCACGCATTAATCTATTTTAGCGCCTCTGAGTAGACTTTTGTCTAGATTTATGGCGCTCTATAATTTCACTCATTATTATGTGCTTGTATTATACAAAACTGAGTTTTTCGCGATAGAAGTTCGCCACATGTGGACCTTCAAAAATGGTGGCGCCTTGAACATCGTAGTTGTTTACTAATGACAAAGTTTGCGCTATTATTTCGTTGGATGGGACATTTCTGACACTGCACTTAAGGTAAGACATTATGTTCGAAATGCAACTGAATGAGCGATACAATGGATGACTTGGGCTTTGTTTGTGTTTCGTTGTCCAAGTTTGGTCACCGTCAGTTGGGTTTTCGGCACGGAGACTGCTGTTTATATGTTGCTATATGTATATGAAAATTATGTCTTTTATTATAATTATTAGGTACATATTCTAACTGTGTCAATTGTTCTAATGGTTGACATTTGGTTGCTTCAGGTGTCAATATGCTAGTGATCACAATTGTCAACAGACAACACTGACATCGATGTGACACAGAAGCGACATATATATAGGATGACAGCAACAAAGATAGAAGACTTACAAAGCTGTGTTTGATATCTATACTTATACAAAGTGAACTGATTTACAACGTATCATGTCTAAGCAAGGCATGACAAGTGTAAATACATAGTAGAATGCACTTGCTGTCAATAAAATGTATGATATTCCACTCTAGATATAGTTGTCCAGAATAATAATTTTCTATGTTTGTCACCTATAAATGACAACATACATTTAATTAATCGACACCAGTCACACCATTTTAAAGATAATTCAATGGACATCAAAATAAACACAACTTGCAATTATAGAAAATCGACAGTTTTGAAGATACAGCTTAAAAATAGCCGGCACCCAGAAATGTTGAGATTTGTGGCACCAGCATAGGAAACAGGGACACATGCCAATTTAACTGGCCTGAGGCTGGGCCGGGGTCTAAACACTCTACTGGATTAAATGCCATTAAATTAACAGTTCAACAATCTACAGGACAAACAAGACTCCGTCGATTAAAGATCTATGCTAGGTTGGTACATTCGCCTTTTCCGGTCTCGACACATCGGACACAAAGTATCTCCGACACGCCTGTCGATGATTGGCGTTAGCGACACACAAAGACCGGCGGAAGCCCATCTGTCGCGTGCCTACCGCCGCGACACGGGAGCTAGCGACCACCTGCTAGCCAAAGTTACAAAGTAGTTCACAAGTTCGACTTTTTGAAACATCACCCATGAAACACACCTGATATGCCATCGTGGTCAACTCTTGAGTTTGTGGCGTCAACCTGGTCACATTTCTTTAACGGTCACTGCCTTTGCAACCGGCAACGTAACTTCTTTAGATCCCGCGACATTTATTCCGCGAAAAATTCGAGCGACCTTGATGTGCCCCAGAAACGCATTCATTGGCTGAGCTTAGAGTTCACGGGGTTACGGTCACGCAAAGACGCGGCGACAGTGACGAGACAGCGCAAAGACTATGACAGGAATAGCGCTGTAGCGAAAAAAATCCTGCACCCGAAAAATCCTGCCGCACCGACCCTTAATGCGCATGTTCGGAAGTACAGTTTTTCGCGGGGAGACATAAAGGCTTGTTATAATTATGTCAGCAACTTAGCAAGGGGCGAAAAATCCTACTGCTGTAAAATACTGCCGCACCGACCTTGGATTCTGGCTGGCACCTGTTCGGGTCCTGTTGATTTGTTTGTTTTTATGTCATGAAGTAATTTGGCGATTCCTTTTGTTGTGATGGTGATGTGTTTTATACTAGTAATCTAATGTCGTAATGATTATGTCTGATACGCACACGCACGCACGCACGCACGCACACACACACATAGTACATATAATTATGTTGTCATATTTTGCACATTCCCATGCAATAAGAGTAAAATCATTCATGTATACATTAACTAAGAAAGGAGATAGCATACCCCCTTGTCTAACTCCATTAGTCACAGAGAAGAAGTTGGAAAATACCGAACCCCATTTAACACACTGTCTGATTACAGTACCACTGACATATCACTTTAATTAATTAACTCTCTAACGGCCAGATTAATGCAAGTATGTGCCTGTTATTGAATCCTATTAAATCAAGAGATTATGCTATGAGTGAATCGTGATATACTCGGATTGCATGAATGCAAATAAATTAATAATTTTTGATCCAATTCAAATAACATTTTCACTACATCTGAAGAACTAATTCCTGTTGTAACTAGCCAAGTGTGTGACATATATGTCAACTTATTACCTAAATATGAATTGCTAAAGTTTGACAAAAAATTATTATTTAAATAATTCTCAACAATTCATTTATTTTTAATTTTTTTTATTAATAATTAGCGGTTACATGCTGCGTATGAAATGTTCATAAATTACTATGCTACAGAATGTGACAGTCTCTGACAAGTACTTACAAACATGAGCGTATAACAAAACATTTTATTATGACCGACCGGCAATGCCCACTGCCGTGGTCGTCAGGTGGTACCACCATTTATAGACTACACCAATATACAACTCATGACATCATCGATAAACTCTTCTTGCGATACCGCTGGACACGATTATCGATTGTCCAGGCGCCGAGAGATGGGAACACCGTAGGGCTCCCGTTCTACCGCCTGGTAGATAACACTAGCAGTATATAGTGAGCTCGACGACCCTTAAATCAGGGAAATTCAGTAAATTGGCATAATTTTTTCTATCTTTTAACATGCTTATTTTTCACTGATTTTGCAAACGTCTGACGAGCTACACACTAGAGGCGCCACTATCGCGTCGTTAAAATTGACCAATCAGCGACGATGAATCCGTTTATCCGACGTGGTGTATGTAGGAGCTGGAATACGTAAAGAGCTGTATTATACTGGAGTGGACAATTTCCCGCTAAGTAAAAGGATCGACGCCTGATGATTTTTTCGGGTAAGCGGTGCTCGTCGCCTGAGCGCGCGCTGGGCGAGGTGTTGATCATTTGTGACGGCGGCCGGTGGGTTTAACTGGTCGATCTGTCGTGAACTATACATAAATCGGCAATGATATGCTTATTTTGATGGTCGTGTATGATCGTTTCGGGCTGAGTAACTTAATTTGTGATGTGATTTTTATTACGAGAAAACCGATAATGATAAGCGAATTTGACGAAACAAGATACCGGTACTGTAATGACTATAGGGTGTCGATGTTATGGTGAGGGATAAATTATGGACTTTTCTGTGTGTAAATTATCGCTGTTAACTTAAAACCGACGCCTTGTTATTTTTGAACGTGCAGTGCTATTCGACTGTGCGCGAGCGCCCTTAGACAACCCCCCGTTAATGTAGAATTAAAAAAACAACCGACGTGTGACGATGTCGTAAGCAAGCGCTTGGAATTCCGGCAGCGCGAATAAATGCTGGGTAACTACAACACTCTCAGAGGTGACAGCCAATCCGCCGTAGACGAACTGACATGGGTTGGTGCCAATTATGCGAAGCGCGAGTAAACTATGATGCTCCTAGACGTGGTCGATAGAGGTAGAAATCCGGGCGTTCTCTTATCGTAAGTTCTACGTGGCAGGCAGCAGTTCTTGTTGGCAGTGTCCCATGCTAGTCCGGCGAGCCGGCACTGTACGTAGGCCTCACCATGAGCATCGCAGCATGCCGACGCGAGCCACGCGCTTTGAGCACGCTCGAGTCTTTCACTTGAAAGCCCCGTTTCCGGTCGCTATCGTTCCGTCGGTCTATCAACACGGGGTAGAAGGTGTCTTTGTCAGCGTCCTTCTGGCGCTTGCTCAACCGCTTTGTGCTGTATTTGTCGGTCGAACCGAAGCAGTAGTAAGTTTTGTTTTGTAGTTACTCCTGCGCTTCGCATAATTTGCACCAATAAATGTCAGTTCGTCTACGTCGGATAGGCTGCCACATATGAGTGCGTCGTAGCTAGCCCCCGCGTTTACCCGCGCTTCGCATAATTTGCACCAATACATGTCAGTTCGTCTACGTCGGATCGGCTGCCACTTATGAGAGCGTCGTAGCTACTCCCGGCGTTTACCCGTGCTTCCCATAATTTCCACCAATAGATGTCAGTTCGCCTACGTCGGGTCGGCTGCCACCTCTGAGATCGTCGTAGTTACACCCAGCGTTTGCCCGCGCTGCCGGAATTCCGAGTGCTTGCTTACGTCATCGTCACAGTCGAATAACACCGCTCACTCAAAAATAACACGGCGTTGGTTTTAAGTTAACAGCCAGAATTTCCACACAGAAATGTCTAGAATTGATCCCTCACCATAAAATCGACATTCTATAGTAATTTAAAAACACGCCGAATGTCCAAGCACTTCTCAACAACGGTACAACAGCCGATTTCACTCAAGAAATAGCACATTTCTTGTTTCGTTAAATTCGCTTATCATTATCGGTTTTCTCGCAATAAACTTCACACCACAGTGTTACACAGCCCGAAACGATCATACACGACCATCAAAAATAAACATATCATTGCCGATTTCTGTATAATTCACGTCTGATCGACCAGTTAAACCCACCGGCCGCCGTCACAAATGATCAATACCTCGCCCAGGCGACGAGCACCACTTACCCGGAAAAAAATCACACAAGGCGTCGATCCTTTTACTTAGCGGAAAATGTCCCACTCCTCTATAATATAGCCCTTTACGTATTCCAGCTCCTACATACACAACGTCGGATAGATACCGATTAATCGAATTCCTATTCCTCTAATTCATCCCGCCTTATTATAACAGCTCATTCTAGCCTCGGCTCCAACCATAATACCAATCACTCTGTTCACCATACAGTCTCGGAATCTTTTCCCACAGTTATGATGCAGATCCCAACAAAACCGATGGCGGCGCCAACAACTAAGGGGGGCTCACCCAAACTCCAGCTCCCACACCTCAAAGGCCATCATCCCCAAAACAGGTGTCCTAAAAACAATTTTCATAACCTCCACTTTTAACACCGATACTTCCGTCCATCCTTCTTCATAACGAATTTTCCCACGTGCACCACGTCATCATACAATACTGGTCGATGATTGGTCAATTTTAACGACGCGATAGTGGCGCCTCTAGTGTGTAGCTCGTCAAACGTTTGCAAAATCAGTGCAACATGAGGCATGTTAAAAGATAGGGAATATTATGCCAATATACTAAATTTCCCTGATTTAAGGGTCGTCGAGCTCACTATATACTGCTAATACTGGTTTTCACTTAGTCTCGCATAACCGACTCTCGCCTGGCTACGTGACTTCGCTAGGAAGATAGTCTTGCTAAGAATCGCGTTTTGACCGCCCACTTGTTGACAGCCATGAGAGCTGCCACCTAGTGAATATGCAAGTGATTAAAAGGCACTAAGCTACGAAAAAAAGTTCAATGTCGGTTTATTTTGTGTGTGACCTGTTTCAATATAAATTTCATGGTGAAAACTTGTTATAGTATAGTATTATCTGATAAAAGTGTATCGTTATTTAATTTGTTATTTCATAGTTGACCTGATCGAAAGCCAATCATCGTCTCTACCCGAATCTGGGGTAAAGCCCCCACCGGTAACATTGGCAGGGCCTCAATAATCCAGGCCATAGTGAGGGCCCAATGCTGCCACCTCACGGCGCCTTGTAATCGAGGCTAGTTTTCAATGTCCGACACTGATTCCGGTTTACCCTGAATCCAGGTAGAGACGATGACTGGCATTCAGTCAAACAATAAAACTAGAAGTTAAATAAGAGTAAACTTATACAAGATTACTGAACATTCTTCAGGATAGTTCGTTTTCAAATTAGAAACTTTAATTTTTCATATCCAAGATGTATAATTTACCTGGTAGAGGCTTTCGTCAACGTATCACGTCGACTTCATCAGTACCGATGACGCTGAATGACGTCATCGTACACGTGAGGCAGTTCGTAATTGCTCTCGTCTCTGTTGATGGTGTTTTGGTTTTCCTGATCCAGATGGCTTCCTTGATATGCCGGATTCTTCTGTTGGGTTCCTTGTCTACAATTGTCACTCTCTCCCAGACTATGATGTGGTTTTCAGTTGTCGTATGGTCTGTAAGGGCGGATTTATTGATGGTAGACATCAATCTTTTTTCCGCTCCTTGTGTATTTCTCATTTTTCTTGTTGTCTACGTCCTTTCTGTGTTCCTCCAGTTTGTTTTGAGTAGTCTTCCTGTCTCCTCAATGCACTCAGCACCAACATTCTTGCACGGTATTTGGTACACCAGTTCGCCCTGTTCTTCTAGCTGTACTTTGTCCTTGGGATGTACCAACAAGTGCCTGAGGGTGGTGTGGGGACGCATGGTTGTTGCTACTCCATACTTCTTCAGTACTCGATGTACTCTCTCTGAGACCCTCTCTATGTATGGGATGACTACTTGGCTCCGATAGTTTTTGTCCTTAGTCTTTTTGTTGGTCTTTTTCTTCTTACTGCTATCTGTCACCTTTTTCAAGGCCCACGACGGATAGCCACATACTCTTAGAGCTTCTCAAGGGCAATTACGAACTGCCTCACGTGTACGATGACGTCATTCAGCGTCACGCATTGGAAACTTTGGTTATATCGACACAAGTGATGAACAGAAAAGTTCAATCTTAATTTATTTTGGATTAATAATCTTGATAACGACGCTGATTGGGTGCTCGCCCAAAAGATTTGCTGCTGGCTGCGTACGAAAAATATATCCTCGAGTAACATCTAGGTAGACAGACAGACAGACAGACAGACAGATAGATGTGTGCATTCATAACGCGCCTTCTCGGTGAAGCTCTGTTTCCCGGCGAAGTCACGCAACCGAGCGAGAGTCGGTTAAGCGAGTACTATGAACCAATCTAAACCGATGACGCTGGACACGCAAAAAGTGGTCATTATAGAAAACCCATTGTACTGTTTTTATTTCTCATTTTGTAAAACTTATTTTGTTTCTGTACACTCCGAAAATATACCCCATTTGCACTGTGAAACAATCTTTGTTGAAAATTTCGTAAACCTGACTATAATTCACGGTTTGAGAAACATATTAGAGACACGATGTTGGCCAATTGTACACTTTTTGGTACATTGGCCCTTTAGATGTTTTATTTAATGTCGCGTGTATATTGTGCTTGCCAATTAAAATGCAAGAACCCCCGCGGGCCCAACATTTAAAGTGGAAGTTTAGCCTCCCAATATGTTGTGCCTTGTTGGTGGTTTTGTTGAGCGCCAAAGGTGATGCAGTTAGGGGTTGTTTAAAAAATCTGCAACACTACCTCCGTGGAATTGCGAAAATTCTGCAAATTATCCCGTTGATTGCGAAAAAAAACAGTACCCCCGCCGACCACAAACCAATTCCATCACTACCCCCATCGACCGCGAAAACCGGTTGTACCCAGGTCGGCATCTGCTTTGGTTGCTGGACTGCATGTGCGCGTTGCATCTGAAGTCGTCTATGCCGCCCAATGTGTGAGAGATCTTGGTGTCTACTTAGATAAACATCTTGACATGACGGTGCAGGTTTCTCGTACCATTAGTACCTGTTCACTGCATTTACGTGACATCGGCCAAATTCACCGTTACACGACAAGGTCGACAGAAGAACGTGTTGTAAATGCAATGGTAACATCACGCTTAGATTATTGCAATTCGCTTCTGTTTGGCACTTCTGCCAAGAACATCGGCAGGTTGCAGCGACTGCAGAATACTGCTGTTCGTCTAATAACTCGGCGTGCGCGAAGCGACAGTGCGTTACCACTACTGCGCCAGCTCCACTGGCTGCCTGTCCAGCAACGCATTGCCTACAAAATAGCAGAACTTACATATAAGGCGTTAAATGCTGAACTATCGCCACCTTATATGCAATTACTTGTGTCAGCATATAAACCAGCCAGACATCTTCGTTCTGCTGAGGGTAATAATCTTGTCGTTGCGAGAGCCCGAACCAAAGCTGGTGAATGCGCATTCGTTCACGCTGCCGCTACAATATGGAATGATCTACCAACTATTGGTACTTCAAAAACCTCCCTGCAATCATACAAGGCAGCCTTAAAAAAAATTCCTTTTCGTTACGGCGTACACTGCTTGAAAGACCACAGAAACATTTTTATTCTAAGTTAGTCATATTTTTATCTTGATCTTCTTAACAGCTAAAAGAACATTTTAACTACTTACTTTACCATGAGAATTGTTTTCTTTTTAATCTATTGATGTTTGTTTATTTTTATATTTAAAGTTGTTTAATTTTTACTATTTATATTTTAATTTTATGTAAAGCGCTATGAACGCTATATATATGGCGCTACATAAAATAAAGATTATTATTATAAGTGGAAGAGGGCAATTGGAAGAAAGGCAAACCCAGCAGAGTCTGGAAACACCGCCTCTAAACGACGATGATGGTAACATTGGCTGGAGCTTAATAATCCAGGCCGTTGTGATAATAATAATAATAATAATAACTTTATTTATACACTAAAATCCAAAGTAGAACTCTATTCAGTAGTGTTGACAATAGTCGTTAGAAATTATAATAAATAAATATAATAATAATAATACAAGTAAAACATATAAATACAAAACTGAACTAGAGAAAGATAATATTGATGTAAATTATATTATATATCATACGTAGTAAAAATAAGTATATATATAAATACATAACTATATAAAACAACTATATAGTAAATTGCGAGATAAATATATTATAAATATATAGATATGAGTTAATTAATAAGTAACTACAGTAATACATTATTAGTTTCAATTAAAATGTCAGATAAAAAATAAATATGTGGTATGACGACTAAAGTATAAAATTATGACGGCTAAACATTAAAAGCGAGTTTAAAATAGTGTGTTTTTTGGACACAGCTCATCTACTTATTCTGAAACAGTATGATGTCAGTTGGTTTTGCAACAAATGTAAACCAAAGGCACTCAACGCTATACATACAGACAAAGAAATAGAAGACCGCTGTGCAGAATACATGTCACAAATAACAAAACGCATCATCCGAGTAGAAACGTCACTCAAAGAAAAAGCAACAAAAAAGGATTTAGAGAACATCACTCAGGAAATTAACACACAGATACAGACACTACAACAGGAGGTCAGCAAGCTGATACAACATCAGACACACACTACAGTCAATCATCCAACAATGACAACACAAGCCAACCAAGACCTGGCCACAGCAGTGAAAGAAGAAATAACAGAAAGAGAACAAATCATGGCAAAAAACTCAATCTAATCATCCATGGTATGAAAGAGAACGGCCAAGATTTACACGAAGTCAAACAGATGATGACAACTTGCCTAAAGCTAGACGCCGCACCAGAATCAGTTACTCGAATTGGCCAGCCAGACCATAGCAAACCCAGAATGATCCTTGCCGTCATGAGAAACATCAACGACAAAAAGAAGGTACTAAGTAAAGCCAAAGAAATCCGAAACAGCTCAGAAGAGAGGTACAACACAGTGTTCATTAGACCAGACTTAACACCAAGACAGAGAGCTGAGTCAAAAAACTTACAGGCTCAGCTGATGCGGAGAAGAGAAGACAATCCAAACAAGACCTACAAAATCTACCGAAGCGAAATCATAGAGACCCAGTAGAAAACCGGGACCACAATGCACATGCACATAGAAACACAGCACCACAAAGAAACAGCAAAGCACGGCATGCACTAAGGACATACTACACCAACATTGACAACTCGATACTTAGCAAATATGATGAACTATACACCATTGCGCAAGAATACGATGTGATTGCTCTCAACGAGATAAAACCTAAAAATGGAAATGCACCAAACTTGGAAATCCTCCACATACCAGGATTTGATCTTTTTACGAACGACCTACAACGACCAGATATAAGAGGTACATGCATATACATAAGGACTGAATACAAGGCATGCCGATATACCCACCCAAGCATTGACCAGTTTGTAGATGCAGTGTGGATAACATTCAATGCAAAAGACAAATCTAATCTAATAGGATGCGTCTACAGAAGTGGCACACCAGAAACAGCAAGGCAAAGAGACAAGCAACTACACGCAGCCCTCAGACACAGCTCAGAAGCATCAGGAATTACACATGCTCTTGTAATGGGAGATTTCAACCTCAACAGGATAGTATGGGATCCTGAACCGTCTATCCCGCACACCTACAGGGATGGTTCTGATGAACAGCAGTTCATTGAAGTAATTAGGGACACATACTATCATCAACATGTGCACAAGCCAACAAGATACCGACAAGGCCAACAACCAACACTGGACGACCTGATCTTCACAACAGAAGAAAACACAATAACAAATCTAAACTATGGTCCACATTTGGGAAATAGCGACCACATCAGTCTCACCATGAACCTTAACATATTTGTGGCGCAACTACCGAAGAAACGGACCATTTACAGCTATGACAAGACAGACTATGGAAACATGAAAGAGATGCTAAACCTAGACTGGACAACATTACTAGATGGAATGAACACACAGGAGGCAACAGACAAACTGGAGAAAATATATAAAAAAACAGTTGATGAATGTGTGCCACACTATACCATCACCGAGAATACCCGAGCCAAGCCAGTGTGGATGACTCAAGCAGCCCTGAGAAAAGTAAGAAGGAAACACAGCTCGTGGATCAGATACCTAAATACAAAGGAAGGGGAAGATTACCAGGCCTACATCAGATCCAGGAACACAGCTCAACATGCAATCAGAAGAGCACGTAGACATTTTGAACATAAACTAGCCAGGGAATGTAGGACGAACAATAAAGGAATCTGGAAATACATCAGAAACAGAACAAACACAAGGGGTGGCATAGGCCAATTGTTCAAGCAGGACGGAACACTTACGCAAAGCGACCAAGAGGCGGCTGAAGTACTAAACCAACATTTCTTCAAATCATTCACAGAAGAAGACACTTCCAATGTCCCGCATATCACACCAAAGAACCTGACTACTGAAGCACTCACAACATTCAAAGTCACCGAAGAACTGGTTAAGAAGTGTCTTCTTCAACTGAAGACTGACAAATCACCAGGCATTGATGGCGTCAGCCCAAGAATCCTGAAGGAGATGGCAGAACAAGTATGTGTGCCTCTCAACATAATCTTTAACTCAAGCATCAACACATCAATCCTGCCAAGACAATGGAAAGATGCTATCATTTGTCCCATATACAAGAAATCTGAGAAGAGAAACCCAGCAAATTACAGACCGGTGTCTCTGACGTCAATCATCTGCAAGACTCTAGAGAGAGTAATTGTTGAACAGCTCATACAACACATCAAAATAAATCACCTTGAATGTGAGCAACAGCATGGCTTCACTGCCGGAAAAAGTACAACCACAAACTTGTTGGAAGCACTGAATGTCTGGACTGAGGCTTTGACACACAACATACCTGTTGACGTAATCTACCTTGATTATACAAAGGCTTTTGACACCGTCCCACACCAGCGCCTTCTCAAACAGTTGGAAAGCCTAGGAATCAAAGACAAAGCCTTAGGATGGATAAAAGCATTCCTGTGTGACCGGAGACAAAAGGTATCAGTACATGGAGAACAATCGGACTGGAGTAGTGTACTTAGCGGAGTTCCTCAGGGGTCAGTCCTGGGACCAATACTATTCACAATGCTTGTCAGCGATATCCCAGGACGCATGGACAATCTGACCTCTATGTTTGCAGATGACACCAAGCTCTATGCAGCATTGACAGACGACATCAACTCCTCAAACTCTCTACAAGAAGACCTGACAAAACTACAAGACTGGTCGGATACGATGCAAATGAAATTACATCCTGACAAATGTCACGTTCTACACCTCGGACATTCAAACCCACGAAAAAAATACCACCTGAGAATGGACAGTGAATGCAGTCACAAGCTTGATGCAGTGACCTCAGAAAAAGACCTCGGAGTCACCATCAACATACAACTCAAGTTTTCCGACCACATCGAAAATAGTGTCAAAAAGGCCAATCGAGTTCTGGGGTGTCTAGCCAGAACATTCCGGCATCTCAACAAGGAGACATTCCTACTACTATATAAGGCAATGGTCAGACCACACCTGGAATACGCATCCTGTGTCTGGTTCCCTCACCTAAAGAAAGATCAAGACCTCATCGAACAAGTCCAACGGCGTGCAACACGACTAGTGCCAGAAACAAAAGGACTACCCTACGGCAGCAGATTGAAAGAACTGAAACTCCCCACACTGCACTACAGAAGACAAAGAGCCGACATCATTCAAACTTTCAAAATGATCAAGGGACTCGACCAAATCGACCAGGACTGTAAATGCCAACTCTGTCCACAAAAACAGATGTACCTAAAAGCCACTGGAACCACAAGAGGTCACACAGAAAAACTAGTTACACAGACATCAGCAGGAACCAGACATTCTTTCCTTTCCACCCGTGTAGTAAGATCCTGGAATGCACTATCAGAAGACACAGTCCAAGCACAGACAGTCAATCAGCTGAAGTCCCGCCTCCAAAGAGACTGGAGAGACCATCCAGACCTCTACAACTACAACTTCACATACTAACACATACACACGCACGCATGCATGCACGCACGCACACAATCGAGCCTAGAGACTAGGCAAACCGGAAAAGACAAGATAAAGAGAAAAAATAGCAATAACGCCAACAGCAACAACAATAGCAGCAAAATCAATAGACAATGGAATACCACTACAGAAAACTAACCTTGAGACGGTCTCAGTGCTCAACTTGGGCAATTATTGACCGTTCTTAAGGTAAGAACTTAAGGTAAGTTTTAAGACGAGCTTAAATGAAGAGATGAAACAATGCTGCCACCTCACGGCGCCTAGATAATCGAGGCTAACCCTGAATATTCACGTTACACCTATGAATGTTAATGCCGTGTTTGATCAACATGCGGCACCACTGCAGTTTTATTTTGAGCAACAAAGCGACTGCTAGCGGCAGACAAGAAAATCGACTCTTTCCCGACATGCTTCACGGGATGTGCACAAGATGGCGGCTTTTTGTGATGAGATAGGTTTTGCATCTTGATGAAAACAGTGTTTCCGTTATTTTCGGCGGAATACATGCTTACATTGCTATCCCGGATACATTATGAAGTAAGTTCACATTAACTTGAGTGCATAACGTGATATTATATTAATTTAATCAATATCGTGTATATTTCCGTGCAAGTGCGGTGCCGCTAGGGCCCTAAATTAGCCGTCAATGAAAACGTCCGCTTTGAGTTTGGTTTGAGTCTTTGCCGTTGGCTTCACTACCCTTGTATGCCTTCCACTTTACCAACAGTAGTACCAGTGACAATGTGCTATGGAAATTTTATGAGGTAATACAAAATACGATTTGTTTTTTTTAGGTTGAATAAGTACCTTGAGTTGAGGCTTGATGAAAATAAAATTCTCCAGAAATCTTGTCGTTGCTAAAACAACATTATGAATAAGTTTTAATTTATGCCAGGACATGTTATATTTACAATTACTATTATTTGTAAATTAAAATAAGATATTAATATACTGCTGCTAATAGGAAATAGGTGTGCATCTGCAAGTTTTATATAAATTATGAAATGTTTTAGATACGATTTTATATATTCTTCCAATATATGCCTAACCTCAACATGCTGAGGATACAGGCGGTTCGTGGCATGGCAGGCGAAACAAGAAACTTTTTTTGTTTTTATAGTGCAATGTATAAAAACACAATTATCGTGTAAATAAACATAAATACGTGCAGAAGAACTAGTGCAAAGTCTGGATGTTGCTGTTTAACGCATCCAGGCTGTTCTGATTAACAATATATTGAGGGGATTCCAAAGTCGAATGGTACTGGGGAAAAAGAATACAAGCGATAGTTGTGTTGAGTGAGGGATAAGGTAAGATACGGAATGCTGTTTTCTAGTGACTATATTTGAGGATGTATGTGTATGTAATAAAATATTATATATGACCCAACAACTGTGTGGAGCAGAATTGTTTACCTTGATTGACAAACATTTTTTAAATAAATAGGATGATACATATGACTCAAAAGTGTGCAGATCAAACTGATACCACATAACAGGAAAATAATTAAACATCATGTTTTAAGAATTTGAGCATTTGATGTCATATCTGTATAACAAATTTAGAAGTTGACACTAATATTTTTACCATAAATATATTTGTTTATGTAAAACGGCAGCCAAAGCTCAGTTACAATATTTAATTATCCATTTGTGTGTACAACTAACTAGATGAATACATATATCATAGACTACATAATTCTTATTCTACCATAGCCATTGTGATTACACAGGAAATGGTGTTATGACTCTTCAAGTCTTCCTGTCCTCGAAATATCTTCAATTGTATATACTCATACATTGTATATAGATTCATAGAACAATAAGTTTGCACAACTGCAAACATTTAGTAGTAATAAACCAATCAGTTCATAGTTGGTTTATTACCCTTGAAGAAATACAACAACAAATCATTAACTTGCAGATCTGAGCCCACCCAGAATTATTGTTTTTTTACATGATCAGTGTTCAAAGTATTGTCTTAACTGCAGTGCACTTCTAGTTCTAGTTGTTTCCAGCATGCAGCAGCGTTCTATTAATTGACTAGTCGGTATATATTGTGGCTAGAATATTATGGGTGTCAGCACACTGGCCAGAAGACATCATTGGGCCTTGCAGAATAAAACTCTGTCTAAAAAAACTAAAAAAATCCAAACCCGCATGCTTTGTCAGCGATGCAACTGGGCAAGGCCAACCCGGCAACTGCGAGCACGAAGCCGAAGGGAGCGATTCTCGGAGAATGCGCTTTGTTGTTTTGACTCTTCCTTGTGGCTACAGACGGCTTCCCAATTGTGGATATCACATGTTTCAACCCTTTGTCTGCAGTGTTAGGACGGTTTACATGATTATGACATCATGCCCTATTTCGCAAATGAAACAAAAGTCACTCAAATTACGGAAAAATGTACAATAAATTGTTGTGAAGACAATATCCGCAAGGTGGTGCCATCATCAGTATTATTACAGATTTTGCATTTTCAAAGTGCACGTTCATTACCGAAAATCAGTTTTCCTGGGTGGTTTCACTTCTGTAAAGGGGGGTGTGCATCTATTAGACAGTGCGCATCTGTAGGGGATAATACGGTAAATGGTACATTGCAGTTGTGTACAAGACATTTGCAATGGTTTCAGGGGTAAATGTTTCTAATTTTCACTTTTAAACTTTCTGCAGCATTACAGCTTTCAAATGAAGAAAGATATGTAATAAATATTTTAATAACATTTTTGATGGTCACGTTAATTAATATGATCAATGACTGTGGGTCACTAGTTTCGAGCTACCTATATATCCAGAATCACCAGAGCTAAAACTAGTAAGATTCTAAGTACGTCACTCACGTTACGTATTTTAAACTCAGATTGCATAAATTTTATAAGGCTTGAATTTGTTTTTTGTTTTATATAGAACTAAGCTAGTAGAATGAGAAACAGCAGGTTCTGTGAATACATATCTTGCTTTCAAACATGAGATTAAAATACTCACATATTCGTCACTCACGTTATGTGACGGGCACCAGTAACGCATCTGACAATAATGTGGATAACACATAGATGAATACCAACTGTGCACTACTAATTGCCAGTATCCATTTTATCAAAATATAGATTACTTAACTTGTTCACTGTAATACTAAGATGGAAATGGACCTAGCGTTTGTGGTAAGTTTCAGAGGTAAAATTTTAAACTAAAAGCCTGACCATTCCAAAATGCTCCTATTCATAATTACCAAGTAGCATTTGTGTGTAAATGTATGATTTATACAACTCCAAATAAACCCTACCTAACTTTCATTTTTATTACACCCAACGTGTACAATACAAGTAACACATTGTCAATATGAGAAGATGGATTTGTCAGTGTCTTGTCCAAAATTACATGGAATTGCCCTGAACATATTCTTCCATTCTGACATCATGTACTTGACATATTCAATCAAATTGCATAGTCTCCTTTTCCTGTCCTTGGTGTTATCTTCTGAACTCTGGGTTTTGTGTGGGATATCTTCTGTTGACACTGCAAAATGCCATATTAAAATGTATTGCAGTTACCTCCCTTGCTGAAAACAAAAACCGACCCTATAACAACACATGCTCCCATGGTTTACTCCACCCATCACAACATTGTCTAAACTTTATGTTATGACACCCTAGAGGGCAAGACAAAATGAGGCTGCTGGAAGAATCCTAGAGTGGCCATCCCAGTCTAAGCCTACTGATCCTGCTGTGCACAGCAGCAAACAGGCCAGACTGGCATAGATTCACAGTGAACATGACACCTATGACTCTCAGTCAAGGGATGACATGCAGAGGTGAATGCAAGTTGCCTTTTAAAATCTGTAAATCGTAGAATTGTGTAAAGCTTCCAAATCTATGACACTGCACCATTTGTTACACTGGTAAGACTGATCATTACGCAGGCCTCAACATAATTTCGGGCCACACATTTTCATATTTGACTGGCCCAACGTTTCAGATGGTGATAGATCGTTTATTTATCCAATTGTCATTTACCGTTTTTGATCGCTTGTCCTTAAAACCGGTGTGCATTGAAATAGAATCTCTGTCTCGTTTGTGTTCTCTCTCCGAATGATCGTCATATTTTGTTAGAATGTAACTGTAGGCATTGCTAGTAGTGGATGGGTTTGTAAGCTGCAATATAACTGTGGACTTTTAAAAAACAGTTAAATACAAGTCTTTATACTGGTATTAAACAGAGCAGTTACATTCATTTGCTGTATGATTTACCAAATGTGTTAATCAAATCACCATCAAGTCTAAGAGTATCATCGAAACTCAAACTTTCTTAGGCAGACATTTGTCATTTGAGTGAATACATTTCACACCGTGCATGTTTTTCGTTGCATGTCTAGAATAGCTGTGTACAGGAGGGAACAAAAGACACGCAATCTTTGGCGGTCCTTCTCTTTAATGGTGACTCTTGAATGTCCCTGTTCATGATCTTAATTTTGCCCAGAGGCAATATACAAAGCATGGCCAGTTGGATGGTTTGAGTGATGATGTGGAAGGTAGATCAGCAGGAGCTCAGCTGTTCGAGCAAATCCCAGACATTGTCTGATGTCTTTTCTAGTCTAGACACTCCAGTTCAGCGGTCAAGACTGGAGAATGGCAGATGCCCTGGATTTACAGTCTCAATAATTGATTGTAAAGGAACCTGGATCAGATCCATAATTAAAACGGCCTTGTCTGTTCCTCGTTTATTAATATTGTAATTTATAACATTCTTAATACTAGAATAAATATGCTGAAACATTAATAAATGTATGCTGCGGATTGCATTTAATAATTTTTTTTTACAAAATATTCCAATAGTAAACCAGCTATTGATGGCGGCAGTTCCTGGAATTGCTCTTTGGTGTAGGGCTGATTCCCAAGTGCTAATCAAGATCGACCCGAATCAGCAAGTGGGACAAAGTAAAGATAATTATTGTATCACAGCCTGGTATCAATACCATGACTGCTAGTTCAGACAATGCAAGCTTGACAGTATCCACTCACGGCTCTTACAACACTGCTCATATTATACCCTCATTTGCTATTGTCATCTTTTGATCTGTTGACACCTGAACTCAGTTGTTGTAGTTGAGTAAATTGTGCTAGTAGTTGGCTCTAGTATTACTGTGTCACTATGTTGGGGGTGGTGGGGGTAATAACAGGAACTGTGTTAGCATCATAGAGTGCCTGTGGTTAGCATATATATCATTGTTGTGGCGTAGTGCTCATTGGGGATAAGGTGTTAGCAAAACATGTCTGATATGTACGTCACATTGGCACGGGTATCGCAAACCTGCTTGATTGGTGCACATCAAATGTGTTTGTAGCAATGCGACCTCTATTTGTGGCAATCTGTTGCATAATGTTTTTTGTACTGACGTGTAAATTGATGTGAAGGCCTAGATTTATTAAAAGTGACGTGAAGGCCTTGATTCATTTAATACAACATGTGTTCAACGCTTATTGTAAGAACTGAATCGTGACTTACACACTACTGACTTTACCACTTACAGTGACCACAAATTCCTTTTATAACGTGATTTATAAATTTAGCTAATGCATTTACTTATTTATGTTCAGGCAATTTAATGGTTTAATTATTTATCAGTTTATTTAAAATATGCCATTAAATGTTCCATTAATTTTTTTGTATTTAATGTTTTATAACAAATTATTGTAAATTGTGTATTGTTCACCCTCTGTGGCTACAAAGCAAATTAACTTATTATTATTTTTAAAACATACGTGTATGATTCTTTATGCATGACCTTTGACCTCCAAAAATCGCATGTAGTTGCCACGTATTAGAGCTGTCATTCTTGCTCGTGCTGGTCGGTCATCAGGGGAGCAATTTATCGCTCGCATCATTCGCTAGAAACATTCGCTTCCGACACGAAGAAGGTCATGTCCTCTAAATTAATGTTGCCCCTCTGAATTTTGCTGAATTGATTAGTTAGGTCTACCATGCATCTAGTGATAGTATTACGGACAGCAGTATATATTTGTTGACCTTTGATAGATGGGTATCACGTGGGCATCCTAATTATGGTCATACAGGTTTGATTGTAAAATAGCCATGACAAAATTTAAAGATGGTGCCAGTAGATGGCGGTAAAATAAAACTAATAAATCGCTTGAATTACCATACATGAGCACAAGAACAAGTCTTGGTTATACAATTATAAATAAACATATTCTTGGTAATGTTGTCTACAGTTTGCAAGCCAGTGCTTGACGTAAGTTGGTAGAGCAATGTTGCATTACAAACTCAGCTACAACTACAATGGCCTCTGTGGTAGGACATGTCAACATTACAAAGGGCCTTCACAGGCTTCAAGCTTTAGAATGAGAAATGTGCGAGTAAAAAAGGCACACTTCAGTATCATCTAAAGACAAAATACACAGTGACTTACTACTTGTAGTTGATGATTGGTTCATGTCAGAATTTGGTTTCTTTCTTTTAATGTTTTATGGAGCACTAAATTGCTTCTAGTTCTATTCACTCAAATATTGCAGGAACAAGTGACCTATTTTAATTAATTACAAACACAATTCCATACCCACACTCTCCTGTGAATAAACTCTCTTTCAATGTTCATTAATTTATTTGGGCTTAGTCCTGTCTATATGTGAGTATGAATTACAATTATTATTGCAATTAGTGAATTACCAAAATACAGCTCATATTATAACATGAAATGTAGTGTTGTAAATATACTTGTCTGCCAAAATTTTCACTTGTCCAGGCGGTTGTCAAGGGAAATCGAAGCTTCGAAAAAAGTCTGTCTTATTTTATGACAACAAGCACTTGCTGTTTCGTTGCATGCATACATTTGAGAGACTTGTGATCAAAGACACAATTTGATTTAATCTGCAAAATTTTGAAATTGAAAAATTATATGTGCAACTATTTTCCGGTTCATTATCATTATTATTCATCACGAATATATTAAAAGCAGACACGTTACAATATGTATGCCAATATTTTAGTGATGCTGATAGTGATATGAACACTTTTATTAATAACAAATAACTATTACAGTGATGGGAATGAGACAATTGTTTTCCTTGCCATTTGTTATAATGTTGCAAAAACTGTTTATGTTTAATATGGTTTATGACATATAACATTACTATAAAATGTTGTATTGAAGATTCCACTCAACTATCTGGAACACGATCGATGCAAAGCCAGGAAATGTAATAATCATAATAAACTATATAATCTGATATTATTTTGTTTAACCTCTGTGAACTTCAATATTTACAAAGTTCTGTATTTGACAAACGAATGTAGTATTAAATTGATCACCAGCAAACAAATGCAAATTTTTCGTAAATTTTATATAAACAGTTAATGGTGCCCGAAATACATTTACCATGCGGAATGTAATTTATAGATTTAGTTACGTCGTAACGTTGCTGCCGCGTGCAGACCGCCCGCCATAGGTGTGGAAGCCAACATGTCAACGGTGGTTGGCACCCTGGCCGCACGTCTTGCGTAATTCGGCTTCGAGAACTCGCAATTTATGGTTAAAATAAATGTTACCATGGTACATATATACAGCAACACTTCTGAAATGTTATTAATATTCCGTTTATCAATAGATTTATCGGAGAGTCAGTTACAACTTCTGAAAATTGTCACCGAACTGGATTGACTAACATTCAATGAATTGCAAAGACTGCTGAGTCTATGTGGGTTGGGCTTAATAATGGATAAAACTATATAAATATTCAAATAACAGGTAGTGATACAATGTCTACTGTTTCTAAAGTTCACCAAATACGATCCGTGAGTGGAAGCAAGTTGTACGTTGGCCAAACTGAATGATTTACCATTTTGTGAAATACAGCCTCGATCAACGATGGCTGATGCGGTGTCTGTCCTACACGAACGACAGAGCTAGGTCGGTGCGATCAGTGGATGACCCTGTTAACGCAGGCACTATACTTGGTGGAACACTGACATACAACACACTGTGGGCGGAACAACAAGACGCCAACACACTATAACAGAATTGCAACATGCGCGATTTCATTTACTTTTGAATTTTCTCAAATAAAAATGTTGCACGCGTCGCTATTTACTGTATATTTTCACTTGTCCACCGGATAACCGTGTAGACTCATTTTACTTGTTCAGGCCAAAAATCGCTTGTCACGGACAAGTGCTATTTCGAACGCTGTATACATACATGTACGTATATAGTGTGTTGGAAAGGGGATAAACAGAAGTACTAGTATGATAGTTTTCTAAATATTAGTAATGGTAGTATCAAAGCATTATGAAATATGATGAACCTAGTTTGATGATAAGATAGATCTATAATCTATACATCACAAAACAAATTGTTAATTCAACGAAATAGTTATGTTTTGTTTCAGACATCACCGGAGTGCCCATGTAAGGCATGGAAACAACACGATGATCCTCTGACAGGACTTCATTCAATCATCTCGTGTCGCATCATACGTTGATTCCACTCATTGTAACTTTTGGATTTACTGCGTGCAAGACGTCAACATTTGTATGATTTTCACTATACCGTTTTCCAACGGTTTAGCAAGTGTGTCACCATCATGGAGAAAAACCTGGATTACTTCATGCCAAGCGTGTGCACTCAGGACAGTAAGAAGCGACTTCAAGTGTACATGGAATTAACGAACTACCTGCGCAACTCGAAAAGTGCTCTTTACTGTGACGATTTGGATAAGTTCGTCGAAGGACTAGTGTCATGGGTAAATTGTAGCAACTACAAGGTAAGCAGAACCTCTGTGATTTCCATTTGTCTACATGTTTACTGTCGTCAGCTAGTATAATTGTTCAGCATGCACAGAATGTAACAAAATTATATTTAATTATGTGCCCAGTAGGCCTGAAAAAATGCCTCAAATTTCACAAATAACTGTTTAACTTCAGAAAAAAGTTAAGTAGGTTATAGTACATTTGACTCGCTGTTATAAATCTGTGTACATGTAATCACTATTTTCTAAGAGAACATGTATGCTGAAATAAGGCATGTTAAAATTAGAATCTTTTTTATCTGGTATACAAGTACATTTCTCAACATGCACCCTCAATTAAGATCTGATATTGACTCGTTGATAGTCACAGGCATTTGCCTACATGCAGGTATGTTGTACTCGTAGTGTGTGAACATTTTTGAATTGTTGAGTTTTATGTTTAACATTATTATTGATTTGTTTACTTTTATTGTTACCTAATTACTGTTTAATTAAAGCTTTCATTTTCTAATCTGATCCACGAGGTTGAGTGAAAAATGTCATGGGAGTAAGGGGGGTGTATGCATGTCAAGGTATGCCCTGTTGCATTGTTACAACAGTGTTGAATATGGAAATATAGTCCCAGGTGCACTCGCTACAGAGTTCATATTTGTCCTGGATCCATGAGAATGTGTGCATTTATACACACAACACACATTGGAATGATAGATTGTGGTCTAACTGGAGCTTATTTCCATGTGTGATCCTGCACAACCCTCCAGAGCTGTGGTTATAGACCCGCTGCCCTCCTTGGCATTCAAGCCATTCATAGCCTCTCAGCCGGGCACACACAGATGGCCGAGGCAGACATGATTCATTCCGAGGTCACAGGTCAGATAGACCATGATAACCTCATTATGCACAGAGACCTGTAGTGTATAATTATACACCCAGTGTTGTTTGGATAGCATCTAGCATTGCCAAGTCATTATTCGACCTGAGGCTGATCCTGTTCTTACCGTTTCATTCATCCTGTGTAAAATATGTCTGTGTGTTGACAGGGTTGTTGGAATGTTTTCATAGAGCCAGCTGGGTGTTTGTAAATAAACACAGGCAGGGCGATAACTTTGGTCACATTGGTGATGATACATTTATAAAGTGAAAGTCAAAACTGGATTCCATCAATTATTTTTAATTAGATCAAGCGTTTTTTCCAAATTTGAATAATGATGAGAAGTAATATTCAGTACACACATTTGTACAAGGAATTTGGTTTTTGATTGATTACCTAATGTTGTGCCAGGTGTCACATAGGTAGTTTAACTTTAAGAAATGTGTGGTCTCTGAGCCATAACTGCCCCTTCAGGCCTCTTTGCTTCAGTTCAGAGAATTATGCCCTACTTTGACTGCATTAGCTGCCCAATAGCAGGTGTGAAAGGTGAAGCCTTCATCTCGGAAGTCACATGTTATTGGCCTGTGTCCAACTTCTCGGTCATCCTGTGGTATATGTGATTATTGTGATGTATTCAGCTTGGGGAGTGTGCCTCCCGGAGTTATTATGTGACCAAGAATGACAGGACTATGTCCATTACAGTGTTTCATGATCATGATAGGACTTCCTACTACAAACTCGCTTGTAAAAGCCTGTCTGCTGACTTGTAATAGATCGATAGTTCACTATTACATTTGTGAGAATATAAGTTTTTTATTATAAAAAAAATTAATTGTGAACAAATATGTTTACATTTTGTGATGTCTCAGGGGGAAATATGAAATTTCAATCTTGTGTTGTGTGGAAATACATGCCTGCAGATCAATTTGTAAGATTGCGGAAAGCGATAAATGTTCAGTCCTCTTAAATAATGCAGGGGAGTGCGATTTGTTTGTGTAAAATTTAGCACACTCGGCGCAATCAGAGCAGCTCTCTGAATTGCTAATGCGCTGTGTTTATCATTTGTTTTGTGTAGGTGACACACCCAAAAACTGAGACTGTTGCCAAATGGAGCGCTCCATATTCTGATCTCCAAAAGTGTGCTAAAATGTGTACCTGAAAAAATATGGACAACAAAGACATCAATACGAATGGAAAATATGTTTTTCTTCCAAATTTAGGGGCACAAAAATTAACGTTCCCAAAATTGAAATTTGATGCTCGGCAGTATGAAAGCATGATTGTTATCCTCAAAAACCAAGGCCTGGAAATACATTTTAGTTATGTCATGTGGGAAACTATGACATTTAAAATGTGTTACACCGGGTGTCTGGTAGTGAAATGTGAAGTGTCAGTGATGGGCATCAGCTGATGTACCAGAACATAGATGAATCCAGGCCTGCTACATGTATACACTCTGGTCTAATGCTAACAACACAGGTGTGTGACTGGTTCAGAAACATAATCAGTGCATCACCTAAAGAGTAAAGGCCAACAACAGCAGATGTTTGAAATTGTACACTAACTAAATTATTAAGGAGTGGTCTAATTGAGTGATTAATATGTGTTATCCTGCTGTGTCCTGCTGTGTATAATCACAGCGGATGTATTAACAGACTGCCAGCACCAGATGCTGGAGTTGGCTGATTTACATGTATACATGTGTCCTTGGCCAATAACAGGCAGCATTCCCTGTAACAATTACCCTAGGGACTTTGTCATCAGACAGAAACATCTGTAGAGCATTATATTTTCTCTAGAACCTGGGATCATCATGGGACTGCTATGTAATGTCATTTAGGCCTGATTGAGGTGAGAAGTGAAGGAACTGAGACCTATGAACCCCCAATTCCACTAGGACCTCTCGGGAACTTCCCGCCCCTACTGACCTAAGATCTGGTGATCAATGATCAGGTTCCTGAGTCACCACAGGATCCGTCATCAACCCTTGGCTGATGTCATCATCATTTCGATGGTCCATTGGTAAATACACAATCTCTGTAAAGACCAGTGTGAGTCACTGGACGATAACAGTTTATTAACATGTTCCATTCAAATTGTAAACAAAATTTATGACAAGTGAGTTGATATTAGTTTATTGGGGAGGGGACGGTGGTTCAACTCCATGTCTGGCAGTTTTGAAGCTTGGACAATTTTGTTCAGACCACTTTGTATTAGTGCTGGTTCGATATATATCAAAGTATCACGATACTTGTGAAAGTTTGATACCGATATTTGGTGGTATCGCAATACTTCAATATATATCGGGTATCGAACTGCAAGTAGTGCTGGTTCGATACCATTGATACCTTCGATATATGGACTCCATTCGATATCTTCGAAGTTACGTATATCATACGGGACCTACGTCGATGCCATTACGTCTATGGGCTTCATTTGCCGCGGAAACTCCGGACAGTAGCGTCACGGATGTCTATTGGCTGATTGACATTGAATTACATCGGTATATTTTGGGGAAATAACCAAATCGACGCCGTTGATTGGTAAATACGACGTAGAAAATACACCTTGCAAATTGAAAAGAAAGATCGTTGAATTTCGACAATTTTTGAAGGATAACTCCACAAATTTACTCCATCCTAAAATTAATATGGAGGCAGACTAGCGGACAGATGCTATGATGTGCCCTGACATGCTAACTGATGCGATATTTGTCCTTGGAAATGTATTCTGAAGCCGACGGCTTCGAATTGGAGTGAACGGCACTAATTTTTGCCCAGGCGCAGGTCGTGCAGGACACAATTGTGGCGGCCACAAACTTAATGTTGCTTTCAACAACGGTATGTAATTCAAAAATAAATTTATATTGCGATGTTGACCAAGTTCGTCAGTTTAGTTAACTGATTGGTTAGTTTAAGAAACGAGCCACAAAATGAGAAGGTTCACATAAAAGTCATAATATATTTCACTAATTTGCATAATTCTGCTCCGTGGTACGACATGTTGCATTTTAATAGATTCACGTGGCGGTATTACAACATAATTATACTAACAAGATTATTATCCAAGATACGTATACAATTATTATGAAAGAATGGTGTATTAGATAAAATCAACTTACTCATGGAGAACATTTCTCGTGAATAGTAAAGTCACAAGTCAACTCATGTATGTGATTTGAATTTGTAGGAAAATGTTTTGCCATATGTTTTGTCACATTAAAAAATGCAATGGGAAATAATAAAGTTACGTCCATTTTAAATAAAGACCAGTCATTTTTTATGGTGACAAAATGATTTTAAAAACAAAAACATGGTCAGGAACTGGCTGTATCTCCTCTGCACAAGCTTAAGTGAAAATGGGTTAAAAATACGCATTAGTATATATGTGAATCTAGTTTTGAAAAGTTAATATAAGTAATCTTTTGCGATTCAGTGGCGCTACTATTTGGTGTTTTTTATTTTTCAATTGCAATCATAATACATATATTTTTCCCTTTGAATTAGAACATTTTATTTGTACAAGCATTTGTTTAATGTATATATTCTAATTTGTCCTTTTAATGTAATAAATTATTTGTTGTGATGATTGGAACAGCTAGGCTTATCTAATATGTATTATAACATCCCAATCTGTATTTTATAATATTTTCCTAAAAATCACATAAACTGGTATTTGTAAACAGTGTTAGGGTATAGTAAAATTATTAATTTAATTTCAATATTTTATTACTAACTATTTTATTACAATTGCCTAAATATATATTTTTGCATGAATAATGATCAGTCAGTGTGTCAATGTCGATGGTCAAGTTGAAAAATGAATATATGTACCGTATCGTTTCCCATAGATGCCCAGTGCTTGGTAGCGAACGCTGGGGTGCACATCTATTATTATCTCAAAACTGGCATCCGGCAACACGTAAACAACTCGTATATATTTAGCATATCTACCTAATATTGATACATGACAAGAACGCAACACCTTGCAGCTAGACACGCGCATTATGAATGACCTAACAAGTTTCTGCAAGGTGGTGCAAAAATTGGCCATATATGACATTAACAAGCATTCATTCATGAAACATCTATATTTTCAAGCGTTTCCCTAATGGAGAAAGGGTGTGTGCTTCTATTAAATAATATCAGGAATTATACCCTATATGAATTAGACTTACAACGTAAGTATCAAGTATCAAAAAAAATTCTGGTATCGATCGATATCGAAGAAATCAGGTACCGAACCAGCACTACTTTGTATGTATCTTTCGAAAGAGAGAACAACCTGCAGGTCTCTCCTGTGTAGTGTCTAGGTCAGCAAATGCCAGGGGAAGTTAAAGATCCCACACAGGGAAATGGGAAAACATTACGTAGACTCACCAACTTAAGACATGGAAAACTCGGAAAATGTGTATGCCCTGTTTACTACTCCAAGACAGTGTTACTATTGTTAGCTTCAGACAGGTTATTTGGAGTTAAATATCATAAGTCAGATTAAACAGGCAGCCATTGC
Source organism: Escarpia spicata (assembly GCA_963995525.1). Classification (NCBI taxonomy): domain Eukaryota; kingdom Metazoa; phylum Annelida; class Polychaeta; order Sabellida; family Siboglinidae; genus Escarpia; species Escarpia spicata. Next base: position 19,556,299 of record OZ023209.1, on the reverse strand, counting down.
TTCATCTTTTGGCTTTGGTTTTGGCTATCGCTACCCTCCCACAGGAGGTCTAAGCATGAAAACATCCAAATATCAACATGAGCGTGCACAGATATTCTGTGACATTGAGTTTTGAAAAAGTTCAGACAACAAAAATGTCAAAGCTCTACGAAATGATCAGCATGACAGTTCTTATTAAACACATCAAAGGTGAGAAGTACAGTTATATCAATACTTGTGACATTAATCTAAACTGCAACACTGATAACACAGAGGGTCATCAGATTGGGAATGTGATACAGAGCTGTGGGTGCTGCAGATTTATTTTTAAAATCCTGACTTGTATCAGTTAGATTACCCTTGTCGGAGATTGATTGGTGCTGAGCCAAGCTACTGTTATTCAGGCTGTTTAAAAAATAAACGTCTGGAGCCTAGTTGAGATTTGGTTGTTTCTGTGAATAAATGAGATACTCTAACTATTGGCATTGTGTAGTGTCAACAGAGTGGCAGTGGTGTTATCTGCGATCTAGATTGTACACATTTCTGTACACAGATTGTATCTGTCATTAGTGTAGTGGTGTGTGTCCTACTTCACAGGGTTGTCTAGGCTAGGCTTGCTGGCAATTTCTGTGCACTTTGATTTGGGGGAAAAAGTTGCAAATGTTTAGATCCGTGTAGGTTATGGTAACCTGTACACCCCATTGAAGGATGGGTCAGCAGAATGTTTCTCTCCGGTGTTGAATGGACACAACCAGTGGTGATTTGATCTTTGGGGTTTATATACGCAATGGATCTAGTCTAATGACCAACCATGAATAGAGTTGCCTTTTTGATACTCTATTTAGTTCGCTTTGGACTTGATCTTTGGTCACGTAAATGACAGATCGATCTGTATTACTTATTAGTAAATATCACGTTGACACCCCTAGTGGATCCACCCATACATGCCTGCATGCATAGTTGCATGCGCGCACGCACACACGCACACACACATGTATAAAAATTAACTCTTTGACCCAGTTGCTGTTTCAGCCAGTTAGATGTGTTGCTATTTTGTTTAATATTATTGGTTGATTTTTATGATTCATAACAATTAATTTTGAAGAAATGCCAAACATTAGCATACCACATTCTAAGCAGTGACTTAGATATCTTTGAATGGCATTAGTGTTGTGTACCTCAACAACAATAGTCCATGGATTATTCATTCAATGACATATTTGTTATTTTATGTTGCAAGAGCTTTTTCTTGCTTATGTTGCAAGAAGTTTACACTTTCTACAATAACACTGTCACCAGTTGCTTTGTCCGGCTGATACAACTATCTTATTCAAGTGCTTGTGTAAGATTGATCAATGTTTCAGTGCATTGCCAAATAATATTTGCATATTACATTTAGCAGGTTTCTACTTTCTCGGCAAACACAAGTATCCAAACAATTGGCTGCATTCTTTCACCACAGTCCTCTTTAAACCAGGATTAGCCGACATTCTCGATCTTCTTAGGTAAATTGACACCGGTTCACACTGGGTTAAAGAGCTGCACAAAGGGTTAAATCAACCAAGAGTTTTCTGCTAAATGTACCTTGTTAATTGTGAAGACATTCGCATAAAGTCCCTGGTGGTGCTTTAGCACTGACCAGTCCCATGCTGTTCCTGTTGTCAATGTCAGTTCTGGTGTGTCGTTCTTTGGAAGTCTGAGCACGTTATCTGTCACTTTGCACTGCGACCAAGAAAATTACCGTGATGTTGGCATTCAGCAAAACATCGCTGGCATGTGTAGGTAAAGTAATTTGGTCTTATTGACATGGAAACAGCATCACAGGAAGAATGTCTCAGTCTCTTTATGTCAATTCATAATGCCATAAGCCGGCCCTAGTTTGACAGTGAATGTCAGAGTTAGTGAGTATTTATGATGCTCCCTTGCTTGTTATTATGATGCTCCCTTGCCTGTTGTTATGATGCTCCCTTGCCCCTTGCCTTTTGTTATGATGCTCCCTTGCCCCTTGCCTGTTGTTATGATGCTCCCTTGCCCATTGCCTGTTGTTATGGTGATCTTCATAAATCATACCATGCAACAGTAGTGTCAGGTTTGCGAAGTTGTAAATTAGAAATTGTATACAAAATATATGCAGGATTCTTTCATGCGTAAACAAGGCAATATTCCTTTCAGAGCGCATTACTTTACATTCCAGTTTTAGTGACCAAAAGTGTTTGCACGAGAACAGTTGAATAAATCTTCATTGTCACCTAAAAACTACTTCTAGCATGAGCATTGAAGTAGGGGAAAGTGCTGTATAATATATATGGCACTGAGATGGGACCTACTGACTACTGTACAGTGCTGTCCTCGTTGAATAAGGTGGACACCAGAGAAAGACAGAATTCAGCAGCAAAGTAAAGGAGAATTCTTCATTCTCAGAGTCCAGCGAGATTCGCCTGTCAGTAATAAATACACTGTAATCTGAGTTGTCTAATAGCAGAAGGATGTAAGATGGTGCCTGGCGTGATAGGAGTCTGTGGTCTACCTGTCTGCTGCTAAACATAGAGAGTCAGAGACAGCTGCCACAGCAGTCCTGCTGCCTCTGGCAATCTGCTGTGGCTCTGATACAGTCCTCCTTCGTGTAATGGTGCAAGTGTGACTCTGTGCATTTGTCATATTCCACTGTAGAACTCACGTGTTGATCTTGGGATCGTGGCACTATTAAGTGGATCTCTGTTGATTCTTCTGTGCAGTACGTAATAATAACACAAATGCAGATCCATGCTACCGTCTAGTGATAACAGAAAGGCACTGGTAACAACAGTGCTTTATGAACCCAAGTGGCATGGGACGTGTTTTTCTGATTCACTCTCTTATATAGACGGACGTGTATGTGTGTGCGGCCCTGCTGTTTCCAGGTAGCCAGGAATGTGTGCCCGAGATAGCAGATGTTTTATAGACTGCCTCGCACTGGCTAATACTCCCACAGTTTGTGTTCTAGGTGTGCTTTATCTGGCCTATCGTGCCGATGAAGCAGCTATGTTCTGGGTGGCAGATCTGTTGAAACACATACTGGCTAATGTGTAATTGTCCCGATGTTTGTGTGATTGCATCCCACGCGGAACACCTATTCCTGGCACGTGATTCAGTTCGCTGATTAAAAGCTGGCAGTGCTTTCCATTTCCTGGCGTTTCTGTGTGTATTTTGTCTGCTTCAACAATCAATTACATTATGCGCTATACTGCAGGTACTAATGTTATTTTCTGGAGAAGACCCTGGTCTGAATTATGCAGACCCTGGATTGTTGCATTCAGACTCTGAGTGATGGCTGAGTTCATGAGACCTGTTGGTCACCAATGTAGACTACATGGGTGAACATTCTTCATGATAGTTCATTTCTATGAAATTAGTTCTTTTAGACATATCCAATACATGAATTGTTGCCTTGTAGAGGCTTTCGTCGATGTGACACACCAACTTCTTCAGTATAGACATTGTACATGCGAGATAGTTTGTTTCCCCTCATCTCGGTTGATTGGTATCCATTGGTGCAAAAGAAGCCATATGGGTCAGAAAGGCCAGGACACCAATCCACAGAGACAAGGGGAATTACAAACTATCTCACATGTACAATGACGTCATATGTCACATGTACAATGACGTCATACGTCACATGTACAATGACGTCATACGTCACATGCACAATGACGTCATACGTCACACGTACAATGACGTCATACGTCACATGTACAGTGCAACAAAACACAATTTTTTATTGAAAACTGTTCTTGAAAAGTACAAATTAGATAGCATTTTGCAGATAAACAAGTTTAACTAATGAATGAAGAATGTTCCATTGGGAGAGTGTACATACATAGAACTTCATAAATAACATTTATAAAGTGTGCTAAGACATCAACAACAGCTGTAACCGTTCAACATTTACTAATTGGATTATGTTCATAATGCAAGTGAAGACATTTCAGTCAGTTGTCTTGGTTACAATAACTGTTATAATTATACCAGCCCCATGCCTATGTCAGCCACTGTTACTACTCGAGGCATTGACGTGTGTTCATTTAGTTTGAGAAGGGGACGACATTCCACTAATTATTTCTGCTGATACTTGCATCTCTTGTCGCTGTGTAATTATTATTAGTTCGAACGCAGAGATTGTACAGCTACCGGTAGTCAGCTGATTAACTTTAAGAGACATAGGATGGATTATGTATTGACAGTTGTCACGGAACTAATTCCCAAAAGTAACGCCCACCGTCTCGTGACCTTGCCTCAAGGTTGGTGAGGCATGTCACATTATCAGTGAAGTTCCCACTGGAGCTGTCCAGAGGTGTTGTTGTTGTTGATAATGATAGGGTCTATGGGGAGGTATAGTGGTCGTGTTGGAGAGTGAGGGTGAATTTGTCAACAGTCAGCGATGACAATGATGCTCGTCAATTTGATACATATCTTGCATTGAATGAGTGAATGGATCGACTGATTTTGGCACCTCTAATTAAGCCTTTTGAAATTAGGAAAGTTTGTGTTAGAATCTGTGTGTGTGTGTGTGTGTGTGTGTGTGTGTGTGTGTGTGTGTGTGTGTGTGTGTGTGTGTGTGTGTGTGTGTGTGTGTGTGTGTGTGTGTGTGTGTGTGTGTGTGTGTGTGTGTGTGTGTGTGAGCACACGCGCATGCTTATATATATATTTATATATTTATTTACATATATATATATAGAACTTCAGTAATTTTGTTATGACAAAGTGAAACCCAAAAACGATTGTCTGGGTTGTTTTACAACATATCAAACATTAAGGGTATAAAAAAGCTGCAAACAACAAATCCATTTTAACAGATATAGAATATAAATATAACAACCATAGGATTACATATAAAGTTACTGTAATACTTCATGGCCATGATTGTTAATGATACTGTTAGTACATTAATGCATTTTCACAAGGCTAAAACAAGCAAATATCTTCAATGATATTACACACATAAATAACAGGCTCAGCAAATTCTGCCCCACGCTTTAATAACTGATCGTTTTGGAGATTAACATTTACAAATACCGTTACATTCAAGTGTCATGATGTGTTTGCTGTATGGAATGTTTGACAAACTGTGCTATGTCTACAAGCCGGACAGATGTAAAGGCCATAAAATGATTTATTGATTTACAATGTACATAGTGTGATATAGAAGTTGGGCTGAGCGGGCCAGGTGATTATTGTTTACAATGTTTACATTCTCACTATATATGCTGGTAATGTCCATCATTGTGGCCATGCCAGTGGACAAATCTTGTGTCTCGGTGACGTAATGTAAACGTTAACCCATTGCTTCTTGGCGACAACCTGAATCTTGCTGCACATTGCACGTTTCCACTGGCTCATGGATTCATGCCACTCTGCTCTGTGTCATTAGAAGTGACACTGACTGTATTGTGTCCTGTGTCTGTCTGTAGGTGACGCGTCCTGTTGTATGTTATAGATCTCTGTCAACGGCCTTGAGGTGTTGTGTCTGCTCATTGACAGGTTCGATGACAAGTTCAGGAACTACGTCACCTCAGGTAAGGACCACGAGACCTGTGGTAGAACCCTTATATGTAGACACTCCATTGACTATGGTTTCCACCCTCCTCTCAAACAACAAAGCTTGTGTTCTTGGGTCTTAAAACATAACTTTTTTAGAATATCTAATGGCAAAGTGGCATGGCAAATTTAAGATTATTTATAACACAAACCTTTCTATCTTGGCTGAGAGTCAACATGGATTATGCAGTACTTCAGTAGGCCTGATTCGGTATTTAGCATATCAAATAATCTTTACCATTCATGAGCAGACTGACACGAAAAGATTCGCTGCCAAATTGATGGAAAACGTAGTTACAAATTTATGATTTTTTCGAGAATGAGCCAATGTGTAGATAATGTGTGTGTGGAGTTACTGGTTAACCAAAACGTACTATTCTAACCATCAGGCCTGCTCACCATTGACCACTGTACTAACTATTAAGCCCGTTAACTATATAGTACAGTACTAATCACATATAATTACTGTACCTATTGCAAGTCGGCAGATGAGAAACAAGACGTACTAATACTAGTGGCAGTTCTGTTCACAAGAAGCCAAGTCAGCAGCAACACTTGTTAACATTCACTTTCCCTGTAGCGGCAGAAAGAGGAAATACATGAACAGGTGAACACGTCTACACCCAACACCTGTGTAGCTGCACATACTCCTGCATTGAATAAGAAGTAAACTTCTGCAGCTAGTGTGAATGCCAAGCATGCACTATGATCTGTCTGAGCCAGGCACAAACATAAACCATCCACAGACACTTGCAGTGTTCTCAACATCTACTAAATGTCCTGCATGGATAAGTGATTCATGTGCCACCAAAGCTGCTGGTATTAGAGATCTGTGCACACCCAAATGTTTACCACACACCAGCCAGCCATCGTGTGTGTACAACTATGTAAATTGTATTGTTTTATTTCATATCGTGTTACTCTGTCCAGAGAGCCAGGGCAGTATACCACTCACTCCTGGCTGTGTGTGTATGTGTAGTGTGCAAGCCATAATTGATTTAACAATCTAGTATAGCATGCAAAGTGTTCTCTTGCTCATGATTTGATGGCTGAAAATTGTGTCAATGGTCCATTTCATTAATTTGTACCTGGATGGTAATAATGAAAAAACGTACATAATTAAATATTAACACAATTTCAGAACTTTGTAAGAGTTCAATAGACGTTATTTGAACGAGACATAAAATGTCTTCCTGTTACACTGGAGTTTTGTTATTATTAATGATTCAGCACATACTGCCTTGTAATTCCTTGTAGTGCAGAACAATTATTTTATTTCTCATAGTATTTATGCTGGAATTGGTTTGACTTGACATACCTAAATGTAACACTCCATTATCCCCTTTTAGATACTGCTGAAGCATGTTCCTGAAATTAACCCTAAACTTGCCTCATTGGAGCAGTCTAAAATCTGACGTGTAATTAGTGTAATTAACGTATATTGGTATATTTCCTTTTAGCCCATTCTTGACAGCATAAATTAGGCCACAGTGTGGTCACATGATACAGCTGTCAAATCATGTTATTTCAGCTGTCAGATCATGTTATTCCAGCTGTCAGGTTACGTGTCACATTTATCAGTATTAGTTAAGATGGGCATTGAAAATCCTTGAATTCTGTGTTGTTCTTTCTAGACTTTGGAATCAAAATACAAAGATTTCTCTTTTAATTGCTTAATTTGTCAAAAAATTAAACTTAATTTTGAGAAGCATACACAAGTATTGGTGCTTCTGTTTACGCTGAACTTGGGGTGGTGACTGGTGACACATTTGATAAATTAATAAAAAAAGGTTAATCAGCTATGTATTGTAGTTTCACAGTACACATATTTGACTGATGATTGACATATTAATTAATGCAAGTAGCAGTGTGCTAAAAAATAATATCTAACTCAGTAAGCATAAAGCACAATCAGTATATGATATTAGTATCATCACTAAACAAGTTATATTGGCCCATTTTGAAAACACCCTCTATTTTATGCGTTGTCTCCCTTTCAGTCCAGATGTATAGGTCCGGTTACTGTTATAATGTAACCTGAACATTCATTTTATATATAGAAAGTGTGGCTGTTACAATGTATCCTAACTGTTTGTTACATGTTGTAGTGCAGTCTAGATGTTTGTCTGGTCGCTCTTGTAGTGCTGCCGGCTGCTGTGGACCGTCTTGGGGATGCAAAAGCCCAAGTAAGGGACCAGGCAGCAGAGACCATTCTCAAACTGATGGTCCCCGCATCACACCCACAGGTAGGAGACAACAGACCATTGGGGGAGGTCTCTACAGGTCCATTGGGAGGCTCAATAGGTCTGTTTTTTTGTTTTGTAGCAAGTTGTAAGGTTTGACAATATACAACGTTCTGTGTATTGTCAGACCTTTCATAGAATAGTTCAAATGTTATATTTGAAGCCCAGTACATGCATATGAAGAGTGTGCTGGCATGACGTTACTTGGACTGGGCAAAAGTGACCTGAATAGCATAGAATCACCGTATATTAGCAAGACTAATTTCCTATACTTTAATGTTACAAAAATAGTTTGGGTCTGTCCCAGTGTGACCATAATATAAATTTGGAAGTGTCTGTATTACTGAGGTGACCTTAATTGTGAGGTGGTTGTATTATTGAGGTGATCATAAAACAAGGTTCGACTGTACAATGTGTTTCTTGCAGTACGTCATAGAGAGGGTAGGCAATGCTTTCACACACAAACTGTGGCGAGTGAGGGAAGAAATACTTGGTGTTCTACAGAGAGCCCTCGCACTGTAAGTATCCCAGCATGCACTGCCTGCTTACACATGTGGCCATGTATCGCATATTGAATGGATAAAAAGGAATGTATCGTAATTACATTTTGTTAACTGTTATGCTAGATATCTAGTTGGTGGTTTTGTAAAATTTAAATGGCAAAGCTCTCTCAGAGTGTGCAACAACATTAGACTTCTTGTTTTAAGATTTATTGCTGTGGCATACTTAACATGGAAATTTGTATAAAATGGGAATTTGATAGACTGTTATGTCATCTTATGAAAAACGTTATATCTTACCTTCAAAGGTGAATATTTAGTGATCTATCTTGTGGTGTAGTAAGAGATTTCAATACATGTTGTAAAACCAGCCAATTTTTTTATTTGTCGCAGAATCATACATTGTAGAACATTAAGAAGTGAAAGTAGCACATTTTGTAGTTTATATTATTTTTAACCAACCGAAATGTTAGAAGTGCTAATAAATTCAATGTTGCAATGAACAGTCAGTCAGTAAACCAATGGTTAATTTTTTATATGTACCCTTTTGCTGATGTTGCCCCAATTATAGTCATAATATTCTCATTGCTGATCATGTGCTATTCGTGGTGTTGCGTCAACAAAGTCAGACAATGTGGTCAGCGATAAACCAATGATCGATCAATGACATTTTGCCAATTCCAAACACTCTTCTACGCAGTTCAACATGTTGCAACCTATGTTACTGTTAAATTGAACCATGGACCAATGATCAATAATGTTCATTGTGTAGCATCTGGGCACTGGAAGTGAATGGTTGTTAAATTAGCACAAAGTCCAAATATATATCTGATGTATGGCACTTGCAAAATGTTAACGTACAATTGTCAGTCAAGCAATGGGTTTCTTTATGTTTCTGTGGTTTACTTTTCCAGTTACGGTGCCAAGAATGTGACACTATCAAAGCTCGTGCCGATACTGTGCAAGATGCTGGATGACCCAAGCATACCGGTAAATGCTGCGTTTTCTTATTTTGTGATAGGTGTCTTCAGTGTGATAATGCTTAATCATTACAAAAGTTACTGTTTGAATGAAACTCTCAAAGTTAGGATCCATCAGCAATAAAGGTAAATGTAAATTCTTATAATGTGGTATTCAGTCCTTGGGACTGCTTGAAGTGATTTACACCTTCTGGCAGACATGTTCTTTTGAACACCATTCTGACTGCTCAGGGAAACATTCAGCCACATTGGATTTACTGCACAAATACTTCATAAATTTATATGCACCACTGCTCAAGGCCCGAAACTCATTTATACAACTGAGTGGACCGAGGCAATATCGCGTCAACAAACTTGACCAAGTTTCAGAATGGTAGCAAAGGATTTAAACATCACTCCTTTCAAAAAAGAGTGCTACTTTCTAAATGCCGTGTCCCCTTGTGTACAAGTCTTGGTTCCTTCATAGGTGGGCTGAATAAAAGTATACAGGAGACCGTTTCACTAACATTCTTACGAGCTTATATGTCCATTTTGTTGTAAGGTTTAAAATCGATTTTGCTCCTTAACAGTGAAAATCGATTTTGCTCCTTAACAGTAAAAATTGATTTTGCTCCTCAACAGTGAAAATCGAGTTTGCTCCTTAACAGTGAAAATCGATTTTGCTCCTTAACAGTAAAAATTGATTTTGCTCCTCAACAGTGAAATTCGATTTTGCTCTTTAACAGTGAAATTCGATTTTGCTCTTTAACAGTGAAAATCAATTTTGCTCCTTAACAGTGAAAATCAAGTTTGCTCCTTAACTGTGAAAATCGATTTTGCTCCTTAACAGTGAAAATAGAGTTTGCTCCTTAAATGTGAAAATCGATTTTGCTCCTTAACAGTGAAAATCGAGTTTGCACCTTAACAGTGAAAATAGAGTTTGCTCCTTAACTGTGAAAATAAATTTTGCTCCTTAACAGTGAAAATCGAGTTTACTCCTTAACTGTGATCTTGTATACTGAAAACTTTCATCACCGGAACACGCCATCAGGACACTTTCACCCGTGTCACTGAAATAGAGTCTTCGGTGACATGGCGGCAGCGATCAAGTTTAACAAGAGATTCCGTTTAGTGATGGATTTTCGTTATGAGCTCATCATCTTAGTGAGACAGTGATTAGTGAACATTTGAAGGTGTTGCCCATGACTGTGAACATTTGAGGTTGTTGGCCACGACTGTGAACATTTGAGGGTGTTGATCATAACTGTGAACACTTGAGGGGTGTTGGCCACGACTGTGAACATTTGAGGGTGTTGGCCATTACTGTGAACATTTTAGGGTGTTGGGTGTGACTGTGAACATTTGAGGGTGTTGGGCGTGACTGAACATTTGAGGGTGTTGGCTGTGACTGAACATTTGAGGGTGTTGGCCGTGACTGTGAATATTTGAGGGTGTTGGCCGTGAAAGTGATGTCACTGTTGTGTTTGTCCAGGTGCGCGATGCAGCAGTGAACACACTAGCGGAGATCTACCGCCATGTCGGAGAGCGGGTCCGCTACGACCTTCAGAAGAAAGAGTTGAACCCATCAAGGTAGGAGGTCAATGAAGGTTGCCATCCCCACATTGGGTGGAATGCTGGCCTGGAGGGCTAGGACATTGTTAGCAGTGACAGTCAGAAATTGACAGGACAATCAGGACATGTGTGTGGATGTTGACAATGCGATTACTACAAATGTTCAAAATGTCTAATAGAAATGTTGGCGATGTAAAAACAGATGTGAGTGTGCACCTCTAGATCTGTTTGGCATTTTGTTAAACCATGAGTGTCATTACATAATAAATGTTATATACCTGCTGTAAATCTGGCATTTTTCAAAAGATTCTCGTTTTGATGCAGTATATATATGAAAGGTCAGCAATGTCTGACAATGAATTAACAATTTGAATATGAGACGACTATAAGAGATTAAAACTAATTTACAGCTCAACCATCTGGTTACTGCTTGAGCTGGCTATTGCTTGAGCTGGCTATTCATACAGACTTTCTTGCAATTCTTCACTACAAACATTTTTGCAGTAGAAATTGTGACGTGGTGTGTGTCACACCATGTGAACATGAGATTGGTGAAATTGGTTAATTCTGGGACATATTGTTAAAAGTTGGTAGTTGATAATTTACAATAACTTGAGTCAGTAGGTGGCACTGACTGAAATTAATAACCCTGCATCCAACATCATTTGCAATAATGGCTCAGTAACTTGCATAATTAATTATTTCATATTCCTATATTATTCCTGAATTTTTATTTCTGAATTCATACACTTCCGATGAATTTTACAGAAAAATAGCTAGGCATACTAGTACAAAGGCCATGTGTATCAGAGTGGAATAGTAAGTTATTTTATGTTTCAGACTGAATCAAGTGCTTCAGAAGATGGACGACATTCGGGAGTCTGGCGACATGTGTGTCTCGGAAGGTCAGTTGGCTTAAGACAACTACACACCCCACTACAGATGGTGTTCTGTCATCGGTATCAGCTTTGAGAATATTCCTGAGGAATCCCTACCACATAGTGTCTCCTTGTAAAGTGTCACTGACTAAAAACAGGAAAGTCCTGATTCACTAAGTCACGATAAAATACACGTCACTGTGTTGTGTCGCAAATCACAATACGTATCGCAATACATCATATTATTTCACTCACTAGCACCAGGGGATTGAAAATTAAAAAAACAACATAATTTCAGTTATAAAACAGTTCAACAATTGGTTACTTGAACAAGACGTACAACGTCCCCCAATACACTGATGTTTATTTTGTTATTAATAATAATTATTATTAATCTGCACTTACTGCCTTGCAATTCCTGGTAACACGGAGCAATTATTTATTTGATTATTTATATCCCGCAATTAAGATGGTGATTTGGAAAACTAACAACCACCAAATTACCCAACTACTGGTGGGGGGGTGGGGGTGCCTCAAACTAGTATGAAAGACTATGTTTGTTTGTACTTTGTGAACATATGAGTCGACCTCTTAGCTATGTCGAGTAACAGCAACATAGATTTATCTAAGAGACCCATCCACCCGTCTTGTGGAAGGGCTGAGTTCGTTTTGAACAGGTGGAAATTTGAGCTGAGAGGCTAAAAATATGTTACATGTGTTATTTATATGTCAATTATGATATAAAAGGAGGGACTCTATTCCTAATTTTTCATTTATTAATTAATATAATGTTCTTAAGACTATGTTGAAGGTATACTGTCTGCCAAATTGCATTTAGTAAGCCCATAACAACATTCACAATTTGGAAGATCCCCCCCTCCGAGCATATTAAAATGGTAAACGAAACATTCAGTTTCAAATCAAGTTTTTTTGGCAGAGTTGGAGAGGCAGGCCGAGTTAATTACAATACATCGGGTAATTACCGTCGGAAGCAATGAATTGACTCGTCAATATAATTTCTAGCCTCAATCACCCGATACCACCCGCCTGACTGGGTGTACCAAAATGCAAAAACCCTCTCCCATCATGCATCTGATACTGTCTTGTTTCCAATTTTCGTTCTATCATTCACCGAGACACATGTTTTTCGCTTGTCGTAATAATATATATTTTCCTTGGTTCTGTGGAGTGTTTTAAAATGTTTTATGTCATTTGTAAGATTACATTCTTACTGCGTATGGACGCATTTTAGCGTCAGCTATTTATAGTCCAGAATGGCGTAGATGTAGTTTGGTATATAGTTTGTTCATATTACTTTGACTTGTTCAAGACAGATTTTCATTTAACTTTTAGTTTGACATAGTTCCTAGTCTGGAATGATATAGTAGGTTACTGTTGCCTTTCTAGGTGTGCTGATGACACTTAGAAGTATGTTTAGTTAGATTAGGGAAATGATGTTTTGGGAATTTTGTAACATGTTGTCGGGTCAAATTCTCCGGTTCACTCGCAGCTGTATTATTGCTCACTCGCTGTGTTGCACCAGTCGCTTCTTCGCCGATGTTATGGCTTCTGCTGGTGTGTGTGTCAATAAAGAGTGTGATTGTTTAATCAGATTTTTTTTCAATATGGGTAAAATAAGACCTGCAGAGAAAATTTGAAATATTTCTCACTCTCCCTCGTCTCCTCCAAAGGTGTGGAGACTGTGGAGACTGTGACACTGGTGGTACCAACACTACCTCCAAATTCTCCACAGTCTGCACCTCCTCTACCTTCGGCATTGGACTCGTCAACCTTAGACACCATCCTTCATCACATGAACGAGATGGTTGACCACCTCAAATCTTTAGAGAAGGTAGAAGAACAACAGAGGGTATCGGGAAGCAATAATATTTCTCCGGTATTTCACCACGGTGCAACTGGTGACCCCACAGGGTTTCTGAGAGAGGAGGTGCTACGGTCAAGTCTGCTTCCTTCCTCCTCTCATCCTGTTGATTGTACTCTGGATCAACAACTATGTGCACAATCTATTAATCCAGGAAATGTTCCTGCCTTTGGGCATCACAACAACACCAATCCTCGTTCCGTCTCTTTTGTGAGTAAAGAGACAGAGAACACAAGAGGATCTGAGCATGGGTTATAATCCTGCTCAGAGGGTCGTATATGACCAGGGTTCCACTAGCCAGTCGGCTGATACTAGTGGATGCACTGGTTCTGACCCTTGCTTGAGTTCTGAGAATGCTCGCTCGAGTTCACATCCCAGATCCACTCATTCAAAGTCATCTCACTCGAGTTCGTCTCACCCGAGGTTGTCTTAACAGACAGACAAGACATCTACTCCTTATCCAGTTGAGATCTCCCATCATGTGGTAGAGATCAAGAAAGGATCTCTTCCAGATTCTGAATCTTTGTATTGTAGGGAGACAGAGGAAATTCTTCCCACTATTGCGGATCATTTAGACACTATTCGCCACTTGCTACAGGATCATATTCCTGCTCCTGTTCCTATACACAGGAAATCCTGTTTGCCGTTTTCACTTTCATTGTCAGAGACTGACTTTTAGGAAGAGTTGAAAGCCGTCGACCTTGTCCTTCTGTTTTGGCTTCCCAGGTTACACCATCACACTGTTCTGGTTGAGCTGAGATAGAAGTCGATCTTCCCGGCAATATATTCCTGGCATCAGTAATGTTCTGGCAGATTCTTTGTCAAAGAGAGGTCAGATTCAGTCGACAGAATGGTGTCTGAATACATCAGTGTTTCGAGTCATAACTGTTTTGGGGAGTACCAATGATGGATCTGTTTGCAACACTCATCTTCCTCTCTTTGTCTCACCAATCCCCAATCCATCTGCAGTAGTGGTGGATGGGTTGTCGCTGAGTTGGGTACTGATGTGGGGATTGTAGCTATGTTGGTAGATCTAACCAAGGGCACTGCCACCTCTCCAAGATCTGCTGTCTCAGGGCAATCTCTACCACAGAGACCCCTCCAACTTGTGGCTTCATACACTACTATTATCAGGCAAGCCCTTAGAAACTTAAGTGGCGGAGTTTTGCTAATTGGTGTAGTAAACAGAAAGCTAATCCATTCTCTGCCTCTTCGGCTTTAGTGGGCGACTTCATTCTTTTCCTCTTTAATGAGAAGAAACTAGCTATTTCTATTATTGAGGGATACAGAATGGCTATAGCAAGTACCTTGTGTGCCACTACTGGTGCGGAGGTGGGTCGTTGTGACACTCTCAAGGCTCTGATTAGAAATCTTGAAGTTGACCAGGTCCTAGTCCGCCGTCCTGTGCCAGACTGGGACCTGTTCTTGGTTTTCAAGCGACTGTCAAAACCCCCATTTGAACCCTTACAGTCTGCTTCTTTGAAGCTCTTGACCTGTAAAACTGCCTGCTTAATCGCACTTGCTTCTGGCAATAGAAGAAGTTAGTTACATGCCTTTTGTTTTCTTCCTTCGTTTGGAAGCCAGACTGGTCTTCTATAACTTATTCAGTTAGCCCTTCCTTTCTGGCAAAAATCCAGTTAGCAGAGAATGGTGCAAAATCGTTATTGTCCATTTCTATTCCTGCTCTCACTAACATATTAGGAGGGGACATACAAAATCTTCTACTCACTACTGTGCCCTGTTAGAGCTTTGAAAATTGATATCCACAGAACCAAGGATACTCAGAATTAAAATAGATTATGTTTTATATAATTTCAACCGAATGATAAATGGGATATATTCCCAGTTATTTTATCCTGATGGATAAGACATTTTATTTCATTTTGTTATAATCTGGAGGGTGTCAGATTGTGATCTACTCCTAAAGTGCACTCAGTTCAAGCTTTGGTGACTTCATTGGCCTTCTTTAAACAAGCTTCCATGCAGCAGATTCTAGCTGCAGGAACTTGGAAGTCATCGAACACCTTTATGTCATACTATTTAAAGGACATGACTCTTCTAAGTGGCCAGATATCTTGTTTAGCACCACTTGTAACTGTGGGAGTTACCCTGATTTAGGCGAATTATCTACCCCCCATCCTAACTCTTGATTCATTCATTGTTTCCAATGGTAATTATCTGGCGTAATGGAATTTTAATTTTTAGTATTAAAATATATTTCCGTTAGCCTAGATACTTACCATTGGAACTTCTAGGACCCGCCCTGCCTTCCCCGTGTCTTATACCTCACTTTGCGTTAGATAATCACGAAAATTGGAAATGAGGCAGTACCAGATGTGGGAGAGGGTTTTTGCGTTTTGTACAACCAGTCAGCCGTGTGGTATAGTGTGATCGAGGCTAGAAATGATATTGATGAGGTAATTCATTGTTTCCGATGGTAAGTATCTAGGCTAATGGAAATATATTTTAATACTAAAAACAAAAAAAATCCCACGTTCAACTCGGCAGACTTCCTGTTACAAATTACTACGCTGGCTAATTCATGGTACAGGAACAGACTGCCTGCCTCCCTTTAAAAATGTGTCTCACACTTGTGAGACTCATTATTGTAATGTACACATGTATTTATGCGCCTATATACCTGGACATTTTTGGACTGGTAAACATTGGATTGTGTATAAAGGCCTGAACATTTTGTTGTGTGAGTGAGATTTTGTGGAGCGTGGCTGGCTGCTTCCCAGAAAAGTCGAGATGGTGTTCGATTGAACAGGTCTGTCAGGGAGTAAAGTATAAAGCCCTTTGAGCAGTCCTGAGGACTGGATATGCGGCTATATAAGAACTTACCTTTACTTTTACTTGTGCTGAAGGCCGTGTCTTTGCTGCAGGGAAGGACGAGACAGACTTTGTGAAGCCCGTGGGTGTGCCCCGGTCGGCCGCCAAGAGGATAGGGAGTGCGTCCTCCTCCACTCCCTCCTCCCGCAGGCCCATGGTGTCAACAAGACCCTCAGGTGAGTGGCAGGCAGGGAACAACTGGTGGGGAGAAAACTGGGGTAGTAGGGGCAGGGGGAGTAGTGGCTTCAGGAGTAGGGGCTGGGATAGTAGGGGCAGGGGGGTAGGGGCTGGGGTTGTAGGGGCAGGCAGAGTGGGGGCTGCAGGAGTAGGGGCTGTGGGTGTAGGGGCAAGGGGAGTAGTGGCTGGGGTAGTAGGAGCAGGGGAAGTAGTGGCTGGGGAGTAGGGCTGTGGGGAGTAGGGGCTGGGGGAGTACGGGCTAGGGGAGTAGTAGTTGGAGGAGTAGGGGCTGGAGGAGTAGGAGTTCGGGGAGTAGAGGCTCGGAGAGTAGGGGCTGGGGAGTAGGGGCTGGGGGAGTGAAGTTTATTGTATCTGGTTGGGTGATAGTTCGGGTGGGATGTGATGTGTTGTTTGTGATAGCTCTACTTAGATGCAGCCTGGACAAGACCCCTTGCTGTACCATAGTTGTAGGGAAACTATCGTAGTATAGGTCAGTATCAGCTAGCTTGGAAAGCTACTCAAATGATTGCTGCTAATGCATAGCTGTGATACGAATATTTCCGTTGTACAATACCTTCGTGTATTGACAAGTTGGCTCATATGAATAGCTTTCCAAGTTAGCTGGACCAGTGCCTATAGTAAGGTCGATTCCCTACGGTTACAGTATAGATGAAGGGTTTCCCTAGATACAACTCATTTATGTGTTGTCACCGTTATGTGTTTACATTGATGGTTCTTTCATGCTACTAATCAGTAGTTACATCCCACGTAAACAGTATGAAAACATGGATCTGTATTAACAGAATGCACTTTGATGTTATATCCTATCATTATAAATGTCACAAAATATTGAAACAAGAGACAGTGTCAGTTGGTGGGGATGCCATTGAGGCAGGACATGTCACGATTCAGGAGGAAAGTGATGCTTTCCATCAGAGATTGCATTCGGTGAGCATTTGAAAGACAAAACAATGTCTGCTACAGGCCAACACTATGTCAAGTGGCTACACTGGAATGGCTGCATACTGCAGATAACAGAAGAAAGGGCCGAGTGATATGTTAGACGAGTTTCTCCGGGATGAATGTCAGTTGCACACTCAGTGATATGGCACGATATTAGACAAGTTTTTCAGAAACTAAATGTCAGTAGTTGCACACCCATGATCTGGTCGATATTAAAACAACCTTTACTCTTCCTTATTTAATAATATTTATTTAACTATTAAGACAGCATGTCAGATGAAGTACGACTAATTAGTGAACTTCCTGCTAATATTACCTCGCTAACTTGAGCGAATGATTCTGGGTAACGGAACAAACAAATTTGCTTTAAAATTACCTTCACCGAGACCACTTAATCTGCAGGCTCATTTTCCGCACAGATTATTAGCGAATCAAATCAATGTTATTGCCACATGATTGATCACATGCTCTCAATGTAATGTCTCGCATCACTGCTTTATTTATACCTGCTTTGCTATACATCAAAAACCAATACGTCAGACCAATATTTACCAAAAACAGTTTACAGGGTTTAAAAATACTGTGGGCCTTGCAGCTGTTTTTAAATATAGACATCCATTGTTACTTGATATGATGTTAGTGTTTTTGTGTCAGACCATGACGTCTGTCTCAGCGTGTGTTAATAAACACACTTATGAGAAGTGCGTAACACACCTGTGTATTTTCCCAGCTCGCTCAGCTTCGGTGAAACGGAGGCGTTCGGTCGTTAGTCAAGGTAAACCTAGTTAGGTTGTGGTTTTGATTAGCCGGTTATGTTACGTTGGCTGTTGTATTGTTTAGAGTTTGTGTAGTCTTTGGTTTGATATTTGTGTAGATAGCTAGTGTGTGTTCCTGTAGTCTTGTGTAATGTTGTGCATGTGTCTTGTTTTATTTTCTGCTCTGATTTTCCTCGTGAATGCTTTTGTTCGATGTAGTGATTTATTTGTATCCTCCGCCATCCAATGACATCCACCATTGTCTTTTTAAATGTCCACCATCCTCTTTTTAAAATGTCAACCAGCCTGTTTCTAAAGTGTCCATCAGCCTCTTTTTAAGTGTCCACCATTATCTTAATACAAATGTCCCCCACTACACCCTTATTAAAGTGTCCAAGGTTCACCATTATATTTTAAGATGTTCATCATTCTCTTAATAAAGTGTCCACAAGCCTTATTAAAGTGTCCTCCACAACCTTTTTAAAGTATCCACCATCGTTCTATAGTGTCCACCACCATTTTTAAATAGTCGTCATCTTGATGCTCTTATTGAAGTGTCCACCATCTTTGTGTGGTGTCCACAATCCTGCATTTAACCGTCTGTATGTAGAGTGGCCATCTGTACTGCCACCATGCTGGAATGGTCCGTATGACCAAGTGTTTCTTCATCTGTACTGCCACCATGCTGGAATGGTCCGTATGACCAAGTGTTTCTTCATCTGTACTGCCACCATGCTGGAATGATCCGTATGACCAAGTGTTTCTTCATCTGTACTGCCACCATGCTGGAATGGTCCGTATGACCAAGTGTTTCTTCATCTGTACTGCCACCATGCTGGAATGATCCGTATGACCAAGTGTTTCTTCATCTGTACTGCCACCATGCTGGAATGGTCCGTATGACCAAGTGTTTCTTCATCTGTACTGCCACCATGCTGGAATGATCCGTATGACCAAGTGTTTCTTCATCTGTACTGCCACCATGCTGGAATGATCCGTATGACCAGGTGTTTCTTCATCTGTACTGCCACCATGCTGGAATGATCCGTATGACCAAGTGTTTCTTCATCTGTACTGCCACCATGCTGGAATGATCCGTATGACCAAGTGTTTCTTCATCTGTACTGCCACCATGCTGGAATGATCCGTATGACCAAGTGTTTCTTCATCTGTACTGCCACCATGCTGGAATGATCCGAATGACCACGTGTTTCTTCATCTGTACTGCCACCATGCTGGAATGATCCGTATGACCAAGTGTTTCTTCATCTGTACTGCCACCATGCTGGAATGATCTGTATGACCACGTGTTTCTTCATCTCTACTGCCACCATGCTGGAATGATCCGTATGACCAAGTGTTTCTTCATCTGTACTGCCACCATGCTGGAATGATCCGTATGACCACGTGTTTCTTCATCTGTACTGCCACCATGCTGGAATGATCCGTATGACCAAGTGTTTCTTCATCTGTACTGCCACCATGCTGGAATGATCCATATGACCAAGTGTTTCTTCATCTGTATTGCCACCATGCTGGAATGATCCGTATGACCACGTGTTTCTTCATCTGTACTGCCACCATGCTGGAATGATCCGTATGACCACGTGTTTCTTCATCTGTACTGCCACCATGCTGGAATGATCCGAATGACCACGTGTTTCTTCATCTGTAGAACAACAGCTATGTCATTTCTTTCCTTAAAAAAATATGAAATGTCCAACTGTTGTTTAACCCATTTCATTCTGACGTGCAGGTGTTGTTTTCTCTGTTGTTGCACGTGTGCTGGATTTGAGAGAATGAAATGGGTTAAATGATTAGCCTTTAGTGCATGTATATGGAGTAAGATCCAGGGGCTGGTTTCATGTAGCGTATTTAAAATTACATACTTAGCACCACTCATTTGTTTAAAATCTTGTTTATTTATTTAAAAATTGCATAATTTACTAAGACAATCACCTTAGTATTAAGCAAACATTCTTAGCTGTTCATCAAAAAGGCCTCGGTTTCACATGATCTTTGAAAGATATATGCACATAAATCATTTCACGAAGCATTAAAAGTGTTCAGTGACTTAGTCATTCAAAACAGCCTTTAAATTGTCTCTGTTAAGTACTTTGTGAAACGTCTAGTAATATTAAATCACTCACAGGTATCAATTTGTACAGCCAGAAGAGAAATGTATTTTAGTAATGATGTGCCATTTCTTGGTAAATGGAAGGGAGAGGTTGCCATGGTGTTATGTAGACATTTCTCATCAAGTCACGATAGGCAGCTGTCACCATCGGATACTGGTAAATTATGCTTCTTTTTATGTGTCAGTTTTTACTCTGCAAAAAGTGTACCAGTCCCTGTGACGAATGAAAACCTACAAATTGTGCTCTCAGTCTGAAAGAATTTAATCGATATATTATTTACAGAATGCGTTCTTTAGGAATGTAATCAGTGTATTGCTTACAGCTGTTGTTTTGTGTGGGTATTTAAGTTATAAATAAAATGTGTGTTTATTATGAAATCATAAACACCGACATAGATAGTGTGTGTCATTCAGATTCAGCACTCATGATGTGACACTGGGATTTAGCAGGTGTACAAATTGATCAAGTGTAATCAAAATCTAGGATTCTACAATCGTAGTCACTGTTTAGGGTACAATATCAGTGGCCCAAACTGTTGAAACAGTGCGTAATTTTAGATTTTATTACTCCATCGGCTGCTGTAAGATACAGATGTAACTAGTTGGATACATTTGTGAGTGGGAGTTGAACGTGATATGTTTGATACTCCCTGAGGAAAACCAGATTTGTGAAACATATTTTTCTGGCATGTATTCATAGCATGAATGGTGTCTGTCAGTGTGGACTTGTGTATTATTGCTTGTTCATTGATCAAATTTCAGCTGTTGGCACTCGGCTTATATTGGCGGTGGTTGCATTTAGCAGGAGGTTGCTCACAGCAGGTACATAACTATAAGAAACAATCCATGTCTAAGATTGTGTCGTCACTCAAGACAGGTTGCCCGAGATATGTTCCCAAGACAGGTCACCCAAGACAAGTCACCCAAGACAGGTTGCCCAAGACAGGTCACCCAAGACTCGCCCAAGACAGGTTACCCAGGACAGGTTGCCCAAGACAGGCCACACAAGACAGGTTGCCCAAGACAGGTCACACAAGACAAGTTGCCCAAGACAGGTCACACAAAACATGTCACCCAAGACAGGTTGCCCAAGACAGGTCACCCAAGACAGGTTGCCCAAGACAGGTCACCCAAGACAGGTTGCCCAAGACAGGTTGCCCAAGACAGGTCACACAAGACAGGTTGCCCAAGACAGAGGTCACACAAGAGAAGTTCCACTGTATTAAGAGATCTAGTTAGAAAGTTGTCATCTAATGTTGTTCTGATGATATGTTGCTGAAAATGTGGCATGTTTAGTTTCAACCTGTTTGAATGTTGTTCACATGATTGGTTATTTTGTTGTACCGTTTTCTTCTATTTCTGCCACATCGTGTTTACATCGTTATTGTACCATAGTTCATTTTATGTTTCCCATGCTATTCTTGTTTCAGTCCCAGTGATGCCATGGCATTGTTACACAGCATTCATCAAAGTTCTGCATTTTTTTACAAATAGAAATATAGTATCTTTTGTTATTTGTCATAGAAATTAGCACAGGATATTTGAAGTGACCTGATAATATGGTGATTGTCTGAGTCATGTATACAAATAAAATGCTTTGTTAAACCCAAGGAGCTTTTTAAAAATGCAAAAAGCCAGTGCCATATCACCAAGGACACTATTTCTGTGAGACAGCGGCAAAGGTGTGCCAGTGGCGCATCCTAGTGTTGATAGCTTACATTACACAAGATCACTGTTAAGGAGAAAAATCCATTTTAAAGAGCACAACCGGATTTATGAGCTCCTAAGAATGTGAAACGGTCGGACTCAGGTACAGACTTATAACTAGCATTCCTCAAGAACATCACTTGAACATGTCAGACATTCCAATGACTGGAGGATGGCTGATTGTGTTAGATTACCTAACAGAGACTGGCAGTCTTCTAGATATTCTTACAAATGTCAAGACTTGTTCCAAAAGATTTGCATTCCCAGAATTGTTTACGAGTAACTGTTAAAAATATGACTGTATCGACTTGATAGTGTTTCACATCTAGCCTTTAGGTGAATGTAATAATTAGAGATCAACATTAAACGGAGTCTGTTGTCTTTATTATAAAATCATGTTATACAGTGAAATCCATCTGTATTACAACCTACTGTTTATCATACAGACCAGCCAAATGTGTTTGAATGACCCAGTTTTTTGTTGAAATTGAAGTGATTCAGGATGATATAGTTTGTCTACATGGCAATGGACCTCTTTGAAAGGCATGGCATGGCATACATGTGTCACGTAAATCATCATCCTGCCTCCGTCTGGTCAGCACCTTCCATGCAATTATCCAAGCTTGCTATTCAGGTGTTAGAGTGACAACATAACGACTTGTGTAAATAGTAAACTGGTGAATTCAAATCGTATTTTTGTATCGTGAAAACATTACTGCATAAATGTGTTAGAGCACGTACAGATTATATTGTTTAATATAATTTTATCATAAAAAACGATTTTACAAAACAACGAAAAACCTCTCTTTAACTTGGTTAGATAAGAGAGACATTGACTTCTGGGTTGCACTGAGTGTTTGTCTGTTTTAGGGGGTAGTGGGGCCATCGATGAGGAAGGCTTCATCAACAGCTACGAGGATGTACCTAAGGTTCATGTAAGTCGCAGCTAGAGTTTAATAATTGTTCAAAATCTGTTCATAGAATACATACAGATATATGTTTTAAATATGTTAATTTTGTTTCTTGACAAGGTTTCATTGTACAGAGTAATTTGATTTTCTGTTGAACTTTCATTTTGACACTACCTCTCACAAATTAATAGGAACGCATGATATAAGGAACAATTTGAAATCCCCATTCAGGCCTGCAATGAACAAATTAAATTATAAATAGAGAAGATCAATAGCGGAATACTGGTTGAGCAAAGGTAAATAATGAAAACATGCTCAGATCAGCCCAATCAAAAAGACAGATCATAAACAAAATAAAAACTCAACAAGCAAGATTTATAGGCCACACAATGAGAGAGAGAAAGTAGAACATAGTAACAAAAGAAAAGATTAATGGAAACAGGTGCAGAGGCCATCAGAGAATAAAAATAATAGATAGTCTGTCAACATGGTTTGAAAGGAATGAAGGAGAACTGCTACAAACGACTGCAGTTTGGAGGGCTGTCACTGCCAACGCCTGTGACAGACACGGCACTTAGAAGAAGGGTGAACATTGTGTTGAGTTTTGTGTGTGTGTTGCAGCTGTTCTCTGGCCGAGAACTCACTGACCACATGGGCCGAGTCCGAGACTGTCTCTGTGATCCAAACGTAGCTTGGGAGAAGAGAGTCGACGCGGTAAGGACGCCCTAATGAGGGGAGAGGGCAGGGTGGGGTGGAGGTCGCATGTCGCTTGTAATACACTTATTTTAATTGACAGGGGTCCTAGTTTATCCCATGGTATTCCATCTTATGTATTGCTTTATTTTGCAGCTTTAAAAAAAGTGATGCGTACATCATGCATACAAAGACTACAGTAAAGAAACATTATTTTGCAATATTAATACTGTAGCTTTACCATGAGGAAGGACAAATCAGTTTTGGGTGGATTTAGTCTACATGTCAATTGTGGCTGCATTTCGATGGATGTGTCTGGACTTTGTTTAATATACTAAAGATTGCAGCACTGTTTTGGTACAGAGTCTAGAATATGTAATGATATACTGATACACATACTATATATTGTTTGGATTGACAGAGAGGCTGTAAGACAATATTAAAATCTAAGTTAATATTAACATAGCTAATATATATATTATAGTTAATATTAACTATGTTACCATGTAATGCAATCTTAAACATGTTATTAGGAAAAAAATTGACTTTGGATGGAACTGTAGAATTTGCTCAGAGAAAGGTCAGGTACCTTAATGACGTATGTATCTCACGTGTGATCTGGCTGGCTGTTATCTTTCTTGTATTTTCACCATGTACCAACCATTCACCACGTACCAGTTGAAGACGATACGGTCAATCCTCGTCGCTGGTGCAGTGGACTATGACGAGTTCCACCCATTGCTACGGAAACTGGAGCCTGCCCTTCAGACGTCTTTGAAGGATCTGAGGTCTCAGGTCGTGCGGGAAGCGTGCATCAGTGCCTCGTATGTACCCCTGGTGTCTTTGTGGTGCATTATCATAGACAACCCAGACCATTCTCCATCTTTGAGCTGTTGTTTATATAGAAATGTCAATACATGGAATTTGTGCTAGTCAGTCATATTTTTTAGAATTCCATTGGTCATGTCTGGGCAAGTTGTTGCCTGATTAATATCGCTCGTTTCAATTTACCTACAGTTAATATAACTAGTGTACACTAACAAAGTATTTAATATCTCCGAAACTTGTTAAATGAAGAACTAAGATTCATTTGGATCGTTATTAATATTTGTAGTCACACTGTTTCGGTTGAAAGCAACATTCAGTTTGCAAAAGAAGAGCGAATCGGCAGTATGAATAACACAAACTTGTGTGACTTTTACAGGTATCTGTCAAAGATTCTTGGCAACCGATTTGACCACTGTGCAGAGATGTTGCTGCCCACACTAATTGTGCTGATCCAGAACAGCGCCAAGATCATGGCATCCTCTGGTCTTGTCGCCCTCAACCTCATTATCCAGGTAGGGCAGTAACCCCCCACATTCTCCCATTTACGATAATAATCTCTCCAGAGTACTGAATCTTTGTCAGGATAGTTAATTTCTATTAAAACATTTTTTGACATATCCAAGTTTATATTTACCTTGTATAGACTTTCGTCTGCCTACAGGGAAAATTTGTCAGTACATGTAATGTCTAATGGTGTCACTGTATGCATGAGACAGATCATAGTAGCCCTCGCCTCGATCAGAGGCTAGAAGGGAGTAACAAAATAGTAGACAGGGAGGCAAACCGGCAATTATGACACACATAAGAAGCCATCTAACTAAGAAAAACCTAAACACTAATCAGTCGAGATGAGGGCAGTCGCGATCTGTCTCACGTCTACATTGACGTCATTACAGGTCAGATGTTCTGATGAAGTTTGCCAGACAGGCAGGTGAAGGCATTTACAGGATAAATGTTATCTAGGATATGTCAAAAAGAAATTGGTTGAATAAACCCCTCCAGAGGTTAACTTAGAGTTAGAGAACTGAACTATCCTCGTGATATTATTATCGGGTTCACGCATAAAACCGTGCATTTGAACTATTTATCCCATCAATCAATCACATGTAATGCTCCATCAACCAATCACATGTAGTGCTCCATCAACCAATCACATGTAGTGCTACAAAATCACTCGATTTGGCATTTGAAACAGAAATGCATAGAATCCCCTGTCGACTAACATAATGATTCATGTCTGTTATATTTTGAATGAAAATTTTTATTTGATTGTAACTTATACTGGTCAAATAGAGTTTATTTGATACACACCCACACCTTGCATGTTTATTTTCAGCAAACCCCGTCAGCCCGCCTCATCCCCCTAATTACCTGCCACCTTACATCCAAGTCTTCCATCATCCGCAGGTAAGGGATTCTTTTTTGCAGCATTTATTTCTACAGTGATACCCCTGTGTATGCATACTCTATTATAACATTTTATTATTTCTTAATTGACAACTAATGTATTATTCTAGTTATTTATTAATATTGTTTGATTTTTAAAAAAATTATCAATTTTTATTTGAATGGAACTCCCAATATTTATTTATTTCACCATCAATAGTACTATTTGTTTTATACAAATTCATGTGTGGTTAATTTTTTTGGAGTTCAAATTTGTATGACAGTCTTAGCTATACTTATTTATCTTTTTATTTGTATTACTGTTGTATGTGTGTAGCATTTTATGTGATTGTTGTAAACACTGCTGAACAGAATTGTATGTTTATTTCAATGTATAAATAATGTTATTATTATTACATCCTACTCTGGGGCATAATCACACTGTGTCAGACATAGAGAGTTCACAGTAGATCACATGTACCTATCTGTGTCAGACATAGAGAGTTCACAGTAGATCACATGTACCTATCTGTGTCAGACATAGAGAGTTCACAGTAGATCACATGTACCTATCTGTGTCAGACAGAGAGTTCACAGTAGATCACATGTACCTATCTGTGTCAGACATAGAGAGTTCACAGTAGATCACATGTACCTATCTGTGTCAGACATAGAGAGTTCACAGTAGATCACATGTACCTATCTGTGTCAGACATAGAGAGTTCACAGTAGATCACATGTAGCTATATGTGTCAGACATAGAGAGTTCACAGTAGATCACATGTACCTATCTGTGTCAGACATAGAGAGTTCACAGTAGATCACATGTAGCTATATGTGTCAGACATAGAGAGTTCACAGTAGATCACATGTACCTATCTGTGTCAGACATAGAGAGTTCACAGTAGATCACGTGTACCTATCTGTGTCAGACATAGAGAGTTCACAGTAGATCACATGTAGCTATATGTGTCAGACATAGAGAGTTCACAATAGATCACATGTACATATCTGTGTCAGACAAAGAGAGTTCACAATAGATCACATGTACATATCTGTGTCAGACAAAGAGAGTTCACAATAGATCACATGTACATATCTGTGTCGGACAAAGAGAGTTCACAATAGATCACATGTACCTATCTGTGTCGGACAAAGAGAGTTCACAGTAGATCACATGTACCTATCTGTGTCGGACAAAGAGAGTTCACAATAGATCACATGTACCTGTCTGTGTCATACAAAGAGAGTTCACAGTAGATCACATGTACCTATCTGTGTCAGACAAAGAGAGTTCACAATAGATCACATGTACCTATCTGTGTCAGACAAAGAGAGTTCACAGTAGATCACATGTACCTATCTGTGTCAGACAAAGAGAGTTCACAGTAGATCACATGTACCTATCTGTGTGGAGAGCAGTGGCGCTGCAGATAGGGCATCAGACTATTTATCAAGATAATCTGTGTTCAAACCCCCTAGCTGCTGTTTCGAAGCTTTGGCAGTTTCTTCACTCCATATTGTTTCAGTTCACGCAGCATTAGAAGAGAATGTCATTTAGTTATGACAGAGTGTGCTCCCATCTTGCATAGTGTTAGGTTTTGCATATGTCGCTGGGGGATAAGTTGCTTGAGGGTGAGTTGGTTGCAGGGAGTGCAGTGCATTGCTGGACCACCTGCTCCGGACGTGGCCGACCCACACACTGGAACGTCACATCCCTGTCATCCAGGAGGCCATCAAACGACAACTCAGTGATCCCGACACGAATGCAAGGGTACACGCTCGCAAGTAGGTGGCGCTCTCATTAGGGTCATGTGACAACGGAAATAATGAGTGCTCACAGCCGCTGCTGGCACTGACGATTGAGTGAAATATTTTTTAGCTTCTTAATGTAGTAATCTTCTTTATTTATGAACATTTCCAAACATTCCCAACCTTGTAATCCACATGCAACTGATATTTTTTGTAAATGTTAACAAAACAACATTTCTGTTTGGCCCCAACTTAAATTACATGGTGTGCAGTATACAAGTACAGTGTATATTACAGTATACAAGTACAGTGTATATTACAGTATACAAGTACAGTGTATATTACAGTATTATATATATATATATATATACTTCAACTGTAATTAAATTTAACTCATAATAATTCATAAAAAATTATATATAACAAAACATAATTTGTGAACAACTCCTAACCACCGTGTGACTTGTTGAACAACCCCCTAACCACCACGTGACTTGTTGAACAACTCCCTAACTGCCATGTGACTTGTTGAACAATCCCGTAACCACCATGTGACTTGTTGAACAACTGCCATGTGACTTTTTGAACAACCCCCTAACAGCCATGTGACTTATTGAACAACCCCCTAACTGCCATGTGACTTTTTGAACAACCCCTTAATTGCCATGTGACTTATTGAACAACCACCTAACTATCATGTGACTTGTTAGGGCGTTCTGGGCGTTTGCGGACCACTTCAAGGAGCAGGCAGAGAGTCTGCTGAATGCCCTCGACCCCGCCAAACAGAAGTTGCTGCAGGGCGAACTCAGTCGATCTTCCAGCAGCACCTCGCTTAGTAGCAGCACCCATAGCCAGGGGACAGCACCACAACGCGTGCCGACGACGAAGGCGAAAGGAACGTCGAAAACATCAAGAACACGGTCTGTGAGCACGGACAGAGGCATGGGGCTCTATAGGTGAGTGGATATTTCTGACCTGTGAGTATTTGTTGCAAGTCACAACATTTTTAAATCTAGTTTTGTACCTGTTTGGATTACAACGGTGGTGCCTCCAGCAGTGGGTAGTTGAGTATTCTGCTTTTTGGATTATTGTACACAGATCATGAGCTTTAAAATGATACATCATTTGTTGATAGTTTTTTATTTATTGCTAAAATTGAAGCAAACTTTTAAAAAACAACTTTGAAAAATGAGTTCATTTTGTCTCATATTGTCTATCGGTTTTGGTTTTTAAACTGTGAGTTCGTAAATGCATGTATTTGATTAGTTTGGGATTGTTTGTCGAGGAAAATAAACTTGACATTGAAAGATCAGATTATAAGTTATAGGTATGCATTTCTGCAAAAATAAAACAATTGATGGAACATATCTCGACAGTTATTTTTGGCTCGTGTGCAGAGTAAGGCTGTGCCACTTAATACCATAGTCACAGTGGCGGGTGATATTTTAAAGTTACAACATCCATTCCTCATTTACGCTGGCTTCCGGTTGCATATTGAATTTAATTTTAGTTAGCCACTGTTATGTATTGTGCCCTTGCACAACAAGTATCCTATGTGGTCAGTCTCTCGCATTTTTCAGACATCTCTGAAATCTCAGATCATCTGTCTCAACATATTTTTGTTCCTAAAATTAAGCTTAACATTGGCTAGTGAGCTTTCTCTTTAGCCACACCAAAAATCTGGAATCAACTCCCCGTCACTTTAAAATCATCTGAAAATGTAAAAGCTGCCTTTTGTAAAAACTCAAGAAGATTTATATGTTTGTATTTCATTCTCACTGTAAACTTTTGGCAGTCCCTTGCTCTAATGATGACTTGCGTGTCCAAGGTTCACAATTTTGCCCAATGATTCTTGTATGTTGCACCTGCGAGCTGAGATTCGTGAGGATATAGGTTCAACAGAAGTTATTATTTAGGGCAGGCAGTGCAGCAGAACCTCTCTATTAAGGTCACCCTTGTGACAGGGCGAAAGTAACCTGAATAGTGAGGTGACCTTATTTGCAGGATAAATTTATTGTACTTTACAGTATGTGGAAATAATTTAGGACTCCTAGGGTGACCGTAATTGTGAGTTGGCTGTATTACTGAGGTGGCTGTGTTATTAGGGTGACCTTAATTGTGAGGTGGCTGTGTTACTGAGGTGACCTTAATTGTTATGTGGCTTTATTACTGAGGTGACCTTAATTGTGATGTGGCTGTATTACTGAGGTGACCTTAATAGTGAGGTGGCTGTGTTACTGGGGTAACCTTAATTGTGAGTTGGCTGTATTACTGAGGTGACCTTAATTGTGAGTTGACTGTATTACTGAGGTGACCTTAATTGTGAGTTGGCCGCATTACTGAGGTGACCTTAATTGTGAGGTGGTTGTATTACTGATGTGGCCTTAATTGTGAGGTGACTGTATTATCGAGGTGACCATAAAGTGATGTACGACAGTACAAGTACAATCAGAATAGTTTTAGTTTGATCGGACATCATTTTGTAAGGCCTATGTCATATGTGACCATGTTTTTGATCTGGTCAGCAACCTTTGGCACGACAGAACATACTCAAGTGTAGATCACCACCCGTGCCACAATGTTGTATGTGTGATTGTTTCAGTCGCACACTGACAGGTGTCCCAATCCACCAGCACCGTGGCACAGTCCATAAAGACAACTTCAACGGACATGGTAAGTAGTGGATTCAGTGATATCACTTATGCGACATTGTGGCTGGTTGCGTCCCAAGTGGAAGGATTTTCAAATAACGTGTTATTCTACAAAAATGTAGAATACTCTTACAGATAATAATTTGGTGCTATCTCAGGGAGATCATAATGGCAAGTAGCTGTATTACTGAGGTGACCTTAATTGCAAGGTGGCTGTATTACTGAGGTGACCATAAAGTGAGATTCAAATGTACACATGATGTCTTAAATAGAGTGTTTTCTATCATTCATTTTCATAAACAAATAAATTACTCCAGACATGTTTCCATATATATGTGATTTATGATGATTGATTTAAAACAACTCCGACCATGGTATCCCAAATATGTGTTATTTTAATGTTAATGAGTGATATTTCTGGTGGTTTCTTCATGAAATAGAAAATTATTCAAAAAAATACTGAGTTTATGCTACAAAGCAAACATCATTTTGTGTTGTAAGAATTTTGGGGGGGGGTTTTCAGTAGTCTACTTTCGAGTAATTATATTTAAAATATGTTGAACATTGAAAACATTTTTGAGTCCGGTTTCATAATGTTATGCAGATTTTGGTAGAATTATCGACAAGTACTTTGTGTCATCTATGTTCGCACTTGATAATTAGCATGCTTTGTCTACTAACATATGCCATGTTCTCTTTGTCGACACCCTTGCGTAATACGTTTTGTTCTCTTCAGATGCAAGAGATGGCGCCACTGCAAGTGACAGCCAGCGCAGCATGATCCGATCTAGCAGTGCAGTCGATCTCGCAGGAAGCGGGTCAACATCAGGTGGAGCCACTAGGTCAACGCCGGCGTCCCGAGTGCCACAGACGCAATCCAATTACAGCTCATTACGTAAGTCACATGACTTGTGTGCCACATAGCGCTTCACTGAACATAGCGCTTCACTAATCGCTAATGCTTGTGATTTACTCTTACCTTACCCTAACTGTTTTATGGGTTTCCCTAAATATGCCATCAAAACATAGTAATGTTTCAGTTTTACCCATTTTTTGCATTTTGTACATTGTTAATGTTTGTAAAAAATAAGTTTTGTTCAATGTCGGCTGTTTGGATACATTTCAATGAGTTTGGTAAAGAAAACGTATATTTGTTGGATATTTAATCAAATTTATGAAACATTTTGAAACAACACAAAAGTTGATGTACTAATGTGTTAACACCAGAAGTAATTGATTTCTCATGTTGTTAATTTCAGTTCAGTCATTTATTCATGGTGTGTACCGTGGACGTAACATCTTGATTGTTTCTCACTGTTGGTCAGTTTGCTAACCTCGGCTGTAACATTTTGACTGCGCTGTTTGTTAAACATTAACATGTAACATTTTTATATTCCCTGGTGTTGTTACTAAATCTTGTAACCATGTGGTTTTTCTCAGCTACTTAATATTGTCTATAACATTTCTCTGCTTGGGGATGGCATCAAAACCAAGCATCAGTGCATGAATGTGTTTTGATACCATTCCTAATCTACTCCGTTGTGCCTGTTGACTGGCATGGCTTTCCCGCTTTTCCCGCATCCTTCTCTGCACACAACCCTTCCCCGATTGATCCCTTCCCTGTTTCATTGCTCCATCCTTGCAGGACAGTTTACAATCAACTTGTGTCATACCGGTCTGTCCCCAGAGTGTCTTTGACCCATTCACCTTCAGATATGACAAGGTCATTTCAGCATGTCATGTGACCATGACATTTCAGCATTTGCCTCTCAAAAAGGTGATTTACAATATTGAAAAGTGTTTCAAATTTTTATTCAAAACAAATGATGTGTTAAAATTACAGTTACAAAATCTTCTTTCGTTATATCTGCTTGGAAGTCTTGCAATTAAGAAGGCTGATTGGCGACTGCTGATTTGTTCTGGTTGGTCACATGGTGTCACATGAACGAAAGCAGAGGATAGAAGTCCGCGTCTGGTCGGTCACTGCTGAGTGGCACCCCTTGTTATCACTGTCGTCACTACCCCGTCAGGTTTTAAGAACATTCGCCAGATGAAATCGTCACACCAGCAGCGTCGGTCTGGCGCGACGCGTAGCTTTGACGATGATGGTAACACTAGCAGCCCTCGACGAAGATCCGACTCTGAATCGATGCTGAAGACACCGTCCCTGCGTGAGTGGTCTCGGTGGGCCTCTAGTGGCGGGTAGTGGCATGGATCGGTTCCGTAGTCTCGATAGTAGTTGAAAACATTATAATGAGCGAAAATATTGTACTATAATTTATGTCTTACCCTGCATAACCATGATTGGTGGCAGGAGTCACTAGTGGAATTACCCTTTCGTCCTATTACAAAAAGTATTGATTTCACATAATAGGCGATTATGGTATTATTCTGGTGGGAATTAGAGAAGTATTTCAAACGGTTTAGTTAACGCTCTCATAGTGAAACGTCCCAAATGAAATTATCTACACCCCATGGCAGCAGTACCTAAATCAGCTCTTCAGAAAGGACCGTCTTTAGACAGCATGATATGGAACAGTGTCAGCCAATCAGTGCTATTCCGTTTGACTGCTGCGGGATGGTAATATATAGTTTGTCCACCAAGTGTCAGTTGTTGGAAATGTAGGGATATCCATGACTAAATATAAGTGTTACTGACAAACATGTCCTAGTTTGTCATGAATTATATTTTAAATTATGTTGCACTAAATAATTTCAGCCAGTCAGGTTAATGTTTTTCATTGACAGAGACAGTACCGTA
Source organism: Escarpia spicata (assembly GCA_963995525.1). Classification (NCBI taxonomy): domain Eukaryota; kingdom Metazoa; phylum Annelida; class Polychaeta; order Sabellida; family Siboglinidae; genus Escarpia; species Escarpia spicata. The sequence continues at coordinate 19,523,159 of OZ023209.1, read as the reverse complement.
GCCATACAAAAATGGTTTAAAATACAAAAATGTTTGCAATGTCTGCAATTAAATGATAAGTTTCAGCATTTTGTTTTATTGTAAAACAATACTATTGCACAGTAGGATAGAGCAATAGTTTGAACGTAATGATCAATAGTATTATTACATCGGTCTTCAGCTATTCAAAATCTTATGGATTGACACGGCAGTTCTGACAGTAACAATCAGGAACAGAAGTGGCACTGGACGAAGTCATCAAAACTTGTCCAGTCAAAAAAGTTGTGATTTCAGTTTTATTTATTATTGATATAATTCTATTTGCTTTTTACAGCATTGCATATGCTGCATACATCCTCTAATTATTGGTACAAAGTTATGCTTGAAGTCAACATCACATATTCATATATTTGAATGACCGCAACAGGTTCTGCTAACCTTCCAATATTTCCAGTACAGTTTTCCGTCACATTGGACTCACAACATTGACATGAAAGTGCGCCATTCCAAATCTATCATCACAAAATATATTACACGTCTGGTTTTAATTTATTTATTCAACGTCACCACCAAAACAGCTAGTGTCATGTGACATAGAGGGAGCCACCATTGTTCTTGTTGCTTGACCAGCACCCTCACAGGGCGAAGAAATGGAATTGAGGCTGACACAAAGCTGCACTGCAAATATGTTCTCAACGGCCATGTCCGATATGCGACATCGTAGTAAGTTCAATAGGTCAAATATTCTAGGTCACTGGTTTGGTTTTGCGTTTTTTGATGATGTCACGTTTTTTTATTGTCAACAAAACGTGGTTTATATGAGCGATTTGTTTGTTTTTTGTAGTGTTGCACACTATTATACTAAAAAAACATTTTATGCAAAAAAAATTGTATTTTGTATAGTATTGCACTGTATCGTATTAAAGAAACCCTTGCGAGATCGATGTACTATGCTGATTTGCGAGACAATTTTGTTGGAGATTTGAAACAGTTAAATTAAATGTAAGATATATATAAAAAACTATTATAAAGTAATTTGAACAGACCAAAGAGTACTGAAACAGGGCTGTAGAAGACAGTTATAATGTTTATTTGTTATTATTTTCAATTAATTATTGATTTTGAAGCAGTGGTCACATTATTTAGTTGTGTAGTAACATACAACATGGTATCAAACAACAAATCATTGCCAAAGTCACTCATGTAAACCCACCTTTACTGTTCACCAGATTGACCATGTACAAGTATGATGTGTTTTGTTCCATCAAACCAACCTGCCCCCGTTGAATGGTTCTGTCAAACTATATCATATTTGTAAGTAGCATTATGGATGAAATATATTATTCGTGTTCCTTTTCCATGCACAAATCATTGTTGCTGTTTGGTTGTAAATTCTACAGTATTAAAATTGATTGACTATAAATTGCTTTAAATTTTTTTTGAATTTGATCAGATAGAACACTTGGAAAGTTATGGATGATTAAGTAATAACGTAATAAAAGGCACATATTTCAGACCTCTAAACAAACTACAGTATTACTATTAATATTAAATGACAAAGCATAAGAATTTGTTGTGGCAAATCTATGCGCATTATTTACTGAAAGAAGTGCCAAATATTTCTGATCACGTTTGACCAAATTATAAACTAGGGTAGGTTTGGTTTTGAGGTTTCATTTACTTTGTTGGATTTTACTTTATCAGCATCACCCATACTTGTGTTGATGTTGTGTCGTATTCAGAAGTAGACATGACTTGGTTGGTTGGAGTGATGCTCTCGGGATGTCTGAGACGATTGGTGTTGATACAGGTGCCATCTGGTGGTGAAATGGAGCAACTGACACCCACATCATCTTTACCCTGTCCCCTACCTCCCTCTGTTGCTTGTCTTGCGCACTGCCTGCTTGATTCCCGCGATGTCGTCGACCTCTACATACAATCAGCCGTTTGTGGCAGGTGGACATTAAAACAACCTTGTCTGTTCCGTTACCTGGGATCATTCTCTCAAACATAGCGGGTGGTAATTATTAGCAGGAAGTTCACTGAATCAGTTGCATTTCATCCCAGTTTTGATTGGAATAGCCACCGACATCAGAGAACAATTCCAAATATTTGATGTTATCTCCAATTGCTTGTTCAGTACTGCAAATTTATTTATGATTGTAATGTTTAGTTTACAATTTTATTGTTTCGCAGGTGCAACATTTAAATTGCAAACAATGTTTCAGGTTTACTAAATACAATTTGGTTTGCAGTACGCCTTCAATGTATTTATTCATGTACACATATTAAGAACATTATATCAAAAATGAGGAACAAACAAGGTTGGTTTAACTGTTTCCAATCTGTTAATTAGGGGTTATCTATCAGTACAAAAACATGCACATTTTAAAAACACAATACAGCTGTCCCGGTAAAAGTTGTGTTCCGGCATATGTGTATATACATATATATTATACATAAACCTGGAGCTGGTCATTAAAATGATGCAGATGTGTACACCTGTTTAAATGTGACATTTCTTACTGTTAATGTTATCACATTATGATACTATTGCTGTCACACCCATGCGTGGTGCAAATCCACCCATCAGATGGCAGCACTTGTCCCAATGACAACAAGGAAGTCGGTTTTTGTGTAATGTTATTGAAGATGGCGATGACTAGTTCTGCTTTTTGACACCAGGGCCCATGTGCCGCAGCGCCACGGATTTGTGGGCGGGGCCGGGTTTATCTCGCATTCCGCGACCCCATGTCACTTCGCCCCGACACTTGCGTGAGTAGGGGGCGCCATCTAGTGACAATACCTACCCTGTTTGCTTTGTTGTATCATACTGCCAGTCTCCATGCTGTAATCAGGCATAGATGTCTAGGGCATGTCCATCCAACACTTGCCTGGCTGTCGTTTCATATATTTATTTCCATTGTTGCCTTTTGTATCTTTATTCAGTGCAGTATGTTGTGCTGAAGGTCATACACAGGTCAAAGTCGGAGTGAAGTTTGGACCATAAATTGAATAAGTTAAATCCTAAAATGAATTGGAACTAGTTTTATTAAAATGAAGACAGACATTAAATACTTGTGTTTTCTAATTGTTTACGTGGTTAAGTGGTCAAATATATTTATAGCTACATAATAATATGTTATTAACAAATTGGGGGTTGAAAAATTCCTATTTCTTGTACAGTTTTCCAAGTTTGGAATATTTCAAATGTGATGGCAGATGTTGGATGGCATGCTTACTTAGTCATACAATCAGTGCATTGTATTGTCTGCTGTATATTCTTGTGCAGTCGTCTTTGTATTGTTTGCTGTAGCTTGTGTCCTGGCTCTGGTTGACTAGTTCGGTGGACCTCCACGTACACAATAAGAGCAGGCACTTATCCCGTAGATCCCACAATGTTTCAAGGACATTCCAATTCCACATGACACTCGTACAGATTCAACCCAAAAAACGTGTTTTCAAATAATGCTAAATCACAACTTTAGAGTCAGTACGTATATATACTCTAATGCCACACTTGTTAGGAATGTCAGTGAAACCACATGTATTTATTTTTCCTCTACATCAACACACCACTCTCGTCCCGCCTCGCGAGACTCATGCACCCAACTAATACAGGGCCTACAAGATCTTTCAATATAAAGTAGTGACAAATATCTCTGGTGTATAGGAAATATACTAAGCTTTATGATGCTATGAAGCATAGAATTATACATTACGGGGCCCCACATGTATGAGTCGTTAAAGTCCAGCTTATCATCGGGCAGTTATGAACTGTTGGGATCATGACATGGCTAGTTGCGGGAGGTTGTGTTCCAGAGGCTAAATTAAATTATAGCTATTCCATGTACACATGCACATTTAAACAATTAAACTTCCGTAATGTGTCTTCAACACTACACTTTATCAGGATAGGGCGAAGTTAATAGGTCATTTGATATTTATTTATTGTGCTATATCTCCTGAACAAACACTACCGGTCTGTACCGTTTCGTGGCTGAACAGTGCAATACTGATATTTGTGAGAGTCTTATGATATTTCAATCAGATATATGCAAAACGAGTTACTGCTGTGATCTCTCATCTGTTTATATATTTGACAATTCATAATTTGGCAACCAAATAAAATAACATAATTTTACAAAATGTGAAACACCACTCTACTGTATACTTTGACTTGCCAATAAATCAACTAATGAAAATCATCGTACATTTCTGTGTTTGGACAAATAACTTGACCTTTGTATGACCTCTGTTCACCCAAGTGGGCCAAACCAGAGCCAGTGTATGGGTGCATATAGTTTCAATTTGTTGTCCAGTTGTGTCTTATTTAATGCAGTGATTATACGTTGCATACTATCATGTACATTTGCTCTCTAATCAGTTATAATTATACATGCACGTGTATGTTTACCTGCATGCTATGAATTATCTGCATACCTAATGATCATCTCGTGATATTATTGCGTTGTGTTGTGTTGTATAAGTTGATAATTTTCTACAGATCTATTGAACTTTTATGTGAATAAATCTTTGGATTTGTATCATTTAAAAAAATCTTCATAATGGGAAATTAAAGGAGTAGTCAGATTTGTCATATCTTTCTGGATGTGGTTGTGAAATAAAATCATATCCATTAAACTATGTGAATGAGGCAAAATTGTAATAGCACAATATAAATGTATCTTAAAAAATGATGATTTTACAGAACCTTTAGAAATGAATATATTGGTGTCATATTTACTTTTATAAACATCTTTAAAACAAAATTAAATACAATTATTTGTTGTGGTTCATAAGGAGGTTTATATTTGTAATTAAAAGGTTCTGATTTCTTGTGAAATAATTGAGAAATATGCAGTTAAAATAAACAAGGGGTGGACGGGTATTTAGGTGCTACCTTTGTAGTGTTAAGGCTGGTAGTGTGAATGTTGTTATGATAGAAAGATTGCACTGTGTTTGAGATGAGTATCGATATCCTATGGATGTTTCCTTGAGTATACTGCACCTCTAATGTTGTCACAGTATTGCATCATAATATACTTATGTAGGAAAACACCAGTGTTAATATACTGGCTGGTGAAAGACACTGTATGGTGCTGTGCATTATTTAATGCGTTGTTACTTGTTATTAGAGTTCATAAATGTGTAAAAAGCACACCTTTGTTAGTATATATTTACACTGTAGTTAGTAATCACCTGTATTTAGTATGTATTATTTAGCATGTGGTGTAGTTAGTGTAGGCTGGAGTGTTTGTTGAGCTGCCATAAGCACCAGATTGTGCTACATACACACAGACACAGTAGATGGTTTCCCTGAATTTTTGTAAATGCTGTTCGCTATGACATAAGTTTGAAAAATGTTTTGCATTAATGTTAAGTTATAAAAAACTTCCCCAGCTGATCAGCAGTCATTGGACCAGTTGCAGAAGATATGCATAGCATTATGAACAATTGATTTATGTCTGTCTAGCATATGATACAAACCCTAAAACTGGTCAAAACCCATAACCAATGGAACATTTCGGGAAAATAAAGACATTTACTTCCAAAGGATTAATCCATGCAAGTTTGTCATCCAAGATGCAAGCTATCTAGAAGGAAAACGTGAAACAAGTGAAATTTAGCCCTTGGGAAATGTTAATTATTTTCAAAAAAAATGCAAGCAGATGTGAAAGGTTGATCTTGTAATAGATGCTGTACAGTATTTGTACTGTACGAGGCAATTCTTGTATTTGTTGCTTGTGTACGTTTGTGTACAAGGCTCTCTGTATACTCATTGTCCAAGTGTCTGTATGTTAGCATTTGGTGTACACCATTTTTGAAGCAGTATACTTTGTTGCAGTATGTGACATGCACAGTATACCGTTACCATGGTTACTAATTATCATGATTTGTTTCTCCACAGAAATTGTGTTACCACATGCACACACGCGCACACGCGCACACGCGCACACGCGCACACGCACCATTTTGTCGGTTTCAGTGTATTATGCTTGTTTTTGAAAGTCCACGATTTGCCTCAGCATGAGGGAATCCCAAATTTCCTTCAGCTTGTGCATGAGTTACTAACTCGAACCATTTATAACTATGCATTGTTATTATTAAAACTGCTAATTAATAGCCAATAAGTGTATCAGAGTACAGTATGTCAATGATGGTGTCAATAACTTGTTGATACATAAATGTCAATGAAGTGGGTAACTTTAAGTTTGTTGCATTTGTTTTCATCAGCATATTTCATCATTAACTTTGGTAACAAATGATGTGTATGAGTTATCATAAGAATTGTTTTGATATGAATGTACCTTACCGTTTTATGATAACGCAGTTAAAAAACTGTGCAGTGTTGTTATTATTAATGTACAAATGTATAATTGCATATGACAATTAGATAAATAATCAGTTAGGTCTAATGAATATTAGCATAGAAAGTTGTTTATGAATGAGAGGGTATCCAATTGACATGTCACTACTAGATCCTCACTACAACTATGCAGCTGTTCCTTGACTAATGTGGCACATACTTCTGTTTCTTCTACAGCGAGACCCCATAAAAAGCCAGTTCAGAGTAAAGTTCAAAGTATATTCACGCCTGATCGAAGTCGCTCGCGGTCAAAGATAGGAATGTCACAATCACAACGTAAGTTGTCTGCTCATTTCAACTTGAATGTGTTTTACTTGCTGAGTCAATATGTATTCGATTCTGCCTTTTGGATATTGCATGACAAGCCAGTTGAAGCTATACATTTAGGTTATGAAAATTAGTGTTTACTCAGAATTACCTAGTTGTGCTACACGAGTACCACAAGACTGATGGTAACACGGGACTGATGGTAACACGGGACTGAATGCATAAACACACTCCCAGTAACTGCCGTTTCATGCGACGATAATATTTGCTATTGTTTCATTTCAGCCAATCACCAACCACATAACCACAAATTGTAACCACAATACAGTGAAACCTCACTTTACGGTCACCTCGGTAATCCAGCCACCTCACAATTAAGGTCGGCTTAGAACAGTCCAAGATTATTTTTATATACGGTATAGGATATTAGTCCCACTGATAAGGTCACCTCTCTATTCAGGTCTCTTGTCCAGTCCCAAAGGTGACCTTAATAGTGAAGTTCCACTGTATATAATTATAGACTAGTCAGTAATCAAATGTTGGTGAGTGATGGAAACAATTAGGAACTGTTTTGTTGTGTTTTCAGCGAGCAGTACATCAGGTTCGCCTAGGAACTGTGTTGTACTTTCAGTGAGCAGTAGATCAGGTTCGCCTAGGAACTGTGTTGTACTTTCAGTAAGCAGTAGATCAGGTTCACTTAGGAACTGTGTTGTACTTTCAGTGAGCAGTAGATCAGGTTCGCCTAGGAACTGTGTTGTACTTTCAGCGAGCAGTAGATCAGGTTCACTTAGGAACTGTGTTGTACTTTCAGTGAGCAGTAGATCAGGTTCACTTAGGAACTGTGTTGTACTTTCAGCGAGCAGTAGATCAGGTTCACTTAGGAACTGTGTTGTACTTTCAGCGAGCAGTAGATCAGGTTCACTTAGGAACTGTGTTGTACTTTCAGTTAGCAGTAGATCAGGTTCACTTAGGAACTGTGTTGTACTTTCAGCGAGCAGTAGATCAGGTTCACTTAGGAACTGTGTTGTACTTTCAGCGAGCAGTAGATCAGGTTCGTCTAGGAACTGTGTTGTACTTTCAGCGAGCAGTAGATCAGGTTTGCTTAGGAATTGTGTTGTACTTTCAGTGAGCAGTAGATCAGGTTTGCTTAGGAACTGTGTTGTACTTTCAGCGAGCAGTAGATCAGGTTTGCTTAGGAATTGTGCTGTACTTTCAGTGAGCAGTAGATCAGGTTTGCTTAGGAACTGTGTTGTACTTTCAGAGAGCAGTAGATCAGGTTTGCTTAGGAACTGTGTTGTACTTTCAGCGAGCAGTAGATCAGGTTCGCCTAGGAACTGTGTTGTACTTTCAGTGAGCAGTAGATCAGGTTTGCTTAGGAACTGTGTTGTACTTTCAGCGAGCAGTAGATCAGGTTCGCCTAGGAACTGTGTTGTGCTTTCAGCAAGCATTAGATCAGGTTCGCCTAGGAACTGTGTTGTACTTTCAGCGAGCAGTAGATCAGATTTGCTTAGGAACTGTGTTGTACTTTCAGCGAGCAGTAGATCAGGTTCGCCGTCGTCCCGACTGAGTTACCTGACTCACGTGAAGACACACACGGGCACGATGCCCGCGGGCAGGGTCAGGCGCAAGTCGGGCATCCCCTGCAGTCAAGGCTCCAGTCGAGACACAAGTCCTGTACGAATAAACGGTAGGTGCCACCAAGGGGCCGGCACCCGCACTGACTACTTGGTGATAGTTGGTCTGTTTTATGTTACAGTGACAGGTAGTTGAACAAAGTATTGACCACCAGAGGTTGATGTAGGTCATTAAACATGCTTTTATGTGATGCAGGAAAACGGGATGACCTGTTTATGGACACATAGGACAGTTGATTTTTCAGTTGGTGGCCATTTTAACATTTTGTTTGATTATAAGAAAACTGGACCTGAGAAAAGTCAGAAACTTCTCCACATTATCACATTCTGTCAAAAATCACCTCCAGCTCTTTTAAATTGCATGATGCGCATCAGTATTTATAAAAAAATGTAATTACGTTTTTATTTTACTGCAAAAACATTCTAGCACTAAACATGCTGGGTCATTTGCACTCACTTCACATAAAATAGTTTTTTGAAATCTTAAATATCACCCACCATTTTCTACATGTTATGTTTTTGCAACACAACAGGGATGTTAACTGTGCAGGTCTGCCTACCATTATGGATTTTCCATAATCATTATGAAAATTCACCTCAGATTTCTGCCGCCTCCGTATTACAGTAATACAATTATCCGACTATAGGAAATTATACACATTAAAGAATTACTAAATCTATAAATAATGCTGCTAAGATGCCCTGAAAAAACTATCATTTCACTTGTTACAATTTATCAACAAATATTTAGTCCACTACAAGTTCTACAAAGTCAGTATGGTGACATCATCCGTTGCTGTGCCTGTGTACAATGTTACAACTTTGACTGCCACCAGCCTGCTGATGACTGCCTGGGCCTGGTGGTGATTGCCACCATCCTGCTGATGACTGCCTGGGCCTGGTGGTGATTGCCACCAGCCTGCTGATGACTGCCTGGGCCTGGTGGTGATTGCCACCAGCCTGCTGATGACTGCCTGGGCCTGGTGGTGATTGCCACCAGCCTGCTGATGACTGCCTGGGCCTGGTGGTGATTGTCACCAGCCTGCTGATGACTGCCTGGGCCTGGTGGTGATTGCCACCAGCCTGCTGATGACTGCCTGGGCCTGGTGGTGATTGCCACCAGCCTGCTGAAGACTGCCTGGGCCTGGTGGTGATTGCCACCAGCCTGCTGATGACTGCCTGGGCCTGGTGGTGATTGCCACCAGCCTGCTGAAGACTGCCTGGGCCTGGTGGTGATTGCCACCAGCCTGCTGATGACTGCCTGGGCCTGGTGGTGATTGCCACCATCCTGCTGATGACTGCCTGGGCCTGGTGGTGATTGCCACCATCCTGCTGATGACTGCCTGGGCCTGGTGGTGATTGCCACCATCCTGCTGATGACTGCCTGGGCCTGGTGGTGATTGCCTGGCATGTGGTGGCACTGGACATATTATGTCTGCATTTGTCAGTCAGCAGCAATTACAGCGACCAAAAAATATATGTGTCATTAATGCACGTCTAAACATTAATGAAATTTATAGGAGTAGAATTATTTAATTGAAATAAATAAATTAAGATGACATTAGGTAGAACCATTAAATTACATTAAATAGTTACAGTTTTCTGAAAGTTATGAATATAATTATAAAATGTTTTAGAAGAATATAAAATGAGTATTATAATTGTTGTAATTGAAATATAAAACTATCATATTTTCATTCAAAGTTTTTTATTTGAATACAACAATTTAACTTTGTCATTGACTGTTAGTAATAATTATAATGTTTCGTGCTGTGTGTTGTAAATTTAGAAGCTCGGATGATTATTGGCTATATGCTAATGAGCAAACGGGTCATTATATATTGGGATTCCCAAAAGTCATTTATCCGTCTTCAAATTGGGGCGGGTATTTGCGCTTGGATGTTGTGAAACTAGCATCCCTTTGAAGTGCTAACCACTGACCTTAACTGCTGACAGGAGTTACAGTGCAGCAACACAATAATTATGTTCAAACAAAGTATATCTACTTTTGATGATTAAATTAGTAACTTCCTGGATTCCCAGGCACCGTGAACAGGCTGGGCTTGTCACTGTATCTACTTCAGAGAAAGGTTTGATTGGTAACCTTGTGGAGCAGGGGGGGGGGGTCATTACGGAAATTGTTTTTGTCAGGTAGGCAGCCTTGACTGCTCTGACCCCTAAACTTTCTGCACTATAAAATTGAACTGTATATTGTGTTGATGCTATTGCAGGTAGAGAGAGAAGACTGAGTGCCAGCTCGACATCACGGCAAGCGCCGTTATCTAGACTAATTGGACAGACGAAAGGTGAGAGTTAACACTTGCTTCCATAGGGATGTCACTAACATAAAAAATATTCGAATGGTGCATTTCTGATGCTGAGAAATTTGAATTTTTCTAGCATTTCCACCACCCGTTATATAGATCTGTGTATATGCCACATTGCTAAAGATGTCCCTTTTTGGAGAGTTACGCCTTTCAGAATAATATCTGTGTTTCCTGTTACTATCTGTCAAATGGTACAGTAGGTACTACTATCTAGGTAGGACAATTTTGTTCTCGAGCAATCGAGACGGTGTTTGAATGAACAGGTCTGTTACAAGGTGAAGTGTAAAGTGCTTTGAGCAGTCCTGAAGACCAGATGCTGCGCTATATAAGAAGTTACCTTTCCTGTTTTGTAGTTGCGATGGCACAGAGAGTGCTGACACCTGGTGGTGACATGGAGGCAGCCGTTGCTCATGCTCTGGTCAGTTCGCCATTGATGATGTCGGTCAATAATACCACAGTGGCACAATTCACGTTTTAAAGATATATCTTGTTACAGTAATGATGTCATATCAGATGTGATGTTTTATCTTAAAGGGACACAGTCTGTTAGTCTACCCAGAATTAGCTTGCGTAGTAATTTATAAAAGGAAGGCTGCTGTGTTGTACGTGGGAAAGTTGAACATCGAAAGTATTGCAGTTAACTCAGCCCGACTTGGCCGTATTGTCAATAAACCTTGTTTTGAAACTGGTTTGTTTACATGGTCGTACCTTCAAATTGCGACCATTGTTACGTGCTTACTAAACACAATTTGGTGGGCAGTTTACCTTCAACATAGTTAGTATAGTTTTAAGAACATTGTATTAATTAATACATGAAAAACTAGGAACAGTCTGCGTCCTATTAAAATGGCATGTGAAGAAAGTTGACATGGTGTCGAGGAAAGTCCTATATAGTGTATGGGGCATGTTGATTCACTGAAAATTTGTATTTAAGAGATGTACGATCTCACTCACTATGCATCTTTAAGGGTGCTTCATGTAAGCGACAGTGCGTGTTGTCTGTAGGTGTCATCGAGACGGAGGTGTGAGAGTGCAGAGTCTGATGATGCGGGGAGTGAGACTTCAAGCATCTGCTCAGAACGTTCCTTCAGTTCCTACAGTCGCACATCAGAGGTGGGTGCCGTAGTACACATAGCTTAATTTCGAGACCCAACCACTCGTCTTTTGGGAAGCGTGGAATAGCCATGTGTAATATAGAGATAGGTTATCTTTGTCATTTTTCATTACATTGAAACCTGGTCCAGTTGAAAGTAGTTTAATTGTTTTGCCCATACTAAATAACACACAAACCAGCACATGGTGGTAGATACTACAACTGTTTGACTCTTCATGAATGGATTTTGAAACGCGATGAGCAGTAAAATGAATGGCAGATGAGGCTTTAAGGCCAGACACCCCAGGTGAAAATAATCCTATCTACCTGCTGTGTCAGTCTTTAAAGACGACTCCTGTTAATTGAAGTTGTTTTGTTTCTGGTGACAGGCTGTTGTAGCAAAACTGTCAACTTGAAGTGTGTTCCATTGTAGTCTATTGTAGCCGGGTGTTTGCCTGGTGGACAGATGTTAGTAGGTGACAGAACTCTCTGGCCCTTTGTGTCCTTGGTAAGCTCTTTCTACCATGCGTGTGCAAGAACAGCTGTTGTTGGCAGTCGAATAGTTTTCCATCCTGAGGCACGCGTTGGAAAATACGCCGTGCTTCAGTCATGAAAAAAGCAGTGCATAAAACCGTTAATGCTACATTTGTTTATGATCGTTTCCTGAACTTTTCTGTCTCAATCATGACTATGTGGGTGTGTGTGTGTTACACCAAAGCAAGTGTTGATGACATCTTGTAGGGGGAAAACATGGAACATTCTACCGGTGGGCAAATATTGGGTTTTAGTGATTTGGTGGCGCATAGACATGGCTCGACATACAGATATTTTTTATTTGATCCTTAAAAATACAGCAACACAACATGCTTACTTCTCTTAGATGAAGAAGAAGAAAACAATGTTCTTACTCCTAAAAGTCATGTTATTACAAATTTATTTATTTTATGAAAACACTGAGCAGAAAATGAAGGTAAGATGTTTTTTTCTAACAGTAAATTGTAAGGGTTTTATTTCACTAATATTAAAAACAAAAACATTTTCTCAGAAATATGACACATTCCAAATGCGCTTGTTGACTGAATTAACACTGTGTTTGTTTACATCATCATCCCTGTCTGTGTCGATCGCCTGTGTGTGTATCTACACCGTGGCATGGCGTAGAACTGTGGCATCTTGAAGCTCGGTCTACCTCAGTAGTTCTATCTTGACTACTGTCTCACTGTAGCTCGTGTTTCCTTGTTCGCATGCGTGCCAGGCGTCTGACTTTGGCGATCGCAGGCTCTCCATGCGCATCCACAAGGTACAGTTGTCAATCTGCCGTGTGGCGTGGGTTGTCTGCTTGGCTCGCTCTGTTGTATTGACTGCGTCAACTCTAGAAATGGCATGGTTGATTTCCGTGTTGGTTGGTTTACCGTATTTCAGGATGTTTGTATAAGTGTTGTTGTCAAGGTTTGTAGGTGCTGCATGCAGATATGGTTTTTGGTGTTGACATATTTTTTATTTCCGATATGTCTGTCTGTTTGTCAATCATATTGGTTAGTCCCCCTCCCCTCCTTCCTTCCCTCTCTCTGTTCTTCCTTCCACTCTCCTCTTTCTTTCCCTCACTCCCTCCTTCTCTTCTTCCCTCCTCTCCCTCCTTCCTTCTCTCATTCCATCCCTCTGTTCTTCCTTCCTCCCTCCTCCCTTCCCTCTCTTTTCTTCCTTCCTTCCCCCACTCCCTCCCTCTCTTCTTCCCTCCATTCTCCCTCCTTCCTTCCCTCACTCCCTCCTTCTTTTCTTCCCTCCTCTCTCCCTCCTTCCTTCCCTCCTCTCTCCCTCCTTCCTTCCCTCTCTCCATCCATCTATTCTTTATTCCTCTCCCTCCTTCACTTTCTCTCTCCATTCATCTGTTCTTCCCTCCTTTCTCCCTCCTTCACCCCCTCTCCATCCCACTGTTCTTCCCTCCTCTCCCTCCTTCACTTTCTCTCTCCATCCATCTGTTCTTCCCTCCTCTCTCCCTCCTTCACTCCCTCTCTCCATCCATCTGTTCTTCCCTCCTCTCCCTCCTTCACTTTCTCTCTCCATCCATCTGTTCTTCCCTCCTCTCTCCCTCCTTCACCCCCTCTCTCCATCCCTCTGTTCTTCCCTCCTCTCCCTCCTTCACTTTCTCTCTCCATCCATCTGTTCTTCCCTCCTCTCTACCTCCTTCACTCCCTCTCTCCATCCCTCTGTTCTTCCCTCCTCTCCCTCCTTCACTTTCTCCATCCATCTGTTCTTCCCTCCTCTCCCTTCCTCACTCCCTCTGTTCTTCCCTCCTCTCTCCCTCCTTTCTTCCCTCTCTCCCTCCCTCTGTTTCCCTCCTCTCTCCCTCCCTCACTCCCTTTCTCCCTTCCTCTGTTCTTCCCTCCTCTCCTTCCTTCATTCACTCCATCCATCTGTTCTTCCCTCCTCTCTCCCTCCCTCTGTTCTTCCCTCCTTTCTCCCTCCCTCTGTTCTTCCCTCCTCTCTCCCGCCTTCCTTTCCTCTCTCCCTCCCTCTGTTCTTCCCTCTCTCTCCCCCTCTGTTCTTCCCTCCTCTCTCCCTCCCTCACTCCCTCTCTCCCTCCCTCTGTTCTTCCCTTCTCTCTCCCTCCTTCCTTCCCTCTCTCCCTCCGTCTGTTCTTCCCTCCTCTCTCCCTCCCTCATTCCCTTCCTTCTTACTTCCCTCCTCCTCCTCTCTCCCTCCTTCCTTCCCTCTCTCCCTATATGTGTTCTTCCCTCCTCTCTGTATGGTCTTGCTGAGTGTTTGTTGAAATGTGTTTGTAGCCGGACTCTGTTGTGTGTTCTCTGAGTGCCCTTTCTTTGGTTTTCGTGTTTTTACAGTATTTTTCACCATTACATTTTTGTTTCATTTTTTATGCCCGTGTTATTGATTTATTTTTGTTGTCGTTTTCTTTGTTCTTTCTGTCTTACCAGTTCAAGAATCACCACATTTAGTGCTCTGTACTGGCTGTACCAGTACAGCATGCAGGGTGTACCGTATATATTACATGGTTTTATACACATTTGTTTGGGTGTACACCGTCTCCACACTGTAGACTGGGATCAGACCATTGATTGGCTTACCTGATTTGTTCTTCCAGACCAGCTCTCTCTGTACAGAAGTGAAGAATACACTGCATTTTATTCGTGCAAGGAAGTGTAGAATACCTTCATTATTATCTTGTCTTTTTGTTCAGATTTGGTTACTTTACATGGTTTTGGAAGCTCCAAGTATTCTGAATTGAATTTGTAATATACTGTATAGAATACTGTCTCAACTGAGTAAAATAAAAACTGCATAAAAGTACTGTTGTAATGGTATACTGTAAAGTATAGGATATTAGTCTTACTAATACGATCACCTCACTATTCAGATCACTTTTGTCCAGTCCCAAAGGTGAGCTTAATAGGGAGGTTCTCCTGTACTTGTTCTTTCGAAAATACAAGTACTGAAAAAGTGTACTTAAGTCCAATTACAAGTACTTGATCCCAACTGCGACTGCTATACTGTAATACCTACATGTCTCTTTGTTACAGGATGTAGCCGAGATGCTGGGCAACTTGGGCAGTGCATCATGGGCCGACAGGAAGGATGGTCTCATCGAACTACAAAACTTACTACACAGTCAACGATGTCTCAAGTGAGTGTTGGTTCAAGGCAAGGAACTTTATCTCGGGAGTCTGCTCACTGTTTCATTTAGGGGTTATTCATTTTACACAGTGTGTGCATTTCCCTGAGGTGTTGAGGTCCACTCGTTCTATAGTAATTCACTTCCTTGAACCATTGGCCTCTGATCAACTGGTGATGTATTCTAGAAAACAGTCTGCCCCAGGAGGTAGCGACGGCCGTGTCCCAGGACTGCTTCAAGTCCAGGCTTGCTGCCTACCTATAAATACCACACCCCTACCCCTCCCCTCCCCTCCCCTCTCATCCCCTCCCCTCCCTTCCCCTGCCCCCCTTTCTTTTGCCTATCACCCTACCTGCCCTACCCCTACTATACCACACCCTCTACCTCCTTTCCCACATTCAAGAGATCTTAAAACCGTGCTGGCCATCTTCGCAACCTCCATATGACATAACCATCAGTACTGATGTTGGCCGTAACAAGGAAGGAGAAGAACACAGCGATATTGTTTCAAGTTATTTACTTGCTAGTTTCTGAGGTGCAAGACTGTCATTATATCAGAGTTTCTGTTGTTATTGTTACACTGTGTAATGTTTATGTGTTCTTGCAGCCGTGTGGAATTAAAGAAGGTAACAGACATTTTTACAAGGATGTTCCATGATCCACACGGAAAGGTGAGTTTTGACGTTGAATGGCAACGTTTATTGTGACATTGGTAAACAACTAATAACAAGGTAGTTATGTGGTCGGGGAAACTAGGGTTTCATCAGAGAACTTCTTTCAGATTAATGGTACGGGGCAGGTGTGTTGCCATTGTTTTGCCACTAAGTGGATGAGCGTTTTTCAATACTAAGGGGTTAACTCTTAAACGACTGGTAAAGTGGAGCGCAGTGGCACAGTGGCTAGAGCATCAGACTCTCGGTTGAGAGAACCCGGGTTTTAATTCAGTGCTGTTGTGTCAAACCTTGGTCAAGTTCATTCACTCTACCTTTCTCCAGTTCACTCAGCTGTATGAATCATTACCTGGCTATAGACAGTGGTGGATGTTTGTGTACGAGTAGATGTTGCACATTAATTGCAGCATTGCTGAATGCTTCCCTGAGAAGTCGAGATGGTGTTTGCTAGAACAGGTCTGCCAGAAAGTAGTGAAAAGCACTTTTGAGCAGTCCTAAGAAATGGATACTGCACTATATAAGAACTTACCTTTAACGTTGAATGTGACCTTGACCTTGGGTATCTTGCAGGTGTTCAGCCTCTTCCTCGACACCCTCATTGACCTGGTGGTGACCCATCACACGGACATGTGCGACTGGCTTCACGTGTGTCTCACGCGACTCCTCACAAAGATGGGAGCCGACATATTCGGTTCTGTACACACGAAGGTCCTGCGAGCCCTCGACGTCGTCCGGTGAGTCACCTCTAAAGGTCAGCAGGTCAGGTCATGACCCAATGTTTGGTTTCACAGACCTGTCACATATTTTTGTTGAAATTCCTATGTTTGACTCGAAATTTTCTATGAAGCCATATAAGATTACATTTTTAGTCCTTTGGCTATATCTCCGTCCGCCGTCCGCCATTAGCTGCCGTATCTCATAAACCGTTCAGCAACTTTTTCTCAAATTTTGCATAGACATATCTTAGGGCACTAGACTATGCACGAGAAATCTGTATTTGATCAAATCATTTTAAGGGCTCCCTAGGGCCTCCAAGGACCCCAAAACTGATAAAAATGTAACATTTTGCCTATTTTTTCAAAAACTGTTCAGCAACTTTTTTTCTAATTTTGCATAGATGTATCTTAGGGTGCTGCCACTATGTACAAGAAATCTGTATTTGATTGAATTATTCTAAGGGGCCCCCAAAATGCAAAAGTTTTACATTATCTAGTGATGTGGTTTTGAGAAGGGCCCTTGAGACCACCCCCAACAGTAGATTTTGTTTAATGTGCCACAAAGTCAACATCGCGACTAAACTCTGCAGCCTAGTGCTATTGTTCCATTGAGACCTTGACTAATCTTTAATTGGTCACAGGGCCCAGGCAGAGTAGACATACTTGACCCCTGTTAGACTGAATAGTTGCCTAAAACTTTTTATCTTCAAAACTATTGATTTTCTATAATTGCAAGTTGTGTTTATTTTGATGTTCATTTAATTATTATAAAATGGTGTGACTGTGGTGTCTATTGGTTAAAGATGTATTGTCTGTAGAAACCTGCAGGTGACAAACATAGAAAATTAATATTCTATCACCTGTAGGTTAAAAATTAATATTCTGGACAACTATAGAGTGAAATATCCTACATTTTATTGATATCAAATGCATTCTACTGTTCTGTTTACACTTGCCATGCCTTGTGTAGATATGGTACTGTGTAGATCAATTGTATCAATATAGACTAATAATTACAGATTCACAGTATAGTTGACACCTGAAACAACCAAATGTCAACCATTAGAAGAGTTGACATAGTTCCGCTATACACAAGCAAGAAATCTGTATTTGATTGAATCATTCTAGTGTCATCAGCATATAGTAGAACATACATTTTCTACATCGTCATCACTAAGGTTGTTGTAAATTTAACCAGCTGCAATGTAAATTCTGTTATAATTGTGACTAACAGTGTTCAAAATTATTCAGGTAAATAGCAAATAACAAAGGACACAAGTTTTCTCCTTGCCATACCTCTACATCACATGAGAAGAAGGCTGACACAGCCTGGCCCTGATTTATACATGATTTAGCATTTTTTTATATGTTATATACAACTTTCAACACAATACCATTAATACCACATGAAATTATCTTAGACCACAGGGAGGACCGGTCTACTAAATCAAATGCTTTCTTTTAATCAATGAAGGTACAATAAAGCCTTTTGTGTCCAGACAAATACAATTCAACCAATACCCCTATTTGAACACTGCCTGTTCTTCACCTATTACAATCGCTTTGTTTAGGTATGTGGTCAGTCTGGTGTTCTGAACAATCACTAAGGATTAATGGACACTTGTGCAGAATGTCACCCACTTGGCAGGTTTAATTGATCTATTCAGCAATGATGACACTCTTTAGGTCTCACTCTGGACACTGTCACTCACAGTGTTGTGTATTGTCTTAGTTGGTGCATTGAGCTAATCTACTTGACCATGAATCAGTGGTGGCTCTGGTTGTGTATTACACCCAGCTGTGGAGCTAAGATTCTCTGCCTGCTATTGTTTGATGGAAACTGTGACTAATGTGTAATTGGTCAATGGCAGTAGCTTGTGTCAACAGACAGCATTAAGCCACTAGACCCCTGTTAAACTGGACAGTTGCCTGTAGGTTTTAAACTGTGTCAAACAGTGAGTCTACCTTTTGCTCTCAAATAATCTGTCCTCTTAGTTTTACACATGAAGACATAATCTGGCATAGCTTGATCAGTTTCCGTAGCAGCACATTTGTACTTCCAGTGTATCATTGCAATATAACATACATATTACATACTGTGAGCCACATTTGAATGTCATGCATGTAATATTTCCAATCAATCCATTTGCATATATAATGTAGAACTTCAACAGCCATTTTCTTCATTTTCACTTTTTGATCCCTACCATGTTCAATGCACCATAACTTTGCCAATGTTTGTAGCAGTCATAATTTTTGAAACCGTGTAAAGCACCCTACCAAACTTTTACAAGGATGTAAGAAAACAATTTTACAATTTTTCCGACTTATCACTCATTTGGTCAGCCGGGGTCACATATAGACGTATTAGTCCAAAGGACTTCAGGGCCACTTGGCCCATTTTTCATTAATTAACTACAGTGTTCGTATACTGAACCAGTTTCACCATCTGTTAGGCTGTCAAACAAAATCCACTTGGTTTTGTTACAAATCTGAGTAGAGTGTAAACTATGCTTCGTATGTATCATTCAGTTTGATACTGTCATGATGAACACAAGAAGTGGTTCATTCAGTTTGATACTGTCATGATGAACACAAGAAGTGGTTCATTCAGTTTGATACTGTCATGATGAACACAACAAGTGGTTCATTCAGTTTGATACTGTCATGATGAACACAACAAGTGGTTCATTCAGTTTGATACTGTCATGATGAACACAACAAGTGGTTCATTCAGTTTGATACTGTCATGATGAACACAACAAGTGGTTCATTCAGTTTGATACTGTCATGATGAACACAAGAAGTGGTTCATTCAGTTTGATACTGTCATGATGAACACAACAAGTGGTTCATTCAGTTTGATACTGTCATGATGAACACAACAAGTGGTTCATTCAGTTTGATACTGTCATGATGAACACAACAAGTGGTTCATTCAGTTTGATACTGTCATGATGAACACAACAAGTGGTTCATCATGATTTTTCTATTTGGAGGAAATCCATATTAAAGCGGGATTTGGTTGTATTCCTTGCAAAGTCCAAAACATCTGTATCAAACAGCTTAGCCTCGAAGTTCACGATAGGTTTGGCAATCGGACATCCAAAATCTGACACAAGCGAGTTGGGATCGTACAGCTAACTTTGTGTGGTTGTCAGCAGTGCACAGTACACAAAAGGGTCCTTGGGGTATTTATAATTAAGTGTAAGACTTTTGAGAAGTAAATATTCATACACTAAGACATTCAGGGTTCACAATTTTTCGCTCAGCTTCCTGGACTTGCCCTTGATTTTCTATGATTGATGTTGCCATTACTGACACGTATGTGTAACACATGCACTCGGGAACTTTTGTCTAGGGCATCATCCCTGATGACTAGTTGTCCTAGCCCAGTGAGTCATGCTAACAAGTTCTCAGGTGTTCGCTGTGTGTTGTAGAGAGTATTTCCCATATGACTGGCAATTCAACATCCTCATCAAGTTCTCCGTAGACCAGACGCAGTCTCCTAGCCTCAAAGTAAGTGCCACTTAACAACTTTGTGTTTTTGTATATCGGATGTATGCCGTAGTTTTAAAGGTACACGTTCTGATCATTTTTATCACAGAACTATCTTAAATATAGTTTAACCTGTTTCTGTTGTAAGGTCTTGAGTGCACAAATATGTTTTTAAAAACCACATTTAAAAATACACTCAGAATGTTGTCTTGAATTTTAATGTTTCGAAGAATTAGTATGTTTACATGTGATGCAGAGATAGTTAATTTTTACGGGTGTTACTTATGTGCCTGTCAAGTAACCTCACGATCATTTGACATTGATAAATGTTGTCAAAAGTACTGGAAACTGTTGACAGGTGTTCGCAAATGTATTAAATGGTAAGGTTGATATCCATAAACAAATAATGAGAAAATTATATATTTTTAAACATTGGTACATTAAAAACATTTGTGCAGTTAAGACATTAGAACAGACATTGTTCATACTATGTAACATGATTTTGTGATTAAAATGGGCAGACTTTGTACCTTTATAAGGAAGCCAAATATTTATGTTTCTAATTTATTTTCTTGTAGAGAAATTATGTTACTATAGTTGTTGGTTTGTGTAACAGTTACTGTAATTTTATTTCAGTTTTTGAACAGTAAATGTGCAGTCAAATGATTGCTTGGTAGCAGGTTTATCAAACATTGCTTTCACGCTCTGATGTAGGGGTATTTTCCAGTGACTTACATTAATGTTTGTACTTCAGCAGTCCTGCTTATATGGGTTTTGAAATCGCCTGATAACTGTTTGGTTTTGTTTCTCCCCCGCCCATTATCAACCCCTGCTTCTCCGTGCCCCGCTACAGGAAAAGGTATGGTTTGTGGCTACCCCTTCCCGCCCTGCATTGCTCTCACCTGCTACTAACGACCTACCTGATACCCCACCCTTCTGATATTACCCTCCACCTTCTAGGTCGTTTACTCTCACTATGCATACAACTCATGCCGTTTCACTCGATATTCTGTCAGCCAGATCACCGATGTAACTGTGATGTTTCAAACTCCCACTAGGTGGAGCCTCCAAGATGGGTACACCAGGGGCCACTTTATGTCCCGCCACCTAGTGGCAGATTTGAGACATCACTGTCTGTGATTGAGCAGCGAGAACCTCTAGTGAAGGAGCCAGAGAAATATGCTTAGTGGATGAGAAAACTAGTTTGAAATGCGATAACTTTAATCACCCCCCAAATGTTTAATACCTATTTTGTTATTGGTGTTGAATGCATTTGAATCCCATTCCCAAATGTTACCCTGTTTGTGAAGGTGAAAGAATTCAGGAAGACTAAAATGTTTATTTTGAAACCGCTATACAAATTCTGACCTGTAGATGATATATGTTTTTGAAATTACTGAAACTGTATTTTGAAATCGATCCACATCCGCTACATAATCAAGTGCTACACTCAGACCTAGTGGCCTTGGCTTATAAAGCTTCGCTACAGTCTAACCAATACGTTTATAGCTTTGTCTAGTCTAATACTTCACCAAAGTTGCAGGTTCGTATATATTTGCATTTCTTCCAGCCATCATTACGCAAGTTGCTTCGCTAGTCGACCAGTAAATTGTGAGACACTTCTATAAGAAAATATTTAAAATTTACCCACCCAGCTCAGTTGATGCTAACCATCTCATTGTCTTCCTGTTGATTGTTGATTTAGTGTTTTTGCCAAAGGTTTCTGTCACCCGATTTCTTCATGTAGATTTTGCAGTTTCCTCTAGGTTAGTGTATAATCTTGTCTGAACTTTGTGCTCATGTCATTTCTACTTCCCACTTTGTTCTATCGATGTAAGTGGTCGTCTGTGGTCATGTGGTGTGCAGACATATGATGATGTGGTCATGTCCTTATAAATGTCAGGCGTGATCATGTGACATAGCACCCTCTAATGTGGACGGTTAAAGTAATGAATGTAGTATCTGGTTAGCTCACTAGGTGGCCATACACGTTAACCTGTTTTTTGTTGTATCACTTGGATTACAGACATGACGTTGTCATATTCGGAGTATTTCTTTACATAGTTAGCAATGCAAACTTTGAAATATAAAATTAAAAATTATTTGATGGAAACATGCTGGTTTACCCATTAACATACTTCAGATGAAAGATTGTGGTGGTGCACGAAACTAACGTTGCAATAAGAACTTTGTGAGTAGTTTGTTGTAAATCACTCACGGAGAACATCATATGCTAAGGGTTAACTTCAGTTTTGTTTTTACATCCAGGCATAGATAGATACAGTCACTCAAACTAACATGGCAATGCACTTACTAAACAGGCACAGATGTATTTTTAGCTAATATTGCACAGACTAATAGATTTGTATGCACTTTGGGTCATGTCATTACGACATCATAGGTGTACAGTGTTTTTATGTAAGACAATTTTGAAAATGTACAAAGTAGTTATAGATTTTAAGTTTTGTTTTCAATCAAAATCAAGCCATTGTGTGGATTTCAATATGAAATTTAATTTTGTTACAGTTACGTTCTTGGAATGATCAATAGTTGGGAAAATGTCTAAGGATAGCGTTAGTATGATTAACAAAGTACAAATTTAATTATTAGTAATACACGTAGCACCATAATATTATTGTTAATCACGAGTCTTAAGTATATGTTGAAAGTGAGTTAGGGAGATATTTTGCTATCCACTTACTTTAGTATTCATTTCTTGCAATACCTGTTGCAATAAGACTAAAACATTGCACTGTCAAACACAGATAACCAAAGATTTTTTTATTTTTCAGAAAGTTTGTTGTTTATGCAAATGGCATAAACAGTATCAGTATTTGATTCAATGTGAACTAAGGTAAATCAAATGAAGGAACATTAGCAACAATTATTTTTGGGCATGTCCAATTCTTGTAATGTTAGACAATCGCATTTGTTTTTGAGCATGTTGGAGTTAAAGGAAATAAAAATAAGGCATTAGGTAAAATCCTTTTTCCATGTGTACACAAAGTTTAACCTTGTATGTAACATTTGACAACACTAAAAAATACAGAAAAATACATTTGTAGCATAAATTCGATTTTAAATTTATTTTTTGGGGTCGAAACGAGCGACAGAATGAGTTATTGTGCAATATTCCGATGAAATACAAACACTAGTCATCATAGAGGAACAAGCAGTTATCTTACTGTTCCACATGAATCCAATTTTATTCAAAACAATGAATTCGAATGGGCCTACAAGTCGACTATCTTTCGCCGAGCTTGCATGGGCTCGTTTTCAGAATAATTATATCGAATGCAACCACCGAGAGTCTAATCTACACCAATAAACATACATAGCAAACATATATCGTATCCAGCTACAGAAAGTAACGTATATAATTTCATAATATCACTAGAATATCGATGTATGAAGGAGGAGTTGTACAATTTATCATAACAACTTAAATCAGTCAGCGAATTTCCATTGGTCCCGTTAGCTCGGTTGGTAAAGGCGTTGGTTCCTTAGCATTTATTTTGCAATCGGGCGACGCCGGTTCAAACCCTACACCAAACCATTGATTTTTTAACACTTTTTTTGGTTTATGTTTTCACGAAGTAATATAAACCAAATTATTTTATACTATGATGCACTGTTTATAAATATTTTGGTAGTAATTATTTATTCGCCACAAAAATGAAAATATGGGAATTATATAACGATGTTTCTAAATTTTATTCATCCAAACAAATATAATGTAATGTATATATAATTTATTAATTGTATATATATTGTACGGTAATATATTGTAATTAGATATATGAAAACAAATGGTGATTTGTCTGGATAAATAAAATTTAGAAACATCGCGTTATATATAATTATCATATTTTCATTTTTGTGGCGAATAAATAATTACTACAAAAATATTTACATACAATGCATCATAGTATAAAATGACTTGGTTTATATTACTTCGTGAAAACATAAACCAAAAAAGTTAAAAAAAAATCAATGGTTTGGTGTAGGGTTTGAACCGGCGTCACCCGATTGCAAAATAAATGCTAAGGAACCAACGCCTTTACCAACTTAGGTAACGGGACCAATGGAAATGCACTGACTGATTTAAGTTGTTATGATAAATTGTACAACTTCTTCATACATCGATATTCTAGTGATATTATGAGATTATACACGTTACTTTCTGTAGCTGGATACAATATATGTTTGCTATGTATGTACATTGGTGTACATTATCTCCTGTTCGTTGCATTCGATATAATTATTCTGAAAACGAGCCCAAGCTCAGCGATACCTAGTCGACGTGGAGGCCTATTCGCATTCATTGTTTTGAATAAAATTGAATTCATGTGGAATCGTAAGATAACTGCTTGTTCCTCTATGATGTCTAGTGTTTGTATTACATCGGAATATTGCACAATAACTGACGCTGACGCTCGTTTCGACCCAAAAGCTATACTTGTAAACATGCTCTGAATGCATGGAAAGGGTCGGCCTGATGCAAGTGTGGGTCATAAGTGACGTCACATCTCGGCATCCCGAAAAGCGCGCCAAAAATATGCGTATTCGAAAATGTCTGGATGTTCAGCATTAAATGTGGAATTTCTAATTCATTGATTTTTTTGATTTTTTTGGCTTGGTGGACATGGAAATAGATAGCAGGATGTAATATAACATAAATTCAAGCCATAGATATTTTTATTCCCTTTAACTGTCGCTTGCCAAATTGACAACCTTTAAAGTTGGGCATGCATCTAACCCATTTTCTCTCGCCAGCGTATGTTATATAAAGACATCTGTTAGCGTCCTTATGCGATGCATGGCATCTGGGTCCACTGCATGCCATGCTTGTAGTGTCATAAGGATCCAGTAGGTTTTCGCTACGTTTCAGGCAAAGGTGGCACTACTGAACTACATCCATAGTTTGACCCTACTCATGGATCCCCAGCACTTCGTCAACACGAGCGACATGCGATTGTCCGTGTCTAGGTTCATCACCTGGACGACAGAGCCAAAGAGTGCCGAAGTCAGGAAGGTTAGTGCTCATACTGTGGAGCGCAGTGGCACAGTGGCTAGAGCATTGGACTCTCGAACGAGAGAACCCGGGTTCGAATCCTGTGTTGTGGCGTCAAACCTTGGGCAAGTTCGTTCACTCTACGTTGTTCCAGTTCACTCAGCTGTATGAATGAGTACCTGGCTATAGACAGTGGTGGAAATGTGTGTACCAATAGTCTTTGTGCATTCATTGTGGCTGAATGGTTACCAGGTAAGTCGAGATGGTGTTCAATTGAACAGATCTGCCAGGGAGTAAAGTGTAAAGCACTTTGAGCAGTCTCAGTACTGGATACTGCAGTATATATAATAACTTTTAACTTTATTTATACACTAAAATCCAAAGTAGAACTCTGTTCAGTAGTGTTGACAATAGTCGTTAGAAATTATAAGAAATAAATATAATAATACAAGTAAAACATATAAATACAAAACTGAACTAGAGAAATTAAATCAAAGATAATATTGATGTAAATTATATTATATATCATACGTAGTAAAAATAAGTATATATATATAAATACATAACTATATAAAACAACTATATAGTAAATTGCGAGATAAATATATTATAAATATATAGATATGAGTTAATTAATAAGTAACTACAGTAATACATTATTAGTTTATATAAAATACTACAGTATATAAAAAACATACCTACCTCAACTTAGTTGTCATGCTTCATCTCGGCTGGTGTTTAATGGGTTGACTTGCAAGTGTGCAAAGTCCACGAAAACGTGTATTACTTGTAGTGTTTCAAGCCACCACCCACTACTACCACCAACATGTGATGTGAGGCACTTGTGATTTTGAGTGATCCAAAAATGCTCCCAAAACCACAGGCAATATCCACCACATTTAAACAACTGACGCGACGTGGTTGCCAAGACGTCACCCGCCGTGCCGCCTGGTTCTCATATCCACAGAAGTGTCAACGTGCATTAATACCTGTTTTGCTTGATAGATGGCACCACTGTTTTACTGTGTTTTCCCACGATGCAAGGTGACGACCAACCTGTTGGCCACCTATACGTAATGCTACAGAGTTTGTAAACTTCTGCGACCACCCTTAAGAGATTATGATGTATGTTTGTGGCCATTCACCTCCAATCCAGTGTTTTCCACTTTGTATTGCATACAGACAGCAACTGGATTTATTATTTTCTTTTGAGAAAATACATGATTTGGCAACATATATTGGAATCACTGTGTTGCAATAAAAACAACCAATAAATCTTCAACTTGGAAGGGGGAATATTACTATCAGATTTATGTTTTATACAATTTCTAATAGTGAGTATACCACAACACTAAAGACAGAACCATGAAGTATAATCGTATTAATTTACATGATCATCAAGATAAAAATAGAAGAGAATTGGGACATTTTACTTGTATATAATCCAAACTAGCGGCATACAAGTTAGCTCACTGTGTAGTGTACATTGTCATCCATAAAGATCATCACACTATTTGTGAAACTTTTTGAGAACCCCTTTGTTTTGAGAAAGGCCCCCATAATCATACATGCATACATCTGTAATAATCATGATGTTCTCTACACAGCTATATTGATTCATTGTTTACACATAAGATATAAGTAAGTAAACTAAAATACGCCCATACATTGCTGGTTTTTCATTGGAATGCAGTTGAAATCTACCAAAAAACTGGCTGAACAATTAATACTATCTCTGATATCGACAAGTTGATGACCCAACCTTTAAAAAAAATCTTTATGTACCTCTTACCCAGACACCCTCTATTGTCATGTAATGTTTCATCATGCCTGTCCTTAGGCCCTCCATCCCCCAAGGGTGACATACTGTGTAGATAACCCCCCACAAAGCAGACTTGAGAACATGTGACGTGTTTCTGTAGGCGGCCCAGACTGTGCTGATTGGTCTCTTCAATCTCAACCCCCCGGACTTCTCAACGATGCTTGCTGCACTTCCAAAGACATTCCAGGTGCGTCCGTGAAACTTTGTTATTAATTATAAATTATTAATATTTATGTTAATATTTTTAATTGTCATTAAATTTTACTTATTACAACTTGAGTGTTTATATAATTTTAAACTTGTGCACAGTAATAAATGTTTACTAATTTTAAAGCATTGTTTCTGCGTATATTTGTTAATTATATTTACTGGTACTTTTAATCCATGTACCTATATCTATCTTTTTATATGTGTTTATGTTTGTACATTGACTCACTTGGTTTTAGCTTAACAATTATTTTATTATTATTCATCATGTCAAAAGTTGTAGCTGCCTACATGGTGAAAGAGATGGTAAACTTTTTTGGAAAGATATCTTACTCCAATTTGCATCATTTAGAGGTTGTTAATCAAGGTGCTTTTCTAATTCTTCTGGAATTCCCGTTATCAGAACTGCAGTGGTTATGTGTAATTTGTATTAATAGATATCTCACAAAAACTGTTGGGACTCTCGATAAGCCAAAGGTATCTTTATCCCCTTGCCATCTGTTTGGGATTGGAATCTTGTTAAAGGGAGATTTTCATTCATTGTTATTGTCAAATCACGTTATTCAGTATAAACTATATCTGCCATAACAGATTGACTGCCCAAATATGACAAGCTGAGATAATTCTGAAGATGGTCGCGACCAAACAGGGGCAGAGTTTGTCAGCATTTTTTTTATCTTAAGTTTGCCCCTTCGAAAGTGGCGCACTTCCATATAAACAACTGTCCTCCTGAAACAGTTAAGTTTCAACAAGAAAAATGGTTCATTAAAACACATTTGTGTGGTCAGTCTACCTTTATTTTGTATATATGTAAATATATATATAGTTTATGCTATATTTATAACATGATTTTACGATAAAAATCAAACAATCTCCCTGTAAATGGTGACTTGTTGTTGTGTTGTTGACAGGAGGGAGCCACTAAGATCCTACACAACCACCTGCGCAGTTACAGCCAAGACATGTCCGAGCCCCTCACACCCCGCAATGCCATCAGTCCACCTGCTGGCCACTCCAACCGATACCGCTCGTCTCCCTCCAGGTGGCGCCCTTGTGGCTCTCTATCTCTGCCTGATGTGAATCGACATTGTCATAAAAATGTTATTGTGTCACTTCTTGCATGGAATACCTCATCCAATATAAATACATCCTAATTAAGCTGTTTTCAACAAGCATGGGAGATGATCTTTGTAATTTTATTAAGAAAACTGCAGAAGTTTTAATAGTCAGTTTCAGTTATGCTGTTTTAGGTTGTGTTTTATCCAGCTAGGTTTATTTGGTTTGCTTTGTACAGTTTTGAGGAAGCACAACCACTTGTTTGTTGTCATATCAAATTGAAATCCATGCAGGATGACCATGTCATTGTGCATGTGTTGTGATCCAGGGCAATGGATGATGTTGACACGGAGAATATGAACCCAGAGGAGATCTACAACTCATTTAAGAAGACGTCAGCTGACATACAGAGTCTCAGCAAACTCGGCAGTCAGTTTGACGAGATCCGCAAAGAAAGAGAGAGGTACGTACCTTAATATAGCACTAACTCCCAACTTTGTGGATCAACAACTTTGTGGGGTAGTGTAGTGGTTAGCACATCCGCCAGGCATGCCAGTGCTCTCAGTTCAAAACTAGCACCATGCTTGGTACAATCTGGGACACAAGAAAACTGAGGACGACATGCACCCTGGCCACCCTCAGTGCCAGCACAGAAAGGTCGGCTTGGTGATAATGTTCTGGAAAAGGCGATGATGTTCTGTAACCACAGTATATATATACAGACTGGTCAGTTAACAGGTCGTTGCTGAGCACTGGAAACAACAAGAACAAAGATGCATTGTACGTCCTATATGTACAGTGACATCCTATTGATAACATACTTACTCTTTTCTGGATAAGTATTAAAATATGAAACACAGACAGGTATGACACCACCATTGTTTGGATGACATATTGACCATGTCATGTGACTGCCGTGATTGCAGCACGTCACAGGACAGCGGCATCCAGGACCTTAGAGGCAGCCCTGACAACATGGGCAACAAGAGACGACTCCAGTACAACCCCACTCATTATCAGGAGGAGGTGAGGCAGCACTATATACCATGAACCTCCCTATTAAGGTCACCCTTTGGGACTGGGCAAAAGTGACCTGAATAGCGAGGTGACTATATTAGCAGGACTAATTTTTTATACTTTGCTTTTACAACAATAATTTGGAACAGTTCAAGGGTGACTATATTATTGAGGTGACTGTAAAGCAAGTTTCTACTGCAATAATATCATTGGTACTTTATACAGCAGTTTATAGTTGGAAAAGATTTGCATTCAAAGCACCTCACAGTGGCTAATAATTGAAATTCAAGAAAATTAAATGCTTAAATATTCAGTAAAAAGGTAATTTATAAAATATTTGAATTTTTTTTATGTATTTTAATAGACACTTAAAATGTATCTTAAAACTTTTTCAAATATTTTGTACATTAGCTTTTATACAGAATTTGTAAACATTTAATCTTGTGGTATTTTAAAGCATTTAGTGGCAGCAAAATAAATTAGTTTTCATGATTCATGTCTTGTTGTTTTTGCAGAATCTATCTGTTTCTATTTTTTTGATGTAATGTTCATAACACTAGAATTAATATGTTGAAGGGACACTGCCCACAAAATTGTGTTTAATAAACCTGAAGTGATATTCGCAGTTTGAATATTTCTACCGCAAACTTTTCAAATTGTAAATAAAATATTCTGATTATAAATACACTCTGTATGCAAATTAGTAGATGCCCGATGATTTAATTGCTGTTTGGTGCATTGGCGGCTTTCCCACGACAGCCCATTATTAACAAATAATTAACATACTGGCCAACACAGGGAAATGGAACGGACATCCTCATTTTAAATTAAAAGTGAGCACAAATTCAGCCAACTCGCCTATCTCTTTCTTTTGTCCACCTTTTTGACACTGATGAACAGCACCTATTGTTATCTTATGCATAAATTGTTCTTGAAGCAATTGTTTGACAGGCAATGATGACTAAAGCGAATTGATGTGTTCACCACTTCAAACTCTGTCTTTCCCGAGTTGATACAGAAGTGAATCACAACAAGTGCTAGGTGTATGCTATATGTATCCTTTGCAATACTAGCTCTATTTCATTTACCAAGTATTTCAGTTAGGTTGGTATTTTATTACGGGTGCATTACTGTTTTTATTTTTCAGGGGGTCAATGGATATAACAAATCGGCGATGCAAGAAGCCGTCTTTGATGTTGAGAGCGAGTTCTTCAATGAAGGTAAGGAAATGTTGTCACTGCAGTATTGGTCGTACTGTGTTGTAGGGTATTCCCTTAACACTAGAGGGCACTCCGGTCAGTAGCACCCGATGTGCATGCGTGTATAGAAATCGGTGTTGTAGTGGAATGTGGCATCCAGGTGTCTTCTCGTCGCTTCAGTCAACAACAAGCCTCCAAACATCTTCTGAACAGTCCTAGAACAATACGTTGGCCGTGTAAACCTGTGAATGTCCTTACGGTGAAACTGAGTGAACATATGATGTGATTCTGTGTTACTTTTACTACTTACTTTAAAAGGGGCTAATACATTCAGGTTTATTGTAAAAATGGTGTTATACAGTATAAGCTATTCTAACGTACTTACTACCCAAACATGTTTTAATGAAGCAGCACTGAGGTACTACTCCTCTGAAGTTAAATGTTGAGGTTAGAGTTTAAGATCATAGTTTGAGGTCAAAGGTTGAGGTTATAGTTTAAGGTCATAGTTTGAGGTCAAATGTTAAGGTTATAGTGTGGGGGTCGTAGTTAGCCACTTGTCTCAATGTGTCTTATTGTCAATGCGATAAATAAGTTAAAGATTTATCTTGATTAAGTTTCAATGTTGTAGCCATTTCCATCTTGTTTAATTGTATTGATTTTTGTTGCAGAAAAGTGTTTTAATGTTACTTAATAAATTCATGCTTATTTTATTACAGCAGTGCAATGTATTAGCTTTATTTTTGTTATTTAAGCTATGTTTTGGGTAAGTGATTCTATTCCATCCGATTAATTACTTTCAGTCACATTAGTAGAAGAGCTATTGAAGTTGATTAATTATCAAAATAATATCCTTAATATATGTTATATGTAGACTAATGCAAAAGACAACAGCAAAGTTCAGCAGTGTTTATAATGTGAGCCTAAACATCTTTGTTAACGTTAATGACTACGCATCTCTGTGGCAATTAGAGGGAGAGCTTATTTTCATGCCACAAATAAGCAGCGACTACAAAGAAAGTCCATGTTGCTGCTTTTTAGACATTTCTTAATCAACCACAAACTGAGTGAGGTTATCACAGAACATGCAAAAGAAACCTTCCTCTAGATCCATCTTGTCTCGCCACTGTCCCTGGTGGAGCCATCTTGTCTCGCCACTGTCCCTGGTGGAGCCAGGTTGCTTTCTATGTGTTCCATGTTGTGTTATGTTGGTGCGTCACTGATTAATCACGTTTTGTTTCTAGTTGTCACTTTTGTAGCCCACATGATCCATTATCGTCGGTGGCTTTGTCTCTAGGTGGCTTCCATATGTTCTGTTTGCCATAACCCGGTTCCCACTTTTATCTGTTGCCAGCGCCGTGGAAGACGCTTCTGGGCATGCCCAGTAAAAATGGTGAGCTAAGGGAGATTGGCCCCGCGTGCTGCTTCGTTCTGTTTGCCTGCCTTCTCAGTGTGTGTAGTGTCACGGTGTGCATTGCCACAGTACTACCCAGGATGCACTGCATGCTTTTGTGTTCATGCCATAGTCTCGTAGCGAATCAACAAAACTCCACCAGCGCTCCTGTTTTGATGCCATGAAATCCGCTTCTAGCATTTAATGGCAATTTTCTGTATCAATATTTCAAAAGATAAGGGCAGATTTATTCGTAGGAATAACGTAGCAAACTTAGACAGCTTCACCTAGAAATTATTATTAGAAATTAGTCGCATTTAATAGAGTAGTTTGGTATTTTGATAAGGTTTTCATAAATAGAATAGTAGAATAGCATACTTTTATTTCAGGTGAAAAACATACAAATGTGCATTAACATTTTAATCAGTTAGATAGAAATACAATAATGAATAATTATATAAAGAGAATGTACAAACACCAATGTTCAAAATAGAGTGCTGTTGTATTTTTTTCCCAAATGTTATATATTGGGAGTCAGAGTGTCATTAACCAATTATGTGTGTGTGTGTGTGTGTGTGCGTGTGTTTGTGTGCCCCTGTGTGGGTGCATGTGTGCCTGTGTGCCCCTGTGTGTGTGTGTGTGTGTGTGTGTGTGTGTGTGTGTGTGTGTGTGTGTGTGTGTGTGTGTGTGTGTGTGTGTGTGTGTGTGTGTGTGTGTGTGTGTGTGTGTGTGTGTGTGTGTGTGTGTGTGTGTGTGTGTGTGCATGCGTGAGTGCGTACGTACGTACGTATGTATGTGTGTATGTCTGTATATGTACGTATCTATGTATGTATATACTTACATTCAAACTTCTACTTGTTAGCAGTTTATCATGGTCAAACTGACATTAACAACATTGACATGCATACATTGGATGCATACATGTGTGCAGATAGTATACACATGTATGCAGTGTGCACGTACGCACAGTTATATGTGTAAAGCAGCATCACCCCATTTTGTTGATTGATTGACAGTGTAACCCTGAGACGGTTAACATCAAAATCTTCCGGTTAAAAAGAGAACTTCCTACCATACACAATAACCCTGAAACACCACCTCTGAAGTGTCTATGTCTTGGCCAACTATCCCAGGTTTGTGTCAAAGACATGACCCTAAAACTTGTTCCCTAGAAATATTTTTTCTTTTACACTGAGTTGCCACCGTGCAGATAGCAGTCAACAGTTGCAGAGTTATGAAGCTTCATATTCATTAGCTCGGGTTAAATATTAGCTCATTATCTTAAAAAAACCTGAACATGACTATTGTAATGTAGCTACTGAACTCCCATTTCATTACCTCGTGCAAACAAAAAATTGCCCAATTGAATTGTTGTAAAATTTTAGGGAACTTGTAATGCTTCATATTTATATCCAAATGTCAAAAATGCACTGCTGTAAAATGTTCTGTTTTTCATAATGTATTAACAGGAACTATGAAATAATTGTCCATAAAACAAATATAACAAATAGACATTACTAAGCTAATTTGTTATCAACCCTTAACTTTTTAAGGCAGTTTTGAAAATTGTTGTGATTTATAACAGAGTAGTGAGCATCGGTATGTCAGCAAGGTAATAACGTTAGCTTTTTAACCAGTTACTATACATTAGACACAAAACCATAATATTAGTATAATGTATGGAGAATGTTAATTAATACTCAGCACAAAGGGCCATCTAGAAATGACGTGCGTATTGCGTAAGGAGGGGGAGGGGTTGGTCATGGTGGCGGCGTGTACTGTGGGAGAAGGATGTAAGTTGCCACATTATAGGGTGGACAACACACTTGATATGTACCGTGTATGAACAGGTTGTTTTCCATAACTGTATATGTACATAATTTGTAGACAATCCTTAATAGTTAGTTTGACTGTCCAGTCTAAAATGAAATGTTGTGTTTGAAGTTTGTGCACTGGGCACTTGGTGTAATCCCCCCCCCCCCCCCCCCCCGGTACACCCTGCACATCTGAACACCCACCCTATATTTGTGAATCACCTGTGTTAGCGTTGCTGTCAATCAAATTCACTTTGTACAGTGAAACGTCACTATTAAGGACATCCTTGGGACTGGACATAAGTGACCTGAATAGTGAGGTGACCTTATTAGCTAAACTAATTTCCTTTAACGAAAATAATTTAGGACTGTTCAAGGGTGACCTTAATTGTGAGGTGGCTGTATTACCGAGGTGACCGTAAAGCAAGGTTCAACCGTACAACTTTTGCAAACTTTTAAAGTTATTTTTTATTGTGTGTCCATATGCACACGCACGCTCTCGCACACACACACGCACTCATGCACATACACATGTATACACACACACACACGTACATACACAGACACATGCACGCACACACACATACACCCAGATGCAACACACACACACACACACACACACACACACACACACACACACACACACACACACACACACACACACACACACACCAATCTATCAGATTTGAGGTGACATTAGGAACACCATTAAAACTGCCGTATTTACTGTGTGTATCCGAACACTTAAACATAATTAAATTCTCAGTTTGAAAACGTAAAGTACAATTTAAAAAAATTATTTTTTGGGTGTCAGAAAATATACTGTGTTTAATTGGCAGTTCAGTCTATCTGTGGCGGGTTTCCCGCACAAGATTTAACAAGATTTAACAAGATTGCCATCCAGAAAATTACTCTGGATGGCAGTTGGACAAGGAAGCCTTTTGGCTTATCGAGAGTCCAATACTTTTTATCTACATGTATCCCGCCTTTTTAAGGTGTGTGTCGATTTTATTTTTAAACATATTCACGCTACTAGCACCAACACAATCAGGAGATAATCTGTTCCATTCATTTACAGTCCTTTGTGAGAATGAGAACTTTCTTATATCTAATCTACACTGCTCCTTTACTAATGTAGCTTCATGTCCTCTGGTCCTTCTATCTTTCTTAACTGAGAAAAAAATGTTTCTATCAATATTTTCATAACCATTCAATATTTTAAACACTTCTATGTGATCTCCTCTCAATCTCCTGGTCTCTAGTGTTGTTAAACCACATTCTTTTAGGCGTATTTCGTAACTAAGATCCCTCAGATTTGGTATCATTTTAGTCGCTCTCCTCTGTACTCTTTCTAGCATATCTATGTCCTTCTTGCGATATGGCCTCCATGCTTGTATACAATATTCTAAATGAGGCCTCACTATTGTTTTGTACAGCGGTACTATTAATTCTTTTTTCTTATACGCTATATTTCGCCTAATTAATCCAAGGATTTGATTTCCCTTTGACGCTGCAATTCCGCACTGCTCTGAAACCTTCATATCAGCACTAATGGTTAACCCTAAGTCCTTTTCTTTTACAGTAGTACTTAGAACAGTACCCCCCATTTTATATTTTACCTCTTCATTCCCATGACCTGTGTGGAGGCATTTACATTTCCCAAAATTGAACAGCATTTGCCACTTTTCAGACCATTTGATCAACCTATCAAGATCATCTTGTAAATGCTGTCTGTCTTCATCACTTTTAATCCTTCTAAACACTTTTGTATCATCCGCAAATTTTAACACCTTGCTTGTTATATCATCGTCCAAATCGTTGATATATATTAAGAATAATATAGGTCCTAGTACTGATCCCTGTGGTACCCCACTCAATACCGATTTCCAGTTTGAAGCCTCCCCATCAACTACTACACGTTGTCTTCTGTCATTCAGCCATTTTTCTATCCAGTTTATTATACCATTTCCTATGCCATGGGCCTTTAGCTTAAGGAGTAATCTTTGATGTGGTACTTTGTCGAAAGCTTTTTGAAAATCTAAATAGATGATATCTACTGGTGATCCCTCATCTACCCACCTAGTGATGTCTTCCAAAAAACATAACATATTTGTTAAGCATGACCTCGCTTTTAAAAACCCATGTTGAGATGGGTTTATCAAGTTATGTTTAACAAGAAAATCCACCATGTGATCTTTAATTAGTCTTTCTAATAATTTGCAAATCACTGATGTTAAACTCACTGGTCTATAGTTCTCTGACTTGTTTCTCGAACCTTTTTTAAATAACGGTATAATGTTTGCCTCTTTCCATTCTAAAGGAACCACTCCCTCTTCTAATGACAAATTGAAAACTGTTGCAAGCGGTGCGCTAATTTGTTCTACAATTTCCAATAGTAGTTTGGGCGGAATCCCGTCCACTCCAGGTGATTTATTATCCTTCATAGCCCTTATTTTCTTAGCTACCATTTCCGAGGTTACAACTAACTGTCCTAAATAGTCTGAATCTGCCCCCTTGAACTTAGCCTCTGGTACTGGCAGTGAACTAATATCTTCCCTGGTAAACACTGAACTAAAATACTCATTCAGGTCTTCTGCCATTAAGAATCCCTCTGATATTGTATTTCCAGCACTATCTTCTAGAGGACCGACCTTATCCTGAACTTTCTGTTTGCTTCGAATATACGCATAAAAACTCTTACTGTCATGTTTTATATTACTAGCTAATTTTGTTTCATAGCTTCTCTTTGAATTTCTAATTTCAGCTGTAGCTTGATTAAGTGCTTCTTTATAAATGTAGTCTTCATCATTTCCAGTACATCTATATGACTTCCACATCATTTGTTTATACTTAATTTTTCTAATGGCTTCTTTCGATAAGTGTTTCTTTTTAGACCGTTTCCCTTGTTTTTTGAAAGGTACAAATTTATCGACTATGCACTTAATTTCACTATTTAAGATATTCCAGCATTCGGTTGCTGTCT
This sequence comes from Escarpia spicata, assembly GCA_963995525.1. Classification (NCBI taxonomy): domain Eukaryota; kingdom Metazoa; phylum Annelida; class Polychaeta; order Sabellida; family Siboglinidae; genus Escarpia; species Escarpia spicata. The sequence goes on along the minus strand of OZ023209.1, from coordinate 19,486,474 downwards.
TATTCTTCAGTGTGTTATTCCAGTCTATCTTTGCTAAATATTTCCTCATGTCCTTATACCTTCCTTTGTGGACATTTCTCCTATACTGCTTTTTACTATTCCTTTCTGATTTTACTTTGATGGTAAAATGTATCTGGTTGTGATCACTACTCCCCAGTGGCTCACATATCTTGACATTGTCAACTAATTCTTTCTGTGAGGACAAAACTAAGTCTAACACATTCTCTCCCCTGGTTGGTTCTAGCACATGTTGAGAAAGGAAACTATCTTGTACTAAAACTAAAAACTTGTGGTCCTCACTCCCCATACTCTGTAGAGATTTCCATTGTATATGCCCATGGTTAAAGTCCCCCATAATAATACAGTTCCGTTTGCTTACTTCCCTTATAGCGTTTTGTATTTTTTCATTCTCTTCTATGCTTATGTTTGGACTTCGATAAACTAACCCAACTGTTAACGTTGAGTTTCCTGTAACTATGTTACACCAAACAGCTTATTCACAATCTGCTTCTCTTTCTAATTTTATTTCATAAGCCTGGATAGATTCTTTAATATATAAAATAACTCCACCTCCCTTTCTTCCTATTCTATCTTTCCTAAACATTACATATCCTGTTAGTCCCAATTCGGCATCTGATATATCAGTGGTGGCCCACGATTCGGTTATACCTATTATGTGAGGGTCAATATCTTCTACCATAATGTTTAGTTCACTTATTTTGTTTACTATGCTCCTTGCATTTAAACAAATACATTTATATCCTGATTCAGAACAGTTTTCCAGGCTGTTCTTTGCCGATTTATTTCTGCTGTCTTTATCTATGCCTCCAGTTTCAGGCTTCTCTGTGAATCCCCCCTGCGAATCTAGTTTAAATAGATGCAGCCTGTCCCACTGTCAACAGATTGCAGCAAGTTCTCTGAGAAAACTGCTGCCCCCTTTCCACTTAGATGTAGGCCATCTCTCATGTACATATCTTCCCTCCCAACAAAGTATCCCCATAAATCTACGAATCCCACGCCCTCTTCTTTACACATCTGCTCAACTAGTGCGTTGATCGCCATCCTCTTGCAGTTTCTATATGTCGGCCCCCTTCCTCCCATTACTGGCAAAATTCCTGAGAGGATAATCTGTTCTACTCTTGTCTTCTTTAACTTCTTCACTAACTGTCTGTACTTCTGAACTATCCCAGTTGTTCCCTCCCTCTCTGCGTTATTTGTCCCTACATGTACTAGTATAGACCCTCCCTTGCCATGCCCCAATACCTTCTCTACCCTTTCAGTTACATGTTCTATCCTAGCCCCCGGTAGACAAACAACGACGTCCTCCCCCTCGCTTAGAGTCTTATCTGTCTTTCTCATAATCGAATCGCCCATAAACACCCTCTCTTTCCTCATTGCCCCCTCAATCACTGCCTCAGTGTAGCTCTTTCTACGGTTTGCATCTGTCTGGTTGTAATCTTGTTCCCCTGTCTTCTGCTCTCCCGTCACAATCTCGTCCGTTCCATTCTTTCCTGACGCTATTTCTCTTGTCACCTTTCTTCCTGTCATCGTCCCTCCCGACTTCTCTTCTGTCACATGTACTCTCACTTCCTTTCTTCCCGTCATCTTTCCTCCCATTGCATTTCCTTCTCTCCTCTCCCGTCTCTTTTTCCCTCCTACCTCTTTCTCTACAGTCACTTTCTCTCCTGCCACCTTCACACCTGTCACATTTCCTGCCGTCGATCCTCCACTTTCTTCCCCTCCGATCACCTTCCCTCCTCTCAGTCTCCTTTCCTCGGTCTTGTTACCACTACTCTGCTCCTTCAGTTTCACAGTATTCCCAACTTTATCCCTGTCGTCTCTCTCCATTCCGTCTGTCTCCTTGCTGATTCTCATCTCCATCCCCTTCACAATATCTACCAACCTAGCTACCTCTTTCTCCAGACATTTCACCTTCCAACACCCCACGCACTGAAAGGTGAATCCCTCTTCCTTGGTTTCTGTCCATGACTTCGTACAGCCGGATAAGGCAAAATCTACCCAACTGTGGCAGTCGTCGCACACCAAGTGTCTCTTTGCCTTGACTTGCCGCTTGCAAGGCGCCATATCAGAATTTATTTAATAATAATAATCTAATTAGCTATTTAAAATAGTTTTGTCAACTGTGTTTACACCATTCACTGTCTATGTAGTCTTTAAGAAGACTGTTTTCTGTGCACAAATGTTACACTTTTCGTAAGATTGCGTACGCTAGACTGCCTTATTTATTTAGGTTATACAGCGCCCTAGCGAATAAGAGAGACACTAGCTACATAAACTTAGTTCGCCCGATTATCGCAAATGCTTAATTTTAACAACAAAGCTACCTTATCAAAATGTCTAGCAGGTACTGACTTACACAGATATTATCTTATGTAGGTAGTTTATGGTTGTTACTTTATCACCTATATATTATACCACATAACGAGGTTTGTTAAATCTTGTTTACAAACTTATCGTAGCCGTAAGCTAACGTACCCTATTATCACTCACTAGACTAAAGTGTCCTAAAATACTTTATCTAACTAACTTTAAACACAACTGCTACTCAATATATGTTTACTGCTACTTTATGAATGATATTAAGGCAAGAATAATACTTATCAATCAGTAATTCCACTTGCTTCAAGATCAAACATTACTAGAATGACAGCTATTACAATGCAATTAAGTTCCATTTGCAGCAGGAAATTGCACTTGGGTGGTCTCCGACTGTCTGCATTATGTAATGATTGTATGTGTACGGAGACATAAAATTATTAATTTTTCATACGTCCGAAAACATAAAATACAGACAAAATATTATTGTAGATGCGTAGGTTCTCTGAAAACATTGAGTGAGAATACATACAGTGAATACATACAGTGAGTACAGTGAGTACAGTGAGTACAGTGAGTACAGTGAGTACAGTGAGTACAGTGAGTAAGTTCGGGTATAGTAGCACCACTGTGCAGGAATTGTGTGAAATTTGTAATTTGGCATAATGCAAAGACATTTTATGTTTTTGTAAATTTAATCATTATAAGAAACTAAATGTATGTGACATGTATATTTGTATGCTAGATACATGAAGAGAATTGTTGCCAGCTGTATTGGTTTCACGGTTAGGTCAGAAATTAACAGTAGTAACAGATTACTGCAAACTTTACTGTCCTCAGAATTGTACTTTGACTCGCTAAGTGAAAGCAAGTGTTTCATAAATAAGAGAAGATACATCAAGCATTTTTGGCACCAAATTACTTAAGCCTTTTTGTAGTGCCATCTAGCATCTACCTTGAGTACTATCAGGACTTGTCCTGTGGTGACATCTAGTGAAGGCACCACCTACTACTAGAACTTGTGTCTGCCCGCTAGTTCACCCCTCTGTGCAGACGATCTGGTCCACGCTAATGTTGGTGTCCACTGGTATGTCACTGTTCATCTGTGTCGATATTTGCAGATCAAGATCAAGCTGACCTCATTCAAGACATTCTTGCCGAACTTTCCAATCATAACGAACGGTAAGTAGTCTGACTGATTTTCACCAGGTGATGTCTTCGCTAAAGACAGATTAGCGTGTTGATAATAGGACGCTTTTTTATGCAAGTGTAGGGACTGTGGACAAGGAGACAGTGGGTGATGGGGATCCACGGATGATGGATACCATCGCCCTTAGCCGCAGACCTGGGTTTCTGGAAAATCGCAACAGGATTTTCTTTTTCAAATAATAGCTTTTTAGTTTTGGGATAACAGGATTTTTATTTTTCAGATAACGTGATCTTGTGTTGGGCCATAACGTGTCAAAACAATTTAATAAAACGGGCCTTATATTAAGTGTGAAAGCGAGTGCAAGAGTATGCTTTGAAGTATTTTGCAAGTGCATTTGGAGATATTCGGAGTGCTCAAGGGGGGTGCTTTTGGAGGTATTCGGTGAGCCTCAAGGGGGTGCATTTGGAGGTATTCGGAGAGCCTCAGCCCCCGAATATTGCCTGATGGGAACCAAGGGCAATGGGGACCATGAATGAAGGGAAAACAGGTAAAGGACACTGTGGGCAATGTGTGTAATAGAAGCGACTAGGAGTGAGATATAATGCACTGGTTTGTTGGAGCTGGTTATGACTGTTTATTACAAGCAGAAACTGCTCATTTATGTTGTTACCGTCACTTAATATTGTGTCTTAACAGAAAGCTAAATTATACTGATTTATACTGTATTTGAGATGAATTATCAAAGTGATATTTCAAAGAATATTTTCAATCTTGAACTATCAGATTTCGTATGTTTAAATAAATGAATATTGCTTGTTTTTGGTGTAGACACGAACAACGCATCCAGGCAATGCACCAACTGATGAAGATGACGCGAGACAACTGTGCTGCTATCTGGGACGACCACTTCAAGACAATCCTCCTACTACTGCTCGAAACACTGGGCGATAACGATGTACGTGTCTGTTTCGTTTAGACCCACTGCGGCTGCTTGTCTTCCCATTATTGCTACCATTTTTCCTCTTATAGTTGAGAGGAACTACTAATTAGTTTGATTATAGCTACATCTTAGATTCTGCTCTGCAAATGGAAAATGAATTATCTGAATATAGTGGACTCTCGCTATAGTGGCACCTGATATAAGGAACATCTGATTAAAGGCGGTTGTCCATTCATTTTTCATCTAAAATAATTGTTTACAGTATAAACTATAATGTATTGTAAAGTACTGACCATTCAGATATGTTTATCGATGCAGAAATAACTTTTGAATTCAACAGTTCAATGTTTTCAAATAAAAATGGCAGGGCTGTCACTCAAATCCCCGAATAGCACTTATATCCACATCATTAGTGATTGGACCCGAGGCCAAACTTCATACAGATTTCTTGGCAACTAATTAATTTTTCTTCAGTTAAAGTATAGAATACATGCCGTTTTTGTAGTGGTAGTGTAGGTGAGGTGTTGGTGTCTTTATTACACAGGTATATTGGTTGCAGACTTTCTAGAACGAACAAAATGTAACACGTTGTTTCCCGCAGGGCCACACGAGGGCGCTGTCGTTGCGTGCGCTGAAGGAGCTCCTCAAGTATCAGCCTTGTCGGTTCTCCGATTATGCAGAACTCACAATAATGAAAGTTCTCGACGCACACAAAGACCCTGTGAAAGAGGTATTGACTTGGTAGCTGATATTATCTATGACACCTTCGGAGTGATCACATAAATTGACAAAGTCCTAAAACATGTAGCATTACATGTGGGTAGATCGTTTGGTTATCACAAAAAATTCACATTAGTAATATATCGCAGTGCGCCAGTGGAGATACCTAATGAGTGAAACGGATAACGCACATTGACCGTAATGAGGGAATCAGATCTGGGCGAGTGTAGTGTGTTTAAAATATTTTGTTGTTTGAATGAATTAATAAATAAATCTCAAAACATAAAAAATTGCATTTCCACCATAAATCATTTTTGATGTTTCTGCATCCCTGTTCGTGATAACGTCCTTAATAATTTTAGATTGAGCTCACATTCCTGGGGTTCTACACGCTGTAGAAGTCTAATGTTACATGTTTCACCCCCTTGAGTTACTGTTGATCTATACGCTATAGAAGTCTAATATTACGCATTTCACCCCCTTGGGTTGCTGTTGATCTATACGCTATAGAATTCTAATATTAAGCATTTCATCCCCTTGGGTTGCTGTTGATCTATACGCTGTAGAAGTCTAATATTAAGCATTTCACCCCCTTGGGTTGCTGTTGATCTATACGCTATAGAAGTATAATATTAAGCATTTCATCCCCTTGGGTTGCTGTTGATCTATACGCTGTAGAAGTCTAATATTACGCATTTCACCCCCTTGGGTTGCTGTTGATCTATACGCTATAGAAGTCTAATATTAAGCATTTCATCCCCTTGGGTTGCTGTTGATCTATACGCTATAGAAGTCTAATATTACGCATTTCACCCCCTTGGGTTGCTGTTGATCTATACGCTGTAGAAGTCTAATATTAAGCATTTCACCCCCTTGGGTTGCTGTTGATCTATACGCTATAGAAGTCTAATATTAAGCATTTCATCCCATTGGGTTGCTGATGATCTAGACATTTAAAAACCATGTTATTTACTAAGACAATCATCTTAGCATTAAGTAAGCATTCTTAGCCACTCATAAAATCGGCTCCTCCTTTGTTGCGCCTCTCAGCTCAGGTTGCTGATGATCTAGATGCTATAGAAGTCTAATATTACACATTTCACCCTGATAGGTGACGAGGGCAGCAGAAGAGTGTGCCACGACCCTCGTCAACTCCATCCCCCCGGAGCAATGTGCCCGTATTCTCACCCCCATCGTGATGACGGGCGACTACCCTGTTACCCTCGCTGCCATCAAGATGCAGACCAAGGTAACATAGGCTATGTGTGTTATTGTTCTTGTCCTTGAAGTCAGGGCAGAGCATTTGAATCAGGGAGCAGCGTCATTTGGCAATATGCCATGTTGAAATTAAATGGGTAGTGTAATTTGTTACACTGGTGGTATTATTGTGCTGTGTTTTGAATATCCATTCTTGAGGCAACAGTCACTGCTCAAAAAGGCTTATATGCCCATATAAGAACCTACATCAAACACAAATATTATTCATAACAAAGTAATATAATTTAGATTCACAAATGAGTGAAAAGCATCATATTCAGTTGTGGAAAACCACATTCGGCATCATGATATCATTGTTTTGTGCTCAGGTAGTCGCTGAACAATGATTTATAGAACATAATGTTATTTTGCTGGAGATATCTTACATTGTCTATGATGCTGCAATCTAACATTTTATGGATATTCGCTATAAAGAAAATTTTTGGACATGGTCCTACTGTTGTTATATACAGTGTTCCTTGTATTGATGGATAAATAACAGAATGTATGTGAAAATGGGGATTTGACGGTTGTTCATTTTAAGCGTATGTTCCTGACACTGGGAGTCCTTACAACGAATGACCACTGTAATTATGTTGAGTACTGCAGATTTCTCATTAGTTGGGAGCACATGGGAGGAGATTAGAACACGGAGTCACTGGTGTTGTCACTTGTCAGTCAGTAACTGTGTTTTCCCTCCCCCCCCAGGTGATAGAGGCACTGCCCGAGGACGCAGTGTCACAGATGGTGCCAGACATTGTGCCTGGACTTCTCAAGGTATGGTGTACACCACTGTCACATGCCCAGGACCAACTTCCTCCAAGGGACACCTTCCTATTAAGACCGACCCTCAGATGCAGCCTTATTGTTCTAGTGCCTAAAATATTTTGGTATTAATACTGACTACATTTCACCGGTCAGTTGCATTTATAAGGTTTAATGTTCGCACACAAACTGAAATTCATTCATACATGGGTGCTCTAACAAGTCCACTCGGCTTCAAATGCAATCTTGTGATGCACATGCACGTACTCATGCTCCTATTAATGTGTATACATATATTAATATGTATATGATATTTACTAAAACATGCAAACACACACACACACACACACACACACACACACACACACACACACACACACACACATCAATGCATGCACTCACACACGCATGCATGCTCGACACGGAAGGTACTGCGGAAAGCTAATACTGGTAAAGGTAAGCAGTGCCTAGAAAAAGTAACAATACTTCTTTTTTTAATTCTGACTAAGATAATGATCTGGTCTGAAGTGTTTTATATTGGTTTGTGTAGTGCAGTAGCATCTAGTGATTAGAGCGTCAGATTTTCAATTGAGAGATCTGGGTTCAAATCTTCTGTCTGTGTTTTGAGCCTGGGGCAAGTACATTCTCTGTTTGTTACTCCTATTAACTAAGCTATATGAATGAGTGCCTGGCAGTGGTGGGTATTTGTCTATGAACCGCCTTTGTGCAGTAAATACAGCATGGCTGAATAATTTAAGACAAGTCGAGATAGTGTTAGTTTGGGTAGGTCTGCCAGGGAGTAAATTGTAAAGTGCTTTGAGCAGTCGTAAGGCTGGCTATAGACTATATAAGAACTTACCCGTACAGTTGTGGTGGTAAAAAAAGGTCAGTTCTTATATACCAGTAGCAGAGTATCCAGTTCAGAACTGCTCCAAGCACTTTACTCCCTGGCAGACCTGTTCAATCAAACACCATCTCGACTTCTCTGGGAAACATTCAGCCATGCTGCAATTACTGCACAAAGACTATTCGTACAAAATATCCACTATTGTCTACACCAGGTACTCATTCATACAGCCAAGTGATGGAGCACTGTAGAATGAACGAACTTGCCCACAGTTCGAAACAGTAGCACAGATTCGAACCTTCATTCTGTCATTTGAGAGTCCAGTACTTTAGCAACTGCGCTGATGCGCTCCACACAGTGTACCTGTCTCTGACTAACGGGGCATGTCCATGGTTGCCAGGGTTACGACAGTGTGGAGAGCAGCGTACGGAAGGCAAGTGTCTTCTGTCTCGTATCCCTGCACATGTCCGCCGGGGCCGATCGTCTCGAACCTTACCTGCTCGACCTAAACGACAGCAAGGTTAGTCATACTCATCACTTGTGGGCATCAGTTCACTAAGACATTGAGCTCACAGGGAAAATACATCCTTAAAGAGAATCTGTTGTTAAATTATTTTTGCAAATCCAAAAGCTGCCATTGTACCACTGAGGACCTTATTTCTATGACACAACGACAAAAGTGTCCTTGTTGAGGATATTATTTCTGTGACACACCGACAAGTGTTCCTTTTGAGGACATTATTTCTGTGACACACCGATAAGTGTCCCAGTTGAAGACATTATTTCTGTGACACACCGACAACAGAGTCCCTGTTGAGGACATTATTTCTGTGACACACCGACAAGTGTCCCTTTTGAGGACATTATTTCTGTGACACACCGATAAGTGTCCCTGTTGAGGACATTATTTTTGTGACACACCGACAACAAAGTCCCTGTTGAGGACATTATTTATGTGACACACCGACAAGTGTCCCTTTTGAGGACATTATTTCTGTGACACACCGACAACAGAGTCCCTGTTGAGGACATTATTTCTGTGACACACCGACAAGTGTCCCTTTTGAGGACATTATTTCTGTGACACACCGACAAGTGTCCCTTTTGAGGACATTATTTCTGTGACATACCGACATATGTGTCCCTGTTGAGCTTTCAGTACACAAGATCACTATTAAGGAGCGATATTTATTTTAAAGAGCAAAATCAGATGTCATTATGAGTTCATAACAATGTTAATAAAAAATCAAATTGAGGAGTCACTCTTTAAGTCTTGTAACATGCAGTTGTGTTGTGTTTGCTGCAGACGAAGCTTCTGAACCTGTACATAAAGCGTGCAATGGCGTCTCGGCGGGAGCAGGCGGCCGACAGCAATGCAGAAGAGACATCAAGCGGCTACCGTGTGGGGTAGACAAGGAGCACCTCAGTGCAGGGGTGATTACATCAGTACAGCAGTGTGGTGCCAACAAAGAATCAGCTTGCCTCTACAGAGTGACAACTTGTGTGACTGTCAATTACGCATGTCTCCTGGGTGTATGTCAGACATCCTGGCACTTGGACATGTTTTGTGCAGGGCCATCGTTGTTAGACTATTCTTGCCTAATATTACTCTCACCTAACTTTACATTTGCCTGACGTTATTTCTACATAATCTTTGCCCGTTTAACCCAGTTTGTTCCACATATTCTCAGATTAATCGACTTTCAGTGATACGTTACTTGGAGGCACCCGTTCTGTAAGGGGTGTTAACATTTGTATCATGCACTGTAACACTGCTGTAACGGACTGTAACATAGAGCTGGACAAGGAGTCGCACTACGCAGGTTTGCTGCATGGTCACTTTGTAGGCTCACATTTTATGTGTAAAGTGTAGAATATAAATTATCGAATGCTCGAGGAGCGACTGATTATGGAAATTAACTAAGGGTGTGCTCGGCATCATAGCAGAAGGGGGAAAGTCGTAGCGACTGCGTAGGTTCATGTCTGGAGGTTAGATGTCAGTCGTTGGGTGTACATTCGTAGCTAGAGAGACACTACCTTGGTAAGGAATGTGAACCGCAGTGTTGTTGTCTCCCTGTGGGAGATATTGTGGTTTCATTAGCGTCAATCATGCTTTCATTGAAATGGTCTAGCTAGCTGTCGGTGGTGACAAGAAAGCAGGTCGTTGCCAGTGGTGACAAGAAAGTAGTCAGTGGTGACGAGAAAGAAGATCGTTGCCAGTTGTGATGAGAAAGTAGGTCGTTGCCATTGGTGACAAGAAAGTAGGTCGTTGCCATTGGTGATGAGAAACTAGGTCATTGCCAGTGGTGAAGAGAAAGTAGTTACCACCAGTGTCAAAGTTTGCCAATCATGAACTCGTTGTGTTGTATGCAAGTCGGTTATCCGAGCCACTGCTGCATAGCTTACTATCGCCGTGGAAACAGATTTGATTGCCAAGCATGTATTTGCAGTGCAGATTTTGTGTACGTGTGTCTGTCGGGTTTGGTTGCCGTACCAAATGCGCACTAACCACGGAAGTCACTGCCGCCGGTGTCTATATTTGTTAGGTAGAGAAATGTACAGAAAAAAGAATGGCTGCACGCTGACGATAAATGCCAGAAACGTACAACTGTGAAGAGATTTTCTTGTGGTGATTGGAGATTTCCGATCGCCGTCCGTCTCAGAAGTTCTGGTGCATCACTTAATTTTGTGGGTGTAGCGGCACTCTGCAGCGCAGAAAACTAGCTGGTTGTTTGTCGTATGCGAGTTGTGTAGTGTGAAATGTTTTGTTGTCGCCACTTTTCAAACTGCTGCATGCTTCCCTATCAATGTGTCCCTATGTTTCCGTGGTCGATGACTTGTGTTGCGTGCATGTTGTGAGAGTTGACTCTAGTTAGGCGTACCAGTGTATCGATATCTTGATGATCGTCAGCTGTAGTGTTATTATTACAGACGTGTTTGTGCTGTAAGATATGTCTAATGACTTGTTTTTGTAAATCTCAAAATTTACTAATAACGGTTGGACGGTTTTCATATGCGAAGTTAGAATGTGTCATGTGTTTACTGAGATTCGTTATGTTGCTGCATTGTCGTGATTCCATTATGTATGCAAGGCGCATCCATTTTCTTTGCTGAAGTCATTATTATGATCATATGCAATTTCAAATGGATTTGTAACAATTTGGCTTAATAAAAATTGTCTTAGATATAAGTTAATTTTTCTTGGCATTGTTTCCACCCACTTGCAATAGTCATGATAAACATATATTACAATATTTAATAGCAGTATTTAAACTTGCATTACATGCATTATAAATATACTGGCGTTTCACGGGTACCTGGACTACTCAACCACACGAGGTGCAATAAGAACTCAACCAATCTTGATTAAAACCCAGACCTGCCTACCATTCCGGATTGTCCGGAATCATTCCGGAAAGTCACCTCATATTATGGTGAGAGATTAAAATATATTGGACTGGCCATGTTGGGCAATCACTGAAATTTAGGTTCCACTATATTCAACAGGTGGCAGCATATGTATGCAGCATGTTGTGACATGGTTTTTCATTCGCTGAGTCTGGTCGTAATGTAACCAATAGGAAACAGCGTTATGACAAATTCGCATTTCCGCGATCAAACAAAACGATGGCTGACAGCGAAACGGCGCCACCGCCAACCCAAAAGAAATGTGTAATGCAAAAATGTAGTGAGTGTTGTACTTATAGTGTTAGGCCAACTGACTGTACTAAGACTAAGTTAGTGTATTTATTGAGGAGTTTAGTGTATCATTTACAGCCTATCATACAGTTACTACAGTCTGGGCGATGTCGATGAAAGTGTAATGTAATGGTTTTGGTGGTCCATCGCTACCCCCCCTCGTCTATCATTTATCATACTAGAGTTGAGTAGGCTAGAGTGTAGGTGATGTTGATGACAGCGTAACTAATGGGTTTGACCTGTCGCTAAATGACACATATCTGTCAGTTTTGCAAATATGTCATATGAAGCTGACATTTTATGTATGATCTAGCGGGCCCATTGGGGTAGTTTGTAAATGTAGATCTTTTCGAAATACATCCAGAGGGTTGGGGTCTCAGGGGAGGTCATAATTTTTCAATGGCACATATCTTTCAATTTGTCATGCATGGAGTTGAAATTTCGTGTGTGATCTAGGGGACCCATTGGGGTAATTTGAAGATGTAGATTTTTTTTCTGAAATTCGTCGGGGGTGAGGGTCACAATTTTTAAATGGCATTTATCTCCGCAGTTTTGCATATATGGTGCGTACATTTCTGTGCGATCTAGCGAAACCATTGGGATGGTGCGTAGGTTTATATTTTATCGAAATTCGTCCGGGGTGGGAACAAAATGATACTTATCTCCATCAAGTTTTGCATATATGGGGCTGACAGTTTGTATGTCAGCCCCATATGTGTCTAGCAGGTCCATTGGGGTGGTTCCAAATTCGTACAGAGGATGGGGTTCTTTGGGTCACCATTTCCAACCAATTTTCCCAACGCAACTTCGGGTAACTCGGCTATTTTTTAATAATACATTTATGAAAATGACTCATGCAGTCACGAATTACATAAGTAAAAATGTATTATCATGTCAACGTGTATAATTATGTGTAACACAACAGTTCAAATAGTATTATTAAATAAAATATAAACTGAAAAAATGTCATTCGTTTACACACATCAAAACCACGTAGCCCTTTGTATAATTTACAACAAAACATTTTTTTTAATTTGGTCTATTATAACATTTAATCAAACAAGTGATCATATCCAATTATTCAGCTCTGGTCACGCGCATATGTACGCTCGTTGTTCAGCACCGTAGGGGAGCATATAGGTCAGTGGAGTCGAAGCATTTAACTAACCAAGCAGAGTCACTCAACGATACGCCATTTTGATTTTGAACTGGTAGCGTATGCAATATAATTACGTCACACCTGAATAACAGAGAGCACTGCTCGGGTGACTATGCTTGGTTATTTAAATGCTTTGGTGGAGTAACGGTCGCAACAGCAAAAAAAATGATTAATTAACTCAGTCGCCGCGTGCGTCGAGCAAGGGGTCAAAGTGGTGGGTATTTGTGTTTTCGCTCAGTAATAGCAGCGTGGCTGAATGCTACCCAGAAAAGTCAAGATGGTGTCCGATTGTACAGGTCTGCTGGGATGAAGCGCCCTGAGCAGGACCGGATACCGCGTTATGTAAGAACATTTTACATAGTGCTCGTTGGCTGAGCCGAGGGGGGCAGTTCTCGACAGCTCTGTGTGCGGCACGTCCTTGGATTTTCCCACAAAAATCACTCGACTGGAAGAGGCGACGTTTTGTGTCCGGTCTGAATTCCGACCGACAGAATCGTACATTTTAATAATTTGAAGACGCTGCGTCAGGGAAGACAACGACTGCTTTGTAATTCGTACAGGGAGTTGACGGGAAGTATGTCTAAAGAATTATGTGACGACGATGAACCACGTACTGTGAAACAAGCGTGTTACGCCAAAAATCCAGAAAATAACTCGACATGTTTCGCTCGCGTAATTGTCAGACAGGATCTGCCCCTCAAATTCCCAAATGATAAAATCGCGCTACGCTTCTTTGTCTCTCTGATTAGACGTATTGATACTGCAATGTTTTCTTATAATGCGTCCTTGGTCTGATGGTGTGTAACTGCAGTGGAGAGCGCATATTTTTGCAAGTGAAACGGAGAAAAGAATTAGGTGCGCTCGAAAATTATGAAGAAGACGATGACGTCCATTTTGACTCAAGTCAGACGAGAAAGACGTTCTTGTGAAACTTTACATTCCGTCCATTGTTTATTTTTCGCTAATACAATCCCGAAAGTTTGTATTATTTTTAATGCTGATTACCAATGATGCAAGGCCTACGTACATGTGTTTCAGAATTTGTGTTTTATCAATGTGTTCCATTGTTGTGTGTATTTCCGGTTTACTTGAATGGGGCACCGGAGAGACGGGGGCCGTGGGCCACGCATCCTGATGTCAATACAGGTAGGGGAACTCGGGGCAAAGTGGAACATATGGGCAAAGTGAAACAGCGCCAACATGCAGCAATATTGGTGCCGCCATCTATATGTTACTGTTATCATGAGAAGGTCAGGTTGCGTTGTTTGTGGTGGCAGCCATTTGCATTAATCAGGTATGTGCATTTTTGTGAGGACACGTCTGTTTTGATGTGTTTAAACCAATAATATTCGTAAATAAACAATCTGCTAAAGCTCTGTAAACTTGTGGAATATTTATGTAAGCCAAGGTTTTAAATATAAGGCCTATGTATGTCATAAGCATGATGAAATTCTTAGGTAGGTCTGTGTGCACGCTAACGCCGGGTGTTGAACCAATATCGTTAGTCGGGGCAAAATGGATGTGGCAAAGTGGAATAATGTTCCACTTTGCCCCGGCTTCGGCCTACATTATTTATTATCGCATAAATAGTATGATTATGATGATAATAATAATTTTACTTCGCACTTAATGGCAGATAAAGCCTATTTCTATACTTGCGTCATATTAGCAACTATGTAGGTAGGCTTACTTTGTCTTCTCTACGCATACATTTGGAATGAGGGTCATAGTGATTTTTTCTTTCACATTTCAGGCAAAATGGTACGAGAATGCTCTGAAGTCCTTTGGACTATATTGCAATTATTAATTAAATGCTTTTGGTGAATCATAGTTACAGATCATTAACGGCTATGATGGAAGAAAACATATTGACATGTTTAGTGGAGACTATATGCATGCCAGTGAAGATACACCTGGAAGTAAAACATTCGAGTAGACCGTTTCGTGAAGATTGTATGCATTAGTTAATATATTATTAAAATACTGTCGAATTTTATCCCGATACTCTGCTATTTAAGCCTATTTCCAGTGGTTGTAGAAACCTTCCAAGAGAGCTGCAATCTCGCATGTAGCACAGTAAATGTTGTTTAAGAAAATGTGCACACATTTTCTGTTCTCATTTTGCCCCTACCACCTTCCCCCAGAATGGAAAGAAGAAATAAACTATGATAAAACTATTTGCTCACAAGGTACATGTACATAGCATGCATTTTGACTTGAAAACAGTAGCAATTAATGACATAATACTGACTGAATTTGAGAGAAATAACAGGTGCAACATGTATAGTAAAATATCTTAATAATATTCCTTATAATTTAGGTTAACTATGTTTTAACCTTTTCGAGTACACCTAAGTTATTTTACTTTATATATTATTTTATACCTAAGTTATTTTTTAATCCTATATCATATTTTTATATTGCAGTTATAATGATGTCTGTTTTAAAGTTTCTCAGGTTCTGTCTGTGCAGTAGGAATTCCCATTACACATTAGTTACAGCCCACATGGAGGCATTCTGTTTTACACTGGGACAATGACAGGCAGTGAACAGAGGCTAGTCCAATACACAGGCTCACAACATAATCTCTGACACCAGACCGCTCCACTCAGCCACCCCAGTTATAGAGATGGGCAAAGTCCACTATCCAGTTATAAACAGAAATCAGTGGCCCAGGTTACAGCAGGAGGCTTACAGCAGTGGGGAAATAGCAGGACAAGTTTGCATTTGGGGGGCCCTGAAGTGTTCTTAGAATGATTCAATCAAATACAGATTTCCAATACATGAAATGTGTATGCAAATTCAGAGAAAAGGTTACTGAAATTTTTGGAGAAAAAAATAGGCAAAATGTGAAAATTTACCAGTTTCGGGAGCTCTGGTGGGCCCTACGGGGCCCTTAGAATGATTCAATCAAATACATATTTATCGTGCTTAGTGGCAGTATCCTAGGATACGTCTATGCAAAATTAGAGAAAAAGTTGCTGAACGGTTTCTGTGGTATGGCAGCTAACGGCGGAAGGCGGACGCAGAGTAATGCCATAAATCCGTTGTACCTTCGACCCAAAGACTAAAAACTGACCAGCAGAAATGGTCAACAGAAGCCATGAACGAAGCGGTGCAAACGTTCGCGACAAAAAGATGAGTTTTGGAGAGACAGCCGTGACCTACGGCATACCTAAAAACAACTCTCTTTCGAAAAGTTAGGAAAGAAGGCGGTGACGTGGCAAAAAGGCCTAGGACGATACAGGCGAATTGTATAGATCAATTAATTATTTTATAACACCATTTACTTTCTACATAAACTAGCATTGTCATCCCATAAAATTAAGTTAATTATATTCAACGTTTGAATGATGTATATCTACATAAATTCAGACTAGGTCTAAGCCTATCCCATGATTGATTTGCCGTAATTAGGAGGCGGTGTTCAACCGACAACAAGAAAAGGACCTTGAAGACTATCGTCTATTCGTGGAGAATCGTATCTTCGGCTTAACACTCGCTGATTTCCGACAGTTGTCCCTCCAATTTGCTGTCAGAAACAATCTAGAACATCCTTTCAATCAAGAACTGGAGATGGCTGGGGCAGATTTTTTCTACGGATTTATGAAGCGCCGTGCACCCAACACTTTCACTACGCTCGCCAGAAGCGACACGAGCAGCGCGGCAGCAGGTTTTAACAAGGTAGTAGGGCCTAGTAGCGGATCTCTACATACTTTAATTTCGACTCTCTCTACAAAAAACACAATTTTCCCGCAGACGGTATCTATAACAGCGATGAAACCGGAGTAATGACGGTGCAATACAAAACGTCAAAGTTTATATCGATGAAGGGTAAAAAAACAGGTTGGTGCCCTCGCTTCGGCAGAAAGGGGAACTCTGGTGACAACAGAGATCTGTTTCAACGCTCTTGGGAATTGCATACCGTCGTTGCTCTCGTCTTCCCTCGAAAGTAGTTCAATCCCCTATTTGAAGTGGGAGCACCACTAGAAACTGTCATCGCATGTCATCCTTCTGGGTGTTTGCAGTCGGAGATATTCGTACCAACATGGTTCAACTGTTTTCTGCGCTACACACTGCCTACAGCAGAAGATCCCGTTCTTCTCGTTTGATTGTCATGCAACCCACACCAAGAGCCTTGCCTTAATCGAAATGGCAAGGGAGAATCATGTTCATATCCTTGTTGTAGTGTATTTCGTCTAAATACACTATATATTCACAAAACACGACATAACCATAAGATGGCGGACCAGGAACTCCAGCTTCTGCGGTGCCTTGCGCATTCGCGAAGGATAACGTTTTTCTCTCACGGGCGAAGACATTGAAGTGGATGGTTTCACACGTGTTTCACTGGGTTGTGGTGTTGAGTCACATTTATTCTCTTCTTCAGCGAGAACGGATAGCGAAGGATCGCCACTGGGAAACACAACCACGGCTTCCGGCACTGGAATCGGAGACTTGATTGTAGACTCGGCATCACGAATTTGTTCAATGTGTCGTCGCCAGACGACACCTGGTGTTATCTCGACCTGGTATGACACCGGACCAGTACGCAACACGATTGTACCGGAAACCCATTTGGCGTTCCCACGATAGTCGCGAACTGCTACGGATTGTCCTACTGCGAGTTCACGATGTTGAACCGTTGAACGAATTGCTTGCGACATCTGTTCGAGATCATGGTCAATTCCTGGCCACCAAACATGACTTCTGGCCAAGGATTTAATTTTGAGTTTCAATGGTATTATCACTCTGATACCCCACATCAGACATCCTTCTGACAGGGAAAGTTCATTCCGTCGCGTATAGTAAGGAGCGATTTCCTTGTCACCTGTGTAGGCCCAACCGTCCGTGGTTAGAGTACATACTTTCGCCAGAATTTGGTCGTTTGGGGTTTCAAGTCTCACTTGAGCACTAGACACTGGAACTGCGTCCACCTGAAATATGTGGAAGGCTTCCACAGGATCAATAACCTCTTCATCCTGGTCGTAGGTTTCCTTTATAGGAAGACGTGATAACGCATCCGCGTTCGCATGACTGGAAGTATTCCGAAACTTTATTTCATAGTCCATTCCAGACAAGAACAATGCGTAGCGCTGAAGTCTTGCAGATGTCATCGTCGGTACTCCCTTGCTTGGACTGAAAATTGATAGCAAAGGCTGATGATCCGTCACTAATGTGAAGCGGCGACCATATAGATATGAGTGGAATTTCTTCACTCCCCAAATCAACGCAAGTGGTTCCTTGTCAATTTAGGCATAGTTACGTTCTGCCGATGTCAGTGAACGTGATACGAATCCGGTCTGTCAGTTCCATCTGCCATTGTGTGAGACAAGACTGCGCCAATTCCGTAAGCTGATGCGTCACATTCCAATTTTATTGGCAACTGCGGGTCGTAGTGTGTCAACACTTGATCGGAGCTTATCATGTGCTTTGTTTCCGAAAACGCCTTCTCGCACTGTACAGTCCATCACCATTTCCTGCCTTTCTCCAACATCTGGTTTAGTGGCCATACTACTGTGGACAGATTTGGCAGAAACCGGTGATAGTAGTTAAGCAGGCCTAGGTATGCCCTCAGCTGAGATACATTCTCCGGTCTGGGCGCATTGACTACAGCGTCGATTCTGTGTCCGCAGTATGTGATTTCGTCCTTGAAGAATTCACATTTCGTTATTTCAGCCCTGAGATTGTAATCGCGTAGACGTTCGAGGACTCGGCGCACATTCGCTAGGTGCTCCTGGTCAGTCTTCCCAGTAATGATGGCGTCATCCAGAATAACTTGTGTTCCTGGAATGTCCTGTAGTATCTGGTCAATTGTTCTTTGCCAGATTGCAGGTGCAGATGCGACGCCAAATAACAGTCGGTTGTACCGAAACAGTCCTTTGTGCGTGTTGATAGTCAAGTACTTCTTTGACTCCTCCTCCATTTCGAGTTGCAGGTAAGCTTGACGGAGATCAATCTTTGTGAATTTCTCACCTGCACTGAAATTTGCGAAGACATCTTCAATCCGGGGTAACAGATAGTGATCCACTTTCAGTTCCGGATTTATGGTGACCTTGAAATCACCGCATATTCTTACCGATCCGTTTGACTTAGGTAAAGGCACGGTTGGAGTTTCCCATTCACTCCAATCAACTTTTGTGATGATTCCTTGTTTCTCTAGTTTCAAGTTCTGCTTCAACTTTCTGGCATAGTGAATAGCGTACTTGTCTGGCCTTGTGAAATTTTGGAGGTGCCCCCTCCTTGAGATGGAGTTTCGCCTTGGGTCCTTGGATGGCTCCAAGTCCGGCTTGAAAGACTTCCTTAAACTCCAACTTAAGTGCATCCAGTTGTTCCTGCATACTCCCTGTATGCTTCGTTGCAGTGATGTGTTTGATGGACTTCCAGTCTAGCTTAATCCTGTTAAGCCACAGGCGCCCAAACAATGCTGGTCCTCCCTTTCTGACCACATATAATGGCAAGTTTTGTTGCTGTCCATTGTACTCTACATCGACATGTACCATGCCGAGTGGAGCAATTTCTTTAATAGAATAGGTCTTTAAGACCACCGAAGTGTGTTGTGTCTTTACTTCGGGAAAGTACTCATCAAACTGTTGCTTGTTTATCACCGACACTGCCGAGCCTGTATCGAGTTCCATTTGTAATGGTTTACCATTTACCTTAGGATTTACCCAAATAATTATGGTATCAGGCGATCGGTCCATGGTATGTATTTCCAGAGCAGCTGCATGCTCAGCATCACTGTCGTATACATCTTCAATCACGTGTACATGTTGGGAACCTGTGTGTTTACCACCCGTACTACCACGCGATGCATCTTTACCCTGGCAACGTTGGTTTCCATGTGTATTGGCACGGCACGCTGGCTTGATATGACCTTTCTTTTTGCATTTATGACACTGTGCCTCTTTGAATTTGCAGTCTTCCGGGGTGTGGCCCGACCGTGCACATCGATAACTTGGTTTGATGCGTTGTCCTCTTTTTGGTTTGACATGGACTTTGTGTACAGCCGTACCATTTCTGTAATGCCTCAGTTCAGCAGCATCCCTTGTAGCTGTTTCCATGGCCACTGAAATCTCCACCGCACGACCAAACGTCAGTGTTATTTCTGACAACAATCTCTTTTGTATATGTTCGTTTATCAGGCCACACACAAATCGGTCTCGCAGGGAATCCCCCAGATTTTCTCCAAATTCACAATGTTCTGATAGTTTTCTAATTTGTGCAACATATTGCACAACACTTTCTCCCTCTTGTTGGTCCCTCTTGTGGAAACGAAACCTTTCTGCAATCACGAGAGGCTTAGGTGACAGATGTTGACTAAGTGTCGCCGTTAACTGAGCGAATGTTTTCGTGGCAGGTTTATCCGGCGCACACAAATCTCTCAGCAGACTGTACGTCTTACTCCCTATCAGACTTAGCAAAGCCGGCACTTGTTTCACTCTACCGAGCTGTCAAAAGTTTCAATTTTGCCAATGGTGGCGGTCATTGCAGCGAATACGGTAACATGTTTTTACCGGAGGCTTCAAAGTTCGACACAAGTCAACGCACACTTGTACCAGCGTGACAGTTCATCACTTTTCTTCTACCGACCTGTGCAAGTGGATTGACGAGTTCTTTGAGTCAACCTCGTCGCCAGTGTAGCGTATCTCGTGTAAATACACTATATATTCACAAAACACGACACAACCATAAGATGGCGGAACAGGAACTACTTTTTATAGTATCCAATTATGGATCATTACGCCGATACAAACAATAGTAATTACGCATCAACATGTAGTTCTAAATACACAACACTTGTCATCCCACCTCACACGTCATATCGATTGCAACGCCTTGATGTTTGCTTTGTGGGCCCTCTGAACACATACTATGAACAAGAAGTGCGGGTATAGCTCAGGAACTACCCCGAAAGGTTGTCACCATATACCAAGTTGCTGCTCTTTTCGGGGCTGCCTCACAGAACTAACTTCATCAACAGCCATCAATGGTTTCGCCAAAACTGGCATATGTCCCTTTAACTCCAACATATTATATATGTATATATATATACATATTTATACATATATTACATGTTTGCCGCAACAGAAACAACAGCCAAACCCACACCAGAAGATGAACCAACAACTTGGACATCAGCGCTACACCACCACTTCCAGCCACGCCTGATGCAGCACCTCACTTCTAGCTCGACCCGACAGTTACGTGTCGCCGGCAGGAATGATGGGGGTCCCGCAGGTTGATCAAGCTGGCCCAAGGAGAAGTGGAATTAAAAGGGGCAAGACTGTCGCATTGACGAGTAGTCCATATTTAAAAGAATTACAAGCCGAGCGTAGGTCTGATGAGAAAAGAAAGAAACCTGCCACTAAAATCAAGTTATTCTATGGAAAACAATGTGTTGGCAAAGGTCAAAGCAAGGGTAATGCGAAAGGAAAACGCATCGTGAAAAAAGGGGAGAAAACAACTAGAGAGTGTTGAGGATGTCAAATGCATGTTTTGTTCAGGGCTGTATTCTGAATGTAGGAGTGGCGAAGAGTGGATCAAGTGTGATTCATGCAACAAATGGGCACACGAGGAATGTGCAGGAACACAGGGCGGAGGCGTTAATTATACTTGTGAATTATGCCTGGAATAGATAACTGCGACTGAACATAATGACTAATTAAGGTGTTTGCCTACAGAGAATCTCAGCCTATATGTTAGTGTAATCTGTGATTTACAATCCCAGTAGTGTACTTTTGACAGTAGGTCTAGGCCAATTAATCATGCAAGCATATTAAACGATTTAACAATTAGCGTGATTTGATACACCGAGTTGGACACAATCCATGACACATCGTTAGAGCAAAATGACATTTCACCTTGCCCCATGACAGATTTCCCTTTGCCCCATGTGTCTGGAGCAAACAGGAATTATAATCATTTTTATAATTTCATATATCTCAATAAAGCCTTTTCTAAACGAATTTAGTTTGTGCCATCTGTTAATCTTAGTCCTAAATGAAAAGAAAACAGCCATTAATGTGTCTTCGTCTCGCGTTTTCACAGCGATATGGCCTGCCAAAATGTTTCGGTCCACTTTGCCCCGGGTTCCCCTACACATCCTATTCTACACACCTTAGATGGGAGTCAAATAGAAACAGTACAATACTTTAAATACCTCGGTTCCTGCATTAACCCTCAACATAATATTCAGTGCAAAAAAAACAAGCTTGTGCAGCAGCATAGCGTGTGATGATTGTCAATACGCCGACACCAAGTGAAGCATCTTTTGGACCACGCTTGAACTGATCCGCATTTATCACGGGTCGGCTACTGTGGCACGCGGGCCTACTGCGGCCAGCGAAGCTGTTTCATGCGGCCCGCGGGCTAAAAGCGAAATTGCACACAATGCGGCCCGTAGGAGAAAACAACCTTGTGAATTGTTTGTTTCACTGATGGAAAAGATTCGACACGATGCAGGTGCCTCTGCAAAGCTCATCAGGGCCTACTGTATCATCCCCTTGACAGCCCGTGTGGCAGACCACTGTCTTCTCGACAGCACGGCGCATCTCAATCTGTTGAATGTTCAACTCAAGAGACGAGAACATCTAATCAAAGAAATCTTCCAGTTTGTTTCTTCCAGTTCGTTTCCGCTGCCGAGACGGAGTTTGCGCAGCCTTTTACAAAATATATCAGATCTCGCAGTTACTCTAATTTATAGGCCGTTCATGATAGAAGTCGTCGG
Organism: Escarpia spicata; assembly: GCA_963995525.1. Classification (NCBI taxonomy): domain Eukaryota; kingdom Metazoa; phylum Annelida; class Polychaeta; order Sabellida; family Siboglinidae; genus Escarpia; species Escarpia spicata. The sequence continues at coordinate 19,463,870 of OZ023209.1, read as the reverse complement.
TGGGCCGGAAGCTGTGTAGCTGAAGTTCACCGGACTGCAAAGTGCTTAGAGCTGTGACACTCAAACTCATAGCAACATTCAACGTTTACGCTGTTATAGGGCCTACACTGCCAAAATGTGTAAGTCCGAACTTAAATGGATAGGAACTAGAATGCGTATATATTGCCTAACATAATAATTTTAATTATGCCAGTTTCCACGAGGATTAAGCAAACGATAATCAATATTTATGAATAAACGTATGGCCCCCATTAAAAAAAGATGCCGACCCTGGTCTAAGCCCTACCTTTGCTTATTCTTCTAGATCTGGAAACTCAACAACAAAGCTAAGTTTACGCAAGCGTTAAGTAAATCATGATTATGCTAACATGTAGGCACACTTGGCTGCTAAATGTTCTCGTTACTTCTTCTTATCAGTTCCGTGGTTAGCTTGACTTCTCGTTTACCTAGTATCGTTTATGACGTAATCAAAGAAAGTTCCTTCGAGTCACGTGCTTGGACCGTTAAAATAAATGTTTTCTAATACTACATAACACTGTTGCAATTTAGGGATACGTCCTAAAATTAATATCACTTAAGAGCTATGGTATAATTAAATTTTGATACGTTTAGGCCTACAATTATGGAGTAACGTCATTATTATTTGGTTTCTTGTCATCCAGAATGTGTATTATGTCATCCGGTACGTGTGACGCTTTCACGCTTTTTTCCGTAGCTGCCCACAGACATTTGGTTGATTTTGTTGACAATAAAGCTGATGGAAGTTTAGAAAACGAGTGAGTCCACGACAGGTTTTTTCCATTTCACTGCGTGGGTTCTTTCATTTCCTCTGACATAGACCACATAGAAGGGACCAACGGTTTATAGTGTCTCTTACGAAACACGTAGACAACGTAGGGTGAACGAAAATGCCCATCGAGACCAGTGGTTGTTTCGCGGCCGCTTTGCCCGTAGCGTGGTTGATTTTTGTTTGTTTGGGGGTGCATTTGTTGGCCTGGTATTGCACGTTTCCAAAAACATCCGTCACATTTTACCGGAGCCTAGGTTATTCGCGGTCGAAATATTTTACGCTGTAGAAGGGGTAGTGTTTGAATGTGAAACGATTTACGTCTGCAGTGAAATTTTTGTTGTGTAAAACTTATGTTCTATGATAGTTACAGCTCTCATTCGCCTGGTGACGATGACCGAAATTGTAAATTAGTTTTTGTTCGTGTCGTATCGTGTGTGTGCGTGCGTGTGTATGTATGTGATGGTGCGTGATTGTGAGCATTCGTGCGAACGTGCATGGGTGCGTGCATGAAAGAGTGTGTGCGTGCGTGCGTGCGTGCGTGCGTGCGTGCGTGCGTGCGTGCGTGCGTGCGTGCGTGCGTGCGTGCGTGCGTGCGTGCGTGCGTGCGTGCGTGCGTGCGTGTATGTCTTCGTGTGCACGTGTGGTTGGAACCGTGATCGTTCTGTTGATGTTTCAGTACATTTTGTTAACCTTAATAAATCGTTTTGAATGGAGGGCCAAACAAGTTACTTAATTAAGTTAAAATGAGAAATAGGTCATCGGGCCACACATTTATTTCTTAATAATGGACATCACTAGTCCAAGCTTCGTGCCATTCTAGCTTATATGCGTCAAATCTGAACTTACACGTTTTGGAGTTGTTAATACGATGAAACATCAATGGCTAATTTTGAACAATGTCCTATTGAAAATATATCTTATACAGGGCCCGCGCGGTCGTTATACAAACGACATTTTGACCAAGTGCTCCAAGCCCAAGTAAGCTTGGCGTGTGTGATCAGTTTATAAAACTGTTCCGTCGGCATGTGCGTTTAGCTGCAAGATACTCGTCGATCACTAAATGTCACCTTGAGTGCCACAGATCCACATTACATTTGGGTGAATTTCATCTACACAGATTCCGGCGCGTAGTCGACTAGATATAATAGGTTATAAAATAAGAGCAAATGCGAGCATCGAGATCTGTAAAACGCTCAGCAAACTCCCGTCTCAGAAGCTCGGTAAAAATTCACACGTGTCCTGCCTTTCTGGTTCGTTTTCAGGAGTGTTGAGAAATGCAATTGTTGTGTATCGATCCCACACCCGTAACGTGATCTCGAAAGTGGAAACGAACTGGAAGAAACGAACTAGAACAGTTATTTGGTTAGACGTTCTCTTTCCTTAAGTTGAAAATTCAGCAGATTGGGATGCGCCACGATGTCAATAAGAAATGTAAACTCGCATATTTAACAAGATTGCCATTTGAGAATTAACTCTAGACGGCAGGTGGACAAGGAAGCCGTTTGGCTGATCGAGAGTCCAACCGTTTTTATCTACGTTTATCCCGCCCTTCTGAGGTATGTGTCGATTTTATTTTTAAACATATTCACGCTACTACCACCCCCACAATCAGCAGATAATAAGTCCCATTCATTTACACTCCTTTGTGAAAATGATAACTTTCTTATATCTAATCTTCACTACTCCTTTACTAATGTAACTTCATGTCCTCTATTTCTATCAATATTTTCATAACCATTCAATATTTTAAACATTTCTATCTGATCTCCTCTCAATCTCCTGGTCTCTAGTGTTGTTAAACCACATTCTTTTCGGCGAATTTCCTAACTAAGATCCCTCAGTTTTGGTATCATTTTAGTCGCCCTCCTTCTCTTTCTAGCATATCTGTCCTTTCGATATGGTCTCCACGCTTGTATACAATATTATAAATGAGGCCTAACTATTGTTTTGTACAGCGGTATTATTAGTTCTTTTTCCTTATACGCTATATTTCGTTTAATTAATCCATTGGATTGGATTTCCATTTGAAGCTACAATTCGGCACTGCTCTGCACTGCTTCACGAACAAGCAAATTCCATGTCCCAACTCGTGCACGCAACCGTGTCAGTGCACACCGCAGTAATATATCTTGATTTTGCGTATTCGTCTCTGCCAGAAGGCGCGTGAACTGCTGGAGGTTTAGGCCACGAGCGCGAACGTAGTTCACGGTCTTCACGACGGCGTTCTTGTATAGGATAGGTGATACAGCGGGACTAATGAGATTCGCACTGGCACCTGTGTTATGTCTTACGCCATCTTTATTCGACACGTAGGCACAGCCCGGGAGCTGTCCTTATTACAGAGCCATGGGGAGCATTCATAATGCTCTACAATACAAATACTCTACACCCCTCCCTTTCAAATGTTGTTCCCTTAAAACATGTTAATACCCTGGTTGCGCTACCCCACATATACGATATGACAACCGTCAACACAGTCCACGGATTCAGCGTCCATTAATTAGTCCTTGTTAATAATTACATTTTAGTAGCCATTAACGTCTGTCCATAATTAAACTGGACACCGTCTTTCAAACGTCACAGATCCAGCTTCTCTGGAGGCTTTCTGGTTCTTGTGGACCTTCTCACGAGTCGTTCCTCTGCCATCGGTATCTGCGCTGGACTTGCCGGTCTCACGGGATAGTTCACTGCCATCGGTGTTTGCAATGAACTTGGCTGGTTGTCTTCTTCTGCTTCTGTTGTTGGTATAGTCGATTCGTCAACCACTGGTACCTCCACCGCACCCAGAGGTACCATGGCGACGTCAGAAGCCCTGATTTGGTCGCTGTGTCTCCGCCATACATCGCCGTCTTCCACGCGCACTGCATACGATCTGGTACCCCTCTTCTCTTGGACGGTACCGGGTACTCACTTTTGGTCGTTGCGATAGTTTCTTACCGCTACTCTGTCCCCAGCTTCAAATTATCTGTGTTGCCCTCTCTTCTCCTCTACTGTCTTGGCCTGATGGTTCTCCACCGTCTTCCTCGTGTTTGGTCGTATGGCATCTAATCTTGTTCGCAGGGCTCGACCCATCAGTAACATCGCCGGAGATTCACATGTTGTTGCATGTGGTGCATTTCTGTAGGCAAACAGAAATCTGGCCAGGTGTCGTTTCACAGCACCCGAGTCACCTCTCACTGATCGCATGGCTTGTTTAAATGTCTGAACAAAGCGTTCCACCTGCCCGTTGGTAGCAGGGTGGTAGGGTGCAGAAAATGTGTGCCTGATGTTGTTTGCTTTCATGAAGTTTCGGAAAACTTCGCTTGTTAATTGACTTCCGTTGTCACTGTGCAAGTGTTCTGGAAGACCGTACCTTGCAAACACATCTCGTAACAGTTCTACGGTTCTTTCTGATGATGCTGATGCTGAGGCTGTTGGTAGTACCTCAGGCCATTTGCTATGTGCGTCGACCGCTATTAAGAACATCCGCCCCATAAACGGTCCAGCGTAACCTACATGGATACGCTGCCATGGCTTTACAGGCCATTCCCACGGGTGAAGTGGCACGGTAGGCGCTTCAAACTGGACTCTCTGGCAGCCTTGACATTTCCGTGCCAGAGATTCTATATCTTTATCTATCCCAGGCCACCAAACGTAGCTACGAGCCAGTCCCTTCATTTTTACAACCCCGACATGTCCATCGTGTAACTCCTGGAGGATTTGACTGCGCAACTTCTGTGGCACTAGGACGCGTATTCCCCACATAACGCATCCGTGGAATACACTCAGCTCGTAGCGCTTGGCAAAGAATGGTTCAAGTCCCTCTGGACTGATCGTCGGCCATCCTAGCTGGGTTCTCTCCAGAACTTTTGACATGACTGGGTCCTTGCTGGACTCTGTCTTGATGTTTGCTGCCGTGACAGGAAGGGTTTCCATGTGGTCCATGTAGAACATCTCCACCACATCAAGGTATGTCTCCCCCGTTTTCAATGGTAACCTCGAAAGTCCGTCTGCATTTGCGTGTTTGAAAGAGCTTTTATAGACTATCTCATAGTCGTGTGCTGCTAGTTGTAGGGCATATCGTTGCATTCGTGCAGCCGTCATTGCTGGAATACTCTTCCCTGGATGAAAAATAGCTGTGAGGGGTTGGTGATCCGTCACCAGCATGAATCGTCTTCCAAACAGGTATTGGTGGAACTTCCTGACTCCCCACACGAGTCCCAGTGCTTCTTTGTCTATATGGCTGTAATTCCGTTCAGCCTTGTTTAAAGTTCGCGAAGCGAACGCGACTGGTCTCTCCAACCCATCTGGCATCGTATGACTGAGTACGGCCCCTAATCCATATGCAGATGCATCGCACGCTATTCTGATGGGCACGTTCGGATCGTAGTGGACGAGAACTTGTTCCGATGTGATCAGTCTCTTTGCTTCACCGAACGCTTGTTCACACTCCTTTGACCACATCCATTCCTGATCCTTCTCTAGTAACTGGTTTAGGGGATGCAAGACACTGGCCAGGTTAGGTAAAAACCTGTGGTAGTAATTCACCAGCCCAAGGAATCCTTTTAAACTACTAACATCTTGGGGGCGTGGTGCCTTCTGCACGGCTTCTATTTTTGCCTTTGTCTTGTGCAGACCCTCGTGATCAATCTCGTGGCCACAGTACTCGATCCGTTCCATGAAGAACCGGCACTTCTTCACATTGATCCGCAGATCCTTCTCTGCCAGCCTCTTGAATACTGCTTCCAGGTTTTCCAGATGCTCAGTGTCAGACTTGCCCGTGACAATGATATCATCCAACATCACCTCCACGTCAGGGATTCCTTGTAAAGTCTGCTCCATTGCTCTTTGCCCTATCGAGGGTGCCGTCTTGATCCCGAACGGCAACCTATTATACTGAAACAGGCCCTTGTGCGTGTTGATTGTGAGGTATTGTTTAGAGTCCTCCTCTACCTCCATCTGCAGGTAAGCATTCTTGAGGTCAATTTTGCTGAACCTCTTACCTCCGGCCATCTTTGCGAAAATATCTTCGATGCGTTGTAGCGGATATTTATCTTCCCGGAGCACCGGGTTGAGTGTCACTTTATAGTCTCCACAGATACGTACATCCTTGGTATCTCGTTTCACCACCGGTACCACTCCTGATGTCCACTGGCTATACTCGACAGCTGATACGATTCCTTCTTTCTGGAGCCTTTCCAGTTCCTTCTCAAAGTATGGTTTGATCGCATAAGGCACGCTTCGTGGCCTGCAGAACTTCGGTTGAGCGTCTGCCTCTACGGTGAGTTTGGCTTTCACACCTTTCAATGTCCCTAAGTGGTCCGTGCTTAACAACTCATATTTTGCCAGCAGCCGTTGAACTTGCTTATTGGCATCCTTCAGAGAAATGTCCTTGTCAGTCCCATGCCATGACTTCAGGGAGTGAATTTCTCCCCAGTCGAGCTTGATCTCCTAAAACCAGTCACGACCGAACAGCACTTGTCGACCGCCTTTGATAACGTACAAGTCCGGCTTCACCTTCTGCTTCTTGTACTTGACCTTGTACACGTGGTGTGGGATTACTGAGTATGCCGACCCAGTATCAACCTCCATTTTGAATGATTGTCCGGCTACCCGCAGTGTCGTCCAAATTGTGTCAATTCTGGTCTTTGGTTTTGTTAACTGGTGGACCGCATTTAGGGTGTCCAACCCATCACTCCAATCACTGTCGTCACTACCGTTACTACTACTTTTGGCAGCTGACATTTGGTTCACCCTTTTGCCTTTATTGTAGCGTTTGTTTCTGGCACCAGACCGACACACAGCCTTGATGTGGCCATGTTTCCCACAGCCGTGGCAGATTTCGCCCCTGAAGCGACAATCGTCCGACCTGTGCCCCCGCCCGTTACATATGTAGCATGTGTAATTTCTTCTCTGTTCTCTATCTCTTTCCTGACGTGGCTGCTGACGTGAATACAGCTTGTGAACAGATGCACTAGCCTCTCCGTGGCTATTGTGTAGTTCTTCGGTGTCACGCCTAGCCGTTTCGTCTATCTTCGCTGTTTCGACGGCAGTTTCCAGGCTTAGGTCTTTGATTTTACCAGCTTCTTTTGTGTTGATTCAGATCGCAAACCCAACACAAACTGGTCTCTTAGGGCTGTCGTCAGGTTTGCTGCATAACCACAATGTAACGACAGTCTCCGCAGTTCAGCCACGAACGAGGTGATACTTTCACCCTCTTGTTGATATCGGCGGCCAAAACGGAAACGTTCCCCCATTTCAGTGGTTTGTGGATCTAGGTGGTCCGCAAGTGTTTTGACTAATTCTGCGAATGGCTTAGTTGATGGTTTTATAGGTGCCATCAACGTTTTCAGTAACCCATACGTGTCGCTTCCCATGAGGCATGACGCTTATTAGCAAATGCGCCCTTTTTTGTTCATCAATGACAATGTCATTAACGTTGAAATACGATTCCAACCTTTCAACGTATGCCGTCCATGTCTCTTTTGAATTGTCAAATTCACCCACACAGCCAACTGGCGCTGCCATGATGTGTATTAATTGTTGACTCACTTATAGCTTGGTTTAATCCCATCTCGTCGCCACTGTTATGTCTTACGCCATCTTTATTCGACACGTAGGCACAGCCCGGGAGCTGTCCTTATTACAGAGCCATGGGGAGCATTCATAATGCTCTACAATACAAATACTCTACAACCTGCATCGTGTCGAATCTTTCCAATCAGCGAAACAACTCTTTTTGTTCTTCCTCCCACGGAAAGTGCACCACACAAACATTCTCATCCCGCTGGCCGCATTGTGTGCAATCTCGCGTTTAGTTCGCGGGCCGATTGAAATAGCTTTGCGAGCCGCAGTTGGCCCGCAGGCTGCGGGTTGCCGACTCCTACCTTAGTTGAACGTCTATTTAGTCGACTTGTTTTCTGTGTTTAAATTTTTTCCCCGCAGCTTGTCCGCTGTCTCGGCTCAGAACTCATGACATCAGAACAAACACGGGGGGAGAGTGCTGTTGAGAAATTTTACTTTTTTACGTGGCGCCGCTGCTGTAAATTTACCTTCTCCAACTTCTAGTTTCTCTCCGCTGTCTCCGCTAAAATGATGACATCCGAAGACGGGAGGTGCGGGGGGTGCTTTAGAAAACATTTTCGTCACCACGCTACCTATTACAGGGGGGGCTTTCACAGTCCACAAAAATACACATTAATCGTCTCATAAAATACATATGTGCATATACTTTCAATTAAACTAGAATATCATACAAAGGCTATCATTCAATATAGTATTGACACGTACCCTCTCATGCCCAGGTGGCTGTAAAGGGACCAGTAAAATATAATTTAATTTTCCCCTGTAAAAATAATGCGTCTTTTTAAACTTTGTGGCAGAGTTTATGAAGACGATATTTCAAAAAGCAAATTACGATTTTTTCACGGATTTAGTATGAAGGAAATTAGCACATACGTTCGGTTTGTAGACATTGCGTTTTAGAAGACTTCAGATAACATTCATGATAATGACGTCACTGGTGTAATGTAATTTTTGAGAAAAAAAATAACTATTTTTATGCACCCATGTTGGCATACTCTCCCTAGTAATGACACAGAGAACTGATTATTTTATAATTGTGTTGTTGGCTCGTGAGGAGGCCATGAACAGGTGATCCCTACAGCCCCCTGGACATGACTGGGTTAAGACGTCTGTCTTCCCGCGACAAAAATTATAAAGTGTGTACGAGTGCGTATGTGCGTGCGCGCGCGTGTGTGTGTTTCATTAATTAGAACGCGCTCATGCTTCAACCATCACAACCGATCGCAAAGATTGTTTAATGCGAATGCATATTTCCATACATAAAGCTAGAGGACAAAGCATAGGGCCTAATTGCTGCAGTAGGTCCTACTATATTATACATGTCAGGAGCGAAGAATTATGTAACTACTCAAAGGAGAAAAATCTGGGTATTGTATTGTCACTGCGATGGACATTCGTTAATGCTGACTTGTGTGGATTGTCTGTGGGGAGAGTAAAAATAATTAAAGAAACATCGGATATCACATGAAAATAACAAAACTAGTAAAGAAACTCACAAACATGACACAGAGCTGTAGCAAATTAAAGACTTATTAGTTGAAACAAAAAAGTTCGGAATCACCCCCAGACAGGCGTTCGTTTGCTATGTAGGACTAGGCGGTGGACTGTTTGAGCATTACCTTAGCACAGAGCATTTTCGGAAATTCTTCCGCCTTGAAAAACCATGGACATGAAACTTTGATACTTGTTCAGGCACGGAAATGATGGCACGGATTATAAAGAGTGTTCGAAATTACTTCCGACCCGGAGGCCCGAGACCGTCAATTGAATATTTCGTCGGGACGGTAATTTTGAAAATGTGCCGGCCCGCAAGACCGGCAATTTTTTTTAAAGAAAATAATGGAGCATTTGTCAAGTATCCGAACCAACCTCGATTTTGCCATTATAACTACACGTTTGCCTAAATTTGGAACCTCAGTGATTTAGTTATGTCATTCAACATAATTCCCGGCATATCTATATTACGCAAATAGTGCGTCTTGACACACTTTTGAGGCCCAAAGAGCGACCCGGTTTGCGTCGGTCTGCGCCGCTGTGGCCGCGCGTTAACGCAGTGAGTGATATAGCAGCGTATGTTGTTGCAAACTGGGTCACTCTTTGGGCCTCAAAAGTGCGCTAAGATGCGATATTGTTGTAACGTAACTATGTATGGGACGATGTTGAATGATGGCAATAACACACGAGGTAAACAAATTAGACAAAAATATTATTGTAACGACGAAGTCGAGGTGGGCCCGGATACTAAACAAGTGCAAATATAGGCAATAATGGTGACACTTGTGTACTCCCGAACGCGAAATTTAACGTAAGCGACGTACAAAAACAAGTTGGAAAAACAATAAAATATCGAGCTGATCAATGCTGTTAGATCGATTGAGTTTAGTTTCGTAGTGCTGGCACTTCCAGAGGAACTCTTCCAGCGAGTTCCGCAGAATGTGAAAGAGGCTTCAGCACAGTGAAACGAGTGAAGAGTTCAAGACTGAGTTTCGAAACCGCACCAAACCATCCTCAATGTCAGCTACCATCACCACCCAGCTGCATTCGCCCGACATGGCTGACTTAAAACCCACATCTAGCACGAGGATACCCAACTTCAAATCCGAGTTGGACTCGGACAGTGCCTCGTGTTTTCCTGTCAACAATAAACTGTTGCCTAGGTCTACGCACAGGGGTAGAATTTGACTTGTTTGAGGATTATGCCAGCAAGAAAGAAAAAGAAAGATAAATAAATTATTGAAGAACTTACACTACCGAGACGCAGAGTAGCCCCAGTTAAATTTAACTGCATGACACTGTGACGTCATAACACTTCCAAACGTCAAACCATCTATACAGAACTATATACAATGGGGCTCAAGTCATCACTGTGACACTTGTCAAAGATAGATTCAGTGAGTGTTTCTATTGTATAAGTATACACTCTAAATGAGCTGTGAGCAATTATCCTTACGTTAATAGCAGTTGATGGAGATGCATGTAAAGATGCAGGCCAAACCGTACGAAATTTCTATGGCTGGGATTTTGATTCATGAGAGCTGGAGACAGGTGTAGGATCTAAGATCTTTAAAGGAAATAAAAATAAGGCATTAGCTAAAGACCTTTTTATGTGTGCACAAAGTTTAACATTGTATGTAACATTTGACAACATTAAACAAATACAGAAAAATACATTTGTAGCATAAATTCGATTTTAAGCCCGTCTGTGAAGCGATTCCCGCGGACAATAAAATTTTAATGAGCTAGACGACCACGTGGATTGAACCAGCGTCACCCGATTGTAAAATAAATAGCAAGAAACCAATGCGTCTACCAACTGAGCTAGCGGCACCAACAGAAATTATCTGACTGATTTAAGTTGTTATGATAAATTGTACAACTCCTGCTTCATATATCGATATTCTAGTGATATTATACATGTTATTTTCTGTAGCTGGATACAATATATGTTTGCTATGTATGTTTATTGGTGTAGATTATATCCCGTTGGTTGCATTCGATATAATTATTCTGAAACCGAGCCCAATTGCTCGGCGAAACCTAGGCCTAGTCGCCAAAAAATATGCATATTCGAAATATTTTTTTTTTTTGCTTGATGGACGTGGAAATAGATAGCAGGATGTAATATAACACGAATTCAAGCAATATGTTTATATTCCATTTAACCCATGTTATTTCACACGTGCCAAGGAATGAAATGTAAGTTTATAATCTGCTCGTTTTGTGGTCGCTGTCTTCACAACAACAACAGCTGTTGGCAGATGTAATCAAATTAGCAAAACTAATTTTAGTCACGCCCGCTACAAACGCTACCAATGAGCGGTCACCAGTGTCAGTGACAGTGTCCCAAGTCGGGCCTACCCGAGGACAACCATGACAGTCAGAAGCACAGTTGAACAATTTGATGATGTTCTCCATGGTAAAAGAAGACCCATGTGTTGCCATATATGTGTGTGAATCTGTACTTAACAATTGCCAGTCTTCTGATATTTGTCTAAGGAATATATCGTATGCTGTTGATGACTGTTTTGAAAGCATCTTTATTGAGATACAAATTAGTAAACACGAAAAAATCAATGTCGGTTGTATGTATAGATCACCGAATACCAGCTTCAGCAAATTTAATGACAATCTCTCATTCATACTGGGAAATCTCACCAGCAAAATCGTGTATATATGTGGTGATTACAATATAGACCTATTGCACTGCGAAGAGCAAGCTGAATCAAAATATTTCATTGATCAAATGTTCAGCTCTGGATTATATCCCTTGATCACCAGGCCCACACGAGTAACAAGCACGACTGCTAGTATAATAGATAACATTTTCTGTTCTGAACTGTGTAGAAACAAAATGTGCGGCATTGTTTTAAGCGATGCTACAGACCATATGCCAATTTTCGTCCTGTGTGACAACAGCACTTATGCGGTTATTAACGATGATCCACCATATAAATATAACAGAACGTTAGATGAGGACTCATTAAACAAATTTAAGCACGATTTAAATTATGCAAACTGGGACACTGTAATGAACGAGTCAAACCCTGATTTAGCATTCTCGCGCTTTATGCAAATACTAAATAATACTTATAACGATGCCTGTCCTGTAAAAACTACAACGTATTCAGGAGAGACAAAAAAGAATGATAAACCTTGGTTATCAAGAGGGCTAAAAAACGCTTGCATAAAGAAGAATAACATGTACTTAGCGTTTCTAAAAAATAGGACAGAATTAACAGAAATCCGCTACAAAAATTACAAAAATAAGTTAACAAAATTATTACGTCTAGAAAAGAAAAAATATTACAGAAAAAACTCGACGATTGTAAGACTAATATAAGGGCAACTTGGAAAACTCTTAACAGCATATTAGGTAAAAGAAAATCTGATACCACATATTTGAAAAAGTTTCATGTTGGCGATAACATAGTAGTATTAGAAAATAAAGAAATAGCTAATCATTTTAACAATTTCTTCGTCGATATAGGTACTAAATTATCCAACTTCATAGAACCCTGCCCGGGAACAAAGCCAACCGACTTTGTAAAACGTACTGTATCACAATCAATGTATATGTCCCCCGTTACTGAGCAAGAAGTACTCGAAATTGTGTCTGGATGCAAAAGTAAAACTTCAAACGGACCTGATGAAATCAGCATGAAAACAGTTAAGCATGTAATAAAGCAAATTGTACAACCGCTAATCCACATTTTTAACAGATCTTTGATCAGCGGATCATTTCCAAATGATATGAAATTAGCAAAAGTCATTCCTATATTTAAGTCAGGAGATCGTTTTCAGTTTTCTAATTATAGACCTATATCTCTCTTATCCCAATTTTCAAAAATACTTGAAAAAATATTCAACAAAAGGCTAAGGTCTTTCATTGAAACACAACACATATTGACAGATGGGCAATATGGCTTCAGAAGTAATCACTCAACTTCACTAGCTTTAACAGAATTTGTCGAAAAAATTACATCCGCAATGGATAAATGCCAAAGCACGATTGGGGTCTTTATCGACCTAAAAAAAGCCTTTGACACTGTTGACCACAACATACTGCTAAGTAAACTGCAATGCTACGGAATCAGGGGTCTGGCTCTGGCCTGGATAAAAAGCTACTTAACCAACCGTAGACAATATGTATGCTATAACAACAGTAACTCAGAACAAAAGGAAATCAAGTGTGGAGTCCCGCAAGGTTCAATCCTTGGCCCGTTATTATTTATTCTGTACATAAATGACATGTGTGAAGTCTCAAAATTGCTTGACATTATTTTGTTTGCTGATGATACAAACATTTTTTATTCCGCTAGTAACACAACTGAAGTAAGCACTGTTATTAACAACGAACTAAAAAAACTAGACCTGTGGTTTCGAGCGAACAAATTATCACTTAATGTGAACAAAACACATTTTATAATGTTCAACAATAAAAAGCAACCTAGAACAGGTGTGAATATAGTTTTGAATGGGAAAAACATTGAGCAGGTATCATATACTAAATTCCTTGGAGTAACCATTGACGAAAACGTAACATGGAGAGAACACATAAAAATGGTTGAATCAAAAGTATCAAAAAACAGAGCAGTTTTGTATAAAACTAGGCATGTTCTTGATTGTCAAGCGTTACACACATTATATAATTCACTTGTTGAACCACATATGTCATATTGCTGTGAGATCTGGGGAAATACTTATCAATCTAGACTTAGAAAACTATTTATGTTACAGAAAAAAGCTATACGGATTATTTATAATCTTAATTATCATGATCATACATCTGTATTTTTCCATCTCTCAAACATGCTTAAATTTCATGATTTAGTTAAATACAAGACTATGATCATACTTTATAAAGCAAACAACCATTCTTTAAATGGTCGTGTTCAAGCATTATTTGAACCAACCGCAGCTATCCACATACATGATACAAGACAAAGCAAACTGTTCTATGTTAAAAAGACAAACACCACCCTCCGACTGCTGTCAATCACCGTCAAGGGTATAAAAACGTGGAACAATTTACCAAATAAATTGACTCAGCTTCCAAGTTTAACACAATTTAAAAAAGCAATCAAGTTGTCATTACTTTCTACATATTTGTGAATTGTTAATTGAAGGTGACGTTTTGTTAAACCCATGAAATAGTAACACAAGCACTATAGTAAACAGTCTATAAAATTATATGAGTTGTGAATATTATTTTGTGATTTATTTATAATTCCTGTTGTATTTATTCAGTTTTCATAGTTCGAGTAGGGCATAGCAACACATAAGTCTATGACTTCAGCTATGTCCTTTCAGCAGCAGCAGCAGCAAACCATACTGTGCATGTATTATGTTGTTGTTGTTGTTGAATAAACGTTCATTCATTCATGGTACGTAGTTGTCAATGGTTGCTTTACGTGATTCCAAGATTCGTTTGGATACATTTGTTTTTGAAATAGCTGCAAACATGCAGTGTGCGTGTTCACTGCAGACATTGATGGAAGCAATGTTTCCGTATCGTGTGTGTGTTTTAAATAAATGATGTGGACACTGTATATGTAAGGATAAAACGTGTGTGTGTGTGTGTGTGTGTGTGTGTGTGTGTGTGTGTGTGTGTGTGTGTGTGTGTGTGTGTGTGTGTGTGTGTGTGTGTGTGTGTGTGTGTGTGTGTGTGTGTGTGTGTGTGTGTGTGTGTGTGTGTGTGTGTGTGTGTGTGTGTGTGTGTGTGTGTGTGTGTGTGTGTGTGTGTGTGTGTGTGTGTGTGCACGTGCCTGCTTGTGTTGGCGCGCGGCAATCCACGTTGAATAGCAATACATGGATTACCCATTACAGTTGGTCAAACAAAAAACAGCTGCGTAAAGTTATCCAGTGGAGCGCAGTAGCGCCTTTCAAACCTTGGGCAAGTTCCTTCACTCTAGTTGCTCCAGTACACTCAGTTGTATTACCTACCTGGTAATAGACAGGGGTGTATATTTGTGTACGAATAGTCTTGAGAACTGGAAACTGCACTATATTCTATAGGCTCCTACTATAAGTATTAACTTAATTACCTTTAATAATTATTTGTTAAAGTTTAACAATAGCGTACGTAGTATAGGGTCTGACGCAGATACGTACAGTGAGGGTTAATATGGTAAGAGGCAATTGAACAACACGGATATATAATTTATCTTTTTACAAAATATTTCGGTAATGTTGAAGCAAACTCAGTCAACATTGTGAAATGGCAAAATACAATTGCGAAACGGTTCGCCGCTATTATATGAACCTTTAGTTGTTGCTTTCGTTTTTAATTAAGCTAACAGTTTGTAGATGTGTGTATTTAATTGTGGTATATCTAGGCTATTGATTCTGTAACCTAGGTCGTCCATTATAAGCAGGCACTACTGATTCCAAACACGAAGCCTAAGGCTAAGGGCAACTGCTAGATTCAGTATCCAGCATCTGGTGCAGCACGCGTATAGACCGTATACCCGAATATAATATACTGCCGCATTTCACGCAGTCACCCACTCTGCCTGCCTGGTCAGTATTACGCGACTATAAATATGCCTTTATCGTTAACACTGGACATTCTATGGCCAACACTATGTAATGGCGATTATTGGTCAGCCATCTAGGCCACTGCTGGGTTACGTCATATCGCGTCAGCGCGGGGATAACAGGTTGCTACGAAACAAACCCTAGTCCACGATACACCAAAATACAATTCTCTGTCAATACTAATAGTATTGTTTGCCAACGGCGAACGACTTTTATTAATCACAATGTAATAAAAATGTGTCCGGTATGACTTTAGGGGAATTTATATCTGACCTCAGCAGGCTATAGCCGCCGATGGTGGCGAATGGAATCTTCCGGTTGCGTAGCTGACGCCGCTGATCGAGGCCTGCTTAGCGGCGACAGAAGCGAGTGGCCGACCGCCGAGACATAACATTACGTCGGCGCCTTAATTTGTCCGTCCGCGATGGCTGAGGGCACGTATTTTGACCCGTACGTGGCAATGGATGCCACTGGAGGCATGATACCCCCGATCAACGGGTACCGAACGCAAGCCATCGAACACTACGGTATGTTTTTCGTGCGAAAACTGTTCATTTGCGCCGCAGCTCGGCTGCGTAGCTGCGAGTATTCGCTCTAGCCGTGTTACGTAATCGGTCGTAATGGGGGCGACATGTCGCCTAACGATTGTCAAGTGCATAACGCTTTGTTTTACCCTCCGTACTAGCCCTTATATAATTCAACCTAACCCCGTCAGTCACCTCAGATAAACCGTGGTCGGTGTCCTGCAGTTGTCCTAGACCGCATGGTCCGGTACAGGTTGTGTTTTGGTCGTTTTCTCGTCGGATTTCCTTCTCCCCGCAGAATACCAATACAGAAAACTGTCGGGCGTGACAACCAAAGCCAAGGCCAAGCCTGCACGGTCTGTCGGACGGCAATGGCGGACGAAACAGTCGACAACTTGGTGTATTATATTGACACTTTTCTTCCAGAGGAATGTGTCCTATACTTATACATCATAGGGACTATGTAGTGCTCAGTGGCAAAAATCGTGCGTCCAAACGTTTTTGCCGTTTTAACAAAAATCTACGGCCCTAATCAAATTCTTCTATAAGTATAACATGATTATGAGTGAAATCTGTAGACAAACTGTTAGAAAGTTATTTTGAATGAAGTACTTACAAAATAGACTGGCAAAATTGTAAACGACGCGTCAGAAAACGTGCGTCCTATAACATAATTTTGTGCTAAATCTGTAGACTTAGACTTATACATTCTTGCAAACAAACTGTTGGAAAGTTATTTTTAATGAAGTACTTACAAAAATAGACTGACAGAATTGTAAACGCCGCGTCAAAAAACGGGCATATTATCTGCACTGTGTAAATCACACTGAATCAGTGCAAGATTGGGTAGTGTATTAACATAGGCCAAAAAACACAGGATTTCAGTGACATTGAAACATTTTCTCATCGTGAGTGTATGTTAAATATGACTCGGTTACTGTGCAGCCTTGGTTATTGCAAAATGTTACCAACAAAAAGCAAATGTATAAACATATATATAGTTGCAGTCACTGAGTCAGTTGGTTGCCCATCATGACTTGAGTCTTGACATCAGTTGCTGGCCTAATTTGTTTCTACAGATACAGCAATGCAAGGTTTGCAATCTACACCAAAGATGTTGGCAATTTCACTAGCTTTGGTCTGTCAGCATTGTGATCTTTGGAATGCAGTTATGATGTTGCTTTGTTATTGGATGGATAATTACTAACTATTCATCACATAAGTTAAAGCAGTATAAAACCTCTTGTTGTCATTTGTTTTTTAAATATTATTGTGGCCATATATGTGATGCACATTTTATTTAGTTAGTAATTTACATTATCTCTTGTATTACCAGAGAATGTTGTACAATTAGTCACAATATTTATAATATTATACTAATTACATGGCAACTCCAAAAACATAAAACTTATTGCTACGTAATAGTATATGAAGAAATCACTATATTTATCAACATTTTTGTTATCTGTTGTGAAAGCAATAGTTCATTCATTCTTAGCATTCATGAATAAAATACACTTATTATATTATTCATAGATCTTTGTACAATAGTAGTGTGTTGTTTTCCATGTTTATGGTTTGGTTATTGTTGCCTTTGCACAGGAACTTGTAACAACCTGTCTGCTGTTCCACAAAGACAACTCAGACATGTTGGTCATGTATTCTATACTGCCTAATTTTAGACAGTCACTTGATCTGTGCATGCTTTTATACATCAATCTCCAGAGGAAAATACCTGATAACGGTGTAACAGTATATCGACCTATCGATGTGTGAACATAATCCTATCCCTCCGTCTGTTTACTGAATCAGGCAAAGTGAACTTGCTGAGCATATGCACCAACACTCTGTTCCCCACCGGAAGTCAAAGACTTGTTCTACGAACAACTCCACGCTATCATCAATGACATTCCCTACTGTGAACATCTCTTCTTGTTGGGAGTGTCCAATGCTAGAGTTGGTGACAACCACAATTCATGGTCAACGTATCTTGGTCACTATGGCACTGGGAAAATAAATGAAAACAGACAGCGACTACTCGATCTGTGCTCTTATCATAACCTCTGCATCACCAACACATTCTTCCCGCCAGAGAGTCTCATGGAAACATCCGCGATCCCATCGCTGGCACCAGTTGGACCTTGTCATTACCAGGTGGACTTCTCTCAACAATGTGCTTATCACATGCAGCTTTCACACACTGACCACGCTCCGGTAAGCAGCAAGGTTAAACTCAGGCCAAAGACGATTCATTAATCCAAGCAGAAGTGTCATCCTCGTATCAACACTGCTCAGTTCCATCGCTGGCTGAAAGGTACCTAAATTGCCTTGAGCAGGCTCTGCATCACACACCAGGAGGAGGTATGGAAGCCAAATGGTCACACATCAGATATACCATCTACAAAGCCGCTTTGACAACTTTTGACAAACAGAGAAAAAGCAGCGCAGACTGGTTTGAAACCCACATATCCGACATGGAGCCCATCATTGAAGCGAAAAGCACCATAGAACTACAAGAAGAACCCCAATGCAGCCACACTTGCTGCTCTCAGAACAGCAAGATCTACAACGCATAGAACAGCTAGAAAATATGCCAGTGACTATTGGTAAAGTCTCTGCAACAATATTCAGTTGTCATCCGACACTGGCGACATCTGAGGGATGTACGGGGGAAAAAAGAAAGCTTTTGGACCTACCGCCAATAGATCTGCCCCGTTGAAGAACAAAACAGGAAACACCTTCACCGAACCAAACAAGCAGATGGACCGATGGGTTGAACACTATCCAGACCTCTACTCCAGGGAAAATGTAGTCACCGAGGCTGCCATAAATGCAGCTGAATGTTTGCCTGTCATGCATGAGCTCGATGAACCCCCTTCAGTGGAAGAGCTTGGTGATGCCATAGACTGCCTGGTTCATGGAAGAACCTTGGGAAGTGACGGCATTCCTGCAGAGATCATCAAGTGCGCCAAGTCTGTGCTATTATCATGTTCCATGAACTTCTAAGCCAGTGCTGGAAGGAGGGCACAGTGCCCCAAGACATGTGGGACGCCAATATCATCACTCTGTACAAAAACAAAGGTGACCGTAGCAACTGTAACAGCTACCACGGTATCTCACTGCACAGTGTTGTGGGCAAAACTTTTGCACGAGTCACTCTGAAAAGACTGCAGAAACTGGCAGAGGAAGTATACTCCAAAGCTCAGTGTGGCTTTCGCAGAGACAGATCCACCATCGACATGCTCTTCTCCTTGTGCCAGATGCAGGAGAAATGCTGCGAACAGCAAGTACCACTCTACATAGCCTTCATCGATCTGACCAAGGCTTTTAATCTTGTCATTAGGTGCAGCCTTTTCAAACTCCTTGAAAAGATCGGTTGCCCGCCAAAACTGATGAACATGGTCATAGCCTTCCACGACAACATGGAAGCCACAATACGGCATGAAGGAGCAACTTCGAAAGCTTTCCCCATCAAGAGCGGGGTTAAACAGGACTGCGTGCTTGCACCGACCCTATTTGGCATCTTCTTCTCAATGGTACTATCGCACGCTTTCAGAACCTCTGAAGATGGAATCTACATTCACACCAGATCAGACGGCAAGCTCTTCAGTCTGGCCCGTCTGAAAGCAAAGACCAAGATCCGCAAATGCCTCATTTGAGAACTTCTCTTTGCTGATGATGCTGCATTTACATCCCACTCTGCAGAAAGCCTCCAGAGAATGACAGACAGGTTTACTGATGCCTGCAAAGAATTTGGATTAACCGTCATCATTAAGAAGACGAACATCATGGGCCAGGATGTTCGCAATGCTCCATCCATTGACATCAGTGAGCACACTTTAGAAGTTGTCCAAGACTTCACCTACCTGGGCTTAACTATCATTGATGCTGGGATCAACAAACGTGCAGGTAAACCTTCTTCTGCAATGTCCAGGCTGACCACGAGGGTATGGGAAAACGGCCCACTTTCGATGGCTCGGCCACTTATGTCGCATGGGAGATGGTAGAATCCCTAAAGACATCCACTATAGTGAGCTTGAAGTAGGATCCAGACCCACCGGCCTCCCGTTGCTTCGCTTCAAGGATGTGTGTCAACGCGATATGAAGGCATGCAGCATCGACACAACATCATGGGAGACAGCTACCATAGATCGCAGTACATGGCGAGCAGCAGTGCGTGAGGGGGTGAAAACTGACGAGGAAAAGCGGAACGCAACCTGGATGGAGAAGGCACAGAACCTGTTGACCTTAGGGACACGGAGGCCTACTACAATTTATTTCTATGTTGAAAATTTTTTAGATAGTAATTTATGATATCTCTTGTATTCCCAGAGAATGCTGTACAATTAGTCACAATGTTTAGCATATTATTATACAAATTACATGGCAACTCCACTAACATAACAATAATTGCTTAATAATATATGAAGAAAACACTACATTTATCTACATTTTTGTTATCTGTTGTGAAAGCAATGGTTCATTCATTGTTAGCATTCATGAATAAAATACACTTATTATATTATTCATAGATCTTTGTACAATAGTAGTGTGTTGTTTTCCATGTTTATGGTTTGGTTATTGTTGCCTTTGCACAGAAACTTGTAACAACCTGTCTGCTGTTCCACAAAGACAACTCGGACATGTTGGTCATGTATTCTATACTGCCTAATCTTAGATAGTCACTTGATCTGTGCATGCTTTGTTCAACCATCTCCAGAGGAAAATACCTGATAACGTTGTAACAGTATATCGACCTATCGATGTGTGAACATAATCCTATCCCTCTGTCTGTTTACAATATTGTACTGTAACTGTTTATTTTATAGTAAATTGAACTATTGATAGTTATCGTTAATAGTAATAATAATAACATTTTATGTAGACACCATCAAATTCATGGCTAATGCCCCGTTCACAGGTGTTTAAAAAATTGGCATAATATCTAAAAATACATAAGATCATATATAAGAGATATAAATAAATCACGGGGTGAAAAGTAAAAGTTAATAAGGCAAAATCCTTGTGTATCTTTTATTTAGTTTTTGTTTAGCACTAATAGTACACTTTGTACATGATTGGTAGTACCAGTAGTTGGTAAACAGGTCATCTGTGTACAACAGTTGAGGGTGATGTAGTCGAAGTTCTAGCCCCGGGCTTGTCATAATAATAATAATAATTCTGTTTCTTAATATAGCACTTTTTAAGTAAGTAAATACCAATCAAAGCGCCTCGCAGAATAAAATGGCGTGTTGATTAAATGCTAAAATATAAATTAATTAAGTAAGCTAAAGTAAATACAAAATAAATTACGGTGTAAAAATACAGTTTCAAACAATGGAATTAAACACCAATACTATAACATAAAAAACCAGTGTCATTTAGATGTGGCAGCAGTGCTGCATCATGGCTTGTAGTGCAGGCGAAATAGATGGGTTTCAAGTTGTTCCTGGAAAGTCACCAATGTTACAGCCAATCGCACACATTTTGGCAAGCTATTCCACACCAGCGGACCTGTCACTGCAGAGCTGCCCCGTCCGATAGTTCTCTTTGATTCCGTCACCACGAAAAGCGTCACTCGCTGATCGCAATGCACATGTGGGCGCATTGCGCACTATCGCACGGTTAAGGTAGTCCGGGGCTAAGCCATGCGGGATCTTAAATATGTAAATACACATCTTGAAGGTGATTTACATTCTGATCGGCAGCCGATGCAGTGATTGCAGAATCGGTGTGAAATGTTCTCACCATCTGTTGAGGTGAGCGGCCGAGTTCTGTGGTCATTGAAGTCGGTTGGTCTGTCCATTGTTCAGTCCACCAAGTAGTGCATTGCAGTAGTCGAGGCGTACTGCAGCATGGCACGCATCTCATGTCAGCAGTTGATGAATTCTGCCAATCAGGCGCAGTTGGTAGTAGGCCAAAGAACAGTAGCTGGAGACGAGGCAGCCTAACTGCTTGTGTCAGTCGAAGTAGCAGCCTAGATTTCTCGCTGCATCTGTTGATTGCAACGTAAGTCCAGGTAGTTCCAAGCCGGAGCTGCCGTAAACACGTAGATTGTGCGGTGACTACAGCACGATATAAACTCGGTTTTGTCATTGTTGAGTTAAGTTGATGCATCAGCATCCAGGCTCTAATCTGCATGATGCACTGGATGAGCAGCTGTTTTACGTTTTCCAGTTCATCAGACACCGTTAGGTTATTGCTGAATGTGATGAAGATTGATGCACATTTTCTCTTTTTGATGTTATACATTTTGACAGTGTCTTGCTTATGCAGTTATGAGTATAACTTGTAGTTTCATTACAATTTCATATTTTTAGCATTGCCAGCCTTGCCAGGTAAAACTACAGTAGTTATCGTATTTATAATTTTATTACATGTAGTTAATGCTATATATATTGAAATTTTTAATGTCCGGGGACAGATGGTCACTTGATCTTTCTTTTAAAGGGAGACAGTCTGTTTATCGACCCACAATTAGCTAGCATAGTAAATTTGTAACAGGAAGTCTGTCATGTTGAAGATGGGAAATTTGGTTTGTTTGTTTTACTTTATAAATTAACCATAATCATACCATCATTTTATCATGGTATAAATGATACAATTTCTATTCATTTTTTACTTGAAAATTAGCTAGTTAATTTATTCAGAATACATTATTATGGTCTAGTGAGTAAAATTTAATTAGTAGTCAACCTGTTTTATTTGTGTATTGTAAGTAATATGTATGTGTATCTATGAGATGATTTATTCACTTTATTCCAGAAGAACTTACTGTCCTACTTTTATGCTTTAATTTTATGGAACAAGGAAACTGTTTTAACATTACTTCCTTCTGGTGGTCGTCGATCTAAGCCCCTAGGTGTTTCTAGAGGATCTCCACGGTTGCAATATTTGTTTTTGTTCTGTTTTATAATCCATTGTATTATATTAACAGGTACTGTGATTAACTCAGCTCATCTATTTAACCAATAAAGTTTGTTTTGAAATTGTTTTTTCACCATTTGAACATATTCTCCAAATTATGAACATTGTTATGGGCTTACTAAACAGAATTTGACAGACAGTACCATCAACATAGTTAATATATATATATATATATATATATATATATGAAATTAAGAACATAATATTAATAAATGAAACACTAGGAACAGATTGCCTCCTCATAACTATAACTTATATCAATAAGTATGGAGTGGTTTATTTATCATTCATATATATATATATTAATGGTAATCATTTAATAATTTAATATTTATGATATATATATATATATTATAAATATTAATTATATGATTACCATTAATATATGAATGGTAAATAAACCCCTCCATACTTATTGATATAAGTATATATATATATATATATATATATATATATACTTATATCAATGAGTGTGGAGTGGTTTATATGTATATATATTAATGGTAATCGTATAATAATATATATATATTTATAAATTTAAAACCAAACAGCTCCATCTAAGGCTAACAGAGTTTTCTTTTGATCACGTACATGTAATTTTGTGTAAATAATTAGTCTCCAACCACGCATTCGTTAAATAACTTAAAACACTTGCTCAGTTCTAATCAGATGTTTCCCAAATTTTATATAGTTATATACATATATATATACAGTGTATACGACTTTGTATTGCCTGCTTGACCCAGTTGCATAAGTTTACCAGTGGTAAACTCAAGCTGCTCCTGAACTTCAAAAGTTTACCAAATCGTGTTTATGATACAAACGAGCCCATTGGAACACAGCATTAATTGTTCTTCACAGAGCAATTCCAGGAACTTGCGGTTAGTCCCACCTGCCTCCACCATACTGTCAGTAGCTGGTGTTTACAGTTTGTAATATGCCACAGCAAAGTGGGTATTAAGTTGCAAAATTGTGTTTTGGATTCCACATATCATCAGCTTTAAATGATACCTAACTTTTTAAAATATGTTCAGTAGTTTTTGATTTATTGCTAAAAATTGAAGCAACATTTAAAAAGCAGTGTTTTGAGAAATGTGATTATTTTGACTCATTGGCTGTTGTTTTTTAACATGTTTGTTCGTTAATTAATGTATTTGATTAATTTTGGATTATTTGTCGACAAGAAACTGAATATTAAAGATAGGGTACGCATTTCTGCCAAAATCACAACATTAATGGGACATGATCGAGACAAACATTTTTGGCTCATGTGCGAAACAGGCCCATGCGATTTCATGCCTGGCTCACTGGGGCAGGTTACATTTGAATGATTTATTAAGTTTTGCAGGCAGAAACCCTTCCATATATCTTAAAACAATGCAGTTATGAACATTATACTAATAAATGACGAACATAACTATATTTATAGGTTGTTATAATTTTAATTCCTTTATGTGCAACACTAAACATTTATAGTCACTGAATAAACTAGTTTTGAACAGGCAGAGATATAGATTGTTAAAATGCAAATCCTGTGCATTAATCCCCCCATGACTCCTATGAACCCCTTTCTTCCCTCCTTACCCACATACAAAAACCCTTAAATTACAAGTGGATGTGATCTTAAAATAACAGGTCCTGAGAAAAGTGAGATGCTGGGAGAAGATTACTTTGAATCAGTTCTCTTACATAATTCTTGATCTGGTGAGATGAAAGCCTGTCAAGTGACCAACAGTGAGTGGGGTAAATCAGGGTACTGATTACTGCCCAGTCAGTGTGCCCCCTCATGCATATGCATAAGCTAGCACTGTCCCTAAAAGGTTAACTTGCAGCCCAGCCCACACTTGCTGGGGTGTAATTATACAGATGCTAGAAAGGGTATTGTGTGAACATTTCTGGCACAGTCTCATTATCACACGAATAGTAATTGCTTGTGTGTGTAGTAGTGTGTGTGTGTGTGTTGTAGTGTGTGTGTGGGCAAGTGTGGTCTGTGTGTGTGCGTGCATGCATTCGTGTGTGCATTGTTGCATTTGAACGTGCACATATGATGAGAATGTATGCACACACACACCCATGCACACACTCGTACACCCACACACATACAAACACACATACACACACACTCACACACACCCACAGACCAAGAATTTATGAACAGGACAAATTGTAATTACTAATTATCCTTGCTGTAATAATGAGAGCCTGCCAGTGTTCTCACACAATGTCAGTTCTAGCATTGTATAGTTACTCTCATCCTTACAATTGTTGTCTGCAAGTTAACATTTTAGCAACATTGTTTTGTTATGCATATGGAAGCGCTTTCACAGTCTAGTATTGCAGTTTCCCCTGAACATATCATTTTGGCCTCCATATAATTTTAGGACCCGTAATTCTACACCACAGGCACTCTACAAATTTAGCCACTTTCAAAATGAAATATTCCCAGTTATCAAAATTGTAATGGAAACAATTTCAGCATGAAAAGTTTTTTACTATAATCTATCCAAATGATGTAAATAAAAACAATAATATTAACAATAAATATTTGTTATATAATCTTTATATGCACATTTAGCTCAAATATGAGTTACACAAATGTATGCACATATCCACTACACATACTATGTGCAGTTTACAAGGCATATCACTTGCTTGAGAACACATAATAAACAATTGTGGTTATTTTAAATATTGCATCCTGCACTGCCAGAGGGGAGACAAACCCTTGTCCAGCAGGGGATGCAGGTCCCAGGGTAACTACAAAGTCCCCTCACCCTGTGAGTACTGCCCAGCCTCTCTCAGCTTGACCTGTGGTCAGGGCCTTCTGTGATGACCATTGTGCAGTTACCCTCAGATGGGGTAGGTTATGTAATGTGGAGAGTGGCTGCACTGGTCACCTGTAATCACATCAGTGGCTTAACCCCAGGCTTGACCTGTGCCTCAGAGGGGCAGCTGTTGGGGGTAGCAGAGAGGGGTGTTTTTAAAAGTCTTAAGTTTCCAGTAATTTTGCAAGGTGTCTCAAGAGCTTGAGTTGTTGTGTTGGATTTAAGGTCTCAAGTTGTCATAGTTTCCCCAAAAATTAGGTATTTCTTTGTAGGGTTAGGTCATATGTTTGTTTGCCATGGATACATTTTTAATGTTTATTTTTATGATAAACAGACTAATCAATCTAGTGTTCCGACTCAAAATAAATTGTCGCATCTGTCAGTTTGAACCAAGAAGAAATTGGCTAGTTATATAATCCTACTTTTATTTTTAATTCTAAATATTGATTCTAAAATTATATATATATCTATATATATATTTAATATATATGTATATATATATATATACAACTATATATTATATATATATATAAATTATATAGTGTACATACAAATTAATGCAGTATTATTTGTTGTAATTTGTATTTTATTTATAATTTATACATTTATAATTTATACATATATATATATATATATTAAAATACTGGTGTGTGTCTGTAGTGTGTAGGTGTAGACACATAAACAATTGTGTTTACATGTGTGTGTTTGTCTGTGTATGTATTTGCCATTATACCTCTATGGTAGCAAATAAAATAAACTTTTATATATACATCTAAAAAAACATAATTTTTCTGTGTGAAACTCAGTCTGACATTGCTGTCAACCATGTACAGGTGAAACTATGGGAGAAATCACTTCAGCTAGAGAAGCAGCCTGCCAATAACAGTAGTAGTAGAATAAGATTATCCATTTACAGGTGATTACTGGCTGCTATCAAGACTCAATGATGTCACACACATGATGCCTTCACTGCCACAGGCTAATCCTTGTCTACTGCTCTCTAATTTGCCAAGGATTAAAGAAGAAAGTTAAGCTTTCATGAGATCTCAGAAGACTGACACAGGCAGGAGGGAGACAGGTGGAATCAGCCCCTGGAGGCACTGTCATTAAACTTACATAGTAATTGCTGGTCTAGGGTTAGTCACAAGAAAGTTCTGAGTAAGTTTGGGGAGAAAGATAAAGTCACAGTTGATGTCAGATAAAATAGATTTACTTGGAATTAGTCACATGAAATAAAGCAGCAACAGGTGATGTTATGGGAATGAATGGGTATACTGGAAATGTATGTTAATTTAATTAAAAAAATTGTTAAAACTGCTTGCTCTTGATGGAAACTATTTGTGTATTATAGCTGCCCTTGCACATCAAAAGTAAGTTCATAGATACAGCACAGTATCCAGTCCAGTCTGCTTAACCATTTCAGTACTACAGCCCTGATCAGCTGTGACCACTGAATACTGCATTCCCAGTGAATATGCAACATGATGGACTACCTCACAGTCAAGATTTGAGCAACAAAAATGCATTTTATGAATAGGAATGTTATACATTTTCGGAAAGTATGATAATCAGCGAATAAAATGAGCCATATCATTTGACATTCCGTCGTCACGGTAACCAACAATCTAAGGTGGCCACCAAGATTTCAATGTTTTTGTAGTTGCTGAACTCGGTTGTATACTAAGTTCGCCGACGTCGTTATTATGTCGATCGTCAACATCCGACAAAGATTCTTCGATAAAACTATCAAATAATCTGTCCAAAACATACTGTGGTAAATCGCTAGTTGAAGTAATGCGGTCCGCCATTGTGGCCGCTGCAGATTTTGATAATCCATCATTAAAAATCGTGAAAATCACTGTAAACTATTATTGAGCGATAATATACAATGACCACTGCTGACTAGCTATTTATTCGCCTTGACAACCGTACACAACAAGTGGCTCCACGTAGTTGATTATCATGAATAAAAACGATATCGTCAATGCCGGAAAACCGGCCTGTCGTACTGAAGCGTCACAGACAGTTCGGTCGGAAAAACGGCCTGTCGTACTGAAACGGTTAAATAAAAAACTTTTTTCCCTGGTAGACCTGTTCAATTGAACATCATCTCAACTTCTCTGGGAAGCATCCAGCCACGCTGCAGTTAATGCACGAAGACTGCGCACAAATATCCACCCTGTCTATAGCCAGGTATTCATCCATTCAGCTGCATGACATGGAGCAATGTAGAGTGAGCGGACTTTCTCTAGCCACTGCACCACTGCATATGTTTATTTGTGTAGTAGTCTTTGTACCAAGAATTTGTTGACTGGACGATGACAACAAAGGGTAACTATATAAATAAGATTTGCCAGCGCAATCTGTCTTGATTGGCATCAAAACTTAAAACGAAGCATCTGTTCCTCCACCCGGTATCATTAGCAAGCCTACTAATTTGTGACAGTCATCAACATGGGAACATGGGAAATCAACCATGTTGAACGCAGGAAAATGGGAAGTTGTTGAATATCAAAGTGTATAGCGGCTAACTTGGCCCGACTCCTAGATATTGCCAATAAAGCTTGTTTTGAAACTGGGTATTTTGTTTACCATTTCAACATGCATTGAAGTGGTACCAACCACATTCTTACGGGTTTACTAAACACAATTTGGTGGGCAGTCTACCTTCAACGTAGTTATTATAGTCTTAAGAAAGTTATATTAATTAATTAAAAACTAGGAACAGACTGCCTCCTTAACCAATGAGAAAGTGAAAAAAGGTGAAGTGAACATCTTAACTTGATACCTGATAGAATGGTTATTTGTAACCCTCCACCTCGAAATAACAGTTGTTGCATCAGCCATCATTCTCTAGTTACTGGTAATTTTGTACAACATGAAAGAATGTACAAATGGCTTTCCAAAGACACCAACAGCATGATGTCTCCTTTAAAGTTATGTGGCTTTTAACTTGGCACTTACAGAAAATGCCGTTCTGAGAAATCATGCTCTAAAAGTTTCAAGGAACTCTGCTTATAAAAACACGTTTGAATAGTTTTCAGAAAAAAAATGTTTACTGTGTTAGCTGTACCAAAAAAAACCACACGTTCATTTTGGCCCATATCTCAAAATAACTTTGGGTGCAATGAAACTCCATCGTTGGTGCAGGGTCACATTTGGTAGTCCTTTAATATTGGGCACTGTATAATTGTCCAGTTTAGTGTGTGCGTAAGTAAGTCCAGATCTCTTCTCACACTTGCTTGAGATGAGGTGCATGCCTCAACTTGACCAATATTTCCTGCTGGGACGTCCACAGGTATTTGGTGTGGCTACCCTACAATTACCCCTCCCATAATCAACCCAATAGGAGAGATGGTAATTGTTTTGTCACTGGCTAATTAATTTGATTAATTGACTGCACTGATTGAGCATTTCAGTAAGCAGGTTCCTCCCTCTATCACCCTGGCTGTTTCACCCCTGCCATTGTCATCCCAGCCTCTGGGCTGAGGTGGGAAGGGGCGTGTTGTATTTACCCCGGACACCACCCCCTAGTCCATTAACTGGCTACATGGTTAGTCACTTTGGGAAAGCAAACTGTAGTGTCTTCCTCGCATCGAAATATGCATCTGTAATGGAAGATATTGTTCATGGCTCCAAGATCAAATTTTAATACCAAGAATTAAACTTACACTGGAGCTGTATTTGAAACTTGCAACGTTTTGATCCGTTACAGTGGATCTTGATCATGCTCTTAGCAGTGCTGTAGATCCGCTGTAGACAGATCGAAACGTTGCAAGTTTCAGATACAGCTCCAGTGGAAGTTTAATTCTTGCTATTAAAATGCATCTCTTATATTTAATTAATTATTTTAGGTATTGTTGTATTATGTTACCTTCAAAACATGGTGGACTACAATTCTTTTATTACAGTCTACTGTCTCCCCAATGAGGTTGCACTAGTATGTGTAGGTAATCCTTCTTTATTGTTTGTTCAGAGGATATCTCCAACGTTTTTATTTGTTCAGTCAGAAATAAGGACCATCAGTGCAAAAAGAACAATTCGACACCTTCAGTATGAAAATCTTCAATATGAAGCCTAGATTACCAAAAAACAATATCATTGTAACTGCATGTTGACTTATATATCGCGTGGCTTACCCCCCAGTATTCTGTTTAAAACCTGTAAAATAAAGGTTCAATTACAGTCAGGAGAGTTGGTCAGCTGTTAAACCTGTTGTGAGACATATCATACCAGTAGATTTACCTGCAAACTAAACTTTTCTGAAAGTGTACTTTTTGATTTTCTTGATATAGCATTCTTTAAAGTGAAACCTTTTAAAATTGCACTGTTTCGACTTGGAAGAATCCTGTTGTGTGTTGACTAACAATTCTGGCGCCAATTCTCCAGGTCTGGCAACTAAATGTCAGGTAGGATGTCTCAGTCGGAGTCTGGCCGGTGATTAAACAGAGGCAGCGATGTCACCGCTGTCCATTGAAGGTCATCGGACCGTGCTGATGGCTGCAGTCATAGTGGACACTCAGGACAATGCACCTAAATGCCCCATGTCGATTTTGCCCCCAAGTCATCGCGCTTAGCAGAAAATTGCCCGCGTTTGCGTCACCCCGACTGGGTTGTTCCACAGCGTTCGCACACAAAGGCGTAATGCGATGCAATGTAAAATAATGGACAGTGTCCGAGACTGGACACTCTCTGTCCATTGTGTGCACTTTTGAATATGAGTTTAACTCGTGGGAAAATAGCCGTCTTTTATGCGTGGGCGGGTCTGTTGTTTCCGCTGTTGCGTTACTAAACGGGACAGGTTGATAATGTTTTGTTAATGCATCAGTTGACTATAGAAGTAGGTGTTCTCAATATTATAATGTTTAATGTCAAATAGTGAAGTTGCCATTTATTTGCTGTAAGGGAATGCTGTTAATTCTATGTTATGAAACAGTGAGTTTCTATCTGTACGTCGTTCTGTATGTCTGAGCTTATCTCTAGAAGTTTCATATTCTATATAGTACAAAATATTCCATAAAAAGAAAACTATCTGAAAACATTGTATAGAATAATCTATCAAAGTCATAGAGAACAATAGAATAATACAAATTCAATAGAATTCTATAGTACAAAATATGATGTAGAAAACTGTTAGCAAAAATACTATAGAATAATCTCTAAACAAATTAGAGCTATGAAGTATGATTACAATTATGATTCTTATAAAATGAGAGCAATCGGTCATTAATCATGATTACAACCATTCATGATTACATTAAGATCTTAGTCATTTAGGCCATGAGCCACGATCCAATATGTAGCCACTGGTACACTTTTAGGGACGAATGTTCATAGTGATTTTTTGCAAAGCCTCCCCTTACAGATGGGATATAGGTGATATAGCATCACTTACAGCTCTTTGTACGAAAACACTAACATGTTCCCCATTTCCGCGACAACATACCAACCATTACAAAATAGTTATTTTTTGTCTCGGTCTTGTACAAATTAGCCACACTATGACTGAAGTGTTATGCTTTACAATATGTATACATAACAGTTATTTTTATATCTTGAGAATTGTAGATTTTATGTCATTTGATCTACTCGATCTTAAAATACCTTTGCAACTAACAACAATACATACAATCGACACCATTCCTGTTTTCAACAAGATATCTAATTGGTTGTACACTGTTTACAGCTTCCTTGTGGTTACCAGTTGTAGGATAGAGTACTAACACGCCTGGAACAGATGCACACAAGTCTGATGTGGTTTAATGTAATTGACCCATACCTTGAATGCTTGCGTTGGACCTGGGCCACATAAATATATATGAGACAATTATAACAGTGATTGTAATCATTGTTATGATTACTTTGGCAGTATAATAATGTGTGATTATGTTGCCTTTTTGACCAGTGTAATTGAGTACCACTACGAATCACAACAGCCTATTACATAGAGTTATGATTATTGAGTGAGTTTGACAGCCTTCTTTGAACACAATGTTACCAGTGTTATTAGCCACACATGTGAATGTTTTTACCTAGTGGCCACTAGGTGCACATTCTCCTTCCTAATGACCGGTAGTATGTGAATGGCCTGACGAATAACTAGATATGGAATTTCAGTTAATCTGCGATATTCTAACTTCATGTGCCTGTGTTCTAATTTTGAAATCAAAATTTCTGTCATTTCTGACAGTATGGTACACATGTATACTAAAGGGGCAGACAAACACACTAGTACATACACGCACACAATATTGTACACACATAGTGTCATACACACACCTGGTGCATACAAAAGCGCATACACAGGTGCACACACACACACACACATGCACGCACACACTCACACCCCCATACAGAAATGTGACAATAATTCTAAACCTGACATTTCATTTACCCTGTACCCGATCCACATTTTAGATGCATCCATGAAGACAGCCGGATTCTACACTGACCAGTACAGCCAGCACCACCAGCAGCACCAGATGACCGGCACCACATCTCTTCCCCACTCTCACTACCCGATGGGCGGCATCGAACCAATCACAGTGATGCCGATGGGTAATCACGACTACTCGACGGCGTTGTCCGCGCTCTATGAACATTCGGCAAACTTTCCCTTGAAAGCAGAGCCACGGCAGCACATGCCACCGACGCCACCTGGTGAGTGACGAGTTTGCGACACATGGCAATGAGATCAGTGTTGTTATTTCGGGATTTGATTTATTTATTTCCTTTTATTGATTATAAACAATTATATTTATATTATTGATTTGAATCACAGTGTTTCCGCCAAAAGGGTAAAATTACGTACCCAAAAATAATTCTATGGTACAGATACGCACCCAAAATAAATCCAGATAATTTTTTTTTTTTTATTCTGTGCAATGAAACTCATACTTGATGACGTTTTTAAAGGTGAAGAATGAGCCCGTGCCAACATGTTTATGCTAGCTATTCTGTGATTGGCTAAACGTGGTATTCACTGCGGGATTGAAGCCTTCACCTCAGGATAGAACATGACGTACCAGTATATTGGTAGGCTTAAGTGTAAAGAATACGGCGTGCTGTCATGGCTGTACATTTTTTCGATATTTTCGAGTATTCATTGTTTCTTGGTGAAGAAAAATAACCCAACAAGATACCATACTACAGTTTATAATTTTCCTGTAACTGTTACATTTATTATTCATTCTCCTACAAAATGATCACCATGAGGCGGGTGGGATTTCCGACTCCAAATGCCGGGAAATCACTTCTCCGAGCATCTAGAAATCCAATTTTTTCTGGGGGAGGGCCCCCACACCCCCCACCCATCAGGATGCCTATGGCGCCCATGGCAGGCTTAGTCTGCCAGTTTCGCGGTCTCACAATTGACTAACTCTGTACCGAAATTATTTTTTCTGACGGAAACCCTGAATCAGGCTTGAAATCACTCTGAAATTAACATAACAATTTGATTTTTATTGAGCAGTACGGTTAAAAAGACCGACTCATACATTTTCAAATAGAAGAAGACGGGGCACAACCACCTACCGAGTCACGATCGCACACTGCTCCTACAGCCGTTGTGGGTTGCCTGCACTCAATAATTAGTATTTAAGAAAACACATTCCGTGAGGTACCATATGACCTGCAGTTTAAAGAATTTATACGGTAATCGTGAACGTTATGAAAACAAATTGTTTTTATCGTACTGTGATGTTATTTTTATACTTAGCTCAAATGTACGGTTTGCCATAACTATGTTAACATTTAGTATGTCTTTTTTGTAAAGAGTAACATGAAGTAACAATAGATTGTATATACTAAATATTGGGTAGTTGCTTTGTTCTGCTTTTTTTCCTTGAATTACTTCCCCTACATCAACATTCCACAAACCCTGGCCCGCCGAATTTGGCTGGCAGACAATTTCCAGCAAATTTGAAATTTTTTATACCAACAGAAAATGGAACACATTAAGTTTCAAGTTAAGTTTTGAGTTGTTGTGACACTCATTTTAAGACAACATAACAAGCGAATCAAGTGGTGAGCCACTGTCCAGAAATTGGCAGTCTTTTTCGTTCACTTTAACAGGAAATTGGGCTTTGCGTGCATGTGTGCCTGAATTGGCAATGGCAGAAATTAAATAGAATGCGTTTTTAAAAGATGAAAATACTGTGGTTTGTTGCGCCATGGCCGAGTGTAAACTTGTTAATATCATTGTTTTCCACTAGGTGGTAGCACTGATATGTTAGAGACAGCTAATAGTATACCTTTGAACACATGAAGTCAGCACTGGTGCCTTAGTTCACTAGTCAATCACCGGGTGTAGGCACAGGGATGATTTTAGTGTTATTACGTGTTGTTACTAAACAATGAAGCTGCCAAATATGATGCATCTTTAAGAAGAAGAAATTATTTGGTGTTTATCGCATGGCGTATTGGGTCAACTTTAGATCAGTAATGGAGGCAACAGCTGATCAGTGGCATCATCTAGGATTCTGGGGTAGTAGGTCATAAAGATGTATCAGTCAGCATCTAATTGTCTTCTCTTGGGGTAATTATTCAGACATTAATTATTTTCTAGTTAATTAATTTACACATTAGTTTATCATGAATTGTGACAATGGTGAGCACTTACTGATAGCAACTGTTGTTAATAGTATTATTATTATTGAAAAATTATTTAATGGTTAAATCATTACATACATCTTCTCACCACTCTTTGTAAATTAATTGCTGATTGAATAACTGTTAATCGATCGTACGTTGACAAGTTGACAACATACTTGTATTTATTGGGTTAGTAGTTTTTGAATAATTCACTGTTTAATAGTCAAGTAATTATCAGTATAAAATTGGATGTGTTATTGTTTGATTGTCAGGGAGTTAATTGGTTGATTGACAAGGAGTTGATTGATTGACTGATTGACACGGTTGATTGGTTGGTTGATTGATTGATTGATTGACAGGGAGTTAACTGTTTGACTAACAGGGAGCCCTGATGACCCGAAGGAGTTGCACCCAGGGAGCCTGCTGGGAGGTGCAGGGTTAGGGGTGTCTCATAGCAACCCCAATGGGGACAACATGCTGGCGAAACCTGTTCCAGTGAAACGACTCTCGGAGAAATGTATCGCACAGGCACGAGCCTGTCTCACAACAGTGTCCGTGGCAACAACGGAGCCAAAGCTGAACTCGCCAATGAGTGAGTAGATACGCTTTCTGTTTTTCATGTTTCTGAGGTAAATGTTGTGGTGTTTGATTCATGAATTCATCCTTCCTTCTGTCCATCATTTTCTTTGTCTACTATTTTCGTAGTTTTCATCTTTTTTGTCGTTCTTGCATCACTTAATGCACACTTATTATCCTACACGTGGTCTGCCCCATTTCCTTTGGCCTGTTTCATTGCCCCTCCTTCCTTTGGTAGAGCCTCCATTAGGCAGTAGGAGACACCTGCTTCCTATGAATTTAAATGATGTTGATCCTGGATGGACGTACATGATTAGCAGGATCACCATTTAACTTACCAGCAAAGATATAAAGATATATTTGCCTCCTATGTTTGACAAGTTTGGTTACAGTACTGGCTTCAATTCTCACCAGGTAAATGTCAATATCAAATGTGTTGCCATAGAAACACCAATCTGCATCAGACTGTTGTTATATCACTTCAGCTGAGTGGCTAACATTGCATTGCAGATGTCGCGGCATACCGAAGATACCTTAGGGGCACCAGTTTGTTTACTCAAACCAGGAGCAGAATGATCTTTGATTTGATCAGATGTGTTTTCAGTATTTCACCGACTAAGCATGCGTATGTTGCAGAACAGTTTATCAGCTGCGTTGCTTTCTGGAATACAGACAAAATATGTCTTTGTTTACAGTAGTCACCAGGGGGAGTAGCAACATACAGTGGTGACAATGTAGTCAGTGTGTTGGTCACCAGATGGCAGTACTATCACATGGATTCCTGTGAAATATTGAAAGGGGATATTCTGTGATTTCACTAGATGCTAAAAATCTGGCCACGTACATATTATAGAATGCTGTATTCTGTTGCTTCAATATACACCTAGAAACCATCAACCACATGATTCCAT
Organism: Escarpia spicata; assembly: GCA_963995525.1. Classification (NCBI taxonomy): domain Eukaryota; kingdom Metazoa; phylum Annelida; class Polychaeta; order Sabellida; family Siboglinidae; genus Escarpia; species Escarpia spicata. The sequence goes on along the minus strand of OZ023209.1, from coordinate 19,428,124 downwards.
AAGTCAATATGACTGTGATCTTGTTGCATATATATCTTGGAGCTTCTTTTATAATGTTATCATGATGTCAATTCGCTAGTAGAAAGTACTAGAAACAAAGTTATGATACACTCATCTGGGTTTGCATTTTTACTTGAGGATGGCATTTTGATTGTATGTGTGGTGTGTAAATTTGTTGGTATTAGAATAGTATTAGATGGTGTTAGTCAGGTTAATATGGATTCACGTTGGAAGTTGTTTACTAATGATCACCAGGTGGCAGTACCAACATGTGAATGCTGGGTTTGTTAGTCACCAGATGGCAGGACTGTTGTGCCTATTTACTATAGATGCGAGCTAACTTGATGGACTTCCCATGGCAAAGTTTCACAGCTAATAAAACAATTATTTACTTTTATAACACTAATATGTTGCATTGTATCCAGTGTTTGGATACAATGCATGCAGTTTGTTTTGTTTTAGACACCCGAAAAGGGGAATGTGTTATGCAAGAAAATGTGTTATTGTTTTTTTGTATAATTGCAACACTATTTCAAGTGCTAAATTATAGGACTCATACACTAGTTGGTGGCTGTGAAGTAGTACTGTACACCTTCATCTGATTTAGATAACCCTAAATGCTACATCTGGCAGCTAGTTATTGTTTTTTATTTCTGTTCTTTCCATCTCATATATATATATGACACGAGGAGCTTCGACCCACATGTCAGGATGGGTTCCCCTCTATTGCTAGTTGAATCCCGAAACGATGACACGTTTTCATTCAATTCTTTATTACACAGGCACAATGATGTATGTCACAGTAAACAATATTACGCATGACCCAACCAGAAACCTAAAACAACAACAACAAAAATACATATATTACACAACTTCTAACCAATTAGTAGCGACATACTTCCACAGTTACGCCACAGGCATTAAAGCAACTGTAGTTATGATACACATAATGTATCACTCACCAATGTGGCTCTTTCTCTAGACTCTTCAGGGATGAGAAATTTCCGGTTTTTGTCGGAATTTCGGTTTTTATACTGCTCCAAAGATCACTTTTGTGAATCGTGTAAATCCGGGGGAAAAAATGAATGTTGGGGGGGTAGGGCATATAAAATCCTGGACAATTCACTGATGATCTATCTGCGGATTGAGTTAACCATCCATTCACCAGGTGTCGCCACGTGTTAATGACGCTGCCTGGCGATTAGAGACAGAACCGACCCAACCGAACCTGTGAATCTGCGAAGTAAAACCCATAGTTCTGCGGCTGTTCGCTTCAGCGCTTTCGAAGTGCGCACACAAAAGCAGTGGACCAATAGGAAACGACGATGTATTTTGTGGAGATGTCGATCATTTTTTAACACAATGGCTAATCGACGATTTGTTCTACGGCAAGACAAATGTTGCGTGAAGGACATTGACAAAAGTGTCAAGAATAAGTGGAATTGGGCGTGGCTGGAGATATCGGCTGGAGACACTATGTTGGATATATTCATCAGTAAATTATCAGCACTAGGGAAAGCCTACTGTCTGTGGTGCGAGGCCGATGTCAACTATGCGGATTGGATCCTACAGGCTACAGTCAGAGGGGAACCGAAGGCATTGAAGTACACATGCTGGCACTGCCCACGCTGGTCACCAATGTTCTATTAGAACCTGAACAGAGGGTGTATCACATAGAAGTTCGCCAATTCCATGTAGACAACACACTTCCACAAGCACCCACAAGTTCCAGATTGAACTCGTGGTGGGCTACCATATTCTCTACTGGCAAGTTCCCAGCCTTGTCAAAACTGGTGGCTGCAATGATGAGCTGCTTTCATGGTCCTCAAGTGGAAGGGTGTTTTAGTCACATGTCTAGCATCATGAATACTGCCACATCCAGAAAGAATGTTAGTACATTCAACACTATCCAGACAGTGAAGTACTCACTCATGGCAAGCAACGGGACTGCTATACATGACTTCCACAAACAGGACTGGTCGCCTCGTTCACAACACGAGGGGTGCTTACAAAATGTACTCCATCCATCTTGCCGAGGAAGGAAAGATGAAGAAGGAGAAGAAAACTGAGCTGAACATGTCAAAGACGAAGGCAGCCACCAAGTACAAAGCTAAGGAAGCAGTTGAGCTGGCAACGACGAAAGCTAGAATGGCCCATCAACAGGCTGTTTTGACAAAGCTGGCCAAGGAGACAGCTGCCCGTCAACCAACTCGGGTTCAGCCCAGAAAATATCATTAACAAATGAGTTAGTACTATGACAATGTGTGCGTGAGTCTGAGTGCTTTTTTTGCTATTAGAAATGTTAAGATTTTCTATTTAATATTGCTCAAAATACACCATATGTCGTTTACAATTAAAAAATATCTCTGAGGAGTCCCCCCCCCCCCCCCCATTAGATGAGACAGTCCTCTCGGGCTGAAATGTGGGCCACAGCAAAATTTCCGGTTTTTTCTCTGAATGTCAGTCATCCCTGACTCTTACAGACAGACAATTGCTACTTGTGCTTACTTTCCTTATCTGGTTTTTCCTCTATCCAAAATCCTACCCTTTCACAGCGACCCCTATTGCTAGACTCCAACATTGAGCTATGGCCACTGCTACTCACCAGGTGGCGCTACTAATGATAACATTAATATAGTGTCATGGCCATCCATGACATATACATATATATATAGTCGTAATGTGTTAGAGCACAGAATTTCAACCTGGGCTGTGTGTACCCCAGGGGTAAAAGCAAAGGGTTATTCATTGGTTCAGGAGGGTTGGCTGAGACAAAGGTTAAGTGCAATAACTTTGCCACTTTGAGAACATTATTATTTGTGTAATATTATAAAACCTACGGAAAGATTATTTAATTTTTTTTAAATAAAATGGTGGTAAACATAGATTCTCATCACATGGTGTATATATAATATATGGCAGTAGTTATCTTTATGCTAGCACACACCCATTCTTTGGCCACAAACTAAGGGCATCAATTTCACCATTACAGGATTTTTTTACTTAGACTTGTTTACAGTAGCGCCCACTGATGAGGGATCACCACTCTATTCTTACAGGTAGGAAAAATACACTCTAGAAAAGTAAACATAATGTGTAATTAAATTACACTAAATTACTATCATTGTGTTTCTTGAAATGCATCATGGATTATTAGCAAATGGTTGAAGGAGGACACAACTGAAGACAGACAGAGGCAAGTGGATCTCAGTGCCTCGGAGGAACCACACTTACAGAGTTAATGTATTAATATATAGAATTATGATTCAGAGAGGTTGATTATTTTTGTGTCAGACAAATATTGAAAATATGATCAAACTATATTGAAGATTAACTTGTCAAACAAATATTGAAAGTAAGATCAAACATATTGAAATTAACACTTCAGACAAATATAAAAAAATAAGATTAAACCTGTTGAAAATTAACATGTCAAACAAATATTAAAAATAAGATCTTACGTTATTGAAAATTAACACATCAGACAAATATTGAAAATAAGATCAAATGCAGAGAAGTATGTACAAAAGTGTAGGCAGCATACCGAAGAGGGTAAATATACAGGGTTGCGATGGGAGACCAGATGTTATTTGCTCTTGTTATTCAAATGTCCACATTGATTTAAATCTTTGCTTTGAGCAGCGATACGGAGATTTCTGTTTCCAAATATATATAATTACTGCAAGTTAATGGGGCAAACTGGACCAGCAGTGGCTAGCTCCCACACCCTCTCTGGTACCACCTGTCAGCCCTGGGGTGGTGTACTGGGTGCTATTACCCAGAAGGGGGTTGTGGGTGTCAGGTGGAGATCTGGAGGGAGTGGAATGCCCGCTCACAGAGTATGCAGTTCCCCTGTTATAATAATATTTAATTAGTAAATGTGTAAAGTGCCATAAATCTAGACAAGTCCATTCAGAGGCACTAAAACACATTAAATATGTAATGCGAAAACTAGTTAGTTAAATAAATTATAACAAGTAATGAATTTGCTAAAAAAATATGGCATGTATGTACATATTTTATATACACTTATATGCACATAGGTATATATGCAACCTAGCGGAGTAAATAGTGATAACATTGATTAAAACATGACATCAAATGCGTCATAAGAAATACAAAAGTGAGATGAATGATAATAAGTTAATGCTACACATAATTCAACAATAATACAGACTCCCAATAATATAATAAAATGACTACAATTGTTTAATTATATAATAATAACAATCATGTTGTATCATTTAAAGTTGCATTATTAGTTAAACCACTGTTTATGATTGGTTTAACCCTCTCGTGGTCAGAACGCTCGAATCAACCCGACTCCCACTCACGGCCAGAATGCCTGAATACGCCCGAATACAGGGGCACATTTAAACTGGTACTGCAAAACAGTGTCATCAAATAACGGCAATTTATTTCGGCAGTTAGCATATAATAATATTGAAGTTTCACTGGGAAGCGTCAAAAGTGAAAAATGATGACGATTTCCGTAGCTAAATAGAGCCAACCACCACGCAGTTTTGTAGTCGAACGCAACGACACACAATTTCCGGTCCCTCTTTTATGCCATGCAGTGAATATTTTAATGATGATTTTCAGCCAATGAGATTAAAGTTTAACATTTGCTGCGGGTATAAACATGGAAGCACCCAGGAATTATACCAAAACATGCATCCGCAGGCGATTTCTACGATTAAATGCTAACTTTTGAGCGGTCTATTTTGTTGTAAAGAAGTATTAATGCACCGCGCAACGAAGTGGGTAGTGTTTTTTAGCTTTGATGTAATTCTCGACATTGTCATTATGTCGAACTCCAGTAATTTGGACTTTGATGGGATTTTTGAATCGAGTTTATAATGAACGCTGCCATCGAAGGGGAATGTTTTACACTATGATTACGCATTTTAAATATAACACCAACTTAATAGTTCAGACGGGATGACGGCTATGATCACAAAGAATGCCATTTTGAATAAAATCTTGAAAATACATGCACTCTGAAAAACTGAAATTATTTCAGTTTTATTTACCATAGACATTTAATTAGTTTTCCATTCTGTAGCATAGTAATTTATGAACATTTCATATGCAGCGTGTAACCGCTAATTATTAATGAAAAATAAAAAAAATGAATTGAAAACTATTTAAGTATTTTATTTTTGTCAAACTTTAGCAATTCATATTAGGGTAATAAATTGACATATATGTCACATACTTGGCTAGTTACACCAGGAATTAGTTCTCACTCACAGCACATTCTCTCGATTTAATAGGATTCAATAACAGGCACATATTTCCATTAATCTGGCCTTGAGAGGGTTAAGAAAGTATATACACATCAACAATCTATTTATTATTTGATCATACTTGCCATAATATATGTCATTTTGGCATTTGATATTTTATAATTGCCTTTGCAAAATTACTGGTCACCACGTCCGGCCAGCGATATAATGTATGTGTGGATATAGTTCTTCATCTTGCGGTGTATTATTTGAAAATTGCTTATGTTATGAAAAATTTTGATGTGGTGTTGAGAAAGTTACATATTGTGTCTGGGGCATGATGATTCATTTGAAATTTGTATTTAAAAGATGGACAATATCAAAATGCAATTCAAGAAGTTCTGGAGTTATGTCATCATTTGTTTACCAGGGTATCCTCTTTTGACGTGTTAGCAATGTGTTTATGTAGTTATAATATTTACAATATAAAATATGCTGAAAAGGCAGGCTAAATCATTCACCCATCCACGCAAGCTTCGTATTGAATAATTTACGTATAACATTAACGAATATAAATTACTTTTATTTAATGTAAAACCATACATACGTTGTGCATTAAATGTAATATTTTTAATTTAAAGTTTAAAAAATAAACTTATTAAAAAAAATTCAACCATACATCAGTTTAAAACAATTATTATGAATAATTAAATAAATAGATATATGAATAGGATGTAGAATCTTTGGATATCAAAAATTTGACGTTGCAACAACATTTCCTGATGAAAGCAATTCCATCTAAGCATTACGTCATTCATATATCGAATGAATACACCATTAACTCCCTTTCTTCCTTTGCCTCAGCCTACCAAGTCAGAAGTCCATTCTGTCACCTGATAGTCAGCTTGTTAATTTGTTGACAGCAAAACAGCCTTTGTGTGTGCTTACGATGCCGCCTCGTAGCAGTGGCAGACAGCGGAAAGGTTGACATAAATACTCGTGTACAATGCTCCAGCAACAGCAAGTAACATTTACCGCAGTGATATAATCCGAGTACTGTCACGACCCTTTCAGTACCTACCCTGGCCCGCATTCAACCAGCTATTACCTTCCACATTTGTCACCCCACCCCCGGCATTCCGCCACGGCAAGACAAAAGTCGTCAGTCGGCATAAACACATCTGTTTGTTGTGATTGTCCTGCTGTTCATCAGCTCCACAAAGCACCGGTCACTCAGTGGTCAGTCGGAGGAATACAGACCATTCACACGGTGATGTCCACTAATCAAAGTTTGAGACGCCACCGGACAATCAATCCGCCCCTCTCTGGACCGGTTCTACCCCCCTGCCCACCCCTCTACCAGAGCTGCACTTTGAGAGACTCCTCGTATCCATGAGCCAACTCCATTATGCCGTTTCTAGGTTCGATATATTCCATAAATAATCATTAGGGCGGTTCCAATGGAAATTATCACGCTCAGGTAGCTTTGCACCCCTCCCTACCCAATGATCACCCCGCAACAAAAGGCAAAGTATTCAGTTATTTATTTCCAACATGTGATGCACATAAAATGAAAAGGGGGAAAGAAGCACATTTCTTGTTAGGTACTTTCCTACAATATAAAATATGTATTAATAGTAAACATAAATATTAGTTTTGTAGAGTATTGTTAATAATTAAAGAAACCCATTAATGGCTTCAAACTACACAGCATTTTCTTTCCGTTACAATACACATAATTTGTACTCTTCAAGAAAGTACATTTTGTATCTTTTTGAGATTTCAGATAGTAACCTTGTTATATAATCATAATAATATAATACACACACAAAATATTTATAATAGAAGGTTGAGGGTCTTACGGGGACAGATCACTATTTGTTTTATTGGAACTGTAACGATGGTGTTTTCAATGTTTAGCACACATTTGTATTTTGAATAGTTATTTTCTAAAGAACCTATTAGGAAAAATATGAAATTTGTTATCAGAAACTCTATATATACTCCATTCATTTGACACCCTAAACAACCAGGTAATGGTTTCATGTCCAAGTGTGAACCACTTGTCAAAAGCAAATTTGTGAAAAGCTTGAAAGGAGAACAGTTGGAGCAAAAAATAGTTATCATAAACTACATAAAGTCATGTTATTATTTTCTCATAATTAACCTTCAGCAAAGATAAAGCACTTTTGAAAGGTTGACAGATAAACCTGTTCTGTTGTTTAATTGTTGTAAACTTGTGGTGTTTCCTTGTGATCAGTGGCACATCTAGACGGTTTTGTAAAATTTAAGTTTTCCCGGCTAAGGCATAGAGGTGCAATCAGTTGTACATATATAAAAACAATTGTAAGTGGGTATGCCCCCCCCCCCTAAATATGCACTGCTGGTGATATTAGGAAGTTGTGAATTTGCTGGGGATGACAAATTGGTAATTTTTATTCCACCATGGCAAGAGGGTTACATGTGAAAAAATTTGTTTTTTGGGGGAACCTGTTAAAAATGTATTTCTGGAGAAACTCGATAAACTCCCATCACATATAATACACAGATCAACTAGATTATATCTTCCCTGTTCAAGGACCCGGGCATGTCATCTCATATGTCTACATGCCAGTTCAAAAAAAAATTTTGTGAGCCTAAATTATATTACTGAAATGGATTTAATAAATAGTTACCCATCCTTACAGCAACTTCACAAAATTATGTTGTTAATGAACAAGTTTGTATCTACTCATACCAAAGTATTTTTAAATGGCACCAGTATTGCACCTGTTTTTTCTGATCTAACAACACTTAAATATTTGATTCTGAATATTTTTACAGACAACGCTATTTTCAAATTTCAGAGGCGTACCTCCCCATATGGACCACTCGCTGTATATTCTGATCAGGTTACCATGGCAATCAAATATGCATTCCGATGCAAGTCATTCTTGTATTTTGATTGGCCTGTTTAATTCCGCCTCTTGCTGTTCAACATTCGGAATGGATCTTGAGAATATGTGGTCATTTCGTTGCTATGGTAACCAGATTAAAATTTATAGCTGTGTGTGTGCATTCTCGTGTCTGTGTGTAAAACTTGTGAGCATAATCAATGCACATCTTTGTCTGTAGACAGTTCCTGGGCACTTGTAGGAGGGACAGTCTATGGTAGGTGTGAAACACCCCAGTGAATCTGTATCACCCCTTTGTTGCATTTGGGTGCTGGATTGTTACCCCACTTGCTGTCAGGTTGTGGGTGACACCTCAGTAAGGGTGGGGAAATTCACCCCTGGAAAGCACTCCTTTGTCCAACATCACATGGTCATGTTCCCATCTGTGGTCAAGGCTCATGGTCAGTAGGATGGAGGAAGGGTGGCTGATGACACTCAGGCCTAATTAGGCAGGACACCCTTTGAAATGACTAGCCACCCCCTGCCCCAGGCTGGATATATATAGACAGCACATCAATGGTGTTATGAATGATTAAATTCCCAGCAGGATTGCATGCAGGGTGCATTGAAGGGGCTGCAGGGATTTTGAAACAGGGGTGTGCATTGTCATTCCAAATCGTATGGATATGTCAAGTTTCAACATCTAGGGTGCAGAGAGAGGGTGATAAGACATTCTGGTAGTCAGTGTCATACTGACGCCTATAGTTTGAATTAGGCACCTGTTGTCAGAAGGTTGGGAGAAATAGATTGAAGGGTTTCTTTCTGGTGTTATTTGTCTGACCACAACCCCCTGTGGTTTCTTATATGCACTCACACGCATACACACACACACACACACACACACACACACACACACACACACACACACACACACACACACACACTGGAAAATTAGTTAGTTGAAACACTGGTTCATTATCTCAATAACGGTGTTGCGCTTACATTTATCCGGGCGTTAAATAATATCCGGGTGACATTTCTGCGCGTGCACGTATCTAGGGGAATGTATTTAGCACCAGCTATGACTGTCGCGCTTTCATTTATCCAGGCGTTATGTATGTTTCTATATATATATATATATATATAAATTATAAAATGTTTGCTTCCCACAGACATAAACAATTTCTGTCATAAAACAGTTTCCTCTCCACGCACACGTCACATGACTTACTCTTATACTTGGTCACAAATCTGAAACAGCAAATTATAATTATGTACTCTAACTATAATGCTCGTATTACGACAACAAACGAAACATATTTAACTATTGTATATTATTTATCACTACGTGATCTACTGGTGCCAAATAGTATGCCTTACATATGCACATAAACTTCACCTGGATCAAATTTAACGCCCGGATAAATGTAAGCGCAACAATGGTGCCCAGCATATCAGTAGTAATACATTTTTGGCTTTGATAAATCACATGTTCTTTTTGTATTGTAGAAACATTAGACCAGCTATAGATGTATGTGTGAACAAGGCATTAGTTGTTATTCATATAAATTACATCAACTTTTTTCGTTTAACGAATTAAGTTTGTCACAGTTTATCTTTAATATTTATATTTCAAATACAGCCACGCACCATGAAGAGCTGTGTTCAGATGTTGTATTAATTATATTTAGCAGTTGATTACTTTGGCAGGTATTTCCTCAGTGGGTATAGTTGATTAAATAATCTGCCCATAGGCGGAGCCTGATCACCTGTGAATAATGCTAACCATTGGTGTAATGAATTGAAAGCAGTGAGGCATTCAGCCACACAGACATGACAGAGTTACCATGTAACTGGAGCCCCTGGCATCTTTGCCCTGAAGGCAGCCCATGTTTGTTGTCAGACTGGTTAATGGATGATGCAGTTACTGATATGGGCAATTCCAGTTCTACGGAAGAAATTGAGGATCAGTGGGATTTTCTCAAGGATCTTGAGGCAGCCATTGCTGGAGGGTCCATAGGGGTATTTCATTGTTTGGAAAACAGGGAACTACACCCAGAGCTCATCCTGGCAGGGTAATAAATCACACTTTTATTGTGTTGTTCTAACTAATCAATGTTGCAGTTGATTGTTTTGTTCATTTTTTTCAATTAATGAATTGATCACAATCTTGTGTAACCGATCGGTTTTTAATTTATTTATCATTCTGAATTTAATTCCCCATCATTCCATTTGTAAAGTGCAGTGGAGCAGTGAGTAGAGAATTGGAATCTCAGTCGAATTGTGTGCTGCCCTTTTGAACCTGGGACAAGTTCGTTCACTCTACATTGCTCCAGTTCACTCAGCTATATGAATGAGTACCTGGCTATGGACAGTTGTGGATATCTGTGTACGAATAGTCTTCACGCATTAACTGCAGCGTGGCTGAATGCTTCCCATAGAAGTCGTGATGAACAGGTCTGCTAGAGAGTAAAGTGTAAAGTGCTTTGAGCAGTCCTAAGGACTGGATACTGCGCTACATAAGAACTTACCTTTTTATGATTTATTTTATCTGTCCTACTTTGCAGTAACAATTTCAGGATTTGCCAAAAGGCATGATTTGACTACATAATACCAAAAGTTTATATTTTAGTATACCTAGTTAATTTGCTAATAAAAAGCTGTATTTTGTAGCTGCCTGGTCTGGTCTGACATTCTTCCACTTTCATAAAAGGCACACCATAAAGTCAGTAACACAAGGAAGCTTATTAAAAAAAATACTAATGTTCATAAATTTCATTGTATCTACAAACTTAATAAACATTTGCGTTATTACAAAGACAGTTCCTCTTTGGAAGCTAGAAACCTTGCACATATGTTTAGTTTTGTGTATGCAATTTTAGTTGTTTTATATGTCTTTAAATGCAAAATTCCATAAAGAACTTGAGGTCTCGTAAAGTTACACAATTCACCCTTCAGTTGGGTGTGTGATTTAGAGTTGAAGTTGAATCTGCATAAATCACCCCACACATTGCCTAGTAGGTCCCCTCTGGGAGAGGGTTGGACATTTGATGTAACCCTGGCAATTTACCACATTCTTCCATAATCCCAGATCACTGGTTCATTAGGCTGGGCTGAGAGTGAAGAAGGTGGGGTGGGGCTGGGTACCTCTTCAAATTTACCTGATGCGATTATGCAGCTTCAAAGGGAGACTTCCTATACCTTTCCTACCCCCTGTAAGGGGCTTCAGGCCCATACAGCACCTGGGGGCTTACGGGAGTGATGGTCAAACACAAAGCACTTGCAAGAGACACCCTATTTAAATACCCCAGTTTAAATGGAAACTGGATCAGTTATGCCCCACTGAAGCTCAACCAATTTAATCCCCCCCTCCCTATGGATTCCCAAATATTTTTAGCTCGGTTATTTTGATTACAGCACAGAGTAATCCACAGAGCAAACAGATTTTAAATCTGTGGCAGAAGACAGTTGAGTGAAATGATGTTTATTTGATGTCGAGATTGTAATCCTCTTGAACATGTCTGCAGAGAAGCTGACAACTGGCGATGTCATTGTCGTCGTTAATTAGTATTTTTTGTGATTTGTAAGTAATAACGAGAGACCAGTGATTGGTGAAACATGGGCAGTTGTAACAAACTGTTCTTACTACAAAAGTATGCTATTGCAAAAGCAGTGCATCAAATATCTTGTTAGTTCTGAATGAAACAGCTGACCAACAATAAGTAAATTGTCTCTTATATGTTATATAGTTAGTATTTGCCATGTAAGTGTGTTTGTGGTTTTTCAAGTTTGACATTTAATTTCAAGAATAAATTCGCAGTAATATAAAACAATTAAAGATCTTGCATGCCCGTATGGGTTATGCTTGTAAAGCTGTGTGTGCTTATTATGATTCAGTTATATATAGGTACATTGCTATGGCCTTACATTCACATTTGTGTAAACATGCAACTATATTCTGTACAAGACTAGCATTCGAAATAGCACTTGTCCGTTTGTCCGGGACAAGTGATTTTTGGCCTGGACAAGTAAAATTTACAGTATATATAGTGACGTGTGCAATATCGCAACATTTTTATTTTACGAAATTCAAACGTAAATGAAGTTCGCTAGCAATCGCGCGCGTTGCAATTTTGTTGGTGTGTCGGCGTCTTGTTCCGCCGTCAGCGTGTTGTATGTCAGTCTTCGACCGAGTTTAGTGCTTGCGTTAACAGGGTCATGAGCTGAGCACACTGACCTAGCTGTCATACGCGTCGGACAGACTCGGCATCAGCCATTGTTGATCGAGGCTGTATTTCACACAATCGTAAATCGTTCAGTTTGGCCGACGTACAACTTGCTTCCGCGCACGGATCATATTTGATGAACTTTGGAAATAGTAGACTTTGTATCGCTACCTGTTATTTGAATAAGTATATACAAAGTTTTACCCATTATTACGCCTAACCCACGCGGACTCTGCAGTCTTCCAAGACCAAGTCATCGAACTGTCGTTAGCCGATCCAGATCGGTGACAATTTTCAAAACCTGTAACTGGCTCTCCGGTAAATCTATAGTGCTGGTTAATAAGCGGAGTATTAATTCCCTGACATTTCATAAATGTTGTTGTATCTATGTAACATGTATATTAACCATAAATATTAACCAAATTATGCAAAACGCGCGGCCGGGGACAGTGCGCCAACCGCCGTTGACATGTCGGCTTTCGCCAACTAAGGCGGTCTGCGTGCGGCAGCAATGTTACGACGTAACTAAATCTATAAATTATATTCCGCCTGGTAAATATAATTCAGGCACCATTAAAACTGTTTTATCATAATTGAAATGGTAATATAACACTTAGGAAAATTACTCATTTGTTTTGCTGATGATCAATTGAATATTATCTTCGTTTGTAAAATACAGAACTATTTAACAAGATTGCCACCCAGAGAACTATGTTAATATTGAAGTTCATAGAGGTTGAAAAAAATATTCTCATATTAGGACTATATAGTTTATTATGATTTTTTTTACATCTCCTGGCTTTGTATTGATCGTGTTCCTGTTTGAGTGGCATCTTCAATGACAAACTGATGCAACAATTTTACAGTGTTATATGTTATATATATATATACCATATTAAACATAAACAGTTTTTGCAACATTATAAAACGAAAATAGCAAGGAAAACAATTGTCTAATTCCTATTATCGTAATAATTATTTGTTATTAATAAAAGCGTTCATATCAGTATCACTAAAATATTGGTATACATCATGTAACGTGTCTACTTTTAATATTCGTGATGAACATTAATGGACCAGAAAATAGTTGCAAATATAGTTTTGCAATTTCAAAATTTGCAGACTAAATCAAATTGTGTCTTTGACCACAAGTCACTCAGATGTACATGCAACAAAACAGCAGGAACATTGTGTTGTTGTCATAAAAATAAGACAGACTTTTACGTTTTTTTCCGAAGCTTCAATTCCCCCTGACAACCACTCGGACAAGTTAAGATTTTGGTGGACAAGTAGATTTCAAAACTTACTTGTCCGGCGGACAAGTAAATATTCTGGCTTATTTCGATCGCTGAAGACTATAGCTGTACATAACGTTTGAGGAAGACTACACAAATTATAATTTAGAGATATATGTATATATATAGTAGTCCTTGTACTTTGAAGAGACAGCAGTGTAAAGTGTAATATATATATATATATATTAATATGCTAACTTTGAAAGTTAGCATATTAATATATATATTTGTAACTGTATCTTCTCTGAGGCGCCATTCTTGGATCATTGGCCTCTGATCTGCCAATTGGTGATAGTTACAAAAATGATATCTTTTAGAGTTATTGACATATGCTATGCTTTTCTAGAAGGTCTTTCTCCTACCAGACAATTGCGTTTTAATCAATAGGGTGCCACAGTAAATGAGTAGTTTTTGCTTCATTGGTGAAAACTAGTAGTACATGATTGTATGAATCGCGTCTTTCTCAATCCCTGTTTCTAAAAATAGAAAGGTTGAGTGACTTACTTGTAGTAATTGTCACTGGTGAAGTTTGGTCACTACTGTCACTTCTGTCACTTGGTCATGGTCAAGATTTAAAAAGATTTAACACTGGCATGTGGACAAGGAAGCCTTTTGGCTTTATCAAGAGTCCAACCCTTTTTATTTACGGGTATCCTGCCCTTCTGAGGTATGTGTCGATTTTATTTTTAAATATATTCACATTACTAGCACCCACACAATCAGCAGATAATCTGTTCCATTCATTTACAGTCCTTTGTGAAAATGAGAACTTTCTTATATCTAATCTACACTGCTCCTTTACTAATGTAACTTCTTGTCCTTTGGTCCTTCTATCTTTCTTAACCAAGAAAAAAATATTGCTATCAATATTTTCATAACCATTCAATATTTTAAACACTTCTATCTGATCTCCTCTCAATCTCCTGGTCTCTAATGTTCTTAAACCACATTCTTTTAGGCGTATTTTGTAACTAAGATCCCTCAGTTTTGATATAATTTTAGTCGCTCTCCTTTGTAATCTTTCTAGCATATCTATGTCCTTCTTGTGATACAGCCTCCACTCTTGAATACAATATTCTAAACTACACCTAACTATTGTTTTGTACAGCGGTACTATTAGTTCTTTTTCCTTAAATGCTACGTTTGACCTAATTAGGATTTGAATCTAATCTGGCAACTTGTGATTCCAGCACAGCAGAGCTTTCAGTGTTCGAGTAAAACTTTCTATCAATACAAATTGGAAAACAATTGGCCGGTTCATTTCAGCTCTACGCAAAGCATCTTGGGTAACTTGCAAAATTCATTCTAATTCAATCGATAGGCGTCGTTGCTAACGGCCCGAAAGAGCTGGACAAATCACTGAAAAAATATTTTAGATCGGTTGATTTTGGTGAGCAACTGTCCAGTGAGCAACTGTCCGCATTTTCATTTCCCCGGTGAGCAACTGTCCGGTGAGCAACTGTCCGAGCACCCAAAAAACAACATATTTGTTAAGCATGACCTCGCTTTTAAAAACCCATGTTGAGATGGGTTTATCAAGTTATGTTTAACAAGAAAATCCACCATGTGATCTTTAATTAGTCTTTCTAATAATTTGCAAATCACTGATGTTAAACTCACTGGTCTGTAGTTCTCTGACCTGTTTCTTGAACCATTTTAAAATAACAGTATAATGTTTGCTTCTTTCCATTCTAAAGGAACCACTCCCTCTTCTAATGACAAATTGAAAACTGTTGCAAGAGGTACGTTAATTTGTTGTACAATTTCCAGTAGTAGTTCCGGCAGAATCCCATCCACTCCAGGTGATTTATTATCCTTCCCTTATTTTCTTAGTTACCATTTCCGGGGTTACAATTAACTGTCCTAAAACAGCCCCCTTGAACTTAGCCTCTGGAATTGGCAATGTCTTCCCTGGTATATATCGAAGTAAAATCCTCATTCAAGTCTTCTGCCATTAAGAATACCTCTGATATTATATTTCCAGCACTATCGTCTCGAGGACCGACATTATTCTGAAATTTCTCCTGTCTGCTTTTTACTATTCCTTTCTGACTTTATTTTGATGGTAAAATGTATCTGGTTGTGATCACTACTTCCCAGTGGCTCACATAATTTGACATTGTCAACTAAATTATTTTGTGAGCACAAAACTATGTCTAACACATTCTCCCCCCTGGTTGGATCTAGCACATGTTGAGAAAGGAAACTATCTTGTGCTAAAACTAAAAACTAACTCTAGAGATTTCCATTGTATATGACCATGGTTAAAATCCCCCATAATAACACAGTCCCGTTTTTGGCGACTTGTTCTTATTCCTGTCCAGCAACACTGCTCCTCACTGCTTTTTTGCATGTCATGTTATAATTATCCAGCCCCAATGGGTCCTGCTCAAATCACCTTGTCTTTACCCTCATTATTTAATACTTACCCCACCCCTTCTTCTTACCTCACCCCTCCCCAGGGGTGAAACAGGGGAAGATACCCTGCAGTGCTGACATATCACAGGGTACAGTTCAGATATTGTAATGGCTTTATGGTTACAGTGACACCCCATTGGAAGGGGGTGGTTTATGATGGGGTGTCAGCTGGCCACCCACCAGGAAACACCCTCACTGTTAGGGCTACATAACTGGAGATGGAATATTGGACTGGGTGGTTTCAGCTGGGGGCACTACTGAGGGTAATAACCCCTGTTGTCTGTATGCAGGATGATTCCTATCTGGGTCTGATTACTTTCTGATGAACTCTGGCTAGGGAGGGTGAGGTAATACCCCTGTTGGGTTGCATCAACTGGTGTAACAGTGAGTTAGGCAGGCCAAGGTGGGTGGAGTTTATGATCCCTTTGAAATATTTACAGTTGGAGTCATTTGTTTGATTTTGTGTGCCGAAATTGTAACATTTAAACTGGTCTTGTTCTGCCACAAGTTTAAATGTTACAGTCATGCAAACACAATCATCAATTTCTTGGTGCATTTAAAAATTGGCAAAATCCCCATTACACATGTCTGTATAATGGGGATTACTCGCCTGCAAAATGTTGATCAGGAAACATATATGTGTGTATCTAAGTTGGGCAATGCAATACTGCAGACTATTATGAATCCATTGTACACCTCTCCATTATATCGCCACTGAAGAGATGTCCTATATATTTATTGTTATTCTCGTTTATATTTCATACGAATGTAATATTCCAGAGTAAAGTTAATTTAATTCATTTACAAATTTTTTATGCAAATGGAATGGGAAGTTCAGATTTTGTAATTGTTGCTGAACTAATACAGTGATGTTTACGCAGTCGACCAATTAGAGACAGTCCCTATGATGGACGTCTCATGACTTCAGTGTCTCGATATCGATCTCGCATTTGTCATAGTTTTGATAAATGACAGATCTGACATCATCTATTGGTCGCAGTTGGCGCAAACATAAGAGATTGATGGACATAATTACCAGGGTGACCTCTCTGACAACTTGTGTAGGGGTCATTCCGCGTAATCTGAATATCGTTGCGGACAACAGGTCATTACGCATCGCCTGCGTAATGCCAGCAACAAAGTGATATTGAATTATGGCAGTGCCGCGTGTAGCCTGACCTCGCAATTACCCGTCATTCTCATCTCTACACCGCTGTCCACTCGCCGAAAATCACGTTATCGCCGGACCTGACATGCATGCGTTCATTACGGGCAGCATTACGTCTGTCCCAGTGTAAGAATTGCATATTTGTCAAATGTCGGGCAGCCCAAATGTGACCGGAGCATCGGCCTGGGCGTTGATTGCAGATTCAATGATTATTTCACTGACCGCTTACTGGTCATCTAGTGGACATTAGACTGACCAGTGGCAGCAGGAAGGACGCAGTGGTTGTGCATGCTGCACCAGTTAAATTTTGGTATTTATGATGAAAGTCGCACTTTCCTTGTAAGCTGTAGCTGAGTTGAAGGAGATATTCCACAGAGCATTTGTGTATTTTTTGCCAATGTTGTAATATTTCAAATTATATCGAGTGCAGATACCGACATCGGCAATTGCTTTAACGATGACTAGCACAGAGAGTCTGTTTTTAACCCTGGAAAGATACCTTTCATAATTTGGCGTCACCATTAGAGAAGCTGTCAAATATGACAAGTGTCATCTTCGAGATTGTCAACAGCCATGCAAATGTGGACATAATATTTTATTGGCACCGGAGACACACACAGTGGACATGTCAACATTGTGCTCTGGTCAGCAATTCAGTGACCAGGAAAACTAGGCCAGGCTGTCTGGCCAGTTCAGATTAGCTGACTGCTGATTATGCAGTCTTAGGTGAGCCAGAGTTCAGAGGATTAGCATCTGTAAGTGTGGAGATTTGGATTTGGTGTAAACATTTTCAGCATGTTCGGCGGTGCGCGAAAAACCATGATGGCTAGTGTGTTTGCTGTGGCGTGACCGTGGAAGGGGATTGTCTTCAGCAAATGTCGTATTGCTGCACAAAGGTCTATAAGTTTATTGAACTGTAAATGTCATGAACTATTATTATGTTGAATATGCAATGAAAAAATAATGCTTGGAGAAATGCATTCATTGATATCAGTGTCATATCATTCTAATGCCGAAACTTTAATAAGACAATTATATTATGATTCCATAAAGCCATGATGATGATAATTTCACCTCAACCTCACGAGAAACAGTGTAACGATTACTTGTAACTGGTATCAGGAGATTCAAGACTACTAATGAATGTAACTCAATCTACAAGTGTTTTATTAACTGAGTATAATAATAACAATAATTGTGAGCTTGGGTGGCAGTGAGACCAACAGATAAGAGATAATAATCCATGTGTGGGAGATAAATGCAGTGGTCAGTAGTGCCCTGTTGTTGGGGATAGTCATGACCATTCATGACATCTGTAGTGTGACCACAAACAGGGGTCAACTCAAAAGCTGAACATGAGCAACACTGAAAACATTTGGTATTATGCACAGAATGTGTGAAACCATCAATCACCTAGGAGTGACAACTGCTCACTGGTCATCTCTGGTTGCTGGCTGACCACACCACAGCTGCCTAGACTGACCAAGGGAGAAGAGGCTGGGTACAGCTGATTGTGGTGGCTGCCTAAAGATAGGCCTGGCCCCCTACTGACCACTTGGACATGCTGCCCATACAGCCACAGTGGTCACTGTTGCTATTGTGTGTCCACCCACTGTGCTTGACCAATTGGTGGACTTTGTGATTGTCCAGCCACTGACCACTACTCACACTGCATGTGGACTGGTCAGAGGAAAGTGTTGCTGGCTATTATCACATTGGTTGTTTACAGACAGGTCATTTATGTCCAGTTAGGAAAGTGCTCATAACTGCACAGGAGTGGCAACCAGTCACTGTGGATTTCGTAACCAAGCTCTCCAACGCTGTTTACTGGACATGCCAGCTGGAAACCACTGGCCGGTGCTCAGGTGAGTTAGTTTATGTGGTCTTTCATAACTTGTTTTCGTGACAGATGCCGCCAAGCTGGATGGATTCAGCTACAAGTTGACTCGTGATGTGATGTTAGCTCCTCAAAACACATCAGTTATATCAACGAACTACCTGGTAGTCGATGATCATTCTTAAGTTCAAATTATAGGACGTTACATTGCACACGTGGACATCTGTAGACAATAGTTACAGCGTCATTGACAATGATTGTGGTACTTTTTTCTAATAATGTTTGTCTGCACTTTATGTTAGAACATTTGTTAGTATCAATAAAATCAAGTAATCAATCAAATAAATTGTTAAATTTTAATTGTTAGCTTTTACAAATCATAACTTGGAAATTAGTGTTTTTGATTCTTCTAGCAGTATGTTTCGGTGTCCATTTAAATATAAAATTTGTAATTAATCATTAGTATTAATAATAAATAATTGTTTAAGTTGTAATTATTTTTATTATATTAGCTTTTGCAATTCTATCAATATTTTCTCCAATCCTTTTTGACATATAGTTTGGTATTAATCATTAGTATTGATATTCAATACAATTATTTTTTAATTGTAACCATTTTAATTATATTAACTTTTACCATTATTGTCTTAGAAATAATTGCTTTTAATACTTCTGTCAATATTTGTCACTTTCCATTTTAATTAATCATTAGTATTTATACGATCAAAAAATTAAATTGTTAATTTGTTCATTTTCAGCTTTTATTATTCTTGAAGTAAATAATAGTTTTCAAGTAAAATTGTAATTTGTTTTCATGATGTTTGTGAACAAATATGTACAAGCAGTAAAATAAACAGTTACCTTACAATAACATACAAAATAAACAGAACTCCATATAATCAGAGTTTAATAATAATTTTAAATTGTTGTTTCCAATGACGACTTTGGTACTCTGTCTACATATTTTATTCATTTAGTTTCGTAATTACACCAGGATTACAACTTTAATTAATTTATGTCTTTGTTTTTTATAAAAGGATTTTACATTCTGTAGAAAGTTATTGATGTCACACATAAGACAGATAGTGCAACCACTGTGTGACATAATGTTTGACGTATTTAAAGAAACACTGTTAATGTTAATGATAAACTGATGTTTCAATAAAAAAAATTATTTAATGTAGCGTAAATAACAAGACAGGAGTAATCATAAATAAAGAAATATTTTAAAGTACAAAACGTATGTCATATTAAATGTTAATTTATTTTATAATTGACTGTTGTTTTTGCTGTAACACTGAAATTGGGTAAATTAGAAAGAATGCCTAGTAAAATAATTTATGTGATTGTTTTGAAGCTTAGTTTAGCTTACAAATCGTTATGTAATGTCTCAGTGTATGAAAATAGTTAGCATATATGAGATAAAAAGGAGACAATAGAAATGTTACAGATTTTCAACAACAATGGAGGAAAATTGATAATTTGAGGTTTTAGTAATTTACAATAGTGCATTGTTAGTGCAACAATCTAAATAGTTATAGATGTCATATTTACAAGTAGTAGAGTCTAGAAGCCAAACAGTGCGCAGTGAATTAAACTATAGTTTTTATTTAGTTTAACATTTCATGACTTGCTATCAATCAAATATTTTGCTTCATTTTAGACATAAGTGTTTGAAAAATAGTAGAACGAGCAAATAAAAAAAACTGCCAGTCTTATTAAACAATGTTGACATCATAACAAAATTATTGTTCAAACAAACAAGTTTACTATTTGTGTTTGAAACAAATTGTATTTGAAGTCAGAAGCAATATACAATTTAAGAGGATGCAATCGTCACTTCAAGTTAATCAAAAATTTTAATGCAGTATATTGGCTAATGATTTTGCAGTATTGGAAGCACATTGATTTATTGGACTGCTCCTAAAGTAGGGTTATGTTGCATGCTTTGACAAACAAATAAAATAAATTTCAGATGATATCTCACAAGTTGCTAATATCCCATGTCATAACCGCTTGACGATATGTCACAAGAATGAGTATCATTAAGTCACAAAAACAAGTCAGTTTGTACCGGTTTGTCATGGTAATTTACATGTTTTACTCTGATATGGTCAAATATACGTATGTAATGCGTTCTTGTAAATGCATGCTGCCTTCCATGTGATTCATGACATACCATCTCAGACATGCAGTTTATGAAATAACGTCAATACACCATTAAAACTAATATCACAATAAAGCAAACTAAAAAATACAACAAATATAGATAAAAGTAATATGTAGAATAGGATCGTAAGCAGAATGCAATAATAAAATCAGTCAATTTATTTGCAGGTATTGACTGATGCCCAGTTGACTTTGTGCATGTGCACATTCTCATGTCATCGTGACGCAAAACATCTGTGGAAAAAGACATCCAGGTCACATGCCCTGAATGGAATGGTCATCGGACCTTTGACCTAATATGGAAGTGAGTTCAACACCCCCAACGAAGGCACACGTGATTGGCCACAATATGCCGATGTCGCACTCAATGTCCGTAGCGACGGAATCGAATGGCAACTCAAGTAGCATGGCATCCGATCTGTCGTCATCGGACGACGGAAGTCCAGCGAGTCCGGGAATTCCTCGCATGAACCTCACGGGTATACTGGGACACTCGAAGCACCCCATCCATACTCGCCCGTCAACGCTACCGATGACGACAACACCGCAGCAAACTGCGAGAACCGTGGACGATATGGTCGAATCGTTGCCGGCGTTACCGTCGGGCATCGCTTTCCCCGGAATGGGGCTAGGTGGGAACATGGCGGGAATTCTCTCCCATATGAGCCCCATGGGGAACTCTGCGATGGCCTTGCCATCAGTTCACAATATGATGTTCAACAGTGCCTTGCAGGGGGCAGCAGTGTCTGCCGCAGCGGGCAGCCCATTGGGCAATCCCGCCGTTGTTGCTGCGCTTGCATCGCAGCAAGCCATGCCCGCACTGACGCCTGACGCCATGTCTCAGGCCATGTCATCAGTCTATGCCATGTGGGGTAAGTGTCAACCAAACTGTCAACGGTGGTGACAGATTCAACTACTGCGCACCTTCACTACTTTGTTGCTCTTTTTATCATTGTATCTGTAAAAAGATCTGATCTGTAAAAAGACCTGCATGTGCCCTTTGGCCACATCAGAGATAGAACTATGTGCCTTTTCAAAATTTGATGTGCCCCAAATCAGTAAAATTTGATAAATTAATTTGCATGATAGTATGATCGCTTAAAAGTTAAATGACCTGGTAAATAATGTGAACACTACATTTCTTTAATATTAGGCAAGTAATCGTGTTATTATTTAACTTGTTTTGAGTTCGATTCAGGACTGCCTACGCAACATATTTCTGGGTACAAAAAATAACCATCAATATCAAAGTTCTCAGAAATGTTCAGGTTTTTTTCAAAATCTGTAACAAAACTAGATACATTCTGGGTAGGTGTGTCCTATTTTTCGTGGACTCGTCAGTCTACTAGTCTACTGCTCCAAGGATAGGGAGATTCTAAATGAGATCTACAATGTAGAAGTTTGTGACATTGAGTGACAACGATTCACATACGAGAGGGCCCCCAATTAAAAATTTAAAAAATTCATTGATACACGGATGAACAGATGTATGGAACAGCCTCACTCAAGTCTGTGGTTGAGACTGCATCGGTGCAGTCTTTTGAGAGGAAATTTGATTATAAGTTGTGGAAAAATCACCCAGTTAAATTATACTATACAGTAAGACTATTACATGTAAGACTAGAACATAGCATTTTCTTTTTTCCAAAGTTTATGACCCAGGGTGACGGGGGCATTTGTAATGAATGTACTATTTGTGAGCCTTGGTGACAGAGGCACAATTGATAAACATGCTTTTAAAAATGTTTATTGTTTGTTTATAATTTACTCCAATTGTAATATTTAGCAAACATACATGAATTTAAAAACGTGCATATAGTGTACATATATGGATGGATATTATTTTGTATAGATATGAATGGATTGCATTTTGTTCGGCAGGATTGAAAGTTGATGATGGTCGATAATATGGTGATAGCGGCAACAAACGCTGTTCACTGTGCTCGACTAATGCTTATAAACAATGTCAACAGCAGGCAGTGGGTAGGCAAGGCACAGGGGTATTGATTCTCAGTGTCCAGTCATCAATGTAAGATGTGATTTAAATAACTCCATTCAGGCCATTGTTCTGTTTGTTTGTCCGCGCGGCCGTTGTCTGTGTTCGGGCGCAAACCGGAGCGCTATGTGGGCCTCAAAATATGCTAAAGTCTAAGACACAATATTTTTATAAACGAATATGCCTCGGATTATGTGAATGATTTAGGTATCGCATCGACGTGTCAAATTTAGGCAAAACTAGTTAATAACAGCAGTATCAAGGTGGGCCTAGTTTCTACGCAAGTACCTCTCAATTTTCTCAGATTTCTCAGACACGTTTTTGCGGCAAGAAAGTAAGCAGCATTCCAGTGTACAATGCATCATTGATGCATTTCTGCGCTCCAGGGGAATCCCTGTTGCAGTGATTCTTAGCAGAAAAGTTTACTTTTTAAATAACTGTTGTCATTCTCTACTGACTTTTTATATAACGTTTTACGTAAATAAACTCAATCTATGGTAACTTTTGTATCATTGTAATGATTCTTGCTAAATTTTTACTTCATCATTTTATCATCAGGCAAATTCTGCAACATTTCTGATTGTTGCAGTTCACAGCTAACTGTGTTCGACATTTTTGCAATCTCGGCTAACATTCTATCATCATGGGACTGTCAGCTCATTGTCTTATGTCAATGGTGCATTCTCTTCTAACTTTTACCATTGTAGCTACATAAATCCGTTAAACATTTGTGTCAATTCTCTGATGACATTTGGCATCATTGTACGATTCCCTGCTAAACTTTGTGTAGTGTAGTGATTCTTTTGTAATTATTTGTTATCAGTTTAACATCAAATATGATTGTGTACACTGCAAGGGGATTGTTGACAATACTATGTTACACAAATCACTAATGTTATTCTTCAGAGTGTGTTGTTTATTACACATCTTGACGTTGCTTCACAATACACTTCTACATGGTACCTGTATATTACGATGACCTTTGACATCTCTGCTATCTTGTATACAGTTAGATGGCCACATTGATGTGTGGCATGGTTAATATACAGCACTCTCAGCAAGCAGAAAGGGTTAAGATAAGCACCAACCAGGGTGGGTGACTGTGACAGGTATTTATGTAAGAGTGCCCCAGAATTAGCCACATGTCCAGCCATTAGGGTTGGCCTCTCTAAACCCTTGAGCTGATACTGCCTCCCACCTGGGGTGAGGCCAGCCCATCCCTACTGGGCCACTTCCACATGGGTAATGCACCCTGTTACATCACCTGTCCAGTTAGCCCAGCCCTCACAGTGGGGTAGGGTGAGTTATGTCACTATTGATTTCTTTACATTTTCTCTGGAAGATTCACTTTCACTCCATTAGCATTCCCTGTTAACTTAGACAGATCTCTTGTGTGATTCCTGGCATATGGATGAATAATATATATATATATATAATTACGTACATAAATATAGGTGTGTATTGAAATACAATTATGCATTTGTTATTGCAATTTGTATAGTTCCACATGTGTGGAACAAGCCTGTCCATTGGTGCCTACACACATAACATATACCTGGAATCACAAGAAGAAATTTAGAAAAGTAAATATTTATTAATTATGATATTAAGATTACAAAAAATAAAACCAAATAACTATGTTGTTTTTAATAAACAAAACAATAGAGCTCTAATCTAGTATTATATTCAGATTAATAAAAAAATACCCTCTCTGCTATAAACAGAAATTGTGTTTTGTTATTGAGTTGTCCATGAGCTTTGACCTATAGAGTGTTTACATGTAAGCAGACCAAGCAGATATGTGTGTTCATCCAAAACAAACACGTGTGTGTTGGCGCAGTGGTTATTGCATAGGAATATGCACGCTTACGTTCGCGAGACCCTATATGTGTATCAATTTAGTGTGTGCCATCAGTACAAAGAAAATGCACTTAATAATGAGATGGTACCAGCACTGTAAATAGAGCTTAGATAAGTCTCATCCACAGAGTGATTAGACTGGCTTCAATCACAACCGCTGAACTTGAGAGAGACCATTGAAGGCAGAGCTGCCAGCGTATTGTCTGGAGACAATGCAAAGGCATAATACATGACATTATTATGCTAAATCTGGTTACTGGTGATTGCAGGGCAGGCGGCTGGTGTTTACTGTGGGTCCTCTCTGAAAGGCAGCATGCTGGACATTTGCCAGTTAGGTGTGAATAAGCTCAGGAGCCTAAGGTGTCATGTTCCTGGTGAAGATTTCTAGGTGACACAATGCAGGTGTGGTAGAGTAACAGCACCAGTTTGCTGAGAAAAAGAGCGACTGATATGAACATTCTGTTATTCCTTCGCATGGTGGTTGTAGTAATTATTGTAGCAATCAAAAAGTTGCAATTTTATTGCTACATTGCAATGGAATGACTTAGCATCCATTTAAATATGGTCCCATTAAATGAGAGTGTATCATCCAGTGGATGGTGTGTGTATTGGTCCCGTGGAATGATGTACGATTTAGATAATAGTCCCATGAAATGAAGTAGGGCCCATGCAATGAAACCATGGAATTGTTTACATAGTGGACCCATGGGATAATGTAGGGTCAATATAATGGTCCCATGGAATGATGTATACTGTGGTCCTTTGGAATGGTCTACAGTATGGTCCCATGGAATCATCTTAGGACGTACTGGACCAGCAAAATTATATACACTATCGTCTCATGGAATAATATGCATAATGGTCTCATGGATTGGTGTACATAATGGTCTCATGGATTGGTGTACATAATGGTCTCATGGATTGGTGTACATAATGGTCATGTGGAAAGATCTACAGGTAATGGTCCCATGGAATTATCTTCGCAGGGTCCCACCAAATGATGTAGGATATGCATGACCGTCCCAAGGAATGATATAGGGTCATTTCAGTGGTCCCATGGAGTTATATAGGATCCGTGAAACAGTGTTATGGAATTGTGTAGGGTTCATGCAATGATCCCATAGAATTATAAAAGTCCCATGTGATGGTCCCATGGAAGGATGTTGTATCTACGCAATGGAATGAAGTAGCTATGTTTCTCTCATCCATCTCTGGCTTCCTCCCACTGGTCACTCCTACATAATAACAACACCTGTGTCCAGCCATTGATGTCTGTATGCCCTGGGGTGTCATGGTTGTGCAGTCTCTCCCTCCACTCCCCTCCCCAGAGTGTTGATACAGCCCTGATCACTTCCCCCTCAGACAACCAGGTTACAAGCAAACAAACAGTCCTTTAGTGTTCTCATGAGATCATATATTGAACAACCTTTGCTTGGTTTTTCAAGCACTTGAACAAATGGATGTGCATGATGGATCATTTTGTTCTTACAAATTTATGTGCATTGATAATTTGCAGTGTAGATTCATGAGAAAACCAAAAATAATACAGTAATTTTAATTTAATTTAATAATTTACAGAATACCATACACCAGTACAGTATCTGTGAAAAGTAGCTGGCTTGGGGATTAAAATCAGAAGGCTGAAAGTTTCAACTGTTCGGCACGCCAACTGATCCAGCGAGAAGGCGTACAGGCTCCTAGATGGCGCTGATGCTATTGTCTGCAGGCAGTTATTGTGAGATATTCAGCAGTGCATTACGCAATGTCCAGACACTGGTTATGTCAGCACAATTGCTGGGTCCTGTTTACATATTGGCTGTTCCTCAAGTGTCCAGCCTGTTGTTATGGTCAGTTGCATAAGGACATGTAAGCAGGGTGGCCAGGGCAGGGGGTCAGTGCTATTTCAGACCATGCCCCAGACAGTAATTATCTCTGCTGGAGTTATGTAATGGGCATTTTCCATAGGGTACTACTGCAGCCTTCCTTCCCACCTGGTTCACCCCAAAGGGGTTGGATCGTCTTCCACCTCGAGTTCATCCTAGATTGTAGACATTGAAGCTGCATGTCTGAATTGGATGAGCATAAACTCTTTACTTTAAGGGGAGGTTAATTGTCTGGAAGGTGGTGATTAATAACATGCAGTTTGCTCAACTAGTTGTTTTGAAGGCAGGAACAGTGTGACTGTGTTGACCGTCAAAAAACTTGTGGTTAAATGACTCGGTGGCCATTATGTCGCCAATACAGTTGTTTATGATCTGACCGTATAGTTTACATTTTGCAGAAGATAGGCCTAGTATCCACTATGACAGGTTAGACTTTTTGCAACTTTTGTAACATCTCAAACATCTTAAACTCATCATACATACCATTGGAAAATTATAACTTATCTGATATTACATGTGTCAAAGTCATGGAATTCTATCATCTTTCAACAGATGTCGCTACTAATACTAACCTGTTTTGACATGTGTGCAATAGAAAAGTCTGGGCCAGGATTCAATATTCTGTCCAAAACAATTGTATATATGAAATTTATGTCTGGTTTTGTTGGCCAATAATTCTTGTTGGAAGGTGTCTGGAATTCTGGACAGGGAACTGAGTGAAAGGCCAGACAGACAGTTAGGTAATCTGATTGGTCTGGTGCAGAAGGCGTTTACTTTGGGGGTGACTGCACAATTACAGGGGCAGAGTAGTGTGAAGCCTTGTGCAGGATGGGGTGCAATTAGATTGCTTTGTTTTCTGTTTTCGTCTGGAAGTGCCCGAGGGTATTTTCATGCAGTATAGATAATTTAAATAGATAGTATTTTAAAGCATAGATGATTTAAGTGGGTGGTATTTTAAAGTATTGATCGTAGATGTGGAGGGTATTTTAAAGCATAGATCATTCAATGAGAAGGTATTTTAAGTCTACAAGGATATTTTTCCCAAAAGATGAGTCCTGTTTGTTTCTGAGAGTGCTTGTTTCATGTTGACCATTGGTCTTACAAAAGAAATATTGACTGCTTCACTACTGCATAATTAATAAAACAGGCAAAATTCTACATAAAAGTTTGTTTTTGAAGACATGACAGAAACATGTTCACTGTAGGATTCTCTGTATTGATGCTGTTAAAACAGATCATTGCAGCAGTTGTCCAGGCAGATTGAGATTAAGAGGAACACCAGCAGGACAAGCTGTATACCACTGAATCTGAATTCTTATGGTCACTTAAGTTTCTGTAGAATTGTCATGGCCACATAAATTGTTATACATTTCTACAGACATTCTCTAGAATGCAATAGTACATAATCTATAGACAACCATCTGCAAAAATCCAATAGAATACCTTGCCAAGGGATATGGAGATATCATACTCATTAAATGATTATTACTTATTGTGTGTGATCATTGACATCTCTTGACTAAGTTGTACTTATAAATTTTAACAGTAATCATAAACGTAATTGATTACATTTATGTTATAACTTCACCATCTCTGGTAGGTCTTTAGACCTCTTCAGGTCCTGTCCACCCTGTGTTATTGGGTCGGTCGGTCGGTTGTGGTCACTATTGATCTGGCCAGGTGTTGACCTCTAGTGGTCAGTAGAGACAGTGGACACTCGCTGGACACTGTGTGTGTGTGTGTGTGTGTGTGTGTGTGTGTGTGTGTGTGTGTGTGTGTGTGTGTGTGTGTGTGTGTGTGTGTGTGTGTGTGTGTGTGTGTGTGTGTGTGTGTGTGTGTCTGCTTGTCCAATATTATGTGTGACTGATTGTTTTTCAGTATTGATTTCTGAACAGTTTGTACAGATGTGCCCCCAGGCACGGCTAGGTAAACACGGGGATAAGAGGATTCTTGTATTTATTATCATCAAGGTGCTACAGAGTAAACACAACCTTTGCATCATCTTAAATGGTAATTGTATTGTTTATCATGTAAATGGTAATTGTATTGTTTGTCATGTAAATGCTCACTAACTACGGTGGATTCCTGTAGATGCACCAGCAATATTGTCGTCACAAAAATTGAAGTTGGTTTATGTGATGCGATATGATGAGAAATGTTTCCGTGGTAACAGTTTACCTCGACTAGATAGATTCTTTTATAGATTACGTAAAAAGGTTTGGGGTGGATTTTATTTTGTTTATGTCGTCTGGTTCTCCTGGAATCTGTACGGTGGAACTGTGAACTGCAGACTGGTATTTGTCAATGTTTGCATGTTTGTTTACTATGCTTCTGTTGTTCAGGGACTTGTTTATCTGATCTAAGCCAGGTGGTCAAGTCTAAGCCAGGTGGTCAAGTCTAAGCTAGGTGGTCAAGTGCATGTGAGTCACTGAACTCATGCACAAATCTGTTGATGAAAGTATCTGTTATTTGAGAAAGTCGGATGCCATGTGAGAGGTGTAAATAAATGGGCCCGCAACTTGAAGTCATAGGACTTTGGTCATACTACAATTTATCCAGTGTGTTCCCACGAACGTATAAGACATACAGACATACTGATTCAGTTTAAGACTCTTCTAGTAATGCATCTATTTACCATTAGCAAAACATTCTGTAGAATTTATTCTATAGAATTTTTGCAGATGGTTTTCTATAGAATGTTTTGTAGTGTAACATCCTGTAGAATTTCTGTAGAATTCTAACAAAATTGATGTGGCCATAACAATTCTGTCAAATATTCTATACAATTATATAAACATTGAAGTGATCATAACATTATATAGACTATTCTGTAGCGTATGGGCCTATAGAATGACCACATCAATTATTATATAATTCTACAGAAATTGTATAGATTTTTAAGTGAGTTTTTATTTTTCAATTGATTTCTATTAGGCTACTCTTTAATGAAAATGTATTTTGTGTATTTATTTGTCTTAATATATAATACAATGTATTTATTTATTTGCATATTAAACAATGCCATGTATTTCAGGTATGTATTATATATTTGTATTAATCTAAATCTAATACACACATTATATTTTATGAGTTTCTTTGGCTGTTATTATGATTCTATGCATATTCTATGTTGCTGTAGTTTTAAACAGATCCATTTGAATTCATAACAATAATAGTAATTATTAATTTTATCAACTGTAATTTCCATTAAAATGTGCTACACATATTCTAATTACAAATCAAACTTTAAATAAACCATAAATATGTGTATAACAGAAAATGTAATGTAAATGAAATAAAATTAGACTTATAAAGTTCCACAGTTCACATAAAAAATAAAACAAGTTGTAATAACAACTATTAATTAAAGACAATTAGTTTTAAAATGTATGACAATAAATAAAGAATGTTTACATATGACTAAGTTTTGACAATGAAATGTAAAAAAAGTCTACTTGCCAATTCCCAACTATCCCAAAAATTATCCAGCTCCGTTCTCCCCCTTTCTTATATGCCACTACCCCCATGTACACCCCTCATATTGCCATGCCCCCCCCCCCCATTGCTTACCCCTTGTTACCTCACCAGGTTCAAGTTGGAGGGATTTGTGAAAGTGTGAAAACAATAAACCAGTTGACACCTCTGCCATTGTGTGGGGGCTATGTGGAGTAACAACCCCCAGGTCACAATGGGGGATCCTTGGGGGTTGTTCACCCCCTATGGGGTGTGAAGCCAGGTGATCTATGCTCTGCCAGCTGGTGAGATGTGGAGGGAAACTATTTAGTTCATCAATTATTGGTGCATGTGAAATTTAACCATTTATAAGTAATGATTAATTATATTGTATAAAATAATATGTATGTATACAGTATATCAATTATATATTAACTATGTATGAAGTGTTTTAGGGAGGGCAAAAATAAGCTTTAAGGGTGCACAAAATCTGTGATATGGCCCCACATAAAACCCCACAAGGTAATATAGTTTTGTAGCAAAAGGGCTAGTATAAAATAAGTAAACTTAAAAAAAATTTTTTTTACAATTCAAATAGTATAAAATATTATTAAAATTAGGTACTAGTAATGTTATAATAATAATAATATATGTTAAATTGTGAAAAGTTTGTTTATTTAATGATGCGTATGTAATGTTATAGCATAGAAACAGAGCTATGCTTGATCTTTATTGTAGAATAATATTTCAACTAGGCCAAATTGAAACTAATTTAGCAGCTTGTCTTATAGTTTCATCACAACTAAGTAACCCATTATCACAAACAAACAAACATGCCATAGTTGATGACAGATGGTTTGATTTTTCTGTGAAACTATTTTAAAACCTTATGAGAGTTGAGGAAGGAATTTTAAACAAGACGCTATAACCATATCAAAACGTGCAAGTAAATTACAAATAACTACAAGTGTGTTTTTCAAAATAAATTACCAGTGGGCAGATTAAAGGGCAATTGTCGAAGGAAGCAAGTGGACATAGAAAGTGGCTTGTGGACCTCAACACCTGTGAGGAGATGCACGGACAGTGTCCCCTAGTTAGCATATATTTCATATGTAGACTATCATAGATTCCACAATATCATCCCCACAGAACTAAGGATATTTAAAATTCTGCAATTGCCGTTTCAAGCCCATGCTTACTCAGATGGGCAGATCACCCTTTGAAGAATCAACCCTTTTCTTTCAAGCTTCTACCATCATGCAGAAATCCCACAAGTGTTAACTGCCCTGGGAACTAGTCTATTGGTCAGAACAATGGATGACCAGTTCAATGACCACTTGTGTGATGGCATGCATTGCCAGAAAGTGGCCATTCACATGAGTTTACTGCCACTGACAATGGTGGAGGGATCGACCACGCAAGGGAGTTGGTGATATTATGTGTGCTGTGCGTGTGGTGTGGTGATTGGGTTTGATCTCGGCCTGTAATCGTTTCCGCTCTTCTCTCACATCTCTGGCTCATGTAAGGGTATTAATTACCTGGGCAGGGTGACTCTAGGTTACTCCGTTCTGTCTTGAGTCTCATGGCGTCATTTATCGTAACAACATTTTGTACAGGTAGTATTAAAGGACCCATGTGGACTAGTTGGACAAACTCTGTATTGTGAAGTGGTGATTTTATATCCTACTTTTGCATATTTATTTAATTATTTCTTATAATTGTTGTAACTTATTTCTATTTAATTTTTAATGTATTTATATTTTGTCTGATTTACCTTTCAGAACTGAAACTAGTACTGATTTGTGTTTCCCCAAAAATCAATGTATCTGCATTTGTGATTAGCAGGTGTATTTTCCTTGTCTGTTGTTAGAGCTGGTGTCTGTATCAGTTCCAAATAATACAGCCTGGATTTATATGCACCATAGATTACACATAGAGACCAGCATCAGTTAGTGTTTGATGTGTTATATATACTGAGGTTGTCCGGCCTTACACTGGAGCAGATTCATAAAGATTATTCTAACAAAATGCAGTGAAATTGTAAATATAACAATAGATTACTAAATAATTGCCACCAACGTACATAAATCTGTGGAAACTACATTTAAGATTGGAATTATTTCTCCCAGAAAACTGTTATTATACATTGAATACATTAGTGAGAGTATACAGAACATCACTGCCAACGAACTGTCTTTGTTTTGATTAGGTTTTAGTGAATTGCACTGAAATAGAATAAGCTAACTGTTGATGTGAGCAAATTTAAACAGTCACTTTGGTCAGTTTACCCCAGGGTAGGTTCAAGCGCCCTTCCTGCAGGCTAGCAATTAATGCTCATTTGAAGTGAGTCTAGCCACTAGTACCCAATAAAAATGATCTTTACTGTGATCACCCAATCCATATTGTTAATTTCACGGGAAATAATATGTCATCTTACAGCCCATAAAACATGCTTCAGAGCAAGTGATGGCTTTACTGCAGGGCAAATTGGATGAAATGTGACTTTGATGGACATGTAGGATGGCTGCTTAGTCTTTCCAGTAGCTTTACACTGCTACTATATTCACAAGGTAGCAATTGCACAATTTATGGATTTTTAAAGACACTTAATTTTTTGGAACATTTAGGATATTTTTCTGAAATAAACTAAGTTGTAATTTAAAACATGGATTATGTTAGGTTAGATTTAGATAACAGTTTATGTTAATTAAAGACAGAACAATGTTAGAATTAAAGACAGTCACAGCGTTAGCCACATTCAAGCGACTCTTAAACACCCACCTCTTCCATGTAGCATTCCATGTTTCGTTTAGTCTGTGATCTCGTACATGACATAGTGTTTTTAAATAATTTATTATCATTTAACTAACTTATTTATGTCTTATGATGCACATATTATGTCACATTTTAATTAATGTTATATCTGTTTAACACATAATCTTATTGCCTATGCATTGTGCATCACGGTTTTAGCAATTTATTTTATTTATTTAGTTTTATTATTATTTGTTTAACTAGCTAGTTTTTGCATTCATGTATTAATCTATTTGAGCACCTCTGAATGGACTTTTGTCTAGGTTTATGGCACTACAAGTTGACTCATTATTATTATTATTATTTTACTATTCATGTTAATTGTAGGTCTAGCCTATGCTTTGTATATAGTTGAGCTGCTGATGAATTTTTACAATAAATAGACTTACAATGCAACAACTTTATGACATTATATTGTGTATATGATACATTCCTACAAAGCAAAACACAAAATATACATTCCACAACATTGTGCACATAATGAAAAAAACTGTTGGGTTATAAAAACTCTGATGAACAGTCTGGTAATAATAATTTAAAATCACAAAATATTGAATGTTCTGTCATACACAGATATTTCACACGGCAGCACATTTTTTTAACATTTGAGAACCATTGTGGTCTGCAGCAATTGCATCATTTTTGCTGGTTGACCATACATTGTTATTGACTTCTGCACCGCCTTCATTTAGATAAGACATTGCTGAGTGAACAGTTCAAACGTTATGCTGATTTCTATATCTAATATACCATATAAATGACTTAACATTTTTAGAAATTACTGATTGATCAGAATATTGTTCAGTGTCTTCCTAGCTACAAATAATACTGTATTTGTGATTTCAGACACATTTACCTACGGTATGATCATTATGTGGTATTTTATGGCCTAACCTCATTAATTCCCCCAAGGTATAAACGGTCACACTCAGTGATGTTTGGTTTTGGCTATATAAAAATGAAACAGCCCTATAGCCTTAAACGGGGGACGGCTCTGACGGACATCAATCCTAAAACCCAAGGTGTGAGTTTCTTGTAGACTTTCCAAAAGGTTTATTGGGACATAAACTACAAAGATTCTACAGGGTAAACTACAAAGATTTTACAGGATAGACAACAATGCAGCTACTTTAGGAACAGTCGTTTGAAGGGGGGGGGGGACCAAGTAGCCTCAAACCTTCAAATTGGTTATAAAGTAAAAACAGAACTAAAATGTTGCAATATATAATATTAACATGTACTATGTAAAATAAACATGCTATGCAATCACGCTGCAAAGGAAATGTGGGTTTTGTCATAAATTCTGAAAGAACCTTGATTCTGAGTAGGCATTTGTATCTTACCAGTGTTCCGTAAGTGGATATTGATTATCCTGAAGTGGACGATGTCATTCAGGTAATGCATCTCTAATTATGTATAGGGGTCTCTTTTGAATTTCCGTCCAAAGAAAGAATCGTTTTCTGAAAATAGGGGTATTGTAAAATGTGACATCTACACAGGGTTCAACTTGCGGTGTTATAAAGTTGGTGGTGGGTGTTGGCAGGGTAATGTTATAATGGGGTGTTCTATAATGATGGCTGTAGAGAGGAAATGGGGTTTGGTGTAGAGAGGGGTAAAGCACAGGTGGAATCAGTGTGGTGCTGTGTTGTGAAATAATGGCAAAGTAATCACTGTGTTTTTATGCAAAGTAGGTGATATGCTGATGGGGTAAGGGCTGTATACCACCAGCAGTGAAGTAAAACTGGAGGAAATCATGTCTGTTATCTGATGAGGCTTTAATGGCGTCATATTGGTATAGATAGCGAAATGCAGTTCTTCAAAGAGTGTTTTATTCTCGTTTCTTTTGTGACCAGTTTGAAATGTTGGTACATATATATATATATAATATTTATTTATATATATATATATATATATATGTATATAATAGCAAGTGATACAAAATTGTATAAGGTCCAGGTGATATCACTTGAAGTTGTGTGTTTCTTATAAGGTAATATTTGGCATTGATATAAATAACACAATAATATTTTTAATAAGATAGTGCAACCAATTATTCCTATAGTGGCAACTTTCTGCACACATTTTTGCATAAAAATCTGTTATTAATAATATCATAAAAATTCATATAACCCTAACATTATGTTATGTACATTTGGAAGACACATAACTTTGTTAAATATCTTGTTGAGAATGTCATTAATGTTTGACTAATTTACAAGGAAACATTTTGTTACAGAATGGACAAAAACATGTTTTTTTTAAATGTTACCCCGGAGTCATTTTCTCAAGCCAGTTATACTTTACCTTTGTATAACATGGGAACATGGTGGTAACCACATGTTTATGTCCAACATCAAAACACAATTCTGTTAAGTTGCAGTTAGCCCGCTTGGCTCCAGTATAGCTGATGTTTACTGTTTGAATGTTTTCTAATGAAATGGAATATTTGTGGGTGAAACTAAACATTCACATTGCAAATAATATTTTTGGCTTATTGAGCACAAAGTCGGAGTACATCTTCAACTATGTAGTTTATTCCATTCTTTATTAAAGGGAGGCAGTCTGTTCCATTGCCTGCAATGAGCCAGGCTGGTAATTATTAGCAGGAAGTTCACTGAATTGGTTGTCTTGAGTGTGGGAACATCGTGACCAGGCTGGACATCAGAGTTTTGCGGTTTAAACCAACTGGTGTCTGTTATATATGTAGAAATGAAAGTGAACACTGGCTTGGGCTTATTAAATGCAATCAACATAGGGTTAAGAGTTTTATATTGATTAATAGAGAAAAACGAAAAGCGTATAACCTCCGTTTGATGTAGACTGCTTAATAATGTGTGTTCAGATGTCTGAACGGGACGGTGCCGCTATATCTTACCAACCTGTTAACCAGGCACTGTCCGGGACGCACACGTTCATCTGAACAACGTTTGCTTGAAGTTCCACGAACGAACCTGGTCAGTTTCGGGGACAGGACCTTTCATGTGATTGGACCTTGACTGTGGAATGCACTGCCCATTGCTATCAAGTGCAACAAAACTCTGTCGGCGTTCAGAAATACACTAAAGATGCACATGTTCAAAGCTCAATACTGCTGACATTTTTAACATTTCATTTAAGGACATTTTACTGCGTATCTTACTTTATGTACATATAGATATATTATTTTGAGTGCATGTATCAGCATTGATTGATGTATGCATGTGGGCTTACGTGTGTGTCAGTATGTATGTATACGTATGCATATATGTAAATAAAATAATAATAGGTCTAATTTATCTAATGTCTTTAATTAATAGTTTTAATATAACTAACTTAATTTGTCCTACATTTTATTTGAAGTTTCTTTTTTCGGTTTTTATACATTGAGTCGTGCATATTATGGATATTGCACTCTATAAATATTATTATTAACAACAAAACCTTTATAACCAACGACTGAAACATAAACATGTTTGGCGCAGAGACGAGTGGTCGGACATTAACTATATGATTACACGGAGCACTGGTGAAGAACAGGCCAGGCGTGTAAGATTACTGGCTCCGTCATATAATATAACAGCAATGAAAGCAAACCAATCACCTAGAGGCATATAAGGTTCACCCAACACCTTTCTGAAGATGAGAAAACCACAGAGGTGCATGTAATCCGTAACCGGTGTTTGTCGCGGTATCACAACAATTTGTATAACTATTAATCAGGCTGAGCACATGTGTTACTGCAGCACCTGAAAGGTGATGAAATCGAGGGTATCACTGACCAGGTAGATGAAAGCGATCCCGTTTTGCAGGTGTCCAAGATGCTTTATCTGATTGAAATCTGTTGACTTGAGGTGTGAGTCTGTGAATGGTCATTGTGGTCCTTGTGGAAAGGTTGACTTGTTTGAGTTGGTCCGTTGGTTTGGTCGATGTGTGTACAACTTAGACAGTTAGATTTCGTGAGAGGCAAACTCCATGTCAGATCTATATCAGTATTCGCAGCACACACACATACACACACACACACACACACACACACACACACACACACACACACACACACACACACACACACACACACACACACACACACTATAATATACTTTCATGGGTATTTAGTCATTAGATTTCTAGCAGTCACAATATTTTGTTGGTTAAATTATATTACAACAATCTGTTAGTCTCGCATAGTGTACTCTCCTTACATTATACAATGTTGTCTTGTTCAGATATATGTTATAAACATAACTGGACATGTGCATTCCTATTGTTTTGTTGTTGGCCTTTTTCCTTAAGTCTTTGTTTACTTGGTATATAATTTCAAGGGAACACGTCCCAATTAACTATCCTCTGATTGGCTGCCTAGCCTGAGGGTCACTTGGATATCTGATTGAGGAATATCCTTCCCACTGATTGAGTTAGACAATGGCTAACTGAGGTTGTGGTTGCTTTGGTTACATTTTGGCAGAACAAAAATGATTCTAGCAAATATTCACAACATATACGCTCACATTTATGTTTATTATTTAGTTTTGGTGAAAATCATTTAGCAAACTATTAAATTGTA
Organism: Escarpia spicata; assembly: GCA_963995525.1. Lineage (NCBI taxonomy): Eukaryota > Metazoa > Annelida > Polychaeta > Sabellida > Siboglinidae > Escarpia > Escarpia spicata. The sequence continues at coordinate 19,390,361 of OZ023209.1, read as the reverse complement.
CATCTGACTGACCCAGCCATCAAATATGAACTACTGTTGAGCATGCATGACAATCCAGCAGACACGTGTAATCGTATGGGTTTCTCTATGGATCCTACAGCTTTTTATCGGTCTTAAGCCCATTGCATAGAGAGATGTTTTAGATTAGCTAATCTGACATAGCGAGAGGAATTTTTTACCATGCAATAAGAATTTGCTTTCACAGTTAAAAATTACTTCAGACAAGCAGAACTGCCGGCAGGTTCAACAAGAATGGCTGCTAGGTGGCGGATTTGTATAATCACATGATGGTGTAACTTGAGCATTTTGGGTGTGGAATCGTCTTTCGCAATGGAATCGTCTGCTGTTGACTGTTGTCTCTTTCTGGTTCATGCAGTTTCTGATTCACTTTTCTTTGCCTGAGAATGGTTCAAGTTTGGCAACAGGTTGAGTGGCAAGTGACGGACGCACAGCGCTACCTATCATTGAACAAAGACGAATCTCACTTTCACAGTGCGGTTAGTTTGGCGCTGCTTCCCAAAAGAAAGTAACAAAATTTAAATTATCCGACACGATCAACAATGTCATTTCCTGTGTTTGTAGTGACACCGCTCTGGTATCCAAAGTATATTGGTGTCAAATGCGTGGATTGTTGTTAAATGACAGCGAGCGTCCTTGTGGATGCTACATGAGCAATTCAACGTTTAACACATTTATTTTCTTGAATGATGACAATGTTAATGCCACTGAAATGAAGCAAAATGGTATCTGCCAAGTATTATTATCAGTACTTGTTATTCTAAATTCTAATAGTCTTCAACTTTTTTAAACTTTCATAAAAGTACTGTGTCTAGTAAGTTTTGATACAAGGCTAAATAATGTTTTTAGCAATGTACTGTACGGCTCATATGACAATTCATGTATTTACACAAAACACCTTTCCCGTACATTCCCCCCTCTTCCGTAACAAAAATATCTCAGAAATCCATAATCCTAACAATCGAATTGGTGTGGCCTTATGCCGGGATCATTTTTTTACTGAAACACTATTTGAGTGGGACTAATCCAGACTAAATCGCTTTCACAGTGGTTTTCTCATGGCGTAACTCTACTTACCTGGTACACTAATTCTTTCTATTTACGCGTCAGCATTGGGAAAAAAGTGGGTACTTGTTCGTCAGAAATATGAATGATTGGTGTCTGAATACCTAGGGACAAAAATAATTAATTACAAAGGTGTGTCAAAACATACAGCACAGAAAAAAAAATTTAGATTGTTAGAGTGTCCCAAAACATATGATGTCCCAATATACGTTATGGTCATTGGGGTATTCCTGACTAACTTCTCTCTGTGAAAGGGGTTTACAGCAGTGCACCAAGGAATGTGTGAGAAGTCAGGGGAAGTTAGGTCTGCTTCCCAAGTACCTCAGTGTGAACACCCTAGACAATTGTCACCCCTGGGGCAGTTGAACACTAATGAGTTTCCAGTCACCCTTTAATAGCCCCCCTTATGGGGGTAAATAAGATGGGTTACTGATGGACTGGGGTGGGGGGTAAATGGGATATTAAGTACCTGACCTGTTATATGCCCCATAACCATTCAGTTGCACTGTTGCAATGTGTATGTCAGTTGTGTTGTATTAGGAGGGTGGACATTGGGGGCATTAGTGAAGGTTTCAGTATCGTCTGTGAAACACTTAAAAGTATCTCTTTTTACAGGAGATTGTGTTGGCTGACCACTGTCTGTGTTCATTCATTATCTTCAACCATTGGTCTCTGATCTACCAGTTGGCAATGTATTTAAGACAACGAAAGTTATTTAGAATTATTTACTTACGCGTATTTGATATGATATTACGATATTTCTAGAGGTTCTTTCTCCTGCCTGAGAGAATTGAGTGGTGAATCGGTCTCCTCCAGTGCATGCCACTATGGGGATATGTTTTGAAAAATAAAATAACTGTTACCCATTGTCTGTTGCTCAAGGGTGGATGTAAGTTAGTCTACATATACATAGTCTGTATATAACTTCAGACAGCATTACCAACTATCAAACATGGTGTAACGTATACGCTGGAAACATGACAAGTTTGACATTAAATTTGACTGGTTATAATTCTATGAGGAGAGATCGACTAGCTTGCCATAGCCAAAGGGAGCAGGCAGGTTGGACTGGGGGTATTGTTGCTTTATCCCTTTAGGCACCTCCACAGGGGTGTTCAGAAAACACAGTTAATGAATTTTAAACGAGAATGTCTGAGATTAGTTGTTAGGAGAAGTTGCGTAAATCAAGCCTAATAGTTAATTAGCCTGACAGATGGCCTGTGTGTCCAGAACCAAGATAAGGTTGAGGTGGCTGGTCTGCCTTTCACTTGTCTTCCTGTCTGTGAGATTTCTTGACATAAATAGGCAGTCTTTAAAGTTGGTATCTGACAGTTGCTGTGTATTGAGTGGCGTATTGACTTGTTAATGCTTGTGACTGCAGCTGCATTTGGAGATTCTGCGGCCATTAAGCAATATGAGGAACTTGTGGTGTTAGGTGAAGATCCTGGCTGGTCAACTGATAACAATAATAAGCGATATACTTTAAGTTTATTTTATCACTCACATCCAGAGTAAAAACTCTGTTCTAGGGTGTAGACAATAACATGCTGAGACTGATATATAATGATTAAAACAGCTGCTAATACAGCTACTAAAATGTGAGTAATAAAACTAAATTTGCTAAAACTTCATTAAACAAATCTGAACTAACCAAAGCAGAAGTTGAGACTATAAAGTCTACATCCAATAGCATACGTCTATAATTAAAATTTGGATTCGATCGTTACTGATGGCAGACTCTACAGTGAAGATATTGGTTAAACTGCACTTACCTGTACCCACAGGTAACTGTCAGCCCCCTAATTGCCACGTGGTTATTAGACTTGGATAGTACGACTGTTCTTCCAATGTGACGTGTGATGACATGTTTGCTTGTCCTGTCTATCTTTAGACCTAATTAATTTTTAACACTTCTAAATGTTGAAATTAAATAAGGTTATTTCACAATTTTTAATTAATTGTTTACGAGCTTACATCCATCCAGGCAGCATTAAACCAACTGTTATCGCCATTACTGTCATTCTTGCTGACCATTTCATTTCTGCTCTCACCAATTATGGCATTGCATGCAGCTAATAATAATTTCCCAGTAACGATTGATTCCTAGTAAATTGAACATAATACCACTTTAGCACCCTCTTGTGAATGTCTGACTATTCAATTTGTTCACTGAAAAAAATTAAGGAAGCAAAATAGCTATTGTAAATATGGAACAAGGTAGAAAGAGACAAGTGGACTTGGGTTCCTAGGAAGGGGATACATTTAAAATGATCGAATAGCTATTGTAAATATGGAACAAGATAGAGAGAGACAAGTGGACTTGGGTTCCTAGGAAGGGGATACACTTAAAATGATCCAATAGCTATTGTAAATATGGAACAAGATAGAGAGAGACAAGTGGACTTGGGTTCCTAGGAAGGGGATACACTTAAAATGATCCAGTAGCTATTGTAAATATGGAACAAGATAGAGAGAGACAAGTGGACTTGGGTTCCTGGGAAGGGGATACACTAAAAATGATCCAATAGCTATTGTAAATATGGAACAAGATAGAGAGAGACAAGTGGACTTGGGTTCCTGGGAAGGGGATACACTTAAAATGATCGAATAGCTATTGTAAATATGGAACAAGATAGAGAGAGACAAGTGGACTTGGGTTCCTGGGAAGGGGATACACTTAAAATGATCCAATAGCCATTGTAAATGTGGAACAAGATAGAGAGAGACAAGTGGACTTGGGTTCCTGGTAAGGGGATACACTTAAAATGATCCAATAGCTATTGTAAATATGGAACAAGATAGAGAGAGACAAGTGGACTTGGGTTCCTGGGAAGGAGATACACCTAAAATGATCGAATAGCTATTGTAAATATGGAACAAGATAGAGAGAGACAAGTGGACTTGGGTGCCTAGGAAGGAGATATAGTTATAATGATCCAGAGGCAGTATGCACAATGTGGTACACTATCCAGGGGCTGTGCTAACATCATACATACAGACTTCTTTAACGGCGTAGGTAAACATGAATGTCCTAATGCCATATATCACAAACACCCCTCCTTGGGGGTGAGAGCCCCCTACAGCAGGTGTCACATGGATGACACTGATGACAGTTAGGTGACAGAGTGACACAGGACAGCCCTGCCAATGACACCCATCTGGCTGGGCAATGTCCTCTGGTTGCTGTCCACTCAGTGATAGTGACAGTGGCTGGGTTATCTATGTTGGTTGGTTGGTCCAAGTAGGTGTGTGACTAGATGGATAGGCTCTTTGCAAACAGTTATATAGAATTCTGTAGCAATTCTATAGAAATCTAAACAAATTGTAGCCACTTAATTTTTTTATAGAATTCTATTCAATACTCCTTGAATAGAAGTTTGAAATTCCTCACTGCAAAACTCTTTAGTAATTAGAGGATGTGTGTACAGCACCCCCATACATATGGAGGTGTATGCATGTACAGCACCCCCATACATATGGAGGTGTATGCATGTACAGCACCCCCATACATATGGAGGTGTATGCGTGTACAGCACACCCATACATATGGAGGTGTATGCATCTACAGCACCCCCATACATATGGAGGTGTGTGCATCTACAGCACCCCCATACATATGGAGGTGTATGCATGTACAGCACCCCCATACATATGGAGGTGTACGCATGTACAGCACCCCCATACATATGGAGGTGTATGCTTGTACAGCACCCCCATACATGTGGAGGTGTATGCGTGTACAACACTCCCATATATGTGGAGGTGTATGCATGTACAGCACCCCCATACATGTGGAGGTGTATGCGTGTACAACACTCCCATATATGTGGAGGTGTATGCATGTACAACACCCCCATACATGTGGAGGTGTATGCATGTACAGCACCCCCATACATGTGGAGGTGTATGCATGTACAGCACCCCCTACATGTGGAGGTGTATGCATGTGCCTTGCATGTGTGCATGCTGTGTATGCAAAGGCTCCAAGTCTCACCACTTATTGTGATATTCAGAATTCACATCTCTCAATTATTTAACTAATTTTGTTTAAACAAAATGATTTTACAAATATTTTCATATCAATCACTCCCTAGAGCAGTAAATTGATTGGTGAAAATATTTATCAAGTTGGAAGAATAATTTTGATCAAATTTTCTTTAGATCAAAATGTTGATGTGAATTAAACTTTATAGTGTGATCTCAAGAACATTTGATGTCAAGTAAATTGATTGTTCATATTTGTTATATATTTGTTTTATCTCTTTAGATACAATAATTACAATCTTATAAGTTGATCGATAAGTTGATTGATAGTGAGATCTCACTATTTGTTTTTATATTGTAGGGCTTATTGAGGTTTCTGTTCATTGTGCTTCAGAAAGGTGCTTTATTGTGTTCATGTCAGTGTAATTCTAGATTATATTAGTTGAGTCACTGAAGTTGGTAAATGTTCTTATATCTGTTTATTTATTTATTTTGTTTTTTTATTTTAAACTTGTTTTTATTTTTAGCTGATTTGTATTTTACATAATACTGACTTAATTGTAATGCGTATTTGTAACTATCTACATGGATATGGGTGTTTACCTGACATAAACATATTTGTATTAATCTATTAGTGAATCATTTAACTTGTCTTAGTGAAGATAGCAAGGTTTTCCTTGTGGGTGGGACAAGTGTAGGGTTTGATGGAAGCTGGCTGGATCTGATTGCCAGACATGTGGAGTCCTTTGATGATTTGTGTAAACTTGGGACTTGAAACAGAGGATAGTGGTGATGGACAGGTAAACTACAGTGGTCAAGAAGCTTCAATCTGTTGATTACAATGATTACCCAGTGGCTCTTCTATCAGCTCTTGCCACCCCCTCTTTCTGGTTTTGGATTATGTTTGGCTGGCTTTGTTAGCTCACTTGACTCATGGCTTAGCCTTTACTTCATGGTTTAAATTTTAGAAGTATTATTTTGTTATAATTTAATACAATCCTAAATAGTTACAATTCACATAAAGCGCCTGAGAGCAATCATGATTGCTCGGGTGCTATACAAATAAATTATATTATTATTATTGTGGCATGCTTTTTAATTTTACGTAAAATATAATTAGCCTAAATTGATTTTGTTATAAAAAGTCATTGTTGTACTTTGTGACTGTATACAATATTGTGTGCGTAAGACTGTATCTTTATTTGCTAATTGGCATGTTGATTAATTCATCACAAATTTTAGAGTACATTCTGAGGCAGAAATGAATTACCTGACCAATCAAATTTTAGAAAAAATTATCATTACTGTAATTAAAGTATAATATTTGAAAGTTTTGATTTACACAAAGGTACAAAACAAGTTTGCATAATTACAACTGAATCACCAGGAAACTAGCCAATTTAATTGTCTCACCACACCTAAAATCTACAAAGTTTTCAAATTACTTTAAATACCTATGTATTCTTGTAATGAATTAATGTTGTACCAACTTACAGCCACCCGCGGGGCTACAAACCAATGGCAGAAACTGTCATTATTGCAATAATTAGAACTTAGTAATTCCTATCACCAATTAATTTCTGCTGTTGCCAGTTACCTCATTGTATGCAGCCAATAATGTTAATGTAACACCAGTGACAGTACTTGGGGAATAACTGATAATATATTTGTTAAATACATAGCCAATTGTTAGAGGAGGAGATGAACCTACAATGCTCCAAGGCCAGCTTACTAATATGTAGATTTGCTTACATGTTTACTGGATGAATTAGAGGTGTTCAGGCTTAATGTGTTGAACTAATATTTTATTTTATTATCACATTGTATTTCCAAGTAAATGAAAATTTTATACCTGGGGATTCAATTTGTGAAATTGTTATAGCCCAGTAACAAACCCCCCATAATCACCTGTCTAGGGAAGTACGTACACTGTACTGTCAACAGGTTTGGTTAATAAAACCATAAAATTAGTGATGCATATTGACTAAACATAACAATTGAGTAACTCTGCTGTGTTTTGTTGGTATGCGTATGGTTGTACATGCCAATACTCTGATGTGTGCTCCTAGTTGTAACCATGCACCAACAAGTCATATTTCAAGTCATGACACGCTGATCTGTATCTCAGAGTAAATCTCATATTTTCAATAATTACTGAGCTTGCAGTTAATACATAGTCTTTGCGTGGTTAACTCCGGGTACAATTGAAATTCTGACAGACCTTTAAACCACTGCAGATCAAACAGTTTTTCTGGCAAGATTTCAAACTTGATGAACATGTTGGACAAATCAGTGAAAATTAAACAAAGCGAATATATACAATGACAACCATTATTTTCAATACAAGTGGTAAAACAAAATTTTTCTGTTATTTATAAGACTGTAACTAAACTAAATTGTAATGGTTTGGTAAGTACATGGGTGCCATAAAACATAATCTACAATATAAATACTGGTCTTTGAATAGATTTATTATGTGTTTTAATCAGTTCTTAGATCATTAATTTTTAGCCAGATAAATAACTTTGGTGTAACCTGCTTAAAAGACTAAGTGGAGTTAGACTTTGCTTAATTTATATTATTATTTTATGATATATTTTGAAATTACAGTTAAACACATATAAAAAAGACTGATATGTAGTGTTATGTTTCGATGCAGCATGTGTGCCTAGTCTGTCCACTTTCATTACAGCATCTAAATTATTTATTTAAACATCTCTTATCAAGCCATTATAATCATTTTGTGCAAGATAATGGAAGAATGGATTAGGCGCCTTATTAGACATGAACCTTTATTGTTTTTCAGAACATGCAAGTTTGACAAAATATTATAAATATATTAATGAATTTCATAAGAAGGAATATTGGTGTGTAGTGAAGGTTTTAATATTTACATGGGTTATATGGAAAGATGCAGATATATTTGTATATTGATGTATTTCACAGAGAAGAATTCAGCAGTGTGACATGTTTACATTTGTGTGTTTTCATGAGGGAATTTAGGAAATTGCTACTGGTGTGTTTCTTAGCGTCTTCATACATTTAATTTGATTGTTTTATTAATCTGGAATGCATAGCTCCCCAATATCGGACGGAATGCTACGCGTGACTTACAAAACCTGCTACTCTTTATAGAGTGGGTGGGTACAGTGAACGGAATAGCGGGCTGTGCTCGTCAACATGTTTACTGGATTGAGTAAGGCCTGGTTCTGGTTGCTTCAGAACTGACCAAAACATGTAAGAGAGTAGCCCAGAGTGGCAGGGCTATCATCATGCAACATAGCACTGGTCAGCTGTCCACTCATGGTCTGACCTCACGATGACCTTTTTGTTGGTTGGGCAAATTAATCAGGGTCCAGTGTGAGTAGTCTGGCCTGGGGTGGCAGATACTGAAGATTGGTATTTGTGCCATGATGTGGAGTCTTGTGTCTCCTGTCCCTCTGGACCTGCTCATTTCTCACTGCATGACTGAATCAATCCCTTACAGAATATGGCATTCAGTAGTAATTATGAAAATAAAAAATAAAAAGCTCAATTCATTGTGCCTGTCCCGATGATGCCCACATGTAATACATAATGATACATGTACACATGTAATACATAATGATACATGTACACATGTAATACATAATGATACATGTACACATGTAATACATAATGATACATGTACACTTGTAATACATAATGATACATGTACACGTGTAATACATAATGATACATGTACACGTGTAATAAATAATGATACATGTACATGTGTAATATATAATGATACATGTACACTTGTAATACATAATGATGCACGTACACGTGTAATACATAATGATACATGTACACATGTAATACAATGGTACATGTACACGTGTAGTACATAATGATACATGTACACGTGTAGTACACAATGGTACATGTACACATGTAATACATAATGATACATGTACAAGTGTAATACATAATGATACATGTACATATGTAATACATAATGATACATGTACACATGTAATACATAATGGTACATGTACACATGTAATACATAATGATACATGTACACATGTAATACACAATGGTACATGTACACATGTAATACATAATGGTACATGTACACATGTAATACATAATGGTACATGTACACATGTAATACATAATGATACATGTACAAGTGTAATACATAATGATACATGTACATATGTAATACACAATGATACATGTACACATGTAATACATAATGGTACATGTACATGTGTAATACATAATGATACATGTACATGTGTAATACATAGTGATACATGTATACGTGTAATACATAATGATACACGTACACATGTAATAGTTAAGAATGTATTTCCCCCTGTATGTATGGTGAAGACCACCTCCCATCCATAAAGCGTGCTATAATAATTCCTTGGGGAACGTGCGACTGCCTCTTATACTTGTTCCATCTTCTCTGTATCATTTCATCACTTGTTCCCGAATTGCACATAATTATGCTACTTCCATCATTTATTCATTCCTTAGATTCGCTGTACCCTGCAACCATGTATGCATATGTTCTTTCTTTGTTTACTTTTTTCATAAGTGTTTGTTGTGTCTTTTTCTCTTGACTTTTCTAACAGCTCATGTTTTAAATATTGTTTTTTTACCAATTACTTGTTATTACTAAGCATGTGTTTTAAATGTTCTGTTACAGACATACACCTATCCATCGCATGACCTGTTGCCTAGCAACAAGGTCCGGCAAGCCATCAAAAATGGATGCCGAATACGTGGAGCATCCTGTCATTTTGTTGTATATTTTGTTAAAATTCTAGCGCCAAATGGTTTTATGACAAAAACATAAGGCAAAGTTGATCAAGTGAGAAATGCATGTTGGAAAGATTTATTTAGTAGATGCCATGCCGCACTAATAATATAATATTATTTATGTAAAAAACATTGTTGGCAAGTCAATTTATAGCATGACAGAGGTCACATGTATAATTTTTATTGTGATGTACTGGATCCATCAGTTCAACGTCTAAAGAAATTTTTCCGCTTTTTACTGCAATCTTAAATAAAGTGTTGTCTTGTTTCTTTCCGTAGGTCCGACGTCGGCGATCGCCCATGCCATGGCGATGAGCCAGCAGACGACACGCAGACCACGCAGCGAGAAGAAACCAATTCCTGATGAACAGAAAGATGATAAATATTACGATCGTCGGAAACGCAACAACAACGCAGCGAAGAAATCGCGCGATTCCCGCAAGGCACGTGAAGACGAGATTGCGATACGGGCAAGCTTTCTCGAGAAGGAGAACGCAATTCTACGAGCACAGGTGGCGACACTGAGGGAGGAAGCAAACTCATTACGACAACTGCTGCTACAGAAGAGGTCGCAAGTGTGATGTGTTTTAGGATTGAGAAGAACACCAAAATGTGGAATCTGTTGAGACAGTTCAAGAGCGGACAGATGCAGTGACACGTCAGACGTTTGCGGATGCATGGAACTGTGGTGTGTGGAATGGTCACCAGGTGACAGAACCAGCACTAGCGTGTAGTTCTTTACATTTCCACCAGAGGAGTGATAACTTTTGAAAACCCAAAACTGACATGTGTAGAACATTTGAAGTTAATTTCTTCCAGTCATCTGTCTGGTTAGTCCTAGCTTCTGTTGTCGACCTCTTCGGAGTCTTGACATTGGTATAATTGTCTTTTAAAGCGTTGCCACTGTGATCACTCACTAGAAAGTGCATCCTGTACTTCTGTACGTGTCACTGATCAAATGTATGAGATCCAACGTTATGCTGCTGCTATTGCTGCTGCTACTGCTGCTGCTGCTGCTACTGCTGCTGCTGCTGTTGTTGCTGCTACTATGATGGCAATGTTTGCAAAATGACGTTGCATCTTTAACAGCCTTGCATCTAGGTTGATGTGATAAATGGAAAAACGGGTATTATTCATCTTGCGCAAAGCTTTGACGGTTTAGCAAGATACAACACAGGTATTAGTGATGTTGAGAAAATGTGGTGAGAATGTCTGTTCGGCCGATTGGACCTGTTCCATTTCCATGGCAACAGTTGGGCAGTGTTTTAGGGATGTCTGCTGGATCGTGCTGATGCTCTTCAAATTGCACTTCAAATTATTTGTTTCATGAAGATTTACATTTTTGGGTTGTTAATCATACAGGAAAAAGAACTGTAATAATTTTACATTTGCACAAACGTTGCACAGCCTATTTGTGTGTGCCCATTTTAAAGCAATGCCTTGTTATAGCTTAGTGTAAATTTATAAACGAACAGTTAAATTGCTAGTTTCATAATTAAACCACCAGAGTAACAGTTAAGTATTGAGAGGTTTGATGATGACTTTAGCTGCACCAGAGGTTCATGGTATGCAAGTGACGTCAGAAACCATTTGTGACGTCAAAGCAGGTCATCTTTGCCTGGGAGAATATGGAATGGGCCTTTTGACACACGCACAGCAAGTTCAACTATCAGGTATTTGTGTATTTTTCTCAGGGATATCTGTATTTTATACTTGACTAGAGTATTTCTTCTACCATTGTTATTAAACTGTTGCTGTGTAATAATGTAACTTTTATACACAATTATGATCTCTTGAGAATCCGTGGCCAGTGAATATGACCACGTAGCTGCCTTGTACCATGCGTATCTAATAATTATATTTGTAGTCGTTGGTATGCACAATTTATCATGTAAGCTTTGTTGCACACGTTTCATATGTGGCCGGTTGTTCAGCGATTCTGTATCTTATCGCCTTATATATCATTTAATATGTTAAATCCTGCCAGCATACAGCGAGTCGGAATCACCGACCTGTGCAGTACGCATCCGGTCGTGTCGTTTTAATATAATTGGTTCTGAAACATTCGCTGGGGCATTGGTTATGGTTTGGCCGTTGGCGGCGCCACGTGCGCAACGTCTAGCAGCCGTGGAGAAATTTGTCGACCGGTTGTGTGGTGTCGCCTCGGTCAGTGAACTTCGTTGACGTCACGTACAACTGTGCCGCGGATGTGTACGACGTAGTAGCATTGACAGTGCGGAAGTCAGGAGTTAGGGGTTCTTTATATATGTCGGTGACAAACGCGGGAATCAGGGTACAAAATTGTCTCCAAACACCCTACTTTGGGTGGCGTCGGATGACTGCGTGGGAGATGTCGCGTTGTGTATGTTTGTTTATGTTTCCAAGGTGTAGTGTTCTGTTATGTGTAGTCTTCTGTTATTACGTGTTCACGCAATCGGCAGGCGTCGTCAGTAGATCGGTATTCTCCGACTGGTGTGACGTCACAATGGGGGTAGTAGTACTACTACCAGTAGGCCACAGCCGTTTACCCCACCTTTCTAGACAACGTTGCCGGGTGCTTATGTTTACTGACGCTACCGTAAGATGGTAGTAAAGTTGTTAGAACAGCAAAAGGTTATTACCGCAAAATTCACACCTGGTGCGATTCCGTAATCACAGCGGGCTGCCAATACACAAAGACTAGTGGCTTCGCCATGAAGGTGACGCTCGCTCGTGTTTTCTCTGCGTCCAGTAGGTGGCGCCGCTGTACTGTAGCGTCGGGTGATGTTTTCGTCACTCGGTTGGAGATATTTTTAGTTGTTTGTAGCTTTTAAGTTTTTATGTACAGATGTATATATTTGTACGTGCGTACGTGTGTCAGCAGAGGCTGGCAGTGCTCGTGTAGCCAGGGTATTCAACTAACCTGTTGCCGGTCGCCGACATAGTGTCGGCGTAGTGTTGTAATGGGGTTGACGGAAAGCGCAACAAGGGGTGCTTCCGCGTCGTATCGTTCTAACCCGCAGTCATTTCTTCTAAGTTAGTTCCCGGTCAGATGTCGAAGCGTAACAATGCACAATGTGGTCAGATCGTCCTTCCGAGGATTTATTGGAAGCGTTCGGCGGTTCGCAACTTAGTCCGTCTAACAATGTTGTATGAATTAACAAAGAATAATCGTATGTTAGCTCGGGTGCATGTCGTCGCCGTCGGACGTTCTCCGTGTGTACGTGTCTTTGTGACGTGGTCGTAAACGTAGCGCGTCGGAATTATCCGGACGTGCGTGTTTGATTGAACCCTGCCGAACACTTGCGAACCGCTGACATCATGTTGTCGTCACCACATCTTCGTGTCCCGTCCGCATGGCGGCGCCACATGCTGAAGAATGGTGGCTTTTTACAAATAAAACAAACTAATGATACATGTTCGATATTTGTTTTCCTTTATACATTTGAAGAATGTGTATTTTCTTAATGTACTTTTTTGTATGGTGAATGATTGTGCAGCGCGCGCGCGCGCACACACACACACACACACACACACACACACACACACACACACACACACACACACACACACACACACACACACACCAGGGGCCGGTTTCAAGATGAAGTGGTTGGTTAATGTTGTTAACGCTAAATGATCGTCTTAAAAAGTATTGCGTAACTTTAGGAATGCTTCATGAAACCGGGCCAGTCCCCCGGTTGATTTTTAGGGGTTTCGTTTTTCGACCTGCAGTGGCAAGCTCTCCAAAAACCTCCAACATTGTCGCAAGACCTCCAACTGCCCAGACCCCCTCGTTCCCAAAAAACTCAAACTGCCCCCCACCCTGTACCACCCCTTGAGGATCCTACAAAGTCAAAAAGTTTCGGAGACCTTGTTGTGGACTAAAGGCGGCCATCTTTGATGTATTCGTTCTTAACCGACACTGGCCCGACTGTGTGACTACGCCGACAAACAGTGGCGCCTCAATGTGGAGTCTGGGTGATCGAGACAAGTGACAGAGAACCATCATAGCCTTGTCTGCCAACTAAATTGTATACAACACACGAAGCGCCATCTGGCTACCGTATGATATACGGTATGTTATACGGTAGCCAGAAGTACATATTATGTACTTGTTTCACCACGTATTCGACTAAGGAATTTTTAATTACCCTGGATAAACTTGTTAGTGATTTTGAACACGTTTTTCATGACAACTTGATCAAATACTGTTCAGCATTTAATTTATAATTAAATTAGATGTAAGAAAGTGCGCGCCTAATCTTGTTTTGTGTTCAGAAGGGTCCCGTGTTCATATGTGGCAAATATGAGGTTTCTGTGAATCTGAAAAATCAGTATGCCCAAAAGTGACCATTTAAACAATCCACTTACGTTTAAACAGTTTATGGTGGTGATATGAGGGAAACATTTTATGACGAAGTTAGTGATGTTGTTTTTAAAACACTCCTTAAATATGACGACGTATTCTGTTTAATGAGTTTTTTTTAACTTATGAATTCATTGTCTTCTGTGGTGTATGACAAGCGACCGGGCCTGGGCCGCCTCGCCGTTTTTCCATGCCGGCTCGCCCAAAATATGTCGAAATTGCCGCATCATAGCTATTTCGTGTGCCCATTTTTTTCGTTGTTTTGCCATATATTCAGCCTCGGCGAGCGGCGCGAAATGACACCACACAGTCACTTATATTCCTACAAAATTGCAGATTTGTAGCAACATTGTTTAGTCGTCTTAACGTCGCTCAGGACTGATCAGGGTTTACCTCTTGGAATTAACTCCATTGGACAACGTGAATGACATCACTTGTCAGTTGTCCAATCACGCGAAATATTCCCGCGGGATCCCCGGTGTCTCCAATGGTGACACCTTGCGGAGTTTCGACATACTAGAAATCTAGACATTCGTGTAACATGGCCCCAAAACGGTAACTGCGTTTGGGAGACATGTGGAACTCGGAGGAAAAAAACTAAGAAAACGGTAGCTGAACTAAGATGCATTTTGCGCTAAATTTTACTATTATAGTATGTGCCCACATTAAATCAGAATGCTGGTGTAGCTGATGTTGAATTTTTCGTTTATGACGGTGGTGGGAGTAAAAACTAAACAAGCTGATGGCACTACGTCACTAATCTACACGTCTGGTCAAATCCGGACCCTTTTGAAGCCCTAATAAAAACCGTGCATCCTATTCATTGGTCGGCACTTGAGTCGAATCCGGACCGTTTTGAAGCCCAAATAAGAACCGTACATCGCATACACTAGTCGGCACTTGTATCGAATCCGGACCCTTTTGAAGCCCAAATAGCGACCCGGTTTGCGCTAGTCTGCGTTACCGCACAGCGCGAGTAAAATGAGTGATGTAGCAGCGTATGTTGATACAAAAGGGGGCGCTATTTACTCTTCAAATAGGCGTAAGAGGCCGTATTCATAAGGTAAATATGCCTAGGATAATGTTGAATGATGGAACTATCTCGCTGAGGTATCAGGAATATGATTCGTAAGATATCTTTGTGCTAAACATATAATACATATTCCAACAAAGTTGTACAAACAAACTTTTGGGAAAGTTGATTTGAGTAAAGTACTTACGAATGTAAACCACCGAAGTTCACATCTCATAAAAGATGCATCCCAGAGAAGTCGAGAAGGTGTTCGACTGATCAGGTTTGCCAGTGAGTAAAGTGAAAAGCGCTTTGAGTAGTCCTTAAGACTCGATATTGCGCTATATAAGAACTCATCTTTTACTGTTTACTGACTCTGTCAGCGTGGCAACAAGGCCTATGGTTAGGGCAAAAAAACACCATAACCAAGTACCAATGATCAAGTGGAAACCACACCTCGATTGAGTACCAGTGGTAAAGTGGAAACTACACCTCAACACGTTGAAACAATCATGATTACTGACTTTTTATCAGTCTTGATTATTATGTTTAAAGTAGTGTCTTGTTCTTTTATATCTTCCCCTTTATATTCAAGAGAAAAGGTTAAAACATACCTCAGAATGCACCTTTTTAAGTTAGTTTTAAAAAGGTCTCAGCATGCCCCCGGACCCTCCTAGCAACGCTTCGCGCCCGCGGTGCTCGTGTAGCCCACCTCTACCACTTCGCCCATAATTTTACCCAGGAGAACTGTTACACTGGTCTTACTGAAACCATCTCCAGAGACAAATATAACGACGTATTCTGTTTTATATGTTTTCCTTACGAACTCATCGTTTTAATGAGACCATCTCCAAATGGTCCAGGAACCGAATGGACATTGAACGAGGCGAGTGGACCTCGGCGCCTGGGAGCAGATAGTGCCAAACTGCCCCCAAAATTAGCCTCGTAATATAACGCCCGCCGACGGATCGTAAAATGATTGTGGAGGAGAAGCCGTTGTCGCGCTTACATTTATCCGGGCATTAAATTTTATCCGGGTGATGTTTATATGCATATGTAAGGCATAATATTTGGCACCAGTAGTTCACGTACTGATAAATAATATCCAGTAGTTAAATGTTTCGTTTGTTGTCGTAATACGAGCGTTACAGTTAGAGTACATAATTATAATTTACTGTTTCAGATTTGTGACCAAGATAAGAGTAAGTCACGTGACGTGTGCGTGGAGAGGAAACTGTTTTACGACAGAAATTGTTTATTTATGTCTGTTGGAAGCAAACATGTTATAATTGATGTATATATATATATATATATAATATATACATATACATATAAATATACATAACGCCCGGATAAATGAAAACGCGACAGTAGTAGCTGGTGCTAAATACATTTCCCTAGATACACGCACGCGCAGAAACGTCACCCGGATATTATTTAACGCCCGGATAAATGTAAGCGCTACACCGGTACGAAGAAGTTGAGTATGATTTCAACAACAACAACCAAATCCGTAAGGTGGAGCCACTGTCTGTTACTAGCGGCTACGTAAAAGTCGTTTCGTAGTGGTGCTGTATACATGAGTCGTGTCGTTTCGTAGTGGTGCTGTATACATGAGTCATGTCGTTTCGTAGTGGTGCTGTATACATGAGTCATGTCGTTTCGTAGTGGTGCTGTATACATGAGTCATGTCGTTTCGTAGTGGTGTTGTATACATGAGTCGTGTCGTTTCGTAGTGGTGCTGTATACATGAGTCGTGTCGTTTCGTAGTGGTGCTGTATACATGAGTCATGTCGTTTCGTAGTGGTGCTGTATACATGAGTCATGTCGTTTCGTAGTGGTGCTGTATACATGAGTCGTGTCGTTTCGTAGTGGTGCTGTATACATGAGTCGTGTCGTTTCGTAGTGGTGCTGTATACATGAGTCGTGTCGTTTCGTAGTGGTGTTGTATACATGAGTCGTGTCGTTTCGTAGTGGTGCTGCATACATGAGTCATGTCGTTTCGTAGTGGTGCTGTATACATGAGTCATGTCGTTTCGGTTACGAATCAACTTGGATATCGTATTATTGCTACAGATAAAAGTAAATGTTTTAAAGGGGCACTGTATAGATTATGTGGTGTTCCACGGCAAAAGTATTTTGTCGGCCGACGCTTGGCACCCTATGGCTATTTATAGAGCAGTCTGGTGCAGGCAATATGTTTGCCGTCTTTTAGTTCTCGGGAACACAAGACCAGGGTGCGCTGCATCTAGTGATTGTGTTGTTGATAAGGATTTATTTATTTATTGTTGTTAGTTTGCAACAGTATATGTCATAAATGAATCCAAGATATCTTCCAATGGATGACTGACAGCAAATTAAAGTTAAATGCAAATAAGACTTAATTTCTCATCATTGGTAGTCCAATGCAGCGTAATAAACTTGGTGTTTTTCCCAACGCGTATTTTGAGTCAACATATCACGCCAGCAACCTCAATACAGATGTAGGAGTAATCTTTGATAACGACTTAAATTTTTGACAACACATACATATGTATCTCAAACGTGTTCTTCGCCGTATTCGCCGGTATATGTCATTTTCTGTTGCTAAAACTATTGCAACCAACAACTCTTGTTAGTAGCAGACTTGACTATTACAATTCCCTCCTGAATAGTGTTGCTAGCAAGGACATTACAAAACTTAAATGTGTCCAAAATTTTTTGGCAAGGGTAGTTACACGATCTCCTCGTTTTTCTCGCTCAGTGCCACGCCTAAAATCACTGCATTGGCTACCTGTGTGATATCGCATTATTATTCAGATATGTACATTTACTTATCAAGCCCTATCACCCAAACAACATGCACACCCACATTCTATGCTTACTCCAGCAAAGAAACCTAAATAGCTTCGGTCGGCAGACTCTGATTTATTTGTTATTCCCATAGTTAACGCGAATGCTGGAACTCGAGCCTTTTCGGTCGCGGCGCCAACTTTGTGGAACTTAATCCCTATTGGTGTTAAGTCAGTAAGAAATATAGTTTCATTTCGCCGTCATCTAAAAAGCTATATTTTAATACTGCACATCCTCCTTAGCTTTTTTTGCAATTCCATCCATCTGTTGACGACTTTTGCTTTGTATACGACAATGAGAACGCTTAATCTTTGGATTTGGGGCGCCACTGAGCTCGGATTTTCCGAGGATATTGGCGGTATAGACATCATTCCATATTGATTATTAAAATACATTTTAAATTATGAATATGTACGTGCGTGAGTTCGTGCACTCGTGCGTGTGTTTGTACCCCGATTGGCTCGTCTGTAAGACACCCTCTTTCTATTTGGTGCAAGACTGTTCGCTGAATTTATATTTTTTACAAATACAAAATGAGATTATCAGTTCAATTAACCGGAATGGAATCAGCCTGAGAGGTAATTAATAACAGCTTAGGCAGTTCGTGAAATGGTTGTCTTGAATGTGGGACACCACATGTTGCTTCTGTTTATTCACCTATATATATATCGTTGGATAGAGTGTATTATTATTTATTAATTCAAAATGTAATTACAGGTGAACGTTTCTCCACACACACACACACACACACACACACACACACACACACACACACACACACACACACACACACACACACACACACACACACACACACACACACACACACACACACACACACACACACACACACACACACACACACACACACACACACACACACACACACACACACACATATATATAAATGTGTACCTGGCTGCATACATTGCTGGATATCTGTGAACGAATACTCTGCTGACAGTAATTGCGCGGCTGAGTTCTTCCCAGATATGTCGACATGTCATTAGAATGAACAGGTCTGCCAAGGATATCGGTCTATGTAAAATCTTTATTTAATCATATTTTAATGTCATATTGGCGGATTGTTTGGAAATAATAATACAATAAATGACTAAATATAACCGTAACGTTTATGTTTAATTCGTATTAATACTGAGGCTTGAAGGCAGTATATATATATATACATATATTTATATTGATTTACTCGTATCAAATAACTGAAATTATGTGTAACTGAATTTACGAAGAAAAAACTTCAGACTTCAGATTCTGCACATTATATGTATATGAATGTATATATATGTATATTGTGCAGAATATAATGTACATGTATATACATACATATACATATTGTGCAGAATCTACTTCATATTAATATTTGTATGTATCAGAAGTCTGAAGTTTTTTTCTTTGTAAATTAAATTACGCATAATTTCTATTATTTGATACGGATAAATCAATACGACCACATTGCGGCATTCTCTCGCAGCATCAAGTGATAGAGTACGTAATGTTTGACGTGGTGTTGCAGCAACGTTACGCTCAGCAGACGCTGCAAATGCAGTCTGGCGATTGGCCTCGTTGGGTAAAGTATATTATTATTTATTAATTCAAAATGTAATTACAGGTGAACGTTTCTCCAAATAACTAATGTGCACGATAGTTCCATGCATCCAAGAATGCGTGTTTCACACCGAATATATATATAATACCAAAAATAGATAAGCGAGGCTTTACCTGGAAATTTAGACGATGCTAGAATAAAAGAAAGCGCATCCTTTCAAATGATACCAAGATCGTCGGGTTGGAACTCGCCGTGAGGGTGCTAGCGACCGTAGAATTTCATGTTTTGGAAATGTTTCGAGTTGTTCATTTTCGCTCGCTTATCTATTTTTTACAATACTTTTAAAAAGATGGCACAAAAATACAGATGCACGACGCATGCAAACACCATTACTTCTTCCAGTATGCGTTGTTTGAATCCGCAAAGCCAACTCCGTTGAAACCACTCCTCCGTCTATACCAACATCACATTCTTCACACATTAATTTTGGTTAATAACCACAAGTTACTTCTATCACATGTATTTTATTCTTGCAGCATCGCCACCACCACCATCACCACCATCACCCCGTCAAGTTCACGCGTCCACCGACGTAACATAAATATGTCCATAAACCTCCAGTCACTGTTATAAGTAGTAGTCCGTGCGACAACAATACGAATACAGAGTACGATACAGCGTACGACAATAACTGTACCCAACGCCAAACGTAGTTTGTACACTTGTCAAATATCTGAAAACAATTCAGTTATCTAACAGTGCATAGCTCCATGCGACGGCGGAAACACCTGGCAACGTCACGCGCATGCGTATGCGCATGTTCAGTGAGTCGGCGACGCGCTTGCAGTTCCAAACGGCGACGCAGACGCTCGAAGCCAGGGCGTGTTTCGTCTGTAGCCGTAGTGACCGTTGTAGCCGTTGAAAGACCGAGTCCCCTGCATAAACTGCGCGTGTCCGTCGGTGGTTTCCTTTGAGTGGCCTGCAAGTCAATGTAGCATCGCATCACGTTACCGTTTAAACGTGTATGAATTTATAACGATGAGAGTATACAGAATAAATAAAAAATGTAGATATAAAGTAGTAATATCATAACTTTGTCAACTGTTGGTTTTGACATCGTAATTGAGCATAATAGTACATTAAGGTGCCTTGTCATTTCATTTTTTTCGCTCGTCTCCCTTCAAATAAATTTTGCGAAAAGAACAAACCTACTTACTATCTGTTGCAATATTCTAGTTCGTTAGTTCAACTTTTATGAATCATCAAACACACGATTAGTTTGTTTAATTTTGCCAAAGAAACAATTCAGTTTTAATAATGGCAATCTTCGTGTAAATGAATCCCGATATAATTATGCACGCGTTTCTGTGTCGATGTGTTCAACTTTGGTTGTTCTCTAAAATATGTCACCAACCAATTTGGTTGGTTGAACCCTAAATGTTGGCCCCGGCATTATTTAATATATTTGCACTGTGGACACAATACAGACGATTGTTCTCTGTACGTCTGCCTGTCTGCCCGCATGCATGCATGCATGCCCGCCTACCCGCCTACCCGCCTACCCGCCTACCCGCCTACCCGCCTGTCTGTTCGTCTTACCGGCTCCGAAGAAGTTCCTCGATTTCAGGTACTGAAACCCTTTGCCTTTTTCCACGAACTGGTCAATCACGGGTCCCTCAATCGACGTACCAGGCGGCAGCTGAAACACGTAAAAGAATCGCGTGAACAACGTGCGTCACTTCCGGCACAACGATTGTCATTAGTTTCTTGTCCTGCTCTACGAGATTATCGACTCAAACACTCCAATGTCATAAGTTGTTGTCGCCGTCACGTGATCGGCTGTTGTTGATGTAGCCAGAACGTCACAACGGTTTCTCGATAGCGGCAACATTTCACTTCCGGTGAGAAAACCAAATCGACCTGCCACGCATGGTGTCTGATGCTGCCACGCACACGCACGCACACACGCACACACGCACACACGCACACACGCACACACGCACGAACACGTCGACAGCAAAGCTACTGTCGTAAATTCTCGTGTCGGGCCTATAAAATATGTTGGCTAAACGGAACAACAACAACAACATCATCATCATAAAAAATAACAACAACAACATAATCATCAACAATAACAACATTCCAAATATAACATGCTTCGTATAATGTGAATAATGCCTTTTCATTGAGCGTAACAGCTCAAAGTTCCAATGTAGGCCCTCAACTGTACATGCAAATGTGTTACTTGTATGTATGTTAAACACGTGCCAGAGCTGCAATTTTTGTTGACTTCACGTGAGGCATTAATGGGTAATAATCTTCACAGAGATCTTTACATTAACTACATTGGTTGTTGCTACGTAGCAATCATTGTGCACACATGTGAATGTCTGAATTTAATTACAATGATGTTTTAAAATTAACAGTGTGAAGTACGTGTGGTGCAATTAGTAGTAATTTGTAACAGGAAGTGTGCTTTGTTGAACGTGGAAAAATGACCAAAGTTGA
>OZ023209.1:19358230-19363230 GCA_963995525.1 Escarpia spicata | reverse complement strand
ATAGATGTGTGACTCTTACGTATCGAAATCAGAAGTCAACAGTACACCAAATTTGTTTAAATTGTAAAATTATAACAAACAACGCAGCCTTGGAACCGTTGCAAGCAGTATCGTTGTTAGCCAGTATGTAATTAAATCATCATAGGTACGCTAATTGGTTGGCAACTACGGCAACAGCTTTGTGGTTGGCTAAAGCAAAGACTAGAGAACTTCGTGGTTGGTTATATACATGTAGCAGGAAGACACAACTGTGTGGTTGGTTGAAGATATAACTTGACAGTTGACTGTAGCATGCGGGCAGAACTTGACAGTTGACTGTAGCATGCGGGCAGATCTTGACAGTTGACTGTAGCATGCGGGCAGAACTTGACAGTTGACTGTAGCATGCGGGCAGAACTTGACAGTTGGAAAAAGTCGGATGACAAAACTTTGCAGTTTATTATAGGAGGGGAAAGAACTTTGTGGTTGGCTACAGCAGGAGGACATAATTTTCCGTTAGCTCAAGGAAGAGGACATGACTTTACAGTTGACAGCAGTAGGAGGGCAGAACAGTGTGGTTTTCCACAGCAGGGTGACGTAACTTTACAGTTGGCTGAAACAGGAGGAAAAAACTGTGTGGTTTGGTATAGAAGTTAGAAGAGAGAATTTTACGGTTGCTTAAGCAGGAGGAGATAAATTTATGATTGTCTGTAGCAGAAGAGAATTGTGTGGTTAGTTATAGCAAGAGGATATACCTTTGTGCTGGCTACTGCAGGAGGATATAACTTTACAGTTTGCATTAGCAGGGGGAGACACATTTACAGTTGGTTAAAGCAGGATGACAGATATGTGTGGTTGTCTATAGCAGCAGGACAGAACTTAACAGTTAGCAAAACACAAGGACAAAACTTTGCGGTTGGATATAGCAGGATGACAGAACTACCGCACATAAGCAACGATTGGGTTGGCATACGAAACACATGCAGCTTCTGCCGCCCGCGACCACCGACCTGATTCGTCTTGGCCAGGGTCTTACCGACGCCGATGAACTTGAAATAGTTGTTTGCGTGAATGTCCTTTTTCGAGTTGTACGGCGGCAGTGCCGGCCCCAGCTTCGGGTTCGTTCTCGAGTAGTCCTGAGAGATGGAGCTGATGGCGATACAGTCGAGCGTGAAGCTACGCTCCATCGTGTGGATCTCCTCCGGTGGTGGGGTCGGGGGCGCCCTGTAGATCTTGTTGTGTCGTCCCGCCGCGGAAGCACGACGCGGGGAGGTCGACGGCTTGGAGCGTCGAGGCGAAGACATGACTGCGGTGGCGGTGGTGGTAGCGGCGACGGTGTCGGCGACTATCGGCTGAACTTCACGTCCTTCTCGCCCTACAAACACCGGCGAACACCGTTACGCTTTTGCGGAGTTTAACAGCTAAAAGTTCACTACACCGAACTTTAACGGCGATCGAGAGTCCTAACCGCGCACCACCCTATAACCACGTAAGCGTCTAGTGCGTGAACCGGAGCACTGAGACGCAGTGGTGGCTAAGCGACGGACAAAGGTTGCTATGTAGCACCGGATCAGACACACGCGTCGGCTAATTCATTCGCGCGAGCACTACATATCAAGTAAAAAGTCTATTGACAGCCGTCGACGCATTACGAGCGCTGAACAATGGCGCCTGGCGGTGCCAAACAATGGGCTAATAATTGCCAACAACGTCCGGTTGTCGGAGCATGCCCGTGGACCCGGCGTCAGGTCCTTGTTTGCCGTTTGCCAAGTCTGTTTGGTTACCGCTCGTGAGTCAACGCGAGTCGAGCTAAGCCGTAAGCCATCGTTTGTATTGTAGGGCCAAGCACGCAGGTGCGTGTGCGAGCCAATTTTGAGTTGTTCTGTCCGTCAGGTTACGGGAACATGCCATTAAATGGAATGTGGCACTTCATTTGGTGTCAGGTGTATAGACGGTCCGTTGGTGCTATGTTTTATACAATAATGTGTGTGTGTGTGTGTGTGTGTGTGTGTGTGTGTGTGTGTGTGTGTGTGTGTGTGTGTGTGTGTGTGTGTGTGTGTGTGTGTGTGTGTGTGTGTGTGTGTGTGTGTGTGTGTACGCTTACGGGTTCGCGTGCGTGTCTGTGTGTATGTGTGCGTGTGTGTGTGTGTGTGTGCGTATGCGGGCGGGTGTGTGTATATTTGTGTGTATTTAGTGTGTATCAGTGTGACTGTGACTGTGTATGCGTGTACGGCCTACATGTTTGTTTTAACCGATGATGTGACTTTTTAAAAACAACCACTTAACGTGGGTTGCAGTGTTTGATTACGTTAACAGATTACGTAACGACTGCTTTCACACGGTTGTAGCCTACGTACGGATGCGTGTTGCACAGTAATTTTTTTAATGTTCAAAACAATATGTTATTGCCGAAAGATCAAAGGAATGTCAAAAAATGAATCGCTGAATGCGGCAACGGGACAATCAATCAAAACCGATCGCCGTTTTTGCTAGTTGAAATTAATTTTACAAAACCTTGCTGTATAACGTTTAACCGAGGCTACAGAATGTTGAGTTTTTTTTAATCCATTAATGCATTGTTTTAATACAAAGTTGTGGGCAGTTATGACTACTTTTAATTTTTGTCTGTCGCCATGTCAACAATTACCATGTACCTTGTTCAATTTGATTAAATATTAACACGATAGTCGGGCAACAAAAAGGTGGGTAACGGTAACCTTTTTTTTACCAGATAGAGTTGTTCACTGTTGACTCGCCACTAGCATACGATTACATATAGATAATATAAGTGGGTTCTTAAGATTAGGAAAAATGAAAAAGATGAAGATCTAATATGGCCACCTACAAATTATCAAAATCGACTTGTTCTCATATCTTTCCAACCGTCTTTATGATACGAACATGGCTTATACGTCTTTGTACGCGTGTATGCACGAAAGATTCAGTACCACCGTTATTGTTTTGAAACACGAAACGAATGCAAGATGGTGGCCATATAAAAACAATCAAGATGGCAATCACGAAAACGATAAAATGAACATATCATTAGATCTTTGCAACCAAATGGAAAAATACACGAACGTAAGAAAAATGTTTTTTGATATTATGTTTTATACATTAGAAATTCGTTGCCACAGTTACCGCTCTGAAGAATTAAGAAAACAAGATGGTGACGACAGCAATAGAAAGGTAGTTGCCGGCTCTCGAAAGACGACCACATATCAATTTCGACAACTAGATCTTATCTATGTTTTTGTGTCAAAATTTAGGAAAAGCAGTATAAAATTAAATTAGTATCTTGTTGCGGCTTGTTGGCAAAACCCTGAGCTCGTTTGCTACCATGAAATACAACAAACTGTTATTGATAAAAGCTCATTTATTAATTAAGACACGCAATACGAAACATCGACGAGTCACATGCATTCAAGATACTCATCGGTCAAACATAATTAATACATTACACTGTAACTGTAATTATGATAGTATCAAATTATATACCTATGAAAACATAATGAATATACATTTCATTCATGTTTGTATTTGATCTGTCTATTGTGTACACAATTATTTAGCGAAGTGCCAGTCACCTCATCATAACGAGAATCCACCTTCCTTTTATTACTAGCGGAAATAGACCCTATACCGGAAGTAAAGATAAGGACCTATCATCATTGCCGCCATGTTCACTCAGGTATAACATGTAAACTCAACACAGATTGGATGTTTATGTAAAACATATGTTATGTAAGGCGAAACTTTAAGTATATAGGCATATGCTTTATTTAGTTTAAACCAAGGTGAAATAAGTAGCAAACTATTGTATATCTCGTTATGGCTGGTGACAATGTTTAAGAGGGACTGTGAGTTTTCGTATGCAAAATTGCAAAAAACCCAACTTGTCTAACAATTTATTTGCACAACATGAAATAAATAAGCGGTAGAACTTAGAATGTGGACCTATTACTTTTTTGCTAATCGTATATTTTATCATTGCATTTACCGGTAATTTTACTATACATAGGTTTCTATATATATATATATATATATATATATATATATATATATATATATATATATATATATATATATATATATATGATTAAGCTAACTTTATTTATTTTTCTTAAATATTTATCTTAAATACGTTTTTATACTTCTTAGATGATTGCCGATTTGTAAACACCCGTGAACGGGTCATTAGTTCCGGATTTTATGGTGTGTAAATAAAGTTTATTATTATTATTATTTCACAAACATTTCTTCAGATTATTATGGAAACGTCTTTATAATATATATATATATATATATATATATATATATATATATATATATATATATATATATATATATATATATATATATATATATATTAAGGGGAACTCTCATCGGCTAGCCCAGTATATTTATGTTGCTAGCATTTATACAATCAGTTCTAGTCGCCGAGCACTCTCGCCCCCACTTACCGGCTTGAGCGTGCACGTGACGTTGATAAGGTTGCGGACGGCCGGACGTCGGAAGTAGTCGCGGCAGTGGTGGTCGTAGGCAGCGTCGTATCGCGGGATGATGTCTCGGTACCTCGTGCGGCCAGTGTTCGTCGAGATGGCGTCGTTGACGAACTCCTGCTCGCGCTGTCGCAGTTTCGCCGTCGACGGCGTCGCCAGGGCCAGCTTGCGGTAGCTGAGCTTGTTGAGGATGCTCAGGTCGGGCAGACGGTTGAGTGGGTTCTCCTCGAGTGACTCGTCGATACGCGGCGAGCCCTTCTTCGACTGCATCGACAGGTTGGTCTGGCTCGTCGATTTGGAGTTCGGCCCGCTCCGCGCGGTCGTCTTGCCCTGGTTGCTTCTTCTCGGCTGTACGTCGGTCATCGTCTCGCCGTGTCCGAGCGTAGTTAAGGATTGTTGCTGCGATGGGTGCTGGTTCAACCGTGTGACCGGGTTACACTGAAAGAAAAACCGAAATGTTAGTACTTTCCGGACAACACACACACGCACGCACGCACGCACGCACGCACGCACGCACGC
>OZ023209.1:19250280-19358030 GCA_963995525.1 Escarpia spicata | reverse complement strand
CCTCCCTCCGTCCCCTCCCTCCGTCTCTCCCTCCCCTCCCTCCCTCCCTCCCTCCCTCCCTCCCTCCCTCCCTCCCTCCCTCCCTCCCTCCCTCCCTCCCTCCCTCCCTCTCTCTCTCTCTCTCTCTCTCTCCCTCCCCCCTCTCTCTCTCTCTGCCTGCCTGTCGTCTGTCTGTCTGTCTGTCTGTCTGTCTGTCTGTCTGTCTGTCTGTCTGTCTGTCTGTCTGTCTGTCTGTCTGTCTGTCTGTCTGTCTGTCCACTGGTCTGTGTATCAGTCGGTCTATTTTACCTACCCACAAGTACGGCATGCTGGCGACGTCTATCGTCATGTATGACTTCTCTGACGCCGACGTATCACACTTCTGTCCTCCGCCCCTGTATCGTTCCGCTGATTCCGTCTGTACCAGGAAGTGCTGGATGTCCGGGCGCTGGAAATAGCGCCTCCACCCGCGATCAGCCTTCGTGTCATACTCGAGGTCCGGCAACGGTCCGCCGCCCGCAGGTTTCGGTTTCGGTTTCGGTTTTGTCGTGTCTATAGGGGGCAGACGCGACGGACGCTGAAATATTTCCCTCAGCGCCGACTTCATCGTCTGCAATAGCGACGTTTATCGAATAATAAGATAACTTTTATTGCGCCTAAATCCTTGGAAACCAAGCTCAGAGGCGCATCAAAACTAAAGGATTGGTCAATCTCAAAATCCATAAGTAGTATTCCAGTTGTCAACAGATGGGTCAAGGCGCTAGGGAGCTACGGTGGATAAGCAAGGTTGTAAAGATAAGTTTTTAAATGACGACGGAATTTTGTAATATTTTCAACTGATCTAACACTAACAGGGAGCATGTTCCAAAGAGTTGGTGCAGCAACAGAAAAAGCACTTTAACGGAAGGCAGTATGTTCGTATTAATTAATTAATATAATATGTTTTTTAAATGATACTATCTATGTTAAAGGTATACTGCCCGCCAAGCTATATTGGCAATAATGCCGAGGCGGGCTGAGTTATCCGCGATGTTTAAGAATTTCCCATTTTCCAATGTTCAAAACGACAGACTTACTGTTATAAATTACTACGCATGCTAATTCGGGATAGATGAACAGAGAGCCTCCCTTGAACTGTTCTGTGTTAGGGGCGCTCTATTGGCGTGTTAGGGATGGTCTTATCAGTTCACAAAAAATCCAAACCGTATTGTTTGGTATTGGCTGACACCCCACCCACCCCCACGAGTGCATGGTGCGCGACTTAAGATGTTAAATGATCCAAGCATGGCTTCCAAAACCAGATTGCCGTGACATGGTGTACATCAATTCAAGACATTGCCCGCCATGCTGCTCGGTTCTGATATCCACAAAATATACTTTCTTATAATGTTCTACTCTGATATATGTCGATTTATCCCCCCAGCGATTCGTGGTGACGACCAAACATTCACCCACTCACCCACTCACCTACCCACACGACCACCCGACCACCCGACCACCCGACCACCCGACCACCCGACCACCCGACCACCCGACCACCCGACCACCCGACCACCCGACCACCCGACCACCCGACCACCCGACCACCCGACCACCCGACCACCCGACCACCCGACCACCCGACCACCCGACCACCCGACCACCCACGCCGAGACAGCGGAGAAGCTGAAGATACGGCGGCGCGGCGGCGAACATTTTTCAATAGCATCCCCTCCCCCCCGCCCCCCGTCTTCCGATGGCCCGAACAATGCGACGGCGGAGTCGTAATGAAGCTCCAGCCCAGACCTCCCAATATGTATTTGGTTCGGCCGCCTGTGGAGGTTTCTGTGCCACCATAGACTACCCCCTCTAGACCCGCCCCTGCAACTTGAGTTAATTTTCAGATCTAAAACCTCATATAAACTCTCATTACGGTCACGTCAGTAATACAACCACCTCACAATTAAGATCACCATAGGACAGTCCCATATGTCAAAATAGAGTAAGGTATAGAAAATTAGTCCCCCTGATAAGGTCACCTTGCTATTCACCTTCACCCAGTCAGAAGGATAAACATAATACACTGTAGTGAGGTTCCACTATATTTCATAGTTTCGTTTTGTTTTCTTCACTTTGATAGATTTACCGTCATGAAATGTATAGACTAAGGAGGTCTACAACGGGAATTTGATAGGCCAGTTATGTCATAATCCGGCGAACACATTACATATCACTTTCAAAGATTTATTAATTTGTGTGTAATTACAATAAGGCGATCACTGTATAAGTCGTAAAACCAGAAGACATCAAGAAGTAAACTGAAGATCATGATAGAGGCATTCCATATCAAACCAATAAAGAATTTACATGACCAATAAACTTGGTGTGTTGGTTTATATTCGTGAGTCTATATTACCAACCAAATTGCAGCTCAATCTGACCTTCTTATCCAGAGATAGAGGTCATCAAAGTTTGACCCGACCTTGATACGTGACGTTCCAGGTGTCATAACTCCACTCCTTGGTGATCTACAGTTGTCACGTTGGTGTCGTTTTAAAGCTTTTATTGTCTATCTACGTGTACAATGAACCACACATAAACATTTAAAAAACATTATAAAAAAAATGTTGTCCTTTGACTTGACCTAGCAAAAACATGTAACCTTTTTATATTGAAGCATACATATTTCGCAAGAATCAGTGAAAGTTTGATCGTGCACATTTGAATATTTTAGGAGTTATAAAATGTTAAAAGTACTGTCGTTTTTATAGGGTATAAAGATAGACACAAAGTAATGTAGAAAACATTTAAAACACAAAATTGACCTTTGACTTAGCAGTAATTGTTGACAATTTGAACATGCAGATTCCAATACTTTAACAGCAATTAACTTTTCGGTGCCAATGTTCATAACTGCAAATTGAAAATTTTCCCGGATTATTAACACTATTATCTCACCTTTTCGTACACGTAATGTGTGGTTTCTCTGTTCTTCCATTCCTCCAATGCTTTAGACACTTGAGCCATGTGCTCTGTCTTCAATGTATATGTCCTTCCTGTTTCTGTGGTAGGTTGAGCAGTGGTTAGGATGTCTCCCATGTCTACCACCAGTTCATCAGTTGGCTGAGGGTAAGTGAATGATCTGGCTGGTCCATGAGGATGGAGAAAGTTAATAGAAACGTCTATTTTTGTTTCTATTCCATGGACGTGACCATTCCAAGCCACCACCATCCATCATATTGAACTGTGACATAACCTTCACCTCTTCAAACCTGATGACATCTTCTTCAGCTGTCACAATTTCTTGTCAGGTTTGTGTGCTTGTTGAGAATTGACTCACATTTAGTGAGAACAATGACACAGGACAGAAGCAGTGCACCTGTCGTGTCCCTGGCACTGTCCGTATCTTTGCAAAGCGGTTCTCAAGTAGCTTCCCCTCAGCTTCCCAATCTCCCACGGTGAAGTATTCAACATTTAAGGAGGGAACATTTTGCTTTGCAAAGTCACACAGTTGGTGAAGTGTTTGGATCTGTTCTTGATAAGGCTTCTGTAGACTAGCCTTTGTTGTCATCCTCTTCAGTATGTCCCCAACACCATCGTATGACCCCTTGTCGTGTAAAGTGGCAAACAATGCCATTCAGCTTCAACTCCAAAGTCCTCAGAATTGCGGAACAAGTTGACGAAGTTCTTGTACTGGCCTGCACAACCATCTGGTAAATAGAACGCTTTCTTTGGCTTCTCGAGGAACTTCAGGAGATGTCGTTGAAACAGGTGGACTGTAGAGATGTCATGTGTCAGACATTCAGGGACAGCAACGTATGACACATGCTTTGACACTCCGTTCTCCAACCAGTAACAAACAAAAGGGTGGATGCTAGCTTGAGCATTGTTCCAGTGATATGACTGGACCTCATCTTGCACTACAAACGTAAAGTTCTCAAGAAAATACACCCACAACAAGTACCTCCTTTTCACCCAGCATGTTGTCTTGTCTTGGTAGGAACCATATAGGATGAGACGCTGGAGATGGTTAGTGAAAAAATGAATTCATCAACTGACTGATGGATGATTTATAACGTTGATCTGAGCTTACATGATTTTTGCAATGTCAGGTCAGAGGTCAAGCTTATTTTAAAAATATGTTTTTTTTCTCCAAATTATGATTAATTTGTTTGCTTGGCTACAAAGACAATTATAATATATTTAAAATTATACCAACATGTCGGTTGCTTAGGAGACGAGAGTTATGACATCTGGAAGGTCGTCAGGTAGTCATGGTCAGATCAAATTTTGATGACACCTATCCAGATATATTTTTTTAATCAAATCCTTGACTAAATGGATCGTCAGATTGATCTAAAATTTATTTTGTAAAATAGATTCATGAACGTAAACTAACAAACCAAGTTTTAAAAAAATCTAAATCGAAGATGGACATTTTTTTCGGGTCAAACTTTGATGACCGCTATAGGAAGGTCATATTGACCTCAAATTCGGTTGGAAACATAAACTCATTATCATAAACCAACATGCCAAGTTTCATAAACATCGAAGACGGACATGAAATTTCATCTTGTTTTTGATTGATTTGGCGTGGAATGCCCTGATATTGACACGTTTTGTGTGGACAGAGTATTACTTCTAAACAGCCAAACTGTTATGAATACTACTACAATCTGAATGTTGTTTGTCTTCCAGCATCAATTCCGATTAATTTGAACGATTACCTGAAAGTTCTCTTCAATCTTCAATCTTTTATATCATGCTGTCAAGTTTGACTCATAAAGCAGCACATTACAAACCTACTTACTCATTTCTTTCCGAAAACCGCACTTGTTCACACAGACGTAGGAACTGTACCGCTGTACTGTTTTAGTTATTATTTCCACCCGAATCTACTTTCATAAACATTTGCTTTGCTTGAACTACTGAAACAGCTAGCAGTGGATACCGAAAACGAGCGCGTATTATGACGTCATTAAGTGACGTCACGAATCGACGCAAAGCGCGTTCCTGCAACCATCAACGCGTTCCCGATTTTCTGAAGTGAAGCTACGTTTTCTTTTCTGATCTTGACTGAGATTAGATTTAACTATAATTTACTGTTTATTGACATAGTTTTTAGTTTTAGCTAGTTGTCCATCCGCACGCAATAATTTCGGTCGCGACAGTTGCGCTAGAGAAGGATGTTCGACTGACAAGACCTTGCCGGATCTAACGCCAGAAGAGAAGAAGGCGGTACAATACACGTTGGCGCCGGTCGCCGTGTCTTGTACCGCCTTCTTCGTTTCTGGCGTTAGGTCCGGCTTGGTCTTGTCAGTTGCATATCCTTCTCTAGTCGCCGCCAATCCGAAGCACTTCGGCGTGCTTCTCTTCTCGAAGTACAAGGAGTACCCGCGCATCCAAGGCTTCTTCAAGCACTTCAAGGGCAAGAGCTTGGAGGAGGTAAAGACGAACTCGAAGGGCCCACGGCACGACTGTACGCCGTCACCGCCAGGGTGGAAAACGTCGACGACCCGGAGACAATGATCGTTCTGCTTAACAACACCGTGGAGGGACACACGCCGCGCACCGAGTACGAGGACCTGTTCAGGTGCATCGCCGACTTCCTGGCCGAGGAACTGGGCGATAAGTTCGACGAGCAGGCGAAGGCTGCCTGGGGCACTGTTCTCGACACCATGGCGACAGTTATCAAGGCACAACTCGACAAGCAGTAGACTGCGCCACATGATGGAAGAATTACGCGCATGCGCACATCAGTATGTGTATGGTAGACAAGGCAGTGTTGTATCCATGGTGTGTATTGCAGATCAGGCTGTGTATTGCAGACCAGATAGTGTAATGTATTCAGGCTTGATACGTTAGTTAACAATTAGTGCTGATATGAACGTTTCAGAGCAGTGCGGAATTGCAGCTTCAAAGAAAATCAAATCCTTGGGAATATTAGGCGAAAAATTGCATATAAGGAAAAAGAACTAATAATACCGCGGTACAAAACAATAGTTAAGCCTCA
The DNA here is from genome assembly GCA_963995525.1 of Escarpia spicata. Classification (NCBI taxonomy): domain Eukaryota; kingdom Metazoa; phylum Annelida; class Polychaeta; order Sabellida; family Siboglinidae; genus Escarpia; species Escarpia spicata. The sequence goes on along the minus strand of OZ023209.1, from coordinate 19,352,059 downwards.
TTTAGAATGTTGCATTCAAGCGTGGAGGCCATATCGCAAGAAGGACATAAATGTGCTAGAAAGAGTACAGAGAAGAGCGACTAAAATGGTACAAAAACTTAGATTTCGTAGTTACGAAATACGCCTTTGTCAACACTAGAGACCAGGAGATCGAGAGGAGATCAGATAGACGTTTTTAAAATATTGAATAGTTATACAAAATATTAGTAGAAATATTGATCTCAGTTAAGAAAGATAGAAGGACTAGAGGGCATGAAGTTACATTAGTAAAGGAGCAATGTAGATTAGATGAGAGAAAGTTCTTATTTTCACAAAGGACTGTAAATGAGTGGAACAGATTACCTGCTGATTGTGTGGGTGCTAGTTACGTGAATATGTTTACAATTAAAATTGATACGTACCTCAGAAGGGCGATACACGTAGATCAAGTGTTGGACTCTCGATAAGCCAAAAGGCTTCCTTGTCCCCCTTGTCATCTAGAGTTAATTCTCTGGGTGGCAATCTTGTTAAATCTTGTTTTCAAGTATAATGTATATTAATGTATAATATCTAGGTATCTAGGTTCCTGGATACGCCATACAAGTCTCAGTCCGAGTTAGCATTTCGCTAGGTTCTTGGCCCATTAAGTAGCCAAGCCATATTATGTATTTCTGATTGTAAACATGTTTGTGAAGTACCCGCCACCAAGCCCATGCCGTGCGCTGTCTACATTAATCAACAACAGGCGTGTGTATGGTCATTTATCGCCGCCACTCTCGCATTTACTGGTTACCAGGGATACTGATATTTAGCAACGTAATAACAGCATCCTCGCAACCTAGACCTGGTTGTTGATATCCTATGCAATATACGGCCATTCGCTGAATCATGTGTACGTTGTTCCAGTTGTTGTCTTCGTTGGTCGGGAATATGGCCGTGGGAACATGCAAACATAAGCGCCCCATATCAAAGGGAAATTTAATGAAAACCTATAATCATCAGCCTAATCAATTTCACGAGCCAGCAGTTCTGTTGGTATTTACCCGAGGTAATGCATTTTTTTATTAATTACTTCAACTTGCCGGGTGTTACATATATTACCAACCACGATTGGCCCTAAGCCAAACTGGATGAATTTAAATGGCATTGAGATGTTTGGATAACGTTTCGACAAGGTGATATACCAGGGGTTTAGCCTTGATTACCCTGACGCTGTGAGGTTGCAGCAGTTTTTTGCCATTCACAACTGCCTGGAACATTAAGGCTCTGCCAATCTTACCGGTAGGGGGCTTTACCCCAGATTCGGGTAGAGACAAGGATTGGCTCTCAGGCCAACTATGAAATAACAAATTAAATAAGGATACACTTTTATCAGATAATACTATACTGTAACAACTATTGAAAATTAAACTTATATTGAAACATGTCACACAAAAATAAACCGACAATAAACTTTTTTGTAGTTTAGTACCTTTTAATCACATGCGATTCACATTGTGGCAGCTCTCGTGGCTGTCAACAATTTCGCATTGACGTTGCTTGCTTATGCTCGAGCAGAAACAAAAGACTAAGTGTGAATACGCATGATATATATACCAAACAAGGACATATTTAACTTAAGAAAGTGCAATCGATGTCGCGCTCAACGGTCCGACTGCTAACTAATATATGTAGTCGCCAAAGTACAACCAAAGCGTACTGATCTTGGTGGCTAAGCCGGTAGCGTGTCGAGAAACTATTTTTAGTAGGGTCCTCGGTTTGAATCCCACAGAGTACTCGAACCTGTTGTTTGTGTTCATTTAGTTTAATATTCATTTGATTTTGTATAATACTATTTCGGGCACTATTTCGTAATTTCATTTCGTTATCGAAAACATACATAATATATAAACATTCTGGGGGATAGATGTGCTAACTGGCAGTGAGCAGTCAATTACAATTAAAACGCGATTCTGAGCCAGTCTATTTTCCCGGCGAAGTCACGCAGCCAGGCGAGAGTCGGTTGAGCGAGACTACCAGGGGTTCTGAGACTGGTGCAATCGCATCTTAATAGGCGCGTACACCGACGACGCAACAGTTGGCCAACTACTTACGCCACCAAAATCCTGGTTAAACCGCAGTTGAGTTGCTTTACTGGGGCGCGTACACTGACGACGCATTGTAGGCCTACTCCCGATTAATTTTTTTGAATCGAATACGACGCTCTTAATTTGCGTCGTAACGAGTTGCCCAACTAGGAATCGTTGTTGCGTTACTGGCATACACTGATGACAAAATTCTTACGATGTCTTCCGACATCTCCTGACAGTTGAGTTACCCCAAAATGTAAACTAGTTGTCATTGTACGCCGGGTATAACACAGCGGAAACTAACGGCAACTAGAAAACCGAAAGTTATGACCACGTCTGTTTGGGATATGAAAGTTTACAATACGTTGTTTAACACATTCATCATGTTGGCAGCAGAATATGACAGACTTGTTAATGTTCCAAAAAAGGCTACACAAAGAAGAACAACATGAAAATCACATGCGACATATTCTACTAGATTACGGTTTATTGTATTATGAAGATGTGACTGCACTGTCATCGAATAAATGACGTAAAATGCAAAATAATATCAATAGACATTAATTAGTACTTACTACTATAGCCTATCGGATAGTTGTGGTACTATAGTTAATAATTAACCCAACAGGTGGCAGCACTGATACCATCGTTTACCTGGAATTTGGGGGCTGAATGCTTCCCAGAAAAATTGAGATGATGTTCGATTGAACATATCTACAAGGGGGTAAAATGTAAAAAAAATTCAGCAGTCCTAAAGACTCGATACCACGCTATACAAGAACTTACCTTTCCTTTTTATTGGCAAAACTTACACAGCAGAACAAAACACAATCAAATTCACATTTTATATATTTTAATTAACACTGTCTGTATTCGTTTCGTTTTTTGTATATATATATATATATATGTGTGTGTGTGTGTGTGTGTGTGTGTGTGTGTGTGTGTGTGAGTGTGTGTGTGTGTGTGTGTGTGAGTGTGTGTGTATATATATATATATATATATATATGATATATGTATTCACATAATTGGGGAAACATAATGAAACCGCTGAGTAACGCAAGAGATTCTCTGAAAACCCCACTGCAGTTATGATGAAGGTTTGTAGCAGCTGCCTGTGCGACCAACTGGACAATGCACCAAAACACAACTATTTTGGTCGCATGCTTGAATACTGTTATTTTTGCATTTTTATTTGTGGGCCGGTAATTTTTATTTTCAATATTGAATGTTTTTATTAATTGTGCCGCCTCCTAGAGCTCTTTTCAGCTGCATATTAGTGTCTCCTTCCGTCATTCCGTCAACACATTCAATGCTTCTATATACAGAGAAGCTGTGTGACGCCAAACAGTGTGATTTTCGGCCTCTGCCTCCCAGTCTTCAGAGCTGATGTTGCAGGCCTTCAGGTCGCGCTTACAATCGTCCTTAAATCTGAAGGCTGGGTTTCGCTCAGTGTCGAGTTGTCCATAGAGGGTGACTTTCGGCAAGCGGCCATTCTCCATGCCAGGCCCAACCAGCGGAGACGTTTTTGCCCCTGCAGTGAGTTCATGCTCGGGATCCTAGCTCGTACGGTCCAGTACGTCGTTGTAAGGGACATGGTCCTGCCAGGTGATACTGAAGATGCGCTCGAGGCACCGCATGTGGAAGGTGTTGAGGCGGCACTCCTGGCGCATGTAGGTGGTCCACAATTCGCTGCCGTAGAGGAGGGTGCCAAGGACACAGGCCTGGTAGACCCGCATCTTGATGTTCTCAGTGAGCATATTGTTTTCCCATACTCTTTTAGTCAGCTTGACCATAGTGACTGCGGCTTTTGAACTTGTTAACATACAAATTAATTATCAATGCCAAATCCTTTTAGCAGAAATGGTTTTTCACCAGCTAGAATGCATTATGTAGAACTTATTAAAGTAAAGGTTAAGTCACATATCTAGCCTTCGAGCGTGATTACGTGGGTATAATTGAGGTTATCTGCCAGGCAGGGCCAAACTTGTTCTTGAAATAAAATCATAATTCATGGTCGTCTTCATGCAAAATAACTTCTTTTTAACCTATATCTTAATTGCGTACCTTCCACTTGGATACCCCATCAATGTCAAATTGTTTCATTTTGAAGTCGCCCAGCCGTCAGACACATAATATCAATTAAGAGTCTGAAGGTCTACATCAACTATCTACATATTATGTTCGTGTCTTGCGATGCCAGTGTGGAGCATTCAGGCCTGTCAAAATATTGAGCTGATGCCATTAGACCCGTGCATAGGGAGCGAGACACCATCGGCTAAGACAAAGAGTCCGCTTGAGGGGATTAAAAAAGTGAACATTCCGCTGTCTTCAGATGTCATGTCCGGCAGTATGCATGCAATGGTTTGAGTTAACAACTACGATGTTATGAATATACAAAATATTACAATGTTATAATGCATAAATAATCAATAAACGCTTTGATATTTTATGAAGTAACTATGCTTTCATCCTTAACAGTTTACAGCAAACACAATATTGTATGGCCTCGTTGCATAACCCGTCCTTGTACGCGCGCTCGCACATTTGTTTGATATTTGTTTCATCAAAGTAATAATTAATTATCATAAAGGTGTAAGAAGAAATAGGTGCACCGGGGGTAAAATGTAAAGCGGGTACATAGGTTATTAGGACAGGATACTGCGCTTCATAAAACAAACCTTCTAATACACAAAAAAGCTTGTATGAAAGCTTCATTCAGGGGGTTTTCGTTTGGCGTACGGCACACACGCCCAAATTACCGGAGTCATCTATGTATATATATAATTAATAAATTACAATGCATGAGTTAATCACTAAACTATAGTAGTATAAAATCAAATAAATAAGTAAATAGTTATAAAATATTACTAATATAACTAAGTCCACGGGATCACCGAGGGCAGTCACAAAAAAACTACTAGCGTTCGTCTAGAATGATGTTCTAAATAAATGTGTTTTAGTTGACATTTAAAACTGCCAAGAGTGTCCGAATATTTAATGTAATTGGGTAGAGTATTCCAGAGAGTTGCAGCGGCCACCGCAAACGAATGGTCACCAGCTTTGAAACGAGTACGCGTTGCGGACAACATGCTGTTGTCAGCAGACCGCAGTGATCTAGCGGATCTGTAAGGACACGGGATGACGCAAGTAGACGAGCGCATTTTCATGCATTGCTTTGTAGGTAAACACCAATATTTTGAACTCGATTCTGCGAGCAACGGGTAGGCAGAGCAGATCATGCAACAGCGGAGCAGCACTATCACTCCGCGGGCAACGCAATATCAGACGAGCGGCCGAGTTGTGAATTCGTTGCAGACGAGCGATGTTGTTGCAATTCAATCATATACGGAACATCTGCAAACAATATGCTCACTGAAAACATCAAGATGCGAGTCTACCTGAGCACCCTCATATACGGCAGCGAATTGTGGACCACCTACATGCGCCAGGAATGCCGCCTCAACACCTTCCACATGCGGTGCCTCAAGCGCATCTTCAGTATCACCTGGCAGGACCATGTCCCTTACAGCGACGTACTGGACCGTACGAGCTAGGATCTCCAGCATGTACTCACTGCAGGGGCAGAAACGTCTCTGCTGGTGGGGCCTGGCATGGAGAATGGCCGCTTGCCGAAAGTCATCCTCTATGGACAACTCGACACCGAGCGAAACCAGTAGGACACCCAGCCTTCAGATTCAAGGACGTTTGTAAGCGCGACCTGAAGGCCTGCAACATCAGCTCTGAAGACTGGGAGGCAGAGGCCGAAAATCACACTGCTTGGCATCAGACTGTATATAGAGGCATTGAATGTGTTGACGGAATGACGGAAAGAGACACTAGTATGCAGCTGAGAAGAGCTGTTTTGATACATTGTCCACTTGGTCACAAAGGCAGCTGCATACAAACCATCATAATAAATGCAGTGGGGTTCGCATCCATCCACTGCCGAGCTGAATTCCGGATGTAGCTGAGAATTGTGACCACCAAGAGATCTCACCAGACGAAACATGGTGTTGTTGTTAGCGTTTTGTAAACGATCTTGAAAATATAATGTTTTTCTCTCCAGTACTAAGGTATTGCATTCATCACGTGACGTGACGTACAACTGGCGATGAATTTCAAGTTTGGTTTTCCTCCAAAGATTTTCCAATTTCCGTTTCTTCTCACGGGAATCGTCAATGTCCGCGTCGTACCATAGGTGGGTCGAGTTGTTTCGTGTGCGTACAGTGCGCCACGGAGCGTGTTTATCCAGACACTTCGTTAAGTTGGTGTTGTACGTAGCGACTAATTCACCCACTTGCATATTTTTACAGCACGATGAATTTTCAGCACAAACCGGGAGGGTGGTAGACAACCCACACGTTGAATTTCATACAATGCGGGTTAACGAACTACAAACGGAGTAGTTCCATTGTTGTTAAATATAACTTCGGTTGCAATTTTGTTGTGTATTGCCACTCCACCGCCACGACCAGAAGCACGACCGACATGTTGGAGTGTATATCCGGGCGGCGTTACTTCGGCTATTATCGCATCGTCTCCGTTCTTCTTAAGCCACGTCTCTGTGATTGCCAGCACATTCCATTTATGCTCAAGAATATATTCGCTTATGGTGGTCGCTTTGTTGCGTAGGGATCTAGCGTTAATCAGAACGAACCACATTTGGAGTATAATGACAGGCGATGGATTTCGTACTGCAGCTTTCAAGTGTTACCTGGGTGAGATTTACTTTGTTGACACCGCGCTATTTACAAATACCAGGTTTCATATTCAACGGCCCAAGCGTGGTAGTAGTATAGAGGATACAGACAGGCACGCCCCGCCCCTTTTTAGGCCTCGCTCTATGCATAAAAAAACGTGCTAATCGTTTTCGGGAACATACTTATAAAAAAAAAGATCAAAGGGTTTTGTGTAACCTGATCGTTTTCGGGAACATACTTATAAAAAACGTGATTGATGGCCTGTCACTTTTGATTGATGACCTTGAGGCGCCACCTAGCGGTCATCCCAGTGACTATTTTAGCCCTAGCGGTCAACGTAGGACCTATCGATATATATATATATATATATGATTGATGGCCTGTCACTTTTGATTGATTAGTGTCACCACCTAGCGGTTATCCCAGTGACTAATTCCCTAGCGATCAACGTAGGACCTACCGTTGTGCTTACGTAAGCACTTATATAGCGTCCCTAGCGACCGTTGTATATATATATATATATATATATACGTACGTAATAGGCCTTTATATAACCACAACGGTTATAGCTAAAACCACTGTGGTTATAACGGCGCTCTAAACCCATTGTGTGAGAATAACACCGCTGTACCCTATGTAGCAGCAGCCAGCAGCGGTGGCCTATGATCTGGCGGCCTTGTTACGGGTATCTAAATATAGCCGTGCGGCTTAGCCGGAACGGTTTTAATATCAGGCGGCGTACAGCGTAGTTGGCGCTGTCAAACTGAAACGAATTATGTATTAAACGGTGTAAGATTATTTGTTTTATTACATTAGAAAGCATCACGATGGCGTGAGAGCGGCCCAGGGGAGCGCGACCAGGCCATAATGGGTGCGCGACTCCACCCGAGCTGGCAGGCGGCGGCGGTGGCAGGATTAGCGGGTGCACACGACATACAGGTTTGTTGTAGAGTGTTGTGTGTAGGCAGGTGTATTTCCTTTCCACGTCGAGGCAGGTGGATTCTGTGAAATAATGCATATGAATAATGAGGAGTTTCCCAAGAATTAAATCACTGTTATTAATATAAAAGTAAGTAATAAAGAATAGTTTAATACAAGAATAGCATATAAATAATATAAAAGTAATTAATATAAAACTTACCGATAGGATAAAAGACGAAATACCGCTGTACTAAATAAAATAAATAAAATAAAATAAAATAAACTTACCGCTGTTCTTTGCATATGAATAATGGAGGAGAACTAAATCACTGTTATTAATATAAGAGGAGAACTAAATCAATAATTAATAAAGAATAGTAATTAATAAAGAATAGCATATTATTAATATAAAAGTAATTAATAAAGAATATAAAACTTACGGATAGGATAAAAGACGACTTACCGCTCTACTAAATAAATAAAATAAAATAAAACTTACCGCTGATCTTTCGTGGAAGGTTGCTCAGACGTTGTGCTGGCGGTAGCCATGATTGAATGAAAATGAGCAACGACCGTTGCATGCATGCATTATTTCCTAAAGTCATTTATGCGTTAAGCGCGCATGCGCGAAAATGACGTAAAAACATTGAATGCAAGAGATCGAAATAGCAATAAACGAAAATATAAATGCATGAAATGATGCGTTGTATAATATTACTTAGGGATCGGGCCTTTTGTGGTGTATAAATAATAGAGAAATTCGATGTAAAAAGTCACATTTGTGAAAACGAATGTACTAAAGAGAACGCTGATTTTTTTTCCTGCAGCAGAAACCGAATGCTGACACAAAACAGCTGCGGCGCGTGATGTTATGCGTTAAGTGCGCATGCGCGAAAGCGACGTAAAAACAATGAATGCAAAGAGTTCGAAATAGCAATAAACGGAAATTTAAATACATGAAATGAAGCGTTGTATACGCTTAGCGAGGGATCGGGCATCTTGTGGTGAATTAATAATAGAGACATTCGATGTAAAAGTCACATTTGACAATGAATGTACTAAAGTGACCGCTAATTTTTTTCCTCCTGAAGCGGATAACTAGAAACCGAATGGTGACGCATAAACAGCTGCGGCGTTAATCGGGGGATCGCATATCACGATCGGAATGTGAAGCTAGAACAATGCCATTTCAAAAACGATACACGAACTATAAAAGCATGAATTGAAGCGTTGTTTAGGATCAGTGGGAAATAGGGATCTGTGTAGTGCCATTATATTATAGAAAATCGATGTAAATAACGTTTCTGAACGAAAAGCACTACATGACCGTTCATTTTTTTTTCCGGAAATCAAAGACATCCGAGACTAGTCAGTTATGCGTTAGGCGAACTGTTGTAATAGAACCGTAAATTACATAATGGCATGGTGCTCAGCTTACGAAGCGAACTTATTTAAAGCATGACATTTTCTTCTGTAGGAGGTGCGTCGCGAACTGCTGGACATGTTAGCGAACAACGAGAGGATGCGTGGAAGGTATGCGGAGGTTGCCTTGTTCGTACAAACACTGCTGGACGGGGAAGTGGCGGATAGTGAGACGAAAGATGCTGTGCTGATGGCCCGAGTTGCTAAAAAAAAAGGGCGGACTAATCATAATAATGTGTGTTTGTAGGCGGCACGACAGCGCACCAGGCGTGAATGTATGTGCGAGTTCCTAGATGCTGACGGTGGTCGTAAAGATTAGTAGGACCTGCTTTGTGCTGTAGGGGTGCGTGCGTAGCAATAACGAGTTGGACGTTATCATCGAGGAGGCGCTAGGCGTACCACACATCGAACCGCCGACGTACGAGAGTCTGTACACGGTGTCGCCAACACCGCCGGAAGTGATACAACGTCAAGTCGTCGCGACGGGTCGAGGTCAGTTGGCCTTCCGCTATGAGCGGAACGCGATGTCCCTCCTCGCCGAACACCTCAGTGAGATGATTCTGGAGAGGGCGCGCGATCGATGCGGCGCTGTATCTGGTCCAGTTCGTTTCGGACTGGCTGCTAGGCACGGACTGGCGCGACTACATCAACCGCGCTCTGCTGGAGTCGACCGTCCATACGTACATTCAACGCAGGATCGGACTCGAATAGAACATTATGCTTGCTTTGTTTGCTATAACATTGGTTAAAAATAAAAGCCGTTGTTTTGAATGTTGTACTACGATGGCGACGCTTAATAAAACGTTGAAAATGTACTTTCCGTTCGACAGTCCCACACAGCTCCCTGAAAGTACCACACAATTTCCTGACAGTCCCACACAGCTCCTTGACAGTCACACACAGCTCCCCGGCAGTACGTCTAGCTTGTTACATGTTTGCCTTCCGTACATGGTCTAGCTTGTTACACGTCTGCCTTCCATACATGTACCAGCTTTTTAATTATTTGCTATCCATACATGGTCTAGCTTGTTACATGTTTGCCTTCCATACACGGACTAGCTTGTTACATGTTTACCTTCCATACACGGTCTGGCTTGTTACATGTCTGCCTTCCATACATGGTCTAGCTTGCTACATGTCTGCCTTTCATACATGGTCTAGCCTGTTACATGTCTGCCTTCCGTACATGGACTAGCTTGTTACATGTTGGCCTTCCGTACATGATCTAGATTGTTACATGTTTGCCTTACGTACATGGACTAGCTTGTTACATGTGTGCCTTCCATACACGAACAAGCTTGTTACATGTTTGCCTTACGTACATGGACTAACTTGTTACATGTTTGCCTTCCATACACGGACTAGCTTGTTACATGTTTGCCTTACGTACATGGACTAGCTTGTTACATGTTTGCCTTCCATACATGGTCTAGCTTGTTACAGGTCTGCCTTTCATACATGGTCTAGCTTGATACATGTTTCCTTTCCGTACATGGACTAGCTTGTTACATGTTTGCCTTTCATACACGGACTAGCTTGTTACATGTTTGCCTTCCATACACGGACTAGCTTGTTACATGTTTGCCTTCCATACACGGACTAGCTTGTTACATGTTTGCCTTCCGTACATGGTCTGGCTTATTACATGTCTGTCTTCCATACATGGTCTAGCTTGCTACATGTCTCCCTTCCATACATGGTCTAACTTGTGACATGTTTGCCTTCCATACATGGTCTAGCTTGTTACATGTTTGCCTTCCATACACGGCCTAGCTTGTTACATATTTGCATTCCATACATGATCTAGCTTGTTACATGTCTACCTTCCATATATGGTCTAGCTTGTTACATGTCTGCCTTCCGTACATGGACTAGGTTGTTACACCTCCCTGACAGTCGCACACAGCTTCCGACAGTCACACGCAGTTCCCTGACAGTCCCACACAGTTACCCGATAGTCAAACAAAACTCCTGACAGTCCCACACAGCTCCATAACAGTATTACACAGCTTCCTGACAGTCCCACACAGTTCCTGGCAGTCCCACACAGCTCCATGACAGTCCCACACAGTTCCCGACAGTCACACACACCTTCCCGACAGTCACACACAGCTCCCTGAAAGTATCACACAATTCCTTGACAGTCCCACACAGCTCCCTGACAGTCACACACAGCTCCACGGCAGTACCACACAATTCCCTGACAGTCCCACACAGCTCTCTGACAGTCCCACACAGCTCCTGACCATCACAAACAGCTCCTGACAGTCCCACACAGTTCCCTTACAGTCCCACACAACTCTTGACAGTCAAACACAGCTCCCTGACAGTCTCACACAGCTCCCTGACAGTCCCACACAGCTTCCGACAGTCACACGCAGTTCCCTGACAGTCCCACACAGTTACCCGACAGTCACACAAAACTCCTGACAGACCCACACAGCTCCAACACAGTATTACACAGCTTCCTGACAGTCCCACACAGTTCCTGGCAGTCCCACACAGCTCCATGACAGTCCCACACAGTTCCCGACAGTCCCACACAGCTTCCCGACAGTCCCACACAGCTCCCTGAAAATACCACACAATTCCCTGAGAGTCCCACATAGCTCCCTGACAATCACACACAGCTCCCCGGCAGTTCCCTGACAATCCCTGACGGTCCCACACAGCTCCATGACAGTCCCACACAGCTCCTGACCATCACACACAGCTCCTGACAGTCCCACACAGTTCCCTTACAGTCCCACACAACTCTTGACAGTCAAACACAGCTCCCTGACAGTACCACACAGTTCGTTCCCTGTCAGTCCCACACAGCTCCCTGACAGTCTCACACAGCTCCCCGACAGTCCCACACAGCTCCCTGACAGTCTCACACAGCTCCCCCTGACAGTCCCACACAGCTCCATAACAGTATTACACAGCTTCCTGACAGTCCCACACAGTTCCTGGCAGTCCCACACAGCTCCATGACAGTCCCACACAGTTCCCGACAGTCCCACACAGCTTCCCGAAAGTCCCACACAGCTCCCTGAAAGTACCACACAATTCTCTGACAGTCCCATACAATTCTTGACACACACACACACACACACACACACACACACACACACACACACACACACACACACACACACACACACACACACACACACACACACACACACACACACACACACACACACACACACACACACACACACACACACACACACATAAATACATACATACACACAGAACCCCCCGCCACCCCCCTACGAGTTAGACGAGTTAGTTAGTTATACGAGTTAGACGAGTATCGGCGCCGTGGTGCGACGGCTCCTACATACCTACATACATACATACAGAACCCCTGTATGGGACTGACGAGGAACTGCGTGGTACTGTCAGGGAGCTGTGTGAGACTGTCAGGGAGCTGTGTGGCACTGTCAGTCAGGAGTTTGTGTGTCTGTCGGGTAACTGTGTGGGACTGTCAGGGAACTGTGTGTGACTGCCGGGCGCTGTGTGGGACTGTCAGGGAGCTGTGTGTGACTGTCAGGAGCTGTGCCTGACTGTCATGAGCTGTGTGGGAATGTCAGGGAGTTGTGTGTGACTGTCAGGGAGCTGTGTGTGGCTGTCAGGGAGCTGTGTGGTACTGTCAGGGAGCTGTGTGGGACTGTCAGAGAGCTGTGTGTGTGTGTGTGTGTGTGTGTGTGTGTGTGTGTGTGTGTGTGTGTGTGTGTGTGTGTGTGTGTGTGTGTGTGTGTGTGTGTATGTGTGTGTGTGTGTGTGTGTGTGTGTGTGTGTTTGTGTGTGTGTGTGTGTGTGTGTGTGTGTGTGTGTGTGTGTGTGTGTGTGTGTGTGTGTGTGTGTGTGTGTGTGTGTGTGTGTGTGTGTGTGTGTGTGTGTGTGTGTGTGTGTGTGTGTGTGTGTGTGTCAAGAATTGTATGGGACAGGCAGGGAATTGTGTGGAACTGTCAGGAGCTGTGTGGGACTGTCAGGGAATTGTGTGGTACTTTCAGGGAGCTGTGTGGGACTGTCGGGAAGCTGTGTGGGACTATCGGGAACTGTGTGGGACTGTCATGGAGTTGTGTGGGACTGCCAGGAACTGTGTGGGACTGTCAGGAAGCTGTGTAATACTGTTATGGAGCTGTGTGGGACTGTCAGGGGGAGCTGTGTGAAACTGTCAGGGAGCTGTGTGGGACTGTCGGGGAGCTGTGTGAGACTGTCAGGGAGCTGTGTGGGACTGACAGGGAACGAACTGTGTGGTACTGTCAGGGAGCTGTGTTTGACTGTCAAGAGTTGTGTGGGACTGTAAGGGAACTGTGTGGGACTGTCAGGAGCTGTGTGTGATGGTCAGGAGCTGTGTGGGACTGTCATGGAGCTGTTTGGGACCGTCAGGGATTGTCAGGGAACTGCCTGGGAGCTGTGTGGTACTGCCGGGGAGCTGTGTGTGACTGTCAGGGAGCTGTGTGGGACTGTCAGGGAATTGTGTGATACTTTCAGGGAGCTGTGTGGGACTGTCGGGAAGGTGTGTGGGACTGTCGGGAACTGTGTGGGACTGTCATGGAGCTGTGTGGGACTGCCAGGAACTGTGTGGGACTGTCAGGAAGCTGTGTAATACTGTTATGGAGCTGTGTGGGACTGTCAGGAGTTTTGTGTGACTGTCGGGTAAATGTGTGGGACTGTCAGGGAACTGCGTGTGACTGTCGGAAGCTCTGTGGGACTGTCAGGGAGCTGTAACAACCTAGTCCATGTACGGAATGCAGACATGTAACAGGCTAGACCATGTATGAAAGGCAAACATGTAACAAGCTAGACCATATATGGAAGGCAGACATGTAACAAGCTAGTTCATGTATGAAAGGCAAATATGTAACAAGCTAGTCCGTGTATGGAAGGCAAACATGTAACAAGTTAGACCATGTATAGAAGGCAAACATGTCACAAGTTAGACCATGTATGGAAGGGAGACATGTAGCCAGGGAGCTGTGTGGGACTGTCGGGAAGCTGTGTGGGACTGTCGGGAACTGTGTGGGATTGTCATGGAGCTGTGTGGGACTGCCAGAACCTACCGCTCTATCGCTGTGACTAATGAGGAGGTTAACAAATTAAATCAAAACATGACTAATGAGGTTCTTATTAATTAATAAAGATAATTAATAGGACTCGTGTAAAAGGCAACTTACCGGTCTATTGCTAAATAATAAGAACTAAATAAAATAAATGTCATGGAGCTGTGTGGGACTGCCAGGAACTGTGTGGGACTGTCAGGAAGCTGTGTAATACTGTTATGGAGCTGTGTGGGACTCTCAGTAGTTTGGTGTGACTGTCGGGTAACTGTGTGGGACTGTCAGGGAACTGCATGTGACTGGTGGAAGCTGTGTGGGACTGTAAGGGAGGTGTAAGAACTTAGTCCATGTACGGAAGGCAGACATGTAACAAGCTAGACCATATATGGAAGGTAGACATGTAACAAGCTAGATCATGTATGGAATGCAAATATGTAACAAGCTAGGCCGTGTATGGAAGGCAAACATGTAACAAGCTAGACCATGTATGGAAGGCAAACATGTCACAAGTTAGACCATGTATGGAAGGGAGACATGTAGCAAGCTAGACCATGTATGGAAGACATACATGTAACAAGCCAGACCATGTACGGAAGGCAAACATGTAACAAGCTATTCCGTGTATGGAAGGCAAACATGTAACAAGCTAGTCCGTGTATGGAAGGCAAACATGTAACAAGCTAGTCCGTGTATGGAAGGCAAACATGTAACAAGCTAGTCCATGTACGGAAGGGAAACATGTATCAAGCTAGACCATGTATGAAAGGCAGACCTGTAACAAGCTAGACCATGTATGGAAGGCAAACATGTAACAAGCTAGTCCATGTACGTAAGGCAAACATGTAACAAGCTAGTCCGTGTATGGAAGGCAAACATGTAACAAGTTAGTCCATGTACGTAAGGCAAACATGTAACAAGCTTGTTCGTGTATGGAAGGCACACATGTAACAAGCTAGTCCATGTACGTAAGGCAAACATGTAACAAGCTAGACCATGTACGGAAGGCCAACATGTAACAAGTTAGTCCATGTACGTAAGGCAAACATGTAACAAGCTTGTTCGTGTATGGAAGGCACACATGTAACAAGCTAGTCCATGTACGTAAGGCAGACATGTAACAGGCTAGACCATGTATGAAAGGCAGACATGTAGCAAGCTAGACCATGTATGGAAGGCAGACATGTAACAAGCCAGACCGTGTATGGAAGGTAAACATGTAACAAGCTAGTCCATGTATGGAAGGCAAACATCTAACAAGCTAGACCATGTATGGATAGCAAATAAGTAAAAAGCTAGTACATGTATGGAAAGCAGACGTGTAACAAGCTAGACCATGTACGGAAGGCAAACATGTAACAAGCTAGACGTACTGCCGGGGAGCTGTGTGTGACTGTCAATTTGCTGTGTGGGACTGTCAGGAAATTGTGTGGTACTTTCAGGGAGCTGTGTGGGACTGTCGAACGGAAAGTACATTTTCAACGTTTTATTAAGCGTCGCCATCGTAGTACAACATTCAAAACAACGGCTTTTATTTTTAACCAATGTTATAGCAAACAAAGCAAGCATAATGTTCTATTCGAGTCCGCTCCTGCGCTGAATGTACGTATGGACGGTCGACTCCAGCAGAGCGCGGTTGATGTAGTCGCGCCAGTCCGTGCCTAGCAGCCAGTCCGAAACGAACTGGACCAGATACAGCGCCGCATCGATCGCGCGCCCTCTCCAGAATCATCTCACTGAGGTGTTCGGCGAGGAGGGACATCGCGTGCCGCTCATAGCGGAAGGCCAACTGACCCCGACCCGTCGCGACGACTTGACGTTGTATCACTTCCGGCGGTGTTGGCGACACCGTGTACAGACTCTCGTACGTCGGCGGTTCGATGTGTGGTACGCCTAGCGCCTCCTCGATGATAACGTCCAACTCGTTATCGCTACGCACGCACCCCTACAGCACAAAGCAGGTCCTACTAATCTTTACGACCACCGTCAGCATCTAGGAACTCGCACATACATTCACGCCTGGTGCGCTGTCGTGCCGCCTACAAACACACATTATTATGATTAGTCCGCCCTTTTTTTTTTAGCAACTCGGGCCATCAGCACAGCATCTTTCGTCTCACTATCCGCCACTTCCCCGTCCAGCAGTGTCTGTACGAACAAGGCAACCTCCGCATACCTTGCACGCATGCTCTCGTTGGAAATAATGCATGCATGCAACGGTCGTTGCTCATTTTCATTCAATCATGGCTACCGCCAGCACAACGTCTGAGCAACCTTCCACGAAAGATCAGCGGTAAGTTTTATTTTATTTTATTTATTTAGTAGAGCGGTAAGTCGTCTTTTATCCTATCCGTAAGTTTTATATTCTTTATTAATTACTTTCATATTAATAATATGCTATTCTTTATTAATTACTATTCTTTATTAATTATTGATTTAGTTCTCCTCTTATATTAATAACAGTGATTTAGTTCTCCTCCATTATTCATATGCAAAGAACAGCGGTAAGTTTTATTTTATTTTATATTTTATTTAGTACAGCGGTATTTCGTCTTTTATCCTATCGGTAAGTTTTATATTAATTACTTTTATATTATTTATATGCTATTCTTGTATTAAACTATTCTTTATGACTTACTTTTATATTAATAACAGTGATTTAGTTCTTGGGAAACTTATTCATATGCATTATTTCACAGAATCCACCTGCCTCGACGTGGAAAGGAAATACACCTGCCTACACACAACACTCTTCAACAAACCTGTATGTCGTGTGCACCCGCGAATCCTGCCACCGCCGCCGCCTGCCAACTCGGGTGGAGTCGCGCACCCATTATGGCCTGGTCGCGCTCCCCTGGGCCGCTCTCACGCCATCGTGATGCTTTCTAATGTAATAAAACAAATAATCTTACACCGTTTTGCTTCCATTCGTCTATCCACCGCACATAACCATCCTGCCTTAACAGGCCGTTGAGTACAGATTTTAAACGTTTCATCGCTGAATACATAATTCGTTTCAGTTTGACAACGCCAACTACGCTGTACGCCGCCTGATATTAAAACCGTTCCGGCTAAGCCGCACGGCTATATTGAGATACCCGTAACTAGGCCGCCAGATCATAGGCCACCGCTGCTGGCTGCTGCTACATAGGGTACAGCGGTGTTATTCTCACACAATGGGTTTAGAGCGCCGTTATAACCACAGTGGTTTTAGCTATAACCGTTGTGGTTATATAAAGGCTTACATAAGCACGCGCTATATATAGGCTTACGTAAAAAAATATATAATTATATACCGTGCTGGAATTAACTGGCACGAAGGTGGAGCTCAGTGTGCATAAGACGTCGTGGCAAGGCGACTAGGCCGCCAGATCATAGGCCAGCGCTGCTGGCTGCTGCTACATAGGGTACAGCGGTGTTATTCTCACACAATGGGTTTAGAGCGCCGTTATAACCACAGTAGTTTTAGCTATAACCGTTGTGGTTATATAATGGCCTATTACGTATATATATATATATATATATATATATATATACAACGGTCGCTAGGGACGCTATATAAGTGCTTACGTAAGCACAACGGTAGGTCCTACGTTGATCGCTAGGGAATTAGTCACTGGGATAACCGCTAGGTGGTGACACTAATCAATCAAAAGTGACAGGCCATCAATCATATATATATATATATATATATATATATATATATATATATATATATATATATATATCGATAGGTCCTACGTTGACCGCTAGGGCTAAAATAGTCACTGGGATGACCGCTAGGTGGCGCCTCAAGGTCATCAATCAAAAGTGACAGGCCATCAATCACGTTTTTATAAGTATGTTCCCGAAAACGATCAGGTTACACAAAACCCTTTGATCTTTTTTTTATAAGTATGTTCCCGAAAATGATTAGCAAGTTTTTTATGCATAGAGCGAGGCCTAAAAAGGGGCGGGGCGTGCCTGTCTGTCTCCTCTATACTACTACCACGCTTGGGCCGTTGAATATGAAACCTGGTATTTGTAAATAGCGCGGTGTCAACAAAGTAAATCTCACCCAGGTAACACTTGAAAGCTGCAGTACGAAATCCATCGCCTGTCATTATACTCCAAATGTGGTTCGTTCTGATTAACGCTAGATCCCTACGCAACAAAGCGACCACCATAAGCGAATATATTCTTGAGCATAAATGGAATGTGCTGGCAATCACAGAGACGTGGCTTAAGAAGAACGGAGACGATGCGATAATAGCCGAAGTAACGCCGCCCGGATATACACTCCAACATGTCGGTCGTGCTTCTGGTCGTGGCGGTGGAGTGGCAATACACAACAAAATTGCAACCGAAGTTATATTTAACAACAATGGAACTACTCCGTTTGTAGTTCGTTAACCCGCATTGTATGAAATTCAACGTGTGGGTTGTCTACCACCCTCCCGGTTTGTGCTGAAAATTCATCGTGCTGTAAAAATATGCAAGTGGGTGAATTAGTCGCTACGTACAACACCAACTTAACGAAGTGTCTGGATAAACACGCTCCGTGGCGCACTGTACGCACACGAAACAACTCGACCCACCTATGGTACGACGCGGACATTGACGATTCCCGTGAGAAGAAACGGAAATTGGAAAATCTTTGGAGGAAAACCAAACTTGAAATTCATCGCCAATGTTATAAAAGATACTAACATGGGGTAAGTTGATCCAAGGCTCAACTAACCCCAAATTTACTGGCTCAACTAACCCCATAGTACACTACATACAAGCATTAACTTAGTGCACCCTACTGACGCATGGTATGTGAATTCAACAAACCATGATTCCATCTTAATTTTCCAACTATTTTATGCTACCTGTGGATAAGGGAAATATATATACAATGAGAACAACAGGACTTCACATACCTGTTCCCACAATTTCTACTTTTACCGCCACAAATCGCACTTTTGTTCAGAGCATGTTTGACCTTTTCTGACACAGCTCGACCCTTACATCAATAATAAAGTCATGTTTTTAGTTATTAATAGATGGCATCACCTTTCAGCTAATTCTTTTCATGAAGCATTGGGAAGGTGTGATTCAACTTACCCCACGGACCAACTTACCTTAGTCTCCCCTATCCCATCAATTTTTTTTTTCCTAGTAACACACATATTGATCTGTACCTGGATGCATATAATAGAATACATGATGTTTCCTTCACATATTGGCAGTAAAACAAATTTACCCTGTTTCCATGTCACAAATTAGGCTTGCAAAAACAGCCTTCTGCAATAAGACATGTACACTTACAAATAAATGATTGCTACATCAAGGCTATTGTTATGTCTAATATATCTACCAAGTATAATGTATCATTTGACGTGAAATGTTGCCAGTGTTGTTAGCAATTATTGTAAAGGATGCCAACTCGTGAACTTGCCCATATGGGAAGAGCCAATAATTGGGAGCGTTATCCAAACCCTAGAGCCTAGACTAGAGCATCGGACTGTTGTGTCGCCACTGTCGGTCGAGGGACCAGTGCCGTGGGTCTGGCACTTAGTTTGAATTATATTATTAGCCACCATTTTTTTTAAATGGGCAATTTCGTTCATCCCACTTAGCCCGTGTCTTTCGGAAGACACAATAATCTGTTGGTCCAGTCTTTTACCTGGTGTATATCTATATGCCAGTTCTATGTGGCATATGCCAGTTCTATATGGCATATGCCAGTTCTATTTGGCATATGCCAGTTCTATATGGCATACGCTAGTTCTGTGTGGCATATGCCAGTTCTATGTGGCATATGCCAGTTCTATGTGGCATATGCCAGTTCTATGTGGCATATGCCAAGGCAAGGGAAATAAAAGATCTCGCGTATGGGCTAATTGAGCTAGTGATGAGTTCACCTGCAATGGACTCACTAACTATAGCCTGTATTATAGGGGAGGATATTCTTAAATAAACCCTCAGTATCAATAAATATCAGCAATATCCTAGCATGACTTTGCTAAGTAATTATGGGCATGATTTTTCTTGTATTGTGGTCTACTACACGCCCGTACCTTTTTGTAAACCCCCTTCTCCAAAATGTGAACCCCCTCAAAATTGCATCTTTAAAATGTGAACCACTAATTGTATTCCCTGTTTCTCAAAAGCGGTAACCCCCCACCCTCCTAAAAGCTGCTGAATAGTGTTCAAACATTACAAGGAATGCCAAGAAAGCCTGATTTGTGCAGATGATAAATGGAGAACCCTTATCTATTACGTGATCATCACTGAATGTATGGGAGCCTGGCTGGGGGGTCTGTCGCAAATGCCACGTGTAAAAAGGGCAGTCACTAGAGGAATGTGTATCACCGGACCATTGCAGCCAATTCGCCTTGCAGAAGGACTCCACACTATCCCAATGTCTCCTGTTATGTAAACGCATGGGGTAACAAATACACAAGAAGCCAGTTTTACACAAAAAGTAAAATTCTGAGTCCTAATTGTAGTCATTCAGAGGTGACAGATGCACTCAAAATACTGGTGAATGAACGGGGTGACGATGATTTAACAATTATAAGCACATAAATTAAACCATAACAATAATTCATGATTTCCCATTAGAACTCTGTTAAAAGTTTATTTTTAGTATGATGATTAATTAAGGTAACTACAGAGGCTATTCTCAACCATCATCAACTTTAGATGTGTAGCGTGGGTATTTCTTACAAACTACAAACCCGGTAGACAAATTCATCTGGCTTAACACAAACCATAATTTGCATATATTGCACTGGTATGCGAACTTCAAAGAATAATTGTATTTGACCAATACACAATAAAGTTTAGCTTCACCTATTTTAAATGCGCGTGCTTATGAGAAATCGTGTAATTGTGTGGCTGTATGGTTGCCGAAATACAGCGGTTACTTGTTGCATGTTTGTAGTTATCAGAAAGGGGAGCCTTATATCGCTGAGGAGAAGGCAAGAATGTGTGAAGGGCTTTATTATCAATTATTATGTCCATTTTGTGTTCCGTATTGTTGTAATATACAGTTAGTGTTTCCTGGAGTCAGTGTGGTGTAGAGGATATGGTACTTGACTGTTTGACACTTAGAATTTAATTCAAATTCCATAAGAGGGCGGTTATATTAACAATATACTATCACTGCGTTTTGGCTTTTGTGAATTCAATTTAGTGCAAAATTAGGCTTAATCGGGCAACAAAATGGGACAAATCTCCACAGACCATATATATGAGTCCCACTTTGTCTGAAAACGCACACCCAAAACGACCTCTTTATGGGCCTGCTGTGGATGTTAATGTGGTGTTTGTATATAAGATGAAATAATATAAGACGAATCCACATGGTCCACCAATCTCACACCCACTTCATTGTTCTTCTAGTTAGAAATATTATGTTCTGCATTATGAGCCCTCACGTGAACGTGTGGGGCCTTCTGCATTGTGAAAAATATAACTCAACATGAACGTGTGGCGCCACCTGGAGTCTGAATTGATAAAATATGAACCCCCATTGTGAAAAGCTGGCTACGGGCCTGTACTATGACATATATACCATTACAATACTATAGCAAATAATATGACCAGTATATTAATTGGTAGTAGTAAAATGTCGGTAGATTTTATCATGTAGTAAACAAGAATGCCATGCTAAATTTTGAATGCAGCATGTATGTGTGTGTGTGTGTGTGTGTGTGTGTGTGTGTGTGTGTGTGTGTGTGTGTGTGTGTGTGTGTGTGTGTGTGTGTGTGTGTGTGTGTGTGTGTGTGTGTGTCTGAATGTGTGTGCGCGCGCGCGCGCGTGTGTGTGTGTGTGTATGTATATATATTAGACCATGATAACTAAAAGAAAACCATGCTCAAAACTGCATACATGATAATATATGTATATTAAATGGAGCCATTATGTCCCTCTTCTCGAAAGTTATAGTCATCCACACCCATAAAGATATGATATATGATTTGTATAATTATTATTCTTACTATATTATATATGTGTGTGTGTGTGTGTGTGTGTGTGTGTGTGTGTGTGTGTGTGTGTGTGTGTGTGTGTGTGTGTGTGTGTGTGTGTGTGTGTGTGTGTGTGTGTGTGTGTGTGTGTGTGTGTGTGTGTGTGTGTGTGTGTGTGTGTGTGTGTGTGCGTGTATATACATGTATGCTCGATACTTTATTCTGTATTAATTTGGTCATTCGATCTACTTGGATATTATTTCAGATGGGAATTGTGTGGTTAATGCATCACGAAAATATGATATAATAAAAATATGTGAGTATTAATTTTGTATGAAATTTCACTACCTGTAGAATTTTCTATAGAAAATATTCTCTACAATATTTTATATGATTTTGTTGGTTTCTATAGAATAGTCTATAAAACATATCTTGTAGGATATAACCTATAAGATATTTCCTACAGAAAATAGAATATTCTATAGAAAATGCAAAAATCATATAGAATATTATAAAGAATAGTTTCTGGAGAAAATTCTACAGTATCTTTTCTATTGAATTTTCTATAGAAAGCACCAAAAAATATAGAATATTCTATAGAATAACTTTCAATAGAAAAAATTATAGAATATTCTATAGAAAACTATGTGCAAAAATAGAAGACGATGACGATAAGAAGGAGGATGAGGAGGAGGAAGAGAGGTGTCTGGATCCCACAGCATGCACAACCAACGAGCATGCCATATAACTATATAGGACAACGTACAACTGATTCAGCGAATCTCGTATAATTATTGTATGGGCTTGGTTACCATAATAATATATAACTATAAATATGGGCTTAATAACTTTTACGAGTATTGGCAATAAGTCGAAAATACACGTATTTTGGCACAGCAGCTCACTTGATGGCCAAAGGTCGGGTCAAATGTCAAATGACTCGGAGATCACGTTAATGTAGGTCCCATCTCAGTTCGGGACGTAAAACAACTACTGAGTCTGAGGATGACAAGCACGCTCAGGCTCAGTGCCAACATACAAAGGTAATTAGGTTGGTTTGGCGATAATTATCTGAAAAAAGTCTCACTAGTTGAATGAGACCTCATAAGACCAAACATTGTAACTACAATAATACAGATCGTCTGGTCAGTTAATAGAACGTTGCCGAGCTCTGGAAACAACTAGAACTGGCTAATCTTCACAGAGTCCGTTTAAGGTCCGAAACCCGTTAAACAATCGTTAGGCTGGCCGCTGTTTTACTTCTGACTCTGCTTGGCTACTTGGGGCTGGGCTTTTGTGTGCGTAGATTGCTTCGCGTTGTAAACGCGCAAATCATAATAGACGATGGTAAGCAAGAACCAGTTTTAAACAATACGGCAACGTTTATTATTATCTGTCATGGCATTACGTCGATGTGCACAAACGTTTGCGACGACAGCGGGACGAGAAATCGGCTCGAAGTTGAATACCAAACCCGGCGTCATGCCGGAAGTGCGCTTAGCCTTGCTGGCGTTGTGTCAAGGCAGGCCTAGTGCAGCTTCAATGTCATCGGTTACGTATTGTACTATGTCAGTGGAATGTGTTGTGTGCGCGTTGCATCTCTAGTTTGACACTGCCTTGACACTGGGTAGCGGGCCGGTTTGTTTCATCTGACATCTGACCTTATTCAGGCTATTGACTTGAGGCTATTCATCATGATCTTTTTCTTGAAAGTTCTTCTCTTCTTCTTACAGTAATCTACTACCGTCATTACTGATGACTTCGTGGATGGTGTGGTGATTGTTGCGTGCGCCAGGTGTGCAGTGCTGGTATTGACTGTTTATAAAATCATGTGCAAGTGCAAGTTAAAAACAAACGGGTCAATCTTAGTTAGACTTTGTTTGTGGCAGTGTCGGCAGATTGGGTGGTTAGGTTACACCGTCCCCAATGTTGAGAGCTACGTTTTTACACCAAATATCACGCCTGTCTGGTCCAGGTTTCGAACTCAGAGCACTGGCATGCCAGGCGGATGTGCTAACCACTACACTAGCAGCGGGTTAAAGTAAATGGTAGATGGGTGGATATCATCTGACTTTCTGGGCTACCTGGTTTGTAGCGAGCTGGACTTCCTGTTTTTTTTGCGTGATGGCTTTCAAAACAGTTAACTCCCTAATACATATTTACTCATATTGCTCTCCTTACTTGTTTGGAAAATAGGGTGTGACAGACGTGACATAAGGGGACATCATTTGTTTCAGTTTTATCAAAATAAATTCTCTATGACTTATAATGTTTGATAAATTTCTTTATCTAGAAATCAACCGAGGAAGGGTTCTGTGGCAGAAAAATATGTTTTTAATGTTCATTTAGCTAATTCTTTTTTTCAGAGAGACTAGTACACCTACTGCCCACAACTATTGTCCTTTGAAAAACAATGCCAGATTCTCACCTCAATAATTCAGCTATGGGTGGGAGTAGACAGTTAGATTTTTCACCCAAATATACCTTGGGGTATATATTCAATATAAAAAATAAAAGGAGGCCTCCAGATATTCCTGTAATTTTTCTTTTTAGCTTTGAAATGCTGTCATCAAGTTTTTATACCAAAATACTCCCCATTTTTTAGGTCTTCAAATAGCTACAGAAGAGGCTTGACGAAACTTGATAAAGTTGTCTTTCCTGATAGATAACACCATGTTCTATCCGTAACAAACAAAAAAGATATTCATTTTAGTAATTGGATGGCAAAGCACAGAACTTTAGAAAATGTATGTGTTCCATTTTTCTTGACTTCCCTTATATATATATTATAATATATATATATATAAGTAGTATGCCAGTATCCTAGACCCCCATACACATGACTCACAACAAATGCATCATTGTTACTCCCATGAGTACATAATTTGTAGATCATCTATGTCTTGTATGCAAAATAGGCCCTTAGCCAGAAATAATTTTTGCCAGTCTTGAATTTATCCAAAATGTGCATTTTAACATGCGAATGGCTTGCATGGCAGCCATTCACGTCAATCGCAGCCATTATTGGCCAGTTCAGTTATTTTCAGTGACAAACCTGCAACATTTGAGCAATTTGTGTAATCAATACTGATCCATTTGATTTGTTTCACTACCAGCTGTGCCAATCAGTCATAACTGGGGGCCCCTAGACTTGGAACCATTAGTTAATCTAGTGGCCAGCTGGCCCCCTCTAAATTCCACCTGTCTTCTCAGTTGTAATTGCCAGTCTTGAAGACGGGGCAGATGGGTCTCTCGCTAAGCACCTTATGCAAAATATTGTAAGGAGCCCATCATGTTGAGTTTGAGCTGACTGGTTAAACTGCTCCGTTATGTGACAAACCAGTTTCTCTTGCAGGCTGCGAGTGATGGGCCAAAAGATCCAAACTGGTGGAAGAATGCCAAGTCCATCTATGAGTTTTCTGCCAATGATATAGATGGGAACGAAGTGAGCCTGGAGAAATACCGGTAAGTACGGCTCTCACAAAGCAGTTAGCTTTAATATTTAGCATGAGGGACATTCTGCTTCAATGTGATGGCAACCTTAAAATGACTAGAATGGCTTTGGCCCCATGGATTTGATGAGATTTGGCATATATTTATCCTTGTGAAATTTACTCTGTACAGATAATGACGAGACATTTGAAATGTTGAATATTAATCTGAAATGTTTCCATGTAACATGTGTACAAGCATAACTGTGGTCATAATTGAATTGCCTGACAATTGAAAAGTATGACAATACTGATGGAAGCAATCATTTCTAAATATTATGCAAATTACAGTTTTTAACTTGGCACTTAGAGAAAAGTGAAATGCAGAACTTTATGAGAAGTCTACTCTGGTGGCTTGAGAATATACGTGTTCGCCTGAAGGTACTCTACTTCAAAAGCAAATTTTGAATACTTATTGGTGTAGGCTTGGGCAGGGATTTCTCACTGAAATTGACCATAGTTCTGACTGTCCTTCAGGCATTGGTAAAACATATATTGGAATAAAATTTACATCTCGGCAAACGTCATTATGCTGTCTATTCATGTGTCAAATTTCTTTCTGACAACTCCAAATTACACCTTCAGCAAGCTTTCAATGAAACCATGGCGACATGCTGCCTGTTCTAAGATGGTATGTTACGCTGGCGCCGAGCGTAATGCTGCTCATTCCAAACAGATAGAACAATTTTGTTAGAAGTAATAAACTATGCTATCTTCACAGTCCTAGTGCGGAGTAACGTTTTGTCCGATTCAATGAGAATAAAGTTTATTTTGAAAAGAAAATTGTTCTATATATTAGAGATACACACTAATCTGAATGAATAAAACATTGCCCGCAAATATGCATATAAACACAAGCCTTTGCGTGGTGGTCATGTTTTTAGTAAAAACTTAATCATTTCACAAAATTACACTTAAACGCTTAGTGTGTAGCACTAATCGATTCTATTAAATTTGCAATAAAATGGATGTTGTTTTATGAAGATTACATTTGAATTGAGGCCATGCCTCACTAAAAAGCTTTGAAAATTTTCCCCATGTATCGACGTCACATGTCTTTGTATGGCAGTCATGCTTTCATGCTCATGAATTTCACAAAAATACGCCTTGTGTATAGTACCAATCGATTCGGAATAAAATTTGCAATAAAATAAATGTTGTTTTGTGAAGATAACATTTATTTGATTTGAGGATGTTCCGTCACTTAAAATTTGAACGTTTAGCCAATTTTCCGGAGTATCGACGCTTAGCGTCATATACGATTAGATAAGTTGCTAATATTTCATCCTAACCGAATGTAAGCAATTTCGGTGTATTTAATTGCAAACAAATATATTATCATATTATTATTATCAAATTATATTGCATTGATAAATGGTAACGAATAATTTGAGTATTTGTTTATTGTTGAACGTGGATCTCCGTTACGACAAAATAGGCTAATCCACACCACGTTCGCAATGGACGGTTGAACTAGTCGACCGTTAGTGTGAGGGGCACACGATACCTGTCGTTAACTGGACGTTTGCTACACAAAGTATAGGATACTTTTGTTGCTTGTTATCCCTAAAATGCTTAAACATTTTTAAAGCGTATGAGTCAATGAACAACGAATATAATAAGTGAGTCAATAAGAGGAATGTCGGCAAACACGCTGCTACGCATATGTCTATCCGGTGGGAATACATCAGCGTTTTGAAATTTTTTGCTGACCCATGGTGATCGGGGAAAGGAAAACCAGTCACAAAAAGTCAAACAAACAAAAACCAAACAATATGTATGTCATGATCACATATCAAATTTACCTTCCATTTTTTCATGTTTTTATTTGCCTAAGTTATATTTTTCAATTTTATGCTTGTCCCTTGCCAGGAGCTAAGCTGCCCAAACAACACATTTCCTCATTTTCAAAACGTGATATCTTGAAAACTATAATTCTCATCCAACAAGTATTTTGCGTACTTATTGTATATGTTGTTGTCCTTGAACATGTAACATATTATTGAGATTCAAGCTATTAATTAAAAAGTTGTATTAGGTCAAAAATTGCATTTTTATAACAAAATGATTGCCTGATCCTAATTGGTACAGAGTACTACAGACATTCCTCAGTAAAATATTTGATAGAATAAAGAGTTTTATAATAATTTCTTAGCATCCATTAAAATCCCAAAATCAACCCGACGACTTTGGATACATTTCCGGCGTGTACCTCAAAATGAGTTTTAGTGCAATGTGACTTATTTTATGGTGGAGGATCGCATGTGTTTTGTTTTGTGCAATGGCGATGACTCACATGTTCCTTCCTGTGTGCGCAGTGGTCACGTTTGCTTGATTGTGAACGTGGCGACGAAATGAGGGCTAACCAACACCAACTACACGCAGCTGCAAGCTCTGCATGACGAGTTTGCAGAATCCAAGGGTCTGCGCATCCTGGGCTTCCCGTGTAACCAGTTCGCCAGTCAGGTACGTACACAAGAGTGATGTCGTAAATTCACCCCCCCCCCCTTCATATGCTATATGTACATGCTGTAACAAAAACAAAACTGCAGAGTGTGCCCAAACCTTACAGGTATAAATAAACAAAGGCCTCTTTAGTATCCTTTTTTCAGTTATTAACATTGTTTTGCCACAATTTGGATTTTCAGAATGGTACATTTTTAATGTCAAAACATCTGTAAACTGTCTATTTTTTAATTACTAAAACATAAACAGTTCCATTTTTAACAAAATGGTCCATTTATAATCTCACACAGGCAGAGATTCCCATGGGAAATTGGCAGGAGTCCCGTCATATTCCCAGTCTCTGTGTGCTCCTTTTTGGGAAACAAATTTGAGGGTGCATTTTTTCTAAAACAAACAGCCCACCCACCGCCTGGCGCCGCTGATGTGCAGACTTCACGGTTCATAGTATCAATCAATCCACCAGGCGGTGCCACCAGTTTGACTGCACTTGATTAGATATGCAGCATTCGTGGGTGTTTTTTAACAAACAAACAAGCGAGTATCACCACTTTGTACAGCCTGGAGCTGATTTAAGATGGCAGGGTACACTGTACATGCACGTTGACGGACCATTGAATTGGCCATTTTAACACTAGATTTTGTTAAGTTCTCAAAGGCCATAGACTAAGTTAGGATCATATTTTTTGCTGATGATGCTGTCTGCTGCATTTATTATTATCACAATTAAAGACACTTCTAAAATATGAAAATAAACGTATCAAACATTCTTGATTGCCACTGATTGTAGGAACCAGGAACAAACGCTGAGATTAAGGCGTTTGCGACTGAGAAGTACGGTGTGAAGTTTGACATGTTTGCCAAAATCGATGTGAACGGTGACAACGCACACCCTCTTTGGAAGTACCTGAAGCACAAGAAGGGTGGATTCCTGGGCAGGTGGGTCAAGTCAGGTTTATTCGCTAACATTTTCATATGAATGTCCGTTCATATAGGACCCACTGGGATCAATGATACGGTGTATACCCTGCCTGCTCGGTGTCTCTCACGAAGCAAATCCGGCCGCGTGGAGCAAGATCCAGTGGGTTAGAGACAGAGACCACCACTCTGTGAGCCCACGACAGGTTACACATTTACCCCATGTGTGGGATCTCTTACTTCCCCTCACAGACCACATAGAAAAGAACAGCTTTTAGTCTCTTCTGAAAGACACGAGCCACGTGAAGTGAATGAAATTGTCTAAGTTTCGAAATGACAGCAGGTGGAATCGAACCACCGCCCCTCATCGGACCCACGATCGACAGTTTGACGGTCTACTGCACGACCACCATTCCCCACACACATTTTAATAGGTTATACAAGAATCAATACAGTGCTTCATGTTATATGTGCTTGCCACACGTGTATGCAATATTGTTTTCAACAAAAATCTTGATACACAAAAGTAAAATTATCGTCGAATCTTTTGACTTGTGACAATTAAGAAAGCTGCGTCTTGTGTGCACTGTGCTTGTAGCTGAGCCAAGATGGTCCAGGGTGTACTACATATCTTTGAATGGTAGAACATGTGAGTGAGCAGTCTTTGGGTAGGAGTGGTCAGTTAGAGTACAGGCAGAGTTAGTGTACAGTTGGTGTGTGCAGATGTATTAGGGGAAGGTTGAGTTTCCGTAGTCT
Source organism: Escarpia spicata (assembly GCA_963995525.1). Classification (NCBI taxonomy): domain Eukaryota; kingdom Metazoa; phylum Annelida; class Polychaeta; order Sabellida; family Siboglinidae; genus Escarpia; species Escarpia spicata. The sequence continues at coordinate 19,322,348 of OZ023209.1, read as the reverse complement.
CTTGTATTAGATAACAAACTGTTGTTGATGGTGTGGAGTAGTCAACAATATGATTGCATCTGGGAACATTATTATGTTAACAAATCATATTTTAATTACACATACAATGTAAACATACATAGATAAACTGTAAAAAGTTTTTCAGATGTATTTTGTACTGTATTCTGTCATCTCTAGGTGAAGAGGGTTATCATTGGTGATTTGACCAAATACCTTTCTAGTGCCTGCAAGCCTCTTCCAAAATTACTAGTTCCTACAGGTATTGTACTTGGAGTATTCTGTGCAACAGTTTCACCATGAGAAAACGACAAGACACTGAACAGTTGGCTCTCCTTTCAGTTTCATCAAGTGGAACTTCACCAAGTTCCTCATAGACAAGGAAGGCCAGGTGGTGAAACGCTACGGTCCTAAGGAAGACCCCTTCGTGAGTATCTAGTCTCTCGCGGATACATGAAGTCAGGCTTTTATGCAGGAAAAAATGTTTACTAGTCCCAAAATGTCCTGCTGGTAGATATGTATATACCTGTGAACGCACATTTTGAGAACATAATAGACATATGAACAACAGTGGTGACAGTCAAAATTAATAAGCTTTTTTTGAATTTCCTTAAATTTGCACACATCCAAATAAAAATTTCACCCCATACAAAAACAAACTTTACCCGTCCAAATGACGGGTGGATGGGTTTCGGGATAAAGCTGCGGGTAAGTGCAGAAGTGATCCTGTAGAAATCAACTTTTTGACCTAACTGCGGTACAATGTGTTAAGCCATGGCAGGACTTTTTAGAAAGTGGATCAGCTCTTCATAAGATACTTTTATTGTTAGTAAAATGGTTTAAATAAGTAGTTTTTGTTTTATGCTTGTAAAGATATATGGATATATATATGGTGTGAGAGGGATACACATCCAATTGCAACATTAACAAATAACTCCAACATGCTTACAGGTTTATATATGTATGTATACAGAATTTTGCATGTACAAAGTCATTTGTATATGTATACATGCAAAGTGGTACATACCTCGATATGTTGTATTCGTTCCATTAAAACATTTCCCAGTATTCTTGTTGCATAACCAAAAACCCAAGATAATTACAAAATGTGTAAAATTATGCTATAGACTTGTAAGCATTTTCCACCTAATTACTCTCCCCCAATCAAAGTTGGAACTGATGAAGTGGATTAATATGAGCTGACCATCGACCATCCTCGTCTTTTTATTACAGGATGTGAAGAAGGACTTCCCTAAGTACTGGTAGTGTGATGAGTTATGCCCTCTCCTTCTGTCCCAGTCCGGCCGGGGATGTTTCCGCGACATCGAAGCTCAGTGAGACGTTATGATGCTGTTGTCTTAAATCGTCTTAGCCGAAAGACACAGCTGATGCGATGTCATGCCAGTCTCGCACGGCTATTGATGAACCGGGGACATTCCCGCACTGTTGATGTGGGTGATGTGAAGGGGGGGTAAAAGTGTAGTACTACATCAGTAATGATGTCAATTTTTTGTGTCAACTGCAGAAGTTTATAATGTATTTAGATGCATTTATCGTAGCCTTCTGTGTGCTGCGTTCTGTATATATATATATATGTGTCAGTTCATCATTCAGAATACGTTATAGAATAGTTTTGTTTTCACACAAACGGCTGCTTAAAAGTTTACAGATGATAAGTTTATTTTGTTGACATTTGGACATTTCGGTGTTCATCTTGCATGACTTAATCACACTTTATTCAGGGATATTTATACCATTTCACGGTGTGTGAATAAGTATGTCGGAATGTGTTTGAGCATCACATTTCATTTGATAAATTTGTAAAGTAGTTAAGTCAGTTTGTTGTGTAGTGTGTTGGCATCTAATCAGAGTTCCTACTTTGCCGATAACTGGATGGATCACGTTTATATGAGGGTAGGTGCACAGGTTGTAATATGTTTGTGGACAAAACGGACACATAATTGTTAATTTGTACATGTATGGAATGTGTGATATTGAAGTAATAAAAATATCTCATACATGTATCAACATCATAGTAACCTTATTTGGGGATTCAGAAGCTATTTCCAACAACTTTGAGTCCTTTGGGCCGAAGGTCCAAGGGACTATTGCCATCACTCTGCGTCCGCTGTCCGCCATTAGCTGCGGTATCTCAGAAACTGTTCAGCAACTTGTTTTCAAATTTTGCATAGTCGTATCTTAGGGTACAGCCGCTATGCACGAGAAATCTGTATTTGATTGAATCATTCTAAGGATGGGCCCAAAAAGCTGGTAATTTGTCACATTTTGCCTATTTAAAAAAAAACTGTTCAGCAACTTTTTTCTAATTTTGCATAGATGTATCTTAGGGTGCTGCCACTATATACAAGAAATCTGTATTTGATTGAATCATTCTAAGGGCACCTCAGGGGCCCTCAAAGTGCAAAAGTTTGACATTATCTAGTGGTGTGGTTTTGAGAAGGGCCCTTGAGACCACCCCCCCAACAGTAGATGTGTATTGTGCCAGAAACTGTCCTGGCCTCACTCCACTCTACATTGTTCCATTGAGACCTTGACTAATCTTTAATTGGTCACAGGCAGAGCGGACAAATTTTACCTCTGTTAAACTCGGTTGCCTGCAGCTTTTAAACTATCTTCAAAACTATTGAGTTTCTATAATTGCAAGTTGTGTTTATTTGATGTTCATTTAATTATTATAAAATTGTGTGACTGGTGACTATTGGTTAAAGATGTATTGTCACCTGTAGGTGACAAACAGAAAATTAATATTCTGGACAACTATAGAGTGAAATATCCTATACTTTATTGATATCAAATGCATTGTACTATTCTGTTTACACTTGCCATGCCTTGTGTAGACATGGTACTGTGTAAATCAATTTATCAATGTAGACTAATAATTACAATAATCTTGGCCCATTTTTTAAATAAGCAAAAAAGGTTATAAAGTTTTTTTTAATTCCTACTGTCTTAGCTTTGTGAGGAGTTTTGTGATAGGTAGGCAATTTAAAGACTATAGTTACATTTCAAATCCAGCCCATAAACTAGTAGAGTGGCTGCCTACAATGTCAAATTCATTTCTTTATTTCGAGTTGGAAATAACGCATTCAACATTATGTACATATCAATTTTACAAAATTCAAACGATACAAATACGTTTATGTCAACTTTCATCATACATTTTTCATGCATAAATAATACTCGTTTTCAAGTAAAAGTTAGTGGATATGCTTGAAGCTAATTAGGTTATGAAACAACACCCATTTTTGTAATACATAATAGGAAAATACGTATATTTTTAGCATTGTTTACATGATATGTATTCAATATTTCTGGCACAATGCATTCGTGGTACCAACACTAAATCAGCATCCATAGCAATACTCGAACTCAATTATTTATTGTGGAATATGTTGCAAGAATAACTGTTTAGTACACACATATTTAGATTACTCCACGTTTCTATACCTGTAACACTGACGCGCGTTGATTTCAATTTGGTTCCCGTATACACACAGTGGAAATGTCCCTGACTACTACTTGCATATCATCTACAATATTAAATTGTAATTGCAGAGGAAATGAGTTTTAAACATGTAAACTCGACTATGTCAAGAAATGTAAGGCACGTCAGATTATAAAATAAGTCATTAGTATGGTATCTGCATTGCTGACGATTCCAACTGCTTTCTTTTGCGAAGAAATTATACGATCCAATCTAGACGGATAGGTTATGTCCCATATTTCACAGGCATACATGATATATATGGTAATATTGTGCGTAGCACTTACTTGGGCAGGCCCAATGTACAGACCTGTGAAGACGAAGTCGCAGATCTACTACGAGGCCGAAGGGCCTACGGGACTGCGGGGACGGGCGATCAAGGCGGCGGCAAATCAGATTGACGGCTATTCTTGTTGCATGGGTATTTAATAAACTATTTATAGGGTGTGTGTGTATTGTTGGAGGTGTAAAGCGGTTGTGCGTACTTATATCTTGGGTGTGTGAACTATTTACAGTGCTGCTCCACTAAATTAATACTAACATACAATACAAGTTATACATGACTTTTATATTTAATGTATACCGGACTTTGTTTAGTATTGAAATACTATTTGACATATTTGGGCTAATGATCTCAAAACGTTGCCTCCACGTGAAATTTTCATTGATAATTACACCTAAGAACTTAATACAAGGCACTTTGTCTATATCAAATCAATGTCAGTTTGAAACTGTCCACTTTTTTCTTCCCGAATAACAAACATTTCGTTTTACCTAGATTTACAGATAATTTATATTCACTTTAAACCAAAATAAAAACTTAGCTAATTCTGAAACCAACGCATGTTGTATTTCCTTTAAGCTGTCACCTGTGTCAAATGTATTTGTATCATCCGCAAATAGAATAAATTGCATTAATATATATATACGTTAAATACATTGCATGTATCGTTTAATTATATATATATATATAAGAGGAATAACAACGGACCAAGTACAGACCCTTGTAGCACTCCGCATATAATACGCATTTTCTCGCGGATTTCAAATCAGCATGGTAAACATATTGATACTTATTTCTCAAATTTAAAAGGAAAGGGAGAAAGTTTAAGCGCATTGCGATTTGCGTATTTGTCACTTTCCCAGATGTGGTATATGCAATTCCCGGCAACCTTCCACACTAGGTGGCTAAATGAGTTACTACTCACGCTTAACCACACATTTCCAGTGTACTGGCACTCTTACAATTCGTATAACTACAAGCATGTCGCACACTGTACGATAAATACAAACACCCTTTGAAAAAACTGGTTCGAATCCCCTTTGAAAAAAAATGATTATGCCTAGGCTATGGCCGCATATTGAACTTTCTGTACATGAGCCCTCTACTTTAGCCTGATTTTTACTCTCGCCAACAACGTCTACAAGCATTTTCTAGGCGGGTTTAGAAGGCGCTGGATCCGCCAAGCTCCGTAAATACATTGTATCTATTTATATAGACCAATGGACTTGACCTGAGTTCTGTACACATTGTAATCCCGCCTTATTAATAACGTAATCGCTGATTGGTCTAGCGTGAATAACGTAGTCGTTGATTGGTCTAGCGCTCCGGCGACGCGTGTGGTTCGTTCGTGAAGCAGACGCGTCACGATCACGCGCGTTACAAATAGATTGATCATCGCCGCTTCTAGTACACAGCCGAAGCGAGTGGAACGTTCGAGAGCGTTGCGTCAGGCGGTCAGACGCTGATATAAAACTGCGTTTACCGAAGTCAGGACAGTTACCAGCACCAGCGATTGCAAGAATTGAGTTGAATACGAGAAGACCAGCATACAACAGCAAAAGCGCAGGTAAGGAAGGTATCTTTGACTTTGTTTTTAAGCGTGCATTTTCATGATTTTGGGAGTGATGTTCAGCGTCAGAAAATGAGTTTAAATTTACCGCGGTTGCATAACGTTTGGAAGCGCTATCACAATCACAGCCAACTACTGACACTGTCCCAAGCCCCAAGTCCCAATCAATGGCAACGCCATCGAGACTGGGGCCAGCGTACAAGCGAAAAGTATCTAGATATAGGTCCAGTCATAAAAGTGCCATATATATATATATATATATATATATATATATATATATATATATATGCATGTAATATGGGCAAGGCAAGCGAAAACGAGACGCTATATAGCCTTTAAAAAATGCGGTCGCCGACCTTTTTCGTGGTTGTTATAGCCTATATATTATAGAATAGGGGCCTATGAAAGGTGCATACATATTTCCGGCTCCAAGTCCAATGGTTAGAATACATCATAAGGATTAAAACGATGTATAGTTATGTAGTTAACTGTAACATTTGCTGAATTACGAACGGATGCGTGCGGCACAAGTGTGCGTTTTCGCATGTCGCCGGCAACACTCTGACTACAACCACTGACACTGTTTTAATTGTTAAACTACTTGTTATAAAAGTACCTCATGTGTGTTTCCTTTATCTCATACAAAGTGTAGACTATCTTATGGTATAAATAAATCACATGCAGTACAGAATGATGTGTCTGTGGCTGTGCTCTTGCTTGAGTAGCTTGTCGCCGAAATCATGCGATTTACGTTACGGCTGTTTCCTTTGTCTTTGATTGATTGTTCTCCAATTTAGTACGTTACACTGAGTTACACCATTTTCATTTACCCCAACAAATAATTGTATAAACGCGTAGTAAACTGCCATGCATTTTACCATGTCCATGGTTGAGTGAGTAGGTCAATTTAGTCGTAGTGTTAGTGTGAATAAATGGTTCTTAATTTCTCTTAGGATTTGTACCCACTGTAGTGTAGGAGACTTGAAGCATAACTCACTCGGGTTAACGGAGGAAATATAGCGATAACAAATATATTATGCTTTCTAGACTGAGAGTACTTATTCTTCGATGGGCGTTATTAAATTGAATGAAATGTGAACACGTGCCGCTTAATGGACCTGTAAAGAATACGTAACGTAAATTGTAACGTAAATCGATAAATGTTAAAATGCTTTACATTATGTATTATTTTTAGATTGATAGAACCATGTAATATTGCACGACATGATTAACAAAATTATTATTGATATGTCAATTTTTGACAAACTTTGATGACATCAGTTTTTTTGAAGCATTATTTAGTTTGTGGGAACCATGGCAAAAACATCAGCTGAACGCAAGAAAGTTTACAGAGATAGATACAAAGACAACAGATCCACATTACGGAAGAAAGGAGACAAATCGTGTTATGAAATATTACGTGCCAAGAGAAAACATATCAATGTCAAAACTGCAGGAAAAGAGAAGGAAGGGACGCGACTACGACAAAACATATCGGAGAAAGCTCGAGGCATTACCAAGTGCTGCTTCACAGCCATAAGTTCGACAGGTAGCAGAAGAAAATGGCGGGCCATGCGACAGCACAACAATAATCTTGCCCGACACAACGCTTACTGTGAAATTGCCATTCAAGGAAGACGAATCGCACTAGCACTAGTGTGTCTATGCAAAACAAGACAATACACCAACAAGAGGTGAAACTTGATGAACTCGAGCAAAGAAACAAGCTGGTGGAAAAGAAGCTGAAAACTTCACAGAAAACTGTCCAGAGACTTAAGGAACACCAAACATGCTGGTGAAAATAGTAGCGACAGACAAGTAGAAATTGCTGAAGAATCGAGTTCGAAAAATCAGTCAAATGAGGACGTAAGGAATGCTGGCTTCATTCCGACGAAAGTAACGAAAATCAAGGAAATTTTCGTGCAATATCATTGCCCTTCTTAACGAAGTGGTGAAAACACTCAACAGTTCGCAAAAGAAAGCAATTGGCCGCGCTTCACACGAAAGGGTGCAAGGAAAGAAAACCAAGTTTTTATTACCAAAGTTCATGGTTACGTTATTAAATAACTTGTTACCATGATGGCACATGCAGTGCAATCTGTTCACTTTTTAACTGTAGCTCACAGTGAATAAATAATATACAGGAACTTTGATTATTTCATAAACAAATGTTTTGTTTTTGACGTTTCTATTATTTTCTACTTTCTTCCGATTTACGTTACGCATGTTTGAAGGAGCAACACATTTCAGTATATTCCAATGTGTCAATACAATGGTGTCTGATATATTGGGAACACCTACCTAAGGCATATCAATGGTTTGTGCAAACACAGCTGCATTCTCCTTAGCGTGATGGACATCGGAACAACCTGATATGTGGAACTTCCTAAAATTATGGAATGCACAACATTCTTGCATGAAAGTTGGTCAGATAAACAAACACTAAATTAAGATGAACATGTAAATGACATTCTACCAATACTATCAGGTCCTCTTGCTCAATATACATGTGTATCAAATCGGGGAAGTAAATCCTTAAAATAATAAGGGCAGGTAATTCACTAAGCGTCATTGTATAACGTAAATCGGTGGGCGTTAAACGTACTCATATTAAAGTTAAAAATACAAATATTCAAGTTTGAAACCATGTTTTAGTAATATACATCGTAGAATAGGTGATCTTTAATAAAATGTCTACAAATTAAATTTTGTAAAAATAAATTTGACCAGTCGATCAAGTGAAAATGTCTTGTTTTCGCTGACCGTACACATATACTAGCATAATATTTAGGCTATACAAGCCACATTAAATTTACGTCATAACTGATTTTCTGGAAGCACAAATCGTGCGTATTAATAATGTTTTGTGTCGTTTTAAAAATGCCTGAACAAAATCTTCCTAATACATTATGTGCTAAATAGTTAACACCTATTCGGTGAAAGTTGTGGAACCAAGCTGTTAAAAAAAATGTATTGGCAAAAAAAATATTGCCAAACTTAAACTTAATGTTTGCGAAAATGGACCGTCGAATTCCAAATCTCGTAAAACTAAAACGGAAGTAAAATACACCAACGGGTACGTCAAAAACCGTGCGTCCTATGTGTGGCTGTGGTGTGTTGATTACTCTATGACTATGACCAGAGCGGGTATATACAGTAGACAGTACGAGACCAGGCAGTGTAAAAAAATAGGCCAACAATTCATTGACACGGTTTTTGATGTGCCACGAATTTTCCGGTCGTGAGTTGTGTACATTGATTTTAAATAGTATATCTAATTACAATATAATCATTCCAAACACTCATTTTCTTTAGTAAGTTTAGACCAGTTTAGATATACTGGCTATTTTACAGTAAGTTTAGCCGTAGGTCTTCGGCACTGTTCAACAAATAACATAAAAATCCGAGCAATATGCCGCCCCATTGGATTATTCAGATTAGGCGTCTTCTGACTTACTCTAACCCCTTAGAAGTGATTTTTTTATTTGACTCAGTTGTATACACGTGTACGATTACGTACGCAGCATCCCAGGTTCACATAGAACAGCGACCCTATGCTGGGTATGATAATGTGCATTATACGGTTTTCAATACTATTTATTCAGTGCAACATTCACTCACGGTCACACGTTTGATTTGTTTTCAGACTCAAAATGGCGAAAGCACCAGCAATTGGTATTGATCTCGGCACCACCTATTCATGTGTGGGCGTCTTCCAGCACGGCAAGGTGGAAATCATCGCCAACGACCAGGGCAACCGCACGACGCCCAGTTATGTGGCGTTCACGGACTCGGAGCGCCTCATTGGAGACGCAGCCAAGAACCAAGTGGCCATGAATCCCAGCAACACAGTGTTTGATGCCAAGCGACTTATCGGGCGTCGCTTCGACGAACACGCCGTCCAGTCAGACATCAAACACTGGCCGTTTGAAGTTGCTAACGAGAGCAGCAAGCCGAAGATCCGTGTAGAATACAAGGGTGAGAAGAAATTGTTCTTCCCTGAGGAAATCTCTTCCATGGTTCTCAACAAGATGAAGGAAACAGCCGAAGCCTACCTTGGCGTGGTATGTGTGTCTTCAACTCTTAACACATGTTGTATCTGTTGTGTAACTATAACCAGAAGCTACATGCGTGACATAATTTATAAACATGATAAGATGTTGTATATGTAGTTTATAGTGCCTTAAATATAAAATATTCCCCATTCAAAATGTCAGCAGTTTGATTGATGTGAAATTGGTTGTAAAAACATGTAGTGGTGTATTTGGGAATATTTGGCCGTGGTTCCGTTTGTTTTTTCTCTCTAAGTTTCCCATGCAATGTGTTGTGCGTTTATATTTTAGCATGTGACTAAGCTTGGCCCCTGTGGCTTCCACCTTTGGGAGACCCCGTAGATACGTGACTGTTTTTAAATATCACAGTATGATAATTCCATTCGATACAGTAGATGTTATTTTTTATTGTTATTGTAGTAGATGTTATTTTCTTTGTATGATTACCTTAAAAAGACTGCGTCTATAGCTATGTAAGATAATTAAGTATTGCTCGATTGACGTGTGTATACTGTTTATATTGCAGACGGTAACAGACGCGGTAGTGACAGTGCCTGCCTACTTCAACGACTCACAGCGCCAGGCGACGAAGGACGCCGGCACCATCTCGGGTCTCAATGTCCTACGAATCATTAACGAGCCGACGGCTGCAGCCATCGCGTACGGCCTTGACAAGAAGGTCGGCGGTGAGCGCAATGTGCTCATCTTTGACTTGGGCGGCGGCACATTCGACGTGTCCATCCTGACCATCGAGGACGGCATCTTTGAGGTAAAGTCGACGGCTGGCGACACTCACTTAGGAGGCGAAGACTTCGACTCGCGTCTCGTAAACCACTTCGTGCAGGAGTTCCGGCGAAAGAACAAGAAGGACATTACCGACAACAAGCGTGCTGTGCGACGTCTGCGGACGGCGTGCGAGCGTGCAAAACGCACGCTGTCAAGCAGCACGCAGGCAAGCATCGAGATCGACTCGCTGTACGAAGGCATTGACTTCTACACGACAATCACCCGTGCCCGCTTCGAGGAGCTCAACGCCGACCTATTCCGCGGGACTTTGGAGCCGGTGGAAAAGGCCCTGAGAGATTCGAAGCTCGACAAGTCAAGCATCAATGAGATTGTTCTCGTGGGAGGGTCGACCCGTATCCCTAAGATCCAGAAGCTTCTGCAAGACTTCTTCAACGGCAAAGAGCTCAACAAGTCCATCAACCCTGACGAGGCCGTCGCGTACGGAGCTGCTGTGCAGGCGGCGATTCTGCACGGCGACAAGTCGGAAGCCGTCCAAGACCTGCTGCTGCTCGACGTGTCGCCGCTGTCCCTCGGCATCGAGACGGCCGGCGGTGTGATGACGAGTCTTATCAAGCGCAACACAACGATCCCGACCAAACAGACGCAGACGTTCACGACCTACTCGGATAACCAGCCCGGCGTGCTCATCCAGGTGTACGAGGGCGAGCGAGCCATGACCAAGGACAACAACCTGCTCGGCAAGTTTGAGCTGTCCAACATCCCCCCGGCGCCCCGCGGAGTTCCACAAATCGAGGTCACCTTCGACATCGATGCCAACGGCATCCTGAATGTGACGGCCACAGACAAGAGCACCGGACGCGAGAACAAGATCACCATCACCAACGACAAGGGTCGTCTGAGCAAGGACGACATCGAGCGCATGGTGCAGGACGCGGAGAAGTACAAGAACGATGACGACCAACAACGTGAACGCATTCAGGCGAAGAACGCGCTCGAGAGCTACGCCTACAACATGAAGTCGACTGTCGAGGACGACAAGTTGAAGGATAAGCTGAGTGAGGCGGACCGTAAGAAGATCACCGACAAATGCAACGAGGTCATCTCTTGGCTCGACAGCAACCAGGTAAGACACCCGCTCTCAGCCAGAGTTGTAGCTCAGTGTCTCGGTTAGGGTTGAAATGACAGTGTTCTGGCCAAGTGTGTCCATATCTACATGCGCTGATGGGAATTTATATTCATATAATAAACGTGCACAGTAACTGGCGTAAAGCAATGACATTACCTACCGTAGCTAATATATTTGTGTTCTCTATTTGAGATGACGAAATGGAAGATGGGAATCTGTCTTGGACGCCGTTAGCAGCATAAATTTCCACTACTGAGAACCAAACTGGATTACAACATTTCTGAATTTACTAATAGTATCCATTTTATGAGGTTTTGATTATATAATCATGTTCTTGTTAATAACAAAAAAATAATTACAAAATGTGTATGACATGTATTTCATTGTATTGTTCACTGTTTACAGACGGCCGAGAAAGACGAGTTTGAACATCACCAGAAGGAACTCGAGAAAGTCTGCATGCCGATCATCACCAACTTGTACCAGTCTACAGGTGGTATGCCGGGTGGTATGCCTGGAGCATCATGCGGTGCTGCGGCAGGCGGCAAAGCCGGGGGACCGACCATCGAGGAGGTCGACTAAAGTCGAGTGCACGGACGTCATGATTTGTGAAATATTGACAAATCGTCAAGGATTCATGAAAAATGGGACAGATCGTGATTGATTCATGAAATATGGACAGATCGTGATTCATGACAGATGGACCTGTCATGATTCATGACAGATGGACAGGTCGTGATTCATGACAGATGGACAGATCGGAATTTATGAGAGATGACATTTCCTTTTGTACTGTTTATTATCCTCTCTTGTATATATATATCATTTTGCACAATGCTGAAAAGCTAATAAAAAGTATTATATTTTCAAATGAATTATATTAAATTGTATATTTTCAAATAATTTATATTATCATGTTGTAGTTTCAATTAAACTAATAAATGCGTACAACTACGTTGGCTGTCTGGGAGACAGAACTGCTTGTTGATGTGGAGGCAACTGATGTTAATAAAATATGTTTCTTGTGTCCAAATGAATTCCATGATAGCGTCACAGAAAAATACACCCAGTGGATACTCGCTACAAGAACTCGAACATAGTGAAAAATCACATTTGAAATCCTCGTTGATTTATACCGTTTTGTACAGATATAGGGACTATTTGGGTACAAGGAACAGTCTTGCAGAGTTCCGACATGTTCCTTACAGCGGACGTCTACTGTACTAACCCTACAAATAATCAATAACTCAACATCTAATATTGGCAGGTATACAAACATAGGGGTTGCTTAATAGCCATGTGCGCGTTCACATACACAAACTAATAAAATACCGGTACATACTAACGTCGATACGTTTACCAGTGAGACAATATCTTCATTAGCACTGTTATTGTCTTACCATAGCAGGGTGTCCCCAGGTGCACATTATTTTACCATACACTGTACGAATGTTCTCTAAACTAGGATATTTATCGACCGGGTAGCGCGTTATAAACCCTACATACACAAAACAGTTTCCTGGAGTATCCGTAACTAACTTTTTATATTTTGATATGACATAAATAGTTTGAACTTGTTTCGCATCAACGTAAAAAGTCCCCAATAACTGAATAACGCTCCTCGCGACCTCAGAACAAAAAAAAACACGAGTAACGTTATTTTACCTGCCAATTTCCCTGAGTCTCCCAGATTTTTGGTGTGGGCCTATCTCCCGGTCTCCCAAAATACAGGCAAATCTCCTGGAATTTCGCTGAACCCTCCTCGTCTTCGAAATAGCGCTACACCACGGTATACGTGCTGATCCGCTGAATTTTCAACAAAATCTTCAACAGCACCCCCCTCGTCTTCCGATGAGACAGCGCCACACGGGAAGCATGCTGAACCGTTGATGAATCTCCCGGATTTCATTTAAAAAACATTAGCAGGTATACGTATGAACAATCGGTTTACGTCAGTCTAACGTATGGAACTAACACTAGAACGGTAACTAAGAAGTCTTAAGTTCCTTTTTTCAGAAGGTTCGTAATTTAATCCATGAAAGTGTGGCGCCCAGTATACAAAACTATACCTGCCAACTTCGTTTATTTCCTGAAGATCCAATAGCGGTTCAGCACGCTTCCCGTGTTGTGCTATCTCTTCGCACTGTCTCGGATTTTGAGATAGAAAGACGGAGAGGAGGTGCTGTTGGAGATTTTCTGACGGAACATCAGCGGTTCAGCACGTCTTCCATGTCCCGTGGTGTCGCGCTATCTCGGAGACAACTGATGGTGCTTTTGGAGAATTTTCGCGGTTCAACACGTCTCAATAAGTATCCCGTGGTGTCGCGCTGTCTGTGGGGTGTGCTATTGGAGATTTGCCTGTATTCCGGGAAACCGGAAGGTACACCCAAAATCGAGTAGACTGCCAAAAATTCCGGGAGAGTTGGCAGGTAAACCGTATAAGAAGAAAACGTTATTAAGATAAACTGGACACCACACAAAAAGTATTGCATGTTCCTAGTGAACCACTGCAAAACCTCTTGCAATGGTAACTATACAGCATTAGTTAATAATAAGACAAGACCGGTGTTGTACTTGAAATGCTTATTTCATATTCAACGAATGCAGACCAGTGTTGCAATATATACACAAAACCAGAAACCACACATATTAGGCGTTTAAATTAATAATAATAAACGAAACATTTAAAATCAATGTTAGGCAACGATACCGAGAAATTCATTACTTTCTCGTATACGAAGCATTAAAATGTACACCATTGTTAAATATTTGAACCAACTATAGTAATAACGTTTCATTCACATGAAGTCCATGTGCAAATACATACAAACAACCCAGACGCAAACTATACCTGTAGACGATAACATAAAATAAACAATAATACAATGAAAATATGTAATAATAATAATAATAATGTATTTATTTCAGGCAATCATTATGTCCATATATAAAAATACATCAATAAAAGTATGTAAATAAATAAAAAAATACATCGATAAGAAAAATATGTTTTAAAATTATATAAATCCCGGACCCACTGGTGCCGCAGTTTCGAAGTACAATACACGTCGCTAGTTTTAATGCTATAAATAATGGGATTCAAAGACATGTCAATCCTATTCATTAAGCTAAAAATAGCCTTTCTGATTACACATTTACCAGAGCTGACATTAGCTGTAGCAAAATGTGGCTAGCGCTACATCTCATGGGCAAATTGTTCAATATCCTGAAAGAGTTGTTCTATGTTGAACATTATTTGCTTCTAAAGATATAGATATTACAAAAATCCGCTGTAAATAGCTTATTTTTTACAGCAGTTGAACAAAACTGGAATTTTTGACGTAACATATTACTCTTGGCATACAAAAGTCTCACTTTGGCTTGCATGTCAGACTCATCAGACAAGTTATTAGAAATGACATTTCCAAGATATCTACAAAAGGTTGCAAAGTTTAACTTCTTTCCTCCTAATGTCATTTCTTTAGAAAGCTTTGACTTTCTAGATTCAAAGTACATGACCAGGGATGTATCCGCATTGTATTGCACGTCATGCTCACATCCATATGAGTAACACATGTCTAGTAGTGTTTGTACTCCTTTAGCAGAAGGTGTAAACAGAAGTAGGTCATCGGCGTATATAAGGTGATTAACAATCATGTTACCAAGACTACAACGGATTTGTTTTTTTGTGCAGTTGTATACTCAGATTATCCATATAAATGTTAAAAAGTAAAGGGGATAACTCCCCACCTTACTTAACACCATTGCCTACCGAGAAGAAGTCCGAGTAGGTATTTCCCCATCGCATGCATACACATTGATGATTGAATTCATTGCTGAGTACTATTAAGATATAGTTCGGTACATTTCGTTATTCTAGTTTTGTTAAAAGTTTATATCGGTTGACACGATCAAACGCCTTTGATGCATCTAAAAACGCGACGTGCATAGCTGAACCATGTTCAGTGTAGAACCTTAATAATTCCTTAAATGCAAACACGCATAACTACTTTCCAATTTTAGGCTTAAAGCCAAATTGATTAGGAGTGGTTTCCAAGTACATTTCCATTCTACTAAAAAGAACAGTGTCTATTATCTTCGAAAATATGTTCGATAGACATATTGGCCTATAATTCCCTTTGTCGTTTACTTGTCTATTCTTGTCTTTAATAATTGGTAAAATAACAGACTGTGAAATTTCTTTTGGTAAATAACCATGCACAAGAATCGTGCTTAATTTCTTTCCAGAATTTGCGGTGGTCTTTTTGACACAATTGTTCTGCAATGTTATCAGCAATGATAGTTTCTTTCTCCCTTTTACATTTTCTGATCGCCTGCTTGAATTTCATTCTGGATAATTTCATAACATTAAAAATGTCACCTTATCTAGGTTTACCAGTCTCTTTCCATATACAGTAAGCATCACGGGCTGCACGATGAAGCTCTTTCACTCGCTCGTTCCAACCTGGTACAGCATTATACTTATAAGCACCTTTTGCGATTTGACCGAAGTGTGTGACCACACTTCTTCAATGTAATCACGATAGAATTGTAAAAGTCATCGAGAGCATCATGGTGATTACAGTTATGACAAATGGGATCAGTGTATCTAACACCCGGTGGAACATTCAGTTTGCTCAATTCAATGTTCGTGCATTCTCTATATGTATGTGTCACATTTTTATTTTACAATATAACGACATTTGTGTAAACAGTCACACAGTTCACACACGCACACGCCAGCTCGATTTTGAAGCTAATCAGATTATTATCATTATTATAAAATAAATGATATGACGCGTTGCAAGCAGCAAGTCAAGGCAAAGCAACACTTTGTGTGCGATGACTTCCACAACTGGGTGGATTTTGCCTGTGGGTAGTCATGGGCAGATGCTAAGGAAGAGGTATTCACCTTTCAGTGCGTGGAGTTTTGGAAGGTGGATTGTCTGCAGAAGGAGGTAGTTAGGTTGACAGATATTGTGAAGGGGTGGAGATCAGAATTAGCAACGAGACTGGTGGAATGTAGAGAATCGACAGGGAGAGAGTTGGGAATACTGTGAGACTGAAGGAGAACAGTATTGGCAAGAAGACCGAGGAAAGGAGACTGAAAGGAGGGAAGGTGATTGGAGAGGAAGAAATTGGAGAATCGACGGCAGGAAACGTGACAGGCGTGAAGGTGACAGGGGAGAAATCGACCGTAGAGAATGAGGCGGGAGGGAAATGAGACGGGAGAGGAGAGAAGAAAATGCGATGGGGGGAAAGTTGACGGGGCGAAAGGAAGTGAGAGTAAATGTGACAGAAGAGAAATCAATAAAAGGGACGATGACTGTTGTAATATCATATTATCATGCTGTAGGTAGTTATCTATAGGAATTATGTTTTGCAGCGCATTCGTAATAAAAGACGTGAGTTGGCGGGACTATCATCAAATGTGTGCTACGCGTACGTGTAAGTCTGTGTGCTTGAACAGCTGAATTAATCTGATATACACGAATCATTTCATGGTGGCAGCAATGCTGTGACGGACTCGCTCGTTGTCGAATGAAACATCGACAGATGTGCTGAATTGTACTGTGCATTTAATACGTGTTTTTGTATGTTCAATTGGCTTCTGGTAAAACTCGTTAAAACAAAAATGGCGGCACACAGCAGTACATGCAGCGCCGCGTACTAATACAAATAAAAAGTACGGTATAGCCAACAGTGGCCATAAACGTTCAATAAAGCTATAGCACTTGGCCAACGCACACTATTGTAACACACGCACAATGACTAAATGTCATACAATGGACTGGGTAGGCGACAACATAGCAGAGATATCCAAGCTATTTAAACAAACTGTCATGCTAACCGATGAGTGTGTGACCGATCCGTCAAGGCAGGCCGTGAAAATACAGATAACAGTCGGCAACGAGGGTCTGAAGCGCACCAACTCCTCGACACTGACTGAGGAAGAGAAGACAGATCCTGCAAAGTTGTATAAATTGTTTGAGGATCAACTAGTCATCCGTTTGAATTTCCGCATCCACAGAATGGAATTACTGACATTTCGGCAAGGCGTTCATGATCGAAGCCCTGCAGAAGTACCTTCTCGACCAGAAACAAGGCTACCAAGTCGAACTTGTGTTGCAAGAAGCACGCAAATATGAAGTTATGGTAGTCGGAAGAGAAACACTGCAAAGCCGCAGAAACCCGCATCACACGGCTATTAACGAGATAAAACAAAGAAAGGTGTCCCGCAATTGTGCGCCCTCACACCCACCGCGACAGTGTCCAGCCTACAAAGACAAGTGCAACTACTGTACCGCCATTGGACACTGAGCAAAATGCTGCCGAAAGAAGAAGACAGACGATCGACAGAAAGCAGATGATCGGCCGCATAGAGATCAAAGCAAGCAAAGAAAGCAAACTAGACCAAAACGCCGACGTGACAGAAAACCACCAAAGCCAATACATGAATTGTCTGGTTACTGCACTGAAAACGAGGCAGATGATTACGAAACAGAAGGTGAAACGTACACAAAGTCGTTCTGCGTAGTCACTGCGGAAGAAGGTCACCAAGACACGCCGCGTAACGAAGCGTATGCCAACCTCAATATTGTATGCGCAGACGTGGAGGGTATCCATGAACTGAAACTTAAAGTCGACACAAGCGCACCAGGCAATACCCTCCCCGTGCGGATCGCAAAGCAGATGTATGGAGAACTGTGGCAATCCAAAGTAGAACTCGTAGAAAGTTAACTGCTTTACAACGGAGGCGAGATCAAATGCTTCGGCGCACTGAAGATCATATGTCAATATAAGGACTGTCAGTGGGACAAGTTCTACGTTGTTCACGTCCAAGGACCATGCAGCGATCCTGGGCCTGAGGGCAAGTGAACATATGAGAATAGTGACAATACATGCCATAAAATCTGACGTCACACACATCGCTGCGAATACAAACCTACAGAACGCAAACGCAACAGTAAACTCCATC
Organism: Escarpia spicata; assembly: GCA_963995525.1. Classification (NCBI taxonomy): domain Eukaryota; kingdom Metazoa; phylum Annelida; class Polychaeta; order Sabellida; family Siboglinidae; genus Escarpia; species Escarpia spicata. The sequence goes on along the minus strand of OZ023209.1, from coordinate 19,304,089 downwards.
GTGGACCTCAAGAGGCTTTTCCAGATCAATTTGGTCGCATCGGTAGTTTTAAAGACAAGGCTACTCTTTTGTTGAAGCTAGGAGCGAAACCCTCAATCGATGCCCCACGAAAGTGCAATATACATCTGAAGACAAAGCTACAACAGGAGTTTGATGCCGTGGACGGAATAATCAGGAAGATTGTGTATCACACTGACTAGTGTTCACCAATCGCAACATGCATAAAGTGAGACGGGAGCCCAAGGGTATGCCTTGACCCCAAGCGTCTCAATAATTGTCTCAAGCGCTGTCCACACAAGATTCCTTCCCTAGAGGAACTCAACCCTGAGTTCGCCGGGGCACGCGTATTCTCGAAGTTAGACGCCAAATCAGGATATTGTTCAATCAACCTTGACGAGATCAAACAAGAGATGACAACCTTCCGAACATCTGTTGGGAGGTACTCTTATAAACGACTCCCATTCGGTCTATATGCGTGTCACAGGACCTCTTTCTGCAGGCAATGGACAGAATCCTAGCCAGATGCCCTGGGTGTGTTGGCATTGCAGACGACGTAGTCGTACACAGACGCAACCACGAAGAGCACGACAGGAACCTGTTACGGCTCATGCAGGTTGCCTGAAAGGAACGTCTCGTCTTCAACTCCAAGAAATGTGTCACCAAGACCAATGAGATCGCCTTCTTCGGGTCGGTGTATGGCCAAGACGGCACCATGCCTGGCGGTGGCAAAATTGAGGATATACACAAGATGCCTACACCACATGATAAAGAGGATATGCAGCGGTTCATTTGCCTAATGAACTATCTTGCAACGTACATACCTCACTTCGCAGACAAAGTGGCACAACTGAGGGAACTACTCAAGAAGGACGTCCTGATCCTGTGGCAAGGAGATCATCAGCGCACCTACGAAGATCTCAAGAGATGCATCGACAGCGAGTTGTGTATGTCGTACTACAACCCACAGGTGGAGACAGTCCTGGAAGTTGATGCTTCGTAGAAAGGCCTGGGTGCATGCCTTCTACAGGACAACAAAGCTGTGGCGTTTGCATCAAAGACACTTACTCCGACACAGTCAGCGTACTCGAACATAGAGCGTGAGACTTTGGCCATCGTGAACGGGATCCAAAAGTTCCACACATACCTCTTCGAAAAGCCGTTCGTTGTCATAACAGACCACAAGCCTATGTTAATGATACACAACAAGCCGTTAACGAGCGCACCTCCACGTCTTCAGCAACTCCTGATCAAGATTCAGGGATATGACTTACAGCTTGTGTACCGACCTGGCTGCCAGATGATCATAGCGGACACTCTGTCACGACTTCCCAATCCGGAGAATAATACTGAGATCCCACTAGACCTAACAGTGGAAGACATCCTGACAGACGAGAATTATGAAAGGCTCCACAACATGGACCTCATCAACTTCAGCACCGAGAAACGAGTCCAGCTCAGAGAGTTGTCTGTTTCAGATCACACAATGCGAGCTCTCCAGCACGTGGTCTACAACGGTTGGCCAATCATGATTAAGGATGTGCCACAAGCCCTTCGCCCATACTGGTCTTACCGCGATAAAATTGGCATCTTCGACGGAGTCATCTTCAAAGGGAGACAAGTCATCATACCAGACGCATCGAGACAGGACATCCTGCAGCAACTCCATGAATCGCACCTCGGAATCGAGAAGACACGACGACTCATGCGAGAGTCCGTATACTGGCCAAACATCCACAAAGACATTGAGACAATGGTCAAATCATGCGCAGCATGCCAGGAGTATCATGCGGAACATAGACAACAGCCTCTTGTTGCTCATCCACACCGTGGACAAAGGTGGCCAGCGACATGTTCGAGATTAAAGGCGAAAATTACCTGATCATCACAAACTATTAGTCCAAATTCCATGTCGTTCATAAGACAACATCGACGACCAGCAGCACAATTGCACACGTGACAGCGGAGTGGTTCAGCATCTTCAGACCACCGCTGGAAATAGTCACTGATAACGGTCCGCAATACGTAGGCAAGCCATACTACGACGTGTGCCCAAGTGGAACATAAAGCACACAACGACACCACCACAGTAACCACAGTCAAACGGACTGGTAGAACAACAGGTGAGGACCGTGAAGAGTATCTTGAAAAACTGCAAGAAGACTGGAAACGACGCGCAAATGGCACTACAATATCACTGATGTACACCGATCGACATTGGTCTGGCAAGCCCCAACGATATCATGTTCAACTGCCCAGTACGTACAAATTAACTTGCCTAGCCACCACCCAACATTGCAAAATCAGCAGGTGACGAATGAAGAAATACAGCACCGGAGAGATCGCATGGTGAACTACCACAACCAAGGTGCAGGACCGGAGCTGGCTCCCATACATGTTGGTCAACGAGTGAGAGTACTGGATAAGGAGACACACCAGTGGTATCCGGGAAAGGTGATAAGTACGTGTGCAGAACCAAGATCCTACATATTACAAACACCGAACGGTACGAGACTATGCAGGACCTGGTCACATCTCAGAGAACTACTGCATACCACTCCTTCGAAGAGTATTATCGAAGAGGCAGCAGAACCACCACGCCGAGTGACGTTCCAAGAAAACAACACCGATGACCCGATGATGACGCAAGATGTCACGATGACCGGCGAGACTGCAGCGACTGCGTATGCACCGTCCCGAAAGCCGATGATGTCGATACGTATAGATCTGGATGCACAATCCGGAAGCCATTCCGATACAGTAACGAGTAGTAGCACGAACTTTATCATGTTCTTGCGACTCTAGTTTACTAGAACGCATTTTATCATATAATTATAATGATGCCATTCACATATTAATTTAGTAATGTTTTCTTAGTCTATGGACACTATTCGTATACAAGTAATTCGTTTATACTTGAGATGACTGTTTTTATAGACCCAGATCAATGTGATCTTTATACTATTTTTTAGTTTTGCTTCCTGCGAAGGGAGATGTTGCAATACCCTATATTCAGGCTATAGGTAGTTATCTATAGGAACTATGTTTTGTAACGCATTCATAATGAAATACGTGAGTTGGCTGGACTGTCATCAAATGTGTGGAAAATGTGACAGGAGAGAAGACGGCAGAGGGAAAGAAAACCAGACAGATGCAAACCGGAGAAGGAGATACTCTGAGGCAGTGATTGAGGGGGCGATGAGAAAAGAGAGGGTGTTCGTGAGCGATTTTATTCTGAGAAAGACAGATAAGACACTAAGCGAGGGGGAGGACGTCGTTATTTGTCTACCGAGGGCTAAAATAGAACATGTGACTGAAAGAGTTGAGAAGGTATTGGAGCATGGCAAGGGAGGGTTTATACTAGTATACGTAGGGACAAATAATGCAGACAGGGAGGAAACAACTAGGATAGTTCAAAGGTACAGACAGTTAATGAGGAAGCTAATGAAGACAAGAGTTGAACAGATTATTGTATCAGGAATGTTGCCAGTAATGGGAGGAAGGGGGGCCAATATATGGAAACTGCAAGAGGATGGCGATCAACGCACTAGTTGAGCAGATGTGTGAAGAAGAGGGGGTGGGATTCATAGATTTATGGGGATACTTTGTTGGGAGGGAAGATATGTACATGAGAGATGGCCTCCAACTAAATGGAAAGGGAGCAGCAGTTTTCTCAGAGAACCTGCTGCGATCTGTTGACAGTGGGCTAGGTTGCATTTATTTAAACTAGATGCGCAGGGGGATTCACAGAGAAAACTGAAACTAGAAGCATAGATAAAGACAGCAATGAACACCCTGGAAACTGTTCTGAAGCTGGATATAAATTAGTTTGTTTAAATGCAAGAAGCATAGTAAACAAAAGAAGTGAACTAAACATTATGGTAGAAGATGTTGACCCTCACATAATAGGTATAAAATTAACCAAATCATGGGCCACCACCGGTATATCAGATACCGAATTGTGACTGACAGGCTATGTAATGTTTAGGAAAGATAGAATAGGAAGAAGGAGAGGTGGAGTTAGTTTATATATTAAATACTCTATCCAGGCTTATGAAATAAAATTAGAAAGAGAAGCAGATTGCGAAGAAGCTGTTTGGTGTAACATAATTACAGGAAACTCAATGTTAACGGTTGTCTTAGTTTATCGAAGTCCAAACATAAGTATAGAAGATAATAAAAAAGAACAAAAACGCTATAAGGGAAGTGAGCAAACAGACTGTATTATTATTATTATTACACGACACCAGAAGTATGGAAGACAGGACAGATAGTCAAACTGCCCAAGAAAGGACTGTCAAACTGCAACAACTGGAGAGGAATCACCTTGCTGTCCCTCACCAGCAAGGTCTTCAGAGCAAGATCATTTATAAAAGACTGGCAGAAACATTTGACGAGCACAAGCACAGGCGGGCTTTCGATCGGGACGGGCTTGCACTGACAACATCTTCACGCTGAGACAGATTTTAGAGCAAAGTAAAGAGTGGAACACACCGTTATACGCCAATTCTGTAGACTTAGAGAAGGCATTCAACAGCATACGTCGTGAATCCCTGTGGATGATATTGCGCCATTATGGAGTCCCTCAGAACTAGTGAACATTGGACTTTTCATCACAAGTGATCTGCAACAATGAATCACCTGGAGAAAGGTAGGGCTATGAAGGGTAATAAATCACTTGGAGTGGATGGGATTCCGTCCAAACTACTGTTGGAAATTGTAGAATAAATTAGCATACCGCTTGCAACAGTTTTCAAATTGTCATTAGAAGAGGGAATAATTCCTTTAGAATGTAAAAAAGCAAACATTATACCGTTATTTAAAAAAGGTTCGAGAAACAAGTCAGAGAACTATAGACCAGTGAGTTTAACATCGATTGAACATTAGAAAGACTAATTAAAGATCACATGGTGGATTTTCTTGTTAAACATAACTTAATAAACTATCTCAACGTGGGTTTCTAAAAGCGATGTCATGCTTAACAAATATGTTATCTTTTTGGAAGATATCACTACACTACACTATCACGACGGATCACTAGTACATATTATCATCTACTTAGATTTTCAAAAAGCTTTCGACAAAGTGCCACATCAAAGATTACTGCTTAAATTTTAGTGGCATAGGAAATGGTATAGTTCACTGGATAGAAAATGGCTGATTGATAGAAGACAACGGGTAGTAGTTGATGGGGACGTTTCAACCTGGAAATCAGTTTTGAGTTGGGTACCACAGGGATCAGTACTGGGAGTCTGGGACCTATATTATTATTAATATAGTTCAATGATTTGGACGATGATATAACAAGCAAGGTGTTGACATTTGCTGATGATACAAAAGTGTTTAGAAGGTTTAAAAGTGATGGAGATAGACAGCATTTACAAGATGATCTTGGCAGGTTGAACAAAATTGTAATGGTCTGAAAAGTAGCAAATGTTGTTCAATTTTTTGAAATGTAAATGCCTCCACACAGGACATGGGAACGACGATGCATAGTATACAATGGGGGTACTATATTAAGTACTACTATAAAAGAAAAGGACTTAGGGTTAACCATTAGTGCTGATATGAAGGTTTCAGAGCAGTGCCGAATTGCAGCTTCAAACGGAAATCAAATCATTGGATTAATTAGACGAAATATAGCATATAAGGAAAAAGGACTAATAATACTGCTGTACAAAACAATATATAGTTAGGCCTCAAATAGAATATTGTATACAAGTGTGGAGGCCATATCGCAAGAAGGACATAGATATGCTACAAAGAGTCAGAGGAAAGCGACTAAAATGATATAAAAGCTGAAGGATTTTGATTTTTTAGTTATGAAATACGCCTAAAAGAATGTGGTTTAACAACACTTCAGACCAGGAGATTGAGAGAAGATCATATAGAAGTGTTAAAAATATTGAATGGTTATGAAAATATTCATAGAAATATTTGTTTATCAGTTAAGAAAGATAGATGGACTAGATTACATGTATGAAGTGATATTAGTAAAGGAGCTGTGTAGATTAGATATAAGAAAGTTCTCATTTTCACAAAGGACTGTAAATGAATATAACATATTGTTTGCCGATTGTGTGGGTGATACTAGTGTGAATATGTAAAAAAATAAAATCGACACATATCTCAGCATGGCGGAATACAAGTAGATAAAAGGGTTGGACTCTCGATAAGCCAAAGGGCTTCATTGTTCATCTGCCATCTGGAGTTAATTCCCTGGGTGGTAGTCCGTAACTGATCCTTATTCTGAGGATTGATTTGCAGATTTGCGCGGTTATTCAGCACTTCCGGTGGCTCTTCCGGTGAAATAGAGCGATGGTTGGAAACGTGTAAACATTTTACGTTTCATGTTGTTATAAAGTCATTTTACGACAATGGAAGAAGCCCATAAAGATGCCCAGGACAGGAGAGTGCTTAATTTGGCAGCAGACATCTCTTATGCCGACGAAAAATCAATTCCTCGATTGCTGCTGCAAATTCAAGGTCTGAAATAGGTCTACAGTACAGACTACTCACTAGGCACTTCAAAAAAAAAATTAAATATCATGCTAGAACATTGGGAATGGGCTTAAATTAAAGGTAATAGGTTAAGGATCACATAACTGTTTATTTTATTAAGATACCTTTAATAGATCAAAAGATATTGCGATTTTAAGACGAAAAAACAGCGTCATTTTTGTGTTACTCTTACAATGGCAAAATGAACTCATTTTTGTGTTTTCTATAGGTAAATATTTGCTTTAAAATGTAATAACTTTTTTATCTATACAGATATTTAAATACTGTCTTCAGGGTTTCAAACACATTGACAAGAGTAATAAATTTATAATATTTTTAGTACTAATTATAACCAAATTAATTAGTTAATTTTAGTTATGTAGCATGCAAAACTCAACAGACCGAAACGCTCCAATTAAAGGCCATAATGTCCATGATTATAAAGATTTTATACATATTATGCAATGTGTATAACCACATTAATAATGGTAATAAATATGCATTAAAAAATAATTTATAAATAATAATTATTTCATTAATTAGTCAATATTGGGTAATTAGCGCACAACCTCGACAGACCAAAACATGTCAGTAAAAGGCCATAATGTCCATGACTATGAAGATATTTATACATATTATGCAATGTGTATAACCACATTAATAATGGTAATAAATATACATTAACAAATTATTTAATAATTTATTTAATTAGTCAATATTGGCTAATTAGTGCGCAACCTCGATAAACCGACACATTTCATTAAAAGGCCATAATGTCCATGATTATGAAGATATTTGTATCATTTATGAAAGCAGTAAACCACATTAATTATAGTAATAAATATACATTAACCAGTCATTTCACATTAACAGTAACTTAATTAATAAGTTAATATTGGCTAATATTAGCACGCTAATGACTGACCACTACATTTCGATAAAAGGCTGGAATGTCCATAATTATGAAGACAGTTATATAATTTATGCAATGTTTACCACCACATTAAACATTATAATAAATATACATTAACAAGTCATATATATAATTAACAATAACTTTATTAATAAGTAAATATTGGCTAAATAGCACACAAACTCAACAGATCAATACAGTAGTCATACTTCACTGTGTCTATGTGTGACTGTGTCCTGACAGGTTGGATGAATGTTGCAGGCTCGGTACAGTCCAGTAATAAATTGTCACTGCTTCATAATGTAATGTTCTGCATTTCAACATGAACTTGATGAAGTAATGTTCATAAATTGTTCACAGTATTCCGTCGCTGGACCCAAATGCAAGACTGCTTTCTGTGTTACTCCCCATGGGAGTCAAGTCATGAAGAAGAAGTCTGGTGTGCTCACAATGCAGTCTTTTTGTAATATTGGCAGTTGATTGTCTCATAGTTTAATGCCAGTAGACTGCAAGATCTGTGCAGCTTGGTTCATATTTCAGTATCTTGTAGAAAAACGTTGTGTTCGTCAACATGATGTCTATAAGTAATGTTCATGTCGTGTTGAATGGACACCGTTCAATCTAGATATCAGATATATAATCAGCAAGAATAAATGTGTATGTATGCAGGCATGTGATGAATGTCATATTCAGACGACTCTGTGGCTCGGTACCTTCACAGACACAGTCAGACACAGATCAGTGTAAGATCAGTGTCACTGCATGTAATTGCGAATATCTGAAATAAAAAGGCCATCGTGTACCATATTTTGATAACTGTTTTGATTCTGCATGCAAATCTTGTGAAATAATTTTCTTATCCCTGCAACTGTTACTCAAGAGAGCAGAGTGAAATTCTATAATAATGCATTATGTCAGTTGTCACACAATGAAACGAATTATGTTACATCTGTCCAAGGCATTATGGTTTATATTACATTTTACAAAATGTTGTGCAGTGACTGTTTATCTTGAAACACTTTAAAACAAATTAAGTCGGATAATTTACGTATTTGATGTAAAAAAATGTATTATTGATGTATTTTTTACAAATTTTTTATTTAATATGTAACAACAATTATTTAAAATTATTGCATAATGAAATTTATATTATTTCTAAGTCTAAATAAAAGCATAACCATAAATAATGGCATAATGATAAGCCAAGCTAAACCCAATCAAGGCGCTCCACGATCTCGGTCCGCGTCTCCGCCCCGGTGACGTGCTCTCGGTCATATTGACACAGATCGCTCAAATGTCACATGTTTTGAATGGCGCAAAAACCACATTGCACGAGCATACATGCCAACGAAATTTTCAACACATACTAATTTAATCCTATAGATCTACCTACAGACATAATCGTTCGATACAAATCATTACTAGACTAAAAAATTTGCAACTGAAACAGCTATGTCATCAAATCGATTAAATTTACCATAATTTTGATCAAATTTGAAAAAGAAAAGGACGTACAGAAAGTTCGACTTACCCGCAAAAGGAATCCCGCTGCGAATGACGTAAACGACAGGGAAAAGAGCACGAAAATAGAGGTTGAAATAAAACACTACCCAGGTGCCGAGTAAACGAGACGGCGCTGCTGCGCGCACGTAAAAACATCGCGGTAGCAGGATTCATTGAAGTGCCTACACTCACTCACTGTCTACTCTCCAGTAGACGGTCTCTAGTCTCGAGTCTAGACTCTACTTACTAGTACAGACACTATACTCTACTCTAGAATCCTTAGACCTGACTTAAGACTACTGAGTCTAAACTAGTAACTAGTCCTATTTTACTTAAATAACCTAAATTAGTTTTCCTAGCACTATCCCTCATGCCAGAGTTGGAGACCGAGAATACTGGTGGAAGACTAGGAGTATAAATCGCGTGACAATATCGTAATGTTTAGAATTGGGAATGGTTATGCTGTTACAAAAAAACCCATCTCCATGGTGCAGATCCAGCCACTATAGATATGATGCCATCTCTGTATGATTTATGAGAATGAGCGCGACTTCCACGGCAGTTACGTTTATAGCTGTCTTTCATTGGTTAATATAACCGCCTGGACGTTAATGCAAGTAGCAGTGTTTATGCGGGACAGTATTTTTTGTTAAAACCAACTTGTCTAGCAATTTGTTTGCATATAACAGAGCTTTTAATGATATAAAATTAAAAGTGGTAGTTACAACATGGATCTATTTTGCAAAAGTGTCTTCAGATTTCTATGAAAATGACTTATTTGTATAAAGGTGATGCTCATTTCACATAAGTACAGAAGGGAACAAGGAGGAGAGCAACATTTGTGGCAAGTTATCACGTTTAAGGCCTACATATTAGCTATAGGTGGATCCAGGGAGGCCTGGGGGCATGTGCCCTCCCTAGACCTTTGGAATTTGGCATGCCTCTAGTCACTTTTGAATGGCACCCCATTACTACACCCCCCCCAGACCTTTGGAATGTGCCCCTGTTTAAGTCACAATAAGGTGAAGTTACAGTGACACGGCAGTGAAAATTTTTCACCAGCACCCCCGTCTTCTGTCACAGTCAAGAGAGCGGAGATGTTGTGAAGAAGAGATGAAGATACCGTGGCGACGAAAATTTTTCCTTCCAATGTTTTGATTGGATAACGAATGACTACACGAAAAAGAGCGGGAGTCAGGCTGAAGGTCTGGCTCAGACAACCAAATATGAATTTTCACCGGCCACCAGTGAAGGTTTTTTGGTCCCCCTAGCCTACCCTCTCTGGATCCGCCCCTGTTAGCACTTATGGACATCTATGGCAAATCCACAACATTTCATGAGTCACAAGTCTGTATCACCAGCAGTTTGGTTCCTGAATTATATATATCAGCAGCGTTCGAAATAGCACTTGTCCGTTTGTCCGGGACTAGTGATTTTTGGCCCGGACAAGTAAAATGACTCTACATGGTTATCCGGTGGACAAGTGAAAATTTACAGTAAATAATGACGCGTGCAACATTGGAAACTTTTTATTTGAGGACATTCAAGCGTAAATGAAGTTCGCTAGCAATCGCGTGGATTCCAATGTTGTTAGTGTGTCGGCGTCTTGTCGTTCCGCTGCCAGTGTACTTCGACCGAGTTTAGTACCTGCATTAATAGGGTCATCCGCTGAGCACACCGACCTAGCTCTGTCATATGTGTAGGACAGACTCCGCATCAGCCACCATTGATCGAGGCTGTATTTCACACAATCGTAAATCATTCAGTTTGGCCGACATACACCTTGCTTCCACTCACGGATCATATTTGATGAACTTTGGAAATAGTAGACTTTGTATCGCTACCTGTTATTTGAATAATTATATAGTTTTAACCATTATTATGCCTAACTCATGCGGATTCGGCAGTCTTCCAAGACAGTCATCGAACGTTACTCGTTAGCCAGTCCAGATCGGTGACAATTTTCAAAACTTGTAACTGGCTTTCCGCTAAATCTATGGTGCTGGTTGATAAACGGAATATTAATGACATTTTAGAAGTGTTGTTGTATCTATGTAACATTTATTTTAACCATAAATTGAGAGTTTTCGAAACCGAATTATGCAAGATGCGCGGCCGGGGTGCCAACCGCCGTTGACATGTCAGCTTCCACCAACTGCGGCGGTCTGTGCGCGGCAGCAACGTTACAACGTAACTAAATCTATAAATTATATTCCGCCTGGTAAATGTAATTCAGGCACCGTTAAAACTGTTTTATCATCATTGAAATGGTAATATAACATTTAGGAAAAATATGCGTTTGTTTTGCTGATGATCAATTGAATATTATCTTCGTTTGTAAAATACAGAACTTTGTTAATATTGAAGTTCATAGAGGTTGAAAAAAATACTATCAGATTATATAGTTTCTTATGATTTTTGTGACAATATTTCCTGGCTTTGCATTGGTCGTGTTCCTGGTTGAGTGGCATCTTCAATGATAAACTGATGCCAAAATTTACAGCAGTGTTATATGTTTTATATATATATATATATATATATACCATGTTAAACATAAACAGTTTTTGTAACATTATAAAACAAATAGCAAGGAAAACAATTGTCTCATTCCTATCATCATAATAATTATTTGTTATTAATAAAAGCATTCATATCAGCATCACTAAAATGTTGTTATACATCATGTAACGTGTTTACTTTTAATATTTGTGATGAATAATAATGGACCGGAAAATAGTTGCAAATATAATTTTGCAATTTAGAAATTTGCAGACTAAATCAAATTGTGTCTTTGACCACAAGTCACTCAGATGTACATGCAACGAAACAGCAGGAACATTGTGTTGTTGTCATAAAAATAAGACAGACTTTTTACATTTTTTCTAAAGCTTTGATTCCCCTTGACAACCACTCGGACAAGTAAATATTTTGGCAGACAAGTAGATTTCAAAACTTACTTGTCCGGCAGACAAGTAAATATTCTGGCTTATTTCTATCGCTGCATCAGTGTATATATATATGCATTTCAGATGTTAAATTCTGTCACTTTGCAGCATCTCAAAAATGGAAAAACCACTAACGAGGCTAATTTTCAGCAACAACAGTTGTCTGTGGGAACATGAATGGAAAATTCTAGATGGTATCATTTTGTATAGGCAACGAATTCACTAAATAATACTTACCTTTGCCAATATCAACGTGTTCAAACAAATTTATGTTTTCTTTTAGACATACTGGATAGCTTTGAATTGGGCAGTGCTCAACAGACCCAGGCAAAGCTTGACCTCTGGTCCTATGATCTTCTGGACGTCATACTTGTTACACTGAAGCAGGATTTCAGCAAACTTCTATATGGCTGGACAACGGCTGCTAAACTGGCAACTATACTTGCGTACGATTTCTTCAACACCAATATGTTATCTAATTTCGTGCAGTGCATGAGCAGATTTTCAGTTGTAGCAAAGGGATTACTTTGAAGATGGGATATTTATCAATCGTTTTAATTACATTTATTTTTGTGACTTGTATGAGTATAAAATGTAACTAGTGCTTTTGTTTACGTCAAATTTAGAACGTAGAAATTATTTTAAGGATGGTTCTTGAGAGCTATATATATAATATATATATAATATATATATAGTATACATGTAGTGTAATAAATATAATGATTACCCATAATTTCTACTTGCAAGTTAATGGGGATAACTTGTTTTTTTATATTAATTGCACTGACTTTATATTTATGAAAATTCATGTTTACACTGCCATGAGATTCCAGCCTGTTAAGCTCCTAAAGTTTTATGTCACATGACAGGATATCTTTATGCTAATGCTTCAACTTGGATTGCAGGAAATCATGCATTGGTCTTGAGCCAACCGAATCTCATAACTTCCTTGGTGTGTTTCTGCCGAACGTTGCCGAGAACCTACTTATGGTTTCCAGGAGGATACAGATGAAATACATTAAAACATCCAGTGTGAGTATTTGTCTAGCCTTAGTGTTATTATTATTATTATTATCATAATGTTGTTTTTAGGACTGAAACATTCACATATTAGTAGTACTAGCAGAAATTGCCATCCTCCAAGTGAGACAACTTGGTTAGATTATAGGCAGCTCTAGGAGGTCGTGTTCAAGGGTAGATAAAAAATTAAGTAAACCAGAGCTTATTCCGGTAGTGTGTACAACAGGGCACGACATCAACACAGTTTCCCGATGTTTCGTAAAACACATAACATTGCAAACAATCATTCAACCTTCGGTAAAAACCCTGTAACTTGTGAGTGCTTCACACATGGGGAATTTTGACAGAACAAAACTGTTAATTTTTTTCCAGGGATTTATGGTGTCCGAGATGCAAAGTAAGAGGAGTTGAATAACGTAATTTAATACGTATGCACACATATATACACACATATATACACACATGCACACACACATACATACACACATGCACACACACATACATACACACATGCACACACACATACATATGCTAGCTCAGTGTAGTTAGATTATTGCATTAAATATAGAAAGGTCTTCAAAAGCATATACCGAGCGGTCAGCCATTGAGCAGCCAGACACTGAGCAGTTAGTTACTGAGGGTCAGCCACTGAGCGGTCAGTTACTGAACGGTCAGTCACTGAGCATTCACCTACTGAGAATTTAGTCACTGAGTGGTCACTCACTGAGTGGTCAATGTGTTGTGCTTCAGGTGCTGGAGGACATGAGACAGGAGCTGTTGACCAGTTTCAAGGCCATACTGGACGCTGTGAACCTCCTGTTAAGTGCCCACCAGTTCCTCACCACGCACGGTACGACTCGCTGTGACCTCATAGTCACATTTATTAATAGAAACTTAACACTAGAATAAACCTGTTCAGAGCCCTCGCTAGGGTTTGTGGAGGGGGTAATGTACCCGCTGCTGTTGAAAACAAGGGGTAAAAATTGAAATCAAGGGGTAATTTGTTCGGGTTTTCTGACTGCCAACGGGAGAGGGTATGGGAGAGTGGATCCATCTGTAGGTGGGATTGTGTGTATGTTTTCAGTCAGAACAAAGATAACCTGTGATTGTGTTAACCACACAGAGAATGTTATCTTCCAATGAAGTTCTGTAAACAGCTGGCATGAGTAGTTCTTGGATGATGAACGATAAGAGGAAATGTAAATTTAGCACATCTTCTGAACGTATCATACAGGTATATGAGTTTTCTTCAGGTATCAATTTATCTTTTTAAAATTAGGCATGGCACAGCAGGTGGACAGGATTATTTTGTAATTTATACAAATAGTCCACTTTGTTCTGCCCAAATTATAGAATTCAAAGGTATGTAATTTCACAAAAAAGAACCTTTCTAACAGTTTGTTAGCACCCAATCAATGAAATAATTGACTGTTAGTGATAAATGGTAATTATCTCTTGAGCAAACATATCTTCAACTGTCAAGAAAGTTTTTCAAATATATCCGATTTTGGTAAGCTTGAACTAAATTTACCTATATTAGTTATGTTGCGAAATTATATTCTTACTCTTTCTTGTTTACTGATGCAGTCAATCCATGTACAAAGAAATACTCTTATATATATTATATTTTGTGCGCCTTTGTTGTTAAAATATCCTCGCGGTTTGCATCCGCTGTGAGCGATAATACAAGCCGGTGGCGTTCCCAGACAACGTCGAAGACGCTCACCGCAGATGAAGTCCACAGCGCTATGTGGACTGCGAGCGTGTGGTCATATAACGATACATGATGATATATGAAACACTATACATTGTCAAGAAATTCCTTTTTGAATTTAAAAAGTAAACCCAGTTTTCCTTCTGACCTGTATTATAACCACGGCATGAAAACAACAACGTAGACGTAGTCCCAATTTTCTTCACGACAATATCTACAACACATAATTATACATATCACGTGTAAAAATACACTAAGGCTACTATCTTATAACGATCAGAGATATCACATGACATACGACCATACCACATTGAAAACACTGGTGCTCATTTGGTACACAAAGTTAGGCAGCTTCGAGTCTGTCTTTGGCTTTGACCGTGCACGGATGTCTTTGTGAATGTGCAGTAAATGTTTGAGATCGCCACAACTGTTGGTTTGTACATTTGTATCTTTGCAAGAGTGCATTTATAATCCTACACATGTTGTGATCAACCATGCGAGACCGGTTCCTGGCAGTATGCGAGGAAGCAAAGCTCCTGTTGCGTCGTAGCCTTTTTGCAGTTGGCTCGTCACGCTTGACTGCACATGCAATCAACATCGATCAACACAGCAACATGTCGAAGGGCCAAAATCCGAGATGGCCGAAATAAGAAAATCACTTGAGTTCTTGTGTTGATCCTTTGATGATATAAAGAAATCAAACAGAGACACGCCAAAACGAATTGCTGACCTCATGGCGATCATCAAGTCAAAACGTGAATGAATCGAGAAATTTGAGGCGAAAATTATTTATTAAATGCTTCTGACGTAAAACCAGTAACATATAGATGTGTGTAACTTATCTTTTCAAACTGGAACGTTTCCTGAAAAGTTGAAAGTTGCCAAGGTCATAGCAATTTTGAAATCAGGAAGTAGAAGTGATTTCAATAACTATAGGCTTATTTCCTTGCATCCACAATTATCAAAAAAATAGAAAAAAATATATAACCATAGATTTAATACATTTATAAAAATGTGTAACCTATTAAATCCTTGTCAGTATGGGTTTACAGAAAACATTTCCACAACACATGCTCTTGTAAAAAGTAGTGTCTGAAATTACAAATTCGTTAAATAAAAGAAAACATGCTGTTGGTGTATTTATCGATCTACGAAAAGCTTTCGACACAGTAGTCCATTAACTATGATGTAAGAATCATGAATATTATGGTGTACATGGTGTAGAAGTGGATAAGAAGTTATTGATAAAATTTGACCGCATTATCGCCTATGGGCGATTACGTTGAGATATTACAAAAGTGGGGGGTGTGTTGTTACGCAGACACGGGGACTAACATAGATCTGCATTATTGCCCCCCCCCCCAGCAAAAATGGTCCAAACAACATAAACTTAAAGCAGGTTTATGAGATAATAATTGGACATCGACTAGCGCCAGGTTTCACTAAGCGGTCGTACTTTATGAAGCGATAATTGAAATAGGAAACATTGTCATTGACGGACGTCAGATGAAAATTATGTATCTCTAAAACAATCTTACAACATATGAATAGCTTTGCGGATATTTGTATTCAGTGCACTTCTGATAACACGAACTGCATGAGGTTTTGCGATTGCTACGACGATGTATGACTACTACTTTTACAAAACTCTGGACAAGACTCGCGGCTTACGCTATGTTGATTTGTCACATGTCTCATCGTGAACACTACCCGTGCAAATCTTTGTAATAACTCGGTTGTTTCCGATGTTGAAATCAGGCCCATCGTGCGTCCGGGTCACGTCGCTCACAGAGATTGGTATTGACAATTGAATCGCTGGTAGAACATTGGTTTCCAGACCGGTGTTCACAAAACTTCACAGTGAGCACAAGGGCAGGCTAAAAACATACGTAACTGCTGATGCATAGATTCATGCAATGGTGTTTAAACTAATGCGTGAAATGCCTAAATTTTTGCATATATATGCATGATATTACGCTAACGGGAGCCCTGATGTTGAATTGTAAACAAAATATTAAAGTGGTAAACATGAGGCAGGCAGGGGTAGCCACAAGTTTCTGGAATTGCTGTTTGAAGTTGAACATTGCCACAATGAAGTCTGCAAGTGGGACAAAGTACACCAGATTCCGCAAACATTATGCTAATTATATTACAACCCCTGGTTTGAGAGGATCATCCTGGGTAATGGGACAGCAAGGTCACTTTAATCTGTAATAACCCAATGATATTTAACTTTGTGTAATTGACCAGTATCTTGGGTCATTTAGAGTTTGTTAGACGGGATAATATCCACAAATCCTGCAAGTATTTCCAATATTCGAATTGAAATGATGGATGTTCTAAGTCAACACGAAACTCGGCACATTTGCAGCAAAGTATTTTCAGTGTTCCAACCCCAGTTGTAAACTCTAAAAAACCTGCATGTTTACAGCAAGTGTTTTTTAAATTCCATATATAACTTGCTGTAACTTAAAATACATCTGCACTTTTGTAATTAATTATATTTATTTAATTATTATAAGCACATTATTTATTTTAGGCATTTAACTTATTCTTGTTTTTTCATATATTTAACACAAATTTTATTTACTGTGGTTTATCTAACTGACATTTTAAATTGCTTTTATAAGCTATTTTTAATCATATTATTTTCTTTTACTTTTCCATTTAACATGTTTTAGGTCATTTAATGTATTTTACTGAACTATTGTCAGCGCCTTTGAGGAGATTTTTAATCCAGACACACAGCACTATAAATGGTTATTATTATTATATTATTATTATTAACATACTGAAAACTTGATAAATTGTATAAAAGATAATAAATTTGAATAGATGAGAATAGATTGAATACAACACAACGATTACACAGAGATAATTGATGTGATATTTGACATTAGAAGCCGGGTTAACAAAATGTGTCTTTCCACTTGTAGTCTTGTGTTCGCCATGGCTCCTGCAGATGCTCATCACAGACAACCCTAGCACAGAGGTCGTCATCATGGCAACCATTCAGAGCGCAAACAGGATGTCTGTGTAAGCATTTCACCAGAACGTTACACAAAATGTCCTGTTATATTATTTTAATCAAGATCTGAACATTACTGTTTTGGCAGTTTTGTTTTATTCTGTGACATATGTCATTATATTTCAAAATTTTAAGGCATAACCACAACAATGTTTATATACCAATAACAATGTTTGCAATTTGAAAGATATGACCCCGGAACATGTTCAAATAGTAAACAAAACATCCTGTTTCAACACAAGGTTTATTGACGGTACGACTAAGGCAGGCCGAGTTAATTGCAGTTATTTCTGGCTAAGAGCATGGTTTATAGTCAGTATGCAGGTCTTAACCCATCCCTTTTATATGCTTTGTACAAATAGGTAAATATTGGCATTTGTGAACAACCCCTTAGTGCCATTCTACTTTAGGTTTATGGGCCTTATTAGAATTTTGAACCAGAAAGAAAAGTTCAACATCCTCCGTATTTATATAACCCTCTGTTGTTATGGTGAGAGATATATAAAGCCAGCTACTGGTATAGTTCTTGGAATCATGAGTCGTGGTTCATGCACGAGATAACTGTCATTGTCTTGTGTTTCAGTGGTGTGTTTGCGCAGTTGGATGAGAAAGTGAAACATCAGCTCCTGGATGAACTGGTCTATAAACTCTCTGCCAGCTCCGACATCGATGTCGCCAGGTAGGGCCATCCTCGCGTGCCAGGGGGCGCTGCTGATTACATCAGTCTCACTACTTCCTGGCAGATCGCTTGCTGAAACTCAGAATATAAGCTCAACCAATAATATCACTTGCCGACACATTTCGGTGGTCTTTGTGGAATGTTTGGGAAGTAGATGTAATTATTTGAATGCACAATACCACCCAGTGGCTTGTGGGAATGGTCGAATGGGTAATTATATTGGGATTCCTGGAACTGGGGCGCGAGTTGGATGGGTGTTCTCACGGGAGGTACGGCAAAACCAGTTATGATTCAGCTGACTTCCATACAATGTGTAGGAGATCTACCATGGGTAGTGTACGCAGTCACAGCCCTGGCTTGCGGGGATGGGTAGGGCATCAGTATTTGTACTGTCTATAGATAACTGATCATCTCAGGACGTTGATGTCCAATATCAGATGAAATTATATTTTACACTTCAGACTGATAATGTTAACACATTGATATCATCATATCAGTGTTTACTAACTGTCACCTGAGGAAGGGGGTTGGGGGGCTGAAGCAGATGAAAGTAGTTTTGTTTGATATTAGACATCATCATTCTGAAATATTCCCTAAGTTCACTGCAAAATCTGCAGAGCTGATAACGTACACATTTATGGATAGATACATAGGATGTTTCAAAGAACAACTTTTGTGAAATATCAGTCTGCTCAAACTTTGGTGTATTTTGCACAATGAAGCTGTGGAAAGTTACAGGCCTTAAGATGGTATTTTAGATGTCACTCAACAATGATGTAGTGAATGATTCGCTGTATGATATGCAGTCAGTTTCCACAATTGCTCCTGCGCTGTCCTGCAAATTACCCTAGGCAACTTGGATTGGATTTTTGTACCATGAGTTAAGACAAATGTTGGCAGTAAAAGTGTTCTCTGGTGCTGCGTCAAGTTTACAGCACTCGTTCTCTGGTGCTGCATCAAGTTTACAGCACTCGTTCTCTGGTGCTGCGTCAAGTTTACAGCACTCGTTCTCTGGTGCTGCGTCAAGTTTACAGCACTCGTTGGTGCAAAGTTAGCAGGGAATACAAAATGAGTTTCTGTCATCAACCTTTTGAACTTTGCTTTTAATTGTGGAACGTTCTTTGTGACTTGTTGCTGATGGTGTGACTGGACATGCATGAAACCTATATTTTGAATGATGATGTTATTTCGGAGAGCAAAGGCTGGTTTATTATAAATTATTTTTTTTTTATTTGGTATGCATATGTTTTATGTATTCAATTATTTTGTGATTGTGTTTTAACCTATTTAAATTGTTTCCATTTTATAAATATCTTTATACAATTAATTGCCACTTAGTTTAGTCCTAAATTCTCTCATGTACTTTTGTTATTTGTCACTGTATTTTGAACATATTTAGTTGTAGCCTAGGATTTTTAAATGCACTATTATTACACTATATGTTTTCATTATTCCGCTGTTTAATTGTAATGTTTCAAAAAGCTTTGAATTATTATAGACGTGAGAACTTAAAAGAAGTCAGGCTGTAACAGACATTCTGTCGCAGATAAGCTCAGCCAACAATATCTCTTGCCGAGAAGTTCTGGTGGAAATTTTAAAATTAGACTTGGTTATTTGAATACATGATTCAGCTCAGTGGCTTGTGAAAATGGCCGAATTTATAATTACATTGGGATTCTCAAAAGTCAGGGGCTTCATCTTGGTGCTGGAGTGCTGGTCGGACGTTCTCACGGGTGGTACAGTCATGACTGGCGAAATCAATTACGGGTTTGATTCAGCTGACTTCCATACAATTTGTAGGAGGTATGCCAGGCGTGGTGTACTTAGTCACCATCCCTGGCTTGCGAGGATGGTATTCTGCTATTTAATTATAATGTTTCAACGAGTGTTAATTACAGACATCTTGGAAGAAGTGTGTGTGTGAGAGACTTTCAGTCGCAGCGGGTGCTACAAATATACAGGTTAACGAGAGCATGTTTGTTATTTTGTAGCACAACAACACGGTCTGTGTTGGTGATCTGTGATTCACATCCGCCAACTGTGCAACTCCTCTGTACCCGCTACAAGTAAGTCTGCTCTTTGAACCAGAAGTTACGTCCTTATACACGTAGTTATCTGTGTTAACGCAGTGGTGAAGTGGTTAAGGCATCAGACGCAGGGTTCACAGGAAGACAGCATCCAACATGGCCACCGTGCAACACAACTTTAGTTGTTAAACGGTTGTTTTGCGTATACAGCTATGTTGCTGTTTTTGCAAAATAAGATTTCATTTTGAACCTTAGGCAAGTACATTCACTCCACTTTGCACCAGTTTACTCAGCTGTATGAACGAGTACATGGCTATAGACAGTGGTGGATATTTGCATACAAAATGTCTTCGTGCAGTAATTGCAACTTGGCTGAAAATAGAATAGAAGTGAAGATGGTGTTCGACTGAACAGGTCTGACGGGAGTGAAGTGTAGAGCACTTTGGGCAGTGCCAATGTAAGAACGTACATACATGTACATGGACTATGTGAGTGTCTTGTTGTTGTCAGAGGTCTGCGGCTGCTGCTGATGAAATGGCAGGGACGTGGCTTCAACAGTTACTTGAAGCGTCTCATGGTCCTACTGACGGCTGGCAGCATGCACAGGGCAGAGCAGGAGGTGAGAACACACCTCTAAGACACCTCTAAGATACCCTTTCTAACACACTTCTCCTCTAATGTACCTTTCTTACACACCCATGTGACTGGAGCAAGAGGTCAGAACAAGGCAAGTGAACAAGAAAACGTTTGACTTACAGAAAGTACACCAATGTGTGTATACTTTATCCCCCTTTGAGTTTTTTTTTCAATTTGTTTCTTAAGCCCATTGACACTTACACAATCAGTAAAGAATTTGGTTCATTTCTTTAGTTTATTATAGTAGATAAAAATGTATCTATTTTTAATAAGAATAAAAGAAGCTGTCACTAGCTATCATAATGAATAACGTTTGCATCAGAATATAACTCTCTAATACACCTTTCTAATACACCCATATGATCACAACAAGAGGTCAGAACATAGCTCTCTATTACATCTTTCTAACACACCCGTGTGATCACAACAAGAGGTCAGAACATAGCTCTCTATTACATCTTTCTACCACACCCGGGAGATCACAGCGAGAGGTCAGAACATAGTTCTCTAATACACCTTTCTAACACACCTGTGTGATCACAATGATAGGTCAGAACATAGTTCTCTATTATACCTTTCTAACACTCCCGTGTGATCACAGTGAGAGGTCAGAACATAGTTCTCTAATACACCTTTCTAACACACCCGTGTGATCACAACGAGAGGTCAGAACATAGTTCTCTATTATACCTTTCTAACACACCTGTGTGATCACAACGAGAGGTCAGGACATAGCTCTCTAATACACCTTTCTAACACACCCGTGTGATCACAGCGAGAGGTCAGGACATAGCTCTCTAATACACCTTTCTAACACACCCGTGTGATCACAACGAGAGGTCACAACATAGCTCTCTAATACACCTTTGTAACACACCCGTGTGATCACAACGAGAGGTCAGAACATAGCACTCTAATACACCTTTCTAACACACCCGTGTGATCACAGCGAGAGGTCAGAACATAGTTCTCTAATACATCATTCTAACACACCCGTGTGATCACAACGAGAGGTCAGAACATAGCACTCCAATACACCTTTCTAACACACCCATGTGATCACAGCGAGAGGTCAGAACATAGTTCTCTATTACATCATTCTAACACACCTGTGTGATCACAACGACAGGTCAGAACATAGCTCTCTAATACACCTTTCTAACACACCCGTGTGATCACAATGAGAGGTCAGAACATAGATCTCTATTATATCTTTCTAACACACCCTTGTGATCACAATGAGAGGTCAGAACATAGCTCTCTAATACACCTTTCTAACACACCTGTGTGATCACAGCGAGAGGTCAGAACATAGTTCTCTATTATACCTTTCTAACACTCCCGTGTGATCACAACGAGAGGTCACAACATAGCTCTCTATTACATCTTTCTAACACACCCGTGTGATCACAGCGAGAGGTCAGAACATAGTTCTCTATTACATCTTTCTAACACACCCGTGTGATCACAATGAGAGGTCAGAACATAGCTCTCTAATACACCTTTCTAACACACCTGTGTGGTCACAGCGAGAGGTCAGAACATAGTTCTCTATTATACCTTTCTAACACTCCCGTGTGATCACAGCAAGAGGTCAGAACATAGTTCTCTATTACATCTTTCTAACACACCCGTGTGATCACAACGAGAGGTCAGAACATAGTTCTCTATTACATCTTTCTAACACTCCCGTGTGATCACAACGAGAGGTCAGAACATAGTTCTCTATTATACCTTTCTAACACTCCCGTGTGATCACAGTGAGAGGTCAGAACATAGTTCTCTAATACACCTTTCTAACACACCCGTGTGATCACAACGAGAGGTCAGAACATAGTTCTCTATTCTACCTTTCTAACACACCCGTGTGATCACAACGAGAGGTCAGGACATAGCTCTCTAATACACCTTTCTAACACACCCGTGTGATCACAACGAGAGGTCACAACATAGCTCTCTAATACACCTTTGTAACACACCCGTGTGATCACAACGAGAGGTCAGAACATAGCACTCTAATACACCTTTCTAACACACCCGTGTGATCACAACGAGAGATCAGAACATAGTTCTCTAATACATCTTTCTAACACACCCGTGTGATCACAGCGAGAGGTCAGAACATAGCACTCCAATACACCTTTCTAACACACCCATGTGATCACAGCGAGAGGTCAGAACATAGTTCTCTATTATACCTTTCTAACACTCCCGTGTGATCACAACGAGAGGTCACAACATAGCTCTCTATTACATCTTTCTAACACACCCGTGTGATCACAGCGAGAGGTCAGAACATAGTTCTCTATTACATCTTTCTAACACACCCGTGTGATCACAATGAGAGGTCAGAACATAGCTCTCTAATACACCTTTCTAACACACCTGTGTGATCACAGCGAGAGGTCAGAACATAGTTCTCTATTATACCTTTCTAACACACCCATGTGATCACAGCGAGAGATCAGAACATAGTTCTCTATTACATCTTTCTAACACACCCATGTGATCACAACGAGAGGTCAGAACATAGCTCTCTAATACACCTTTGTAACACACCCGTGTGATCACAATGAGAGGTCAGAACATAGTCCTCTATTACATCTCTCTAACACACCTGTGTGATCACAATGAGAGGTCAGAACATAGCTCTCTAATACACCTTTGTAACACACCCGTGTGATCACAATGAGAGGTCAGAACATAGCTCTCTAATACACCTTTGTAACACACCCGTGTGATCACAACAAGAGGTCACAACATAGCTCTCTATTACATCTTTCTACCACACCCGGGAGATCACAGCGAGAGGTCAGAACATAGCTCTCTGTTACATCTTTCTAACACACCCGTGTGATCACAACAAGAGGTCAGAACATAGCTCTCTATTACATCTTTCTAACACACCCGTGTGATCACAACAAGAGGTCAGAACATAGCTCTCTATTACATCTTTCTACCACACCCGGGAGATCACAGCGAGAGGTCAGAACATAGTTCTCTAATACACCTTTCTAACACACCTGTGTGATCACAACGATAGGTCAGAACATAGTTCTCTATTATACCTTTCTAACACTCCCGTGTGATCACAATGAGAGGTCAGAACATAGCTCTCTAATACACCTTTCTAACACACCTGTGTGATCACAGCGAGAGGTCAGAACATAGTTCTCTATTATACCTTTCTAACACACCCATGTGATCACAGCGAGAGATCAGAACATAGTTCTCTATTACATCTTTCTAACACACCCATGTGATCACAACGAGAGGTCAGAACATAGCTCTCTAATACACCTTTGTAACACACCCGTGTGATCACAATGAGAGGTCAGAACATAGCTCTCTAATACACCTTTGTAACACACCCGTGTGATCACAATGAGAGGTCAGAACATAGTCCTCTATTACATCTCTCTAACACACCCGTGTGATAACAGTGAGAGGTCAGAACATAGCTCTCTAATACACCTTTGTAACACACCCGTGTGATCACAATGAGAGGTCAGAACATAGCTCTCTAATACACCTTTGTAACACACCCGTGTGATCACAATGAGAGGTCAGAACATAGCTCTCTAATACACCTTTGTAACACACCCGTGTGATCACAATGAGAGGTCAGAACATAGCTCTCTAATACACCTTTGTAACACACCCGTGTGATCACAACAAGAGGTCACAACATAGCTCTCTATTAAATCTTTCTACCACACCCGGGAGATCACAGCGAGAGGTCAGAACATAGCTCTCTATTACATCTTTCTAACACACCCGTGTGATCACAACAAGAGGTCAGAACATAGCTCTCTATTACATCTTTCTAACACACCCGTGTGATCACAACAAGAGGTCAGAACATAGCTCTCTATTACATCTTTCTACCACACCCGGGAGATCACAGCGAGAGGTCAGAACATAGTTCTCTAATACACCTTTCTAACACACCTGTGTGATCACAACGATAGGTCAGAACATAGTTCTCTATTATACCTTTCTAACACTCCCGTGTGATCACAGTGAGAGGTCAGAACATAGTTCTCTAATACACCTTTCTAACACACCCGTGTGATCACAACGAGAGGTCAGAACATAGTTCTCTATTATACCTTTCTAACACACCCGTGTGATCACAACGAGAGGTCAGGACATAGCTCTCTAATACACCTTTCTAACACACCCGTGTGATCACAACGAGAGGTCACAACATAGCTCTCTAATATACCTTTGTAACACACCCGTGTGATCACAACGAGAGGTCAGAACATAGCACTCTAATACACCTTTCTAACACACCCGTGTGATCACAACGAGAGATCAGAACATAGTTCTCTAATACACCTTTCTAACACACCCGTGTGATCACAGCGAGAGGTCAGAACATAGCACTCCAATACACCTTTCTAACACACCCATGTGATCACAGCGAGAGGTCAGAACATATTTCTCTATTACATCATTCTAACACACCTGTGTGATCACAACGAGAGGTCAGAACATAGCTCTCTAATACACCTTTCTAACACACCCGTGTGATCACAATGAGAGGTCAGAACATAGATCTCTATTATATCTTTCTAACACACCCTTGTGATCACAATGAGAGGTCAGAACATAGCTCTCTAATACACCTTTCTAACACACCTGTGTGATCACAGCGAGAGGTCAGAACATAGTTCTCTATTATACCTTTCTAACACTCCCGTGTGATCACAACGAGAGGTCACAACATAGCTCTCTATTACATCTTTCTAACACACCCGTGTGATCACAGCGAGAGGTCAGAACATAGTTCTCTATTACATCTTTCTAACACACCCGTGTGATCACAATGAGAGGTCAGAACATAGCTCTCTAATACACCTTTCTAACACACCTGTGTGATCACAGCGAGAGGTCAGAACATAGTTCTCTATTATACCTTTCTAACACTCCCGTGTGATCACAGCGAGAGGTCAGAACATAGTTCTCTATTACATCTTTCTAACACACCCGTGTGATCACAACGAGAGGTCAGAACATAGTTCTCTATTACATCTTTCTAACACACCCGTGTGATCACAACGAGAGGTCAGAACATAGCTCTCTAATACACCTTTCTAACACACCTGTGTGATCACAGCGAGAGGTCAGAACATAGTTCTCTATTATACCTTTCTAACACTCCCGTGTGATCACAACGAGAGGTCACAACATAGCTCTCTATTACATCTTTCTAACACACCCGTGTGATCACAACGAGAGGTCACAACATAGCTCTCTATTACATCATTCTAACACACCTGTGTGATCACAACGAGAGGTCAGAACATAGTTCTCTATTACATCATTCTAACACACCCGTGTGATCACAACGAGAGGTCAGAACATAGCACTCCAATACACCTTTCTAACACACCCATGTGATCACAGCGAGAGGTCAGAACATAGTTCTCTATTACATCATTCTAACACACCTGTGTGATCACAGCGAGAGGTCAGAACATAGCTCTCTAATACACCTTTCTAACACACCCGTGTGATCACAATGAGAGGTCAGAACATAGATCTCTATTATATCTTTCTAACACACCCTTGTGATCACAATGAGAGGTCAGAACATAGCTCTCTAATACACCTTTCTAACACACCTGTGTGATCACAGCGAGAGGTCAGAACATAGTTCTCTATTATACCTTTCTAACACTCCCGTGTGATCACAACGAGAGGTCACAACATAGCTCTCTATTACATCTTTCTAACACACCCGTGTGATCACAGCGAGAGGTCAGAACATAGTTCTCTATTACATCTTTCTAACACACCCGTGTGATCACAATGAGAGGTCAGAACATAGCTCTCTAATACACCTTTCTAACACACCTGTGTGATCACAGCGAGAGGTCAGAACATAGTTCTCTATTATACCTTTCTAACACTCCCGTGTGATCACAGCGAGAGGTCAGAACATAGTTCTCTATTACATCTTTCTAACACACCCGTGTGATCACAACGAGAGGTCAGAACATAGTTCTATATTACATCTTTCTAACACTCCCGTGTGATCACAACGAGAGGTCAGAACATAGTTCTCTATTATACCTTTCTAACACTCCCATGTGATCACAGTGAGAGGTCAGAACATAGTTCTCTAATACACCTTTCTAACAAACCCGTGTGATCACAATGAGAGGTCAGAACATAGATCTCTATTATATCTTTCTAACACACCCTTGTGATCACAATGAGAGGTCAGAACATAGCTCTCTAATACACCTTTCTAACACACCTGTGTGATCACAGCGAGAGGTCAGAACATAGTTCTCTATTATACCTTTCTAACACTCCCGTGTGATCACAACGAGAGGTCACAACATAGCTCTCTATTACATCTTTCTAACACACCCGTGTGATCACAGCGAGAGGTCAGAACATAGTTCTCTATTATATCTTTCTAACACACCCGTGTGATCACAACGAGAGGTCACAACATAGCTCTCTAATACACCTTTGTAACACACCCGTGTGATCACAACGAGAGGTCAGAACATAGCACTCTAATACACCTTTCTAACACACCCGTGTGATCACAACGAGAGGTCAGAACATAGTTCTCTAATACACCTTTCTAACACACCCGTGTGATCACAGCGAGAGGTCAGAACATAGCACTCCAATACACCTTTCTAACACACCCATGTGATCACAGCGAGAGGTCAGAACATAGTTCTCTATTACATCATTCTAACACACCTGTGTGATCACAACGAGAGGTCAGAACATAGCTCTCTAATACACCTTTCTAACACACCCGTGTGATCACAATGAGAGGTCAGAACATAGATCTCTATTATATCTTTCTAACACACCCTTGTGATCACAATGAGAGGTCAGAACATAGCTCTCTAATACACCTTTCTAACACACCTGTGTGATCACAGCGAGAGGTCAGAACATAGTTCTCTATTATACCTTTCTAACACTCCTGTGTGATCACAATGAGAGGTCAGAACATAGCTCTCTAATACACCTTTCTAACACACCTGTGTGATCACAGCGAGAGGTCAGAACATAGTTCTCTATTATACCTTTCTAACACACCCATGTGATCACAGCGAGAGATCAGAACATAGTTCTCTATTACATCTTTCTAACACACCCATGTGATCACAACGAGAGGTCAGAACATAGCTCTCTAATACACCTTTGTAACACACCCGTGTGAGCACAATGAGAGGTCAGAACATAGCTCTCTAATACACCTTTGTAACACACCCGTGTGATCACAATGAGAGGTCAGAACATAGTCCTCTATTACATCTCTCTAACACACCCGTGTGATCACAATGAGAGGTCAGAACATAGCTCTCTAATACACCTTTGTAACACACCCGTGTGATCACAATGAGAGGTCAGAACATAGCTCTCTAATACACCTTTGTAACACACCCGTGTGATCACAATGAGAGGTCAGAACATAGCTCTCTAATACACCTTTGTAACACACCCGTGTGATCACAATGAGAGGTCAGAACATAGCTCTCTAATACACCTTTGTAACACACCCGTGTGATCACAATGAGAGGTCAGAACATAGCTTTCTAATACACCTTTGTAACACACCCGTGTGATCACAATGAGAGGTCAGAACATAGTTCTCTATTACACCTCTCTAACACACCCGTGTGATCACAATGAGAGGTCAGAACACAGCTCTCTAATACACCTCTCTAACACATCTATATGACCAGATCAAAGGGTCATAAGAACACAAATAAACAAATTGAATTGAAGCACTTAACAAGTTTGCCGTACATCCACAATACACTCAGAAAGCACCCCTACACCCCACAGGCCAGACCTTTCCATTGCCGTCATAATATGATATGCATTCTAAATGATATTAATCTGGAACATTTTCCGCTATCTTGTTGCCATTTACTATCAATGTCTCTCTCCCCAGAGGTTTCATCGGGCTGCAGCCCTCATTCAGGCTGCTTGGAAGAGTTTTGCTACACGCAAGAAGCTGAAGAAAGCTTCAAACGCAATGTCAAAATTCCAGATCAGCTACCGGTAAATAGTGGTACTTATTTATGACTGCCTGCACCTATTTGTGGAGAAAGAAAGCAAGGGCTGTTATCACTATTACTGGATTTTGATCTTTTAAATCTTGTTCCCATTCTGGCACACTTTGGAGGAGAGAGGTTCACCATTCAGATAGGAGTAAGACCCTCTAGAAAGGCATAGTATATTGCAAACATCTAAGTAAATAACTATAAATAACTACTGTTGTGTTTTTGTAAATACGAGGTTGTAATTATTAACAGTAAGTTTGCTGAATTGGTTGTGTTGAATGTGGGAAACTGCAGATGGGTTGATAATCAAAGTGCTTTTCAGTTAAAACAGCCAGCTTTGGCAGTATTGTCAATAGAGCATGTTTAGGATCTGACTGTTTTGTGTAAAATATGTACATTTTATGGGCTCAACTTACAATTAGCAAACACTTATGGGCTTACTAGACACAATTTAATGACCTATCCCTTCAACATATTTATTTTAGTATTAAGAATTATATGTAGATAAATGTTAACCGAGGAATGGACATCGCATCTTTATCATTTGCTAATTCCTGTTGATAGCAATCGGAAGATTCAGGAAGAAGAAAGGAAGCTGGAGGAGAAAGTTCAGACTGAGCTACGTCACATGCTACAGATGCAACGGAGACACGCAATGAGAGATCTCCGGGAGAAACAGCTCCAGATGCTGATGCTGCTTCCCGCAGGTAGGAGGCACTGGGAGGCTGTCTCGATCGTAGAAATAATTACACTTTTTATGGCAGTTTTTAGTGTTTGTTTTGATAGACTTGTGTATTTGCAAACAGAGTTGTTTGTCTGTTGATGGTGATATCCAAATCTGATGGAATCAAGTTCAAGTTGGATAAATTCTGGTAAATACACTATATGTTTTTGTCTTGAATTTCAAGTTATTACAGATATTAAGATCTTTTGAAACTTTGGAGGACTGCATTGAGAATGCGGATAAGACGCCATACAGGGAGGAAGTTCAGAGAATGGTTGGCTGGTGTGCGGATAACAATCTCGAATTGAACGTTTCAAAGACTAAAGAAATGATTGTTGATTTTCGTAAAAAGAAGACTCCCATCCACCCTCTTTCGATAAATGGTGTGGAGGTCGAGCAGGTTGAATCTTTTAGATTCCTTGGAACAACAATTTCAAACGATCTCAGCTGGTGCACAAATACACTGTGCATTACAAAAAAGGCACAACAACGCCTGTCCTTTCAGAGGCAGCTCAGGAGATTCGGCATTGCTCAGGAGATTATGATACGATTCTACTGCGCAATCATTGAAAGTATCCTCGCTTTCTCGATTGTAGTGTGGTTCCGTGTCGGAAGCACTATCGGAAGTCAATACGAACACGTCGGCTAGTTCGAGATAGAACACGGTAGAACATGTTCTGAAGTCGGCGGCGGAACTGACCATCGGTGGGACTGTCCCGGCGGCCAGACGAGGTGTCCCACACTGTGTTGAAATGGCGGCGATGTCAGAGGAACAACGCAAGTTTAAACTATGGCTGCAGAACACTCCAAACGCCATCCGTCGATGCGAACTGAAGCGCCACCGCATCACAATCTTGCACGCTATGCGCCGAAAAGCTCGCGATAACGCCTCAGCGAGACTAGACAGGCTAGCGTCAGAAGTCAAAAATGTTTCGTGCCGTTCATGAGATGACGAGGAAACCTGCTGTCAAGCTAACGATCCACGATGACGCTGGACGCCTTATTTGTAACACAGCCGAACTGAACGCGCGGGTCACCGAACACTTCAGTCGCCAGTTCAGCGACAAAGCTATAGAAGAACTGCCTGCCTTCACTGGAAGACCATCGTGACTGGCAGACCCAATCACAACAGAAGAAGTCAAGCGAGCGATCGGGAAATTGAACAGCGGCCGAGCCAGCGGGCAAGACGGCATACCGACCGAATTTTTCAAATGCACGGCTGGCCTGCTAGCAGACACGATTGCCAGCATTTTCAACGATGTGCTGAAAAAACACGAACTGCTTGACCTAGGCAAAGGTGTGCTCATATTAATACAGACGCCGGGCAAACCGATAGGTCCACCAACGAGTGTGCATCCGATAGTCTTACTATCAGTACTCCGAAAGAAACTGTCTCTCATCGTTCTATCGAGGATCGCGCCGAAAGTTGACGACTACCTGTCGCCGTCGCAATCGGGATTCCGACGCGGACGCAGCACGGCTGATGTAGTCTTCGGGTATTGTTGGCTCTGTGCTAAAGCTCAGCGTCAGCACATATCAATTAAATTCCTCTGCATCGACCTGAGTCGCGCCTTTGACAACATACATCGCGACAAGCTGCTTGATACGCTACAAACATTCCTCCGTGAGTCGGAACTGCGGATGATTCGCTTCCTACGAGCCGCCACGTTGCTCGAGCCGTGTCTCTCAACAGGCGACTGTCATTCATTTACCACATCCATTCGGACGCCGCAAGGCGACAGCCTCAGCCCGGTGTTATTCATTGTGTACCTCGAAGCGGCACTCCGTGACCTTCGTTCGCGCCTCCCGACACGTCCACCAGCCAATGCCACCCTACAGCTGGACGTCGAGCCCGTGCTGACGTACAACATGGGTACATGGGGACTCACGAAATCAGAACTAGATCATCTGGATGCGTACCACCGTCGTCATCTACGCCAGATCATCGGCATATGTTGGCCACATCGCATTTCCAACGAGGCACTGTACCAGCATTGCCGATGCCGTCCCATCAGCAAAGCTGTCGTAACTGCAAGATGGAGTCTATTCGGGCACGTGCTCCGTATGCCACCCGATGCACCAGACAACTATTTCGCCGTGGACACAGGTGTCACAACATACATGGGTCGACCGCGAACAACTCTGCCGACAGCGTTGAGTGCGGACCTGCAACGCATAGGCCGTACGCTACGTTGCCGTGCCGATGTTGACGCTCTGCGCACACTCAACCGTGAACAGTGGCGACAATTGGGGCTGGCCGTTTCAAAATAAGAAAGCACCATATGAATCCATGGAATTGACCTTTTTAAATAATTTATTTACATTTTTATTACTTTTTAGTGCAATTTCTACTGACTTTTTAACGATTATTTTATATATTTGTTTTTATCGTATGGACATTTTAATTATACATGTATCTATTCATTTAAATATTTTAATTTATTTATATATCTATTTATTCCACTTCTACAAAGGAACTGTGATGGCGCGTGCGGAATGGCACAAGCGAAACAGACGCGAACTACATCACGTCTGCCACGCGAAAGTGCACATAATAATATAACTTTGTTTGGCCGCGCCAGTCAGGAGGAGAAACAACGGCTAGAAGTTATCGTAAAGGGCACATCTAGAATCATTGGGCGCGAGTTGCCATCCATAGAATCTATTTACCACACTCGCTGTGCGCGAAAATCCAAGAGCATTGTATGGGACACTACCCACCCAGCCAACCATCTCTTTGAACTTCTTCCGTCTGGCAAGCGCTATAGAAGTATTAAGACAAGGACCACTAGACTTTAAAATAGCTTTTATCCGCAGGCTGTGAGTCACTTGAACCACGAGATGCCACGATACTGTTTTCAGTCGGTTTAGATTTTATGTCGCTAGCATAGTTTCATAATGTTTCTGATTGTATATTTTGCGTGTGCATGATGGGGGGCAGAGGGACAAGCGTGCATGTATGTTGACGCCACAACGCCAAGAATTCCTTGTACATTTTTAAAATGCTACTTGGTAATAAACAGTCTGAATCTGAGTCTGAATCTGAACATGTTTCATCCCTTTCGACATAGATATGCATTGATCAACGTATAAGTACAAAAACATGCACGGGTGAATGCATAATTTTTTTATGTATGCATATTTTATTCACATCCATATAGCAGTATGGACTCTAAATTACTTGTCTACATACTTGATTTTGCTACTGTACAACTAACCGTGATTAACTGTGATTTAAATACTATGTTTTATGCTCCCTCTCCAGTGCAAGATATATTTCCATTTTAACGAACAATACAGATATTATACAACAGTAGGTGTACAGTGTTTCCCCTCGCCGTTTTTCTATGCCGCCTCGCCCAAAATATGCCAAAATTGCCACCTCGTAGCTATTTCATACGCCCATTTTTTTTCGTTGTTTCACGGTATATTCAGCATCGGCGAGTGGCGCGTAATGACACCACAAAGTCACTTATATTCCTGCAAAATCGCAGATTTGTAGCAACATCGTTTAGCCGTCATTGGACAACGTGAAATATATCACTTGTCAGTTGTCCAATCATTGAATATTCCTGTGGGATTGACATACTAGAAATCTAGACATTCATGTAAAATGGCGCCCAAACGATGACTTGCGTTTTGATTTATGACGGTGGTGGGAGTGAAAACCTTGTCGACATTTGTGTCGAATTCGGACTCTTGAAGCCCAAATAAAAACCGTGCATCCTAATCCTATTCACTAGTCGACATTTGTATCGAATCAGGACCCTGTTGAAGCTCAAATAGCGACCCGGTTTGCGCTAGTCTGTGCCGCTGTGGCCGTGCGTTACCACACAGCGCGCGTAAAGATATATATAGCAGCGTATGTTGATACAAACCGGGGCGCTATTTACGCCTGAAATGGACATAAGATGCAGTATTCTTAAAGGTAAATATGCCTAGTATAATGTTGAATGATGGAACCAGTGTATCTCACTGAGGTATCAAAGTTAAGCAAAACTCAAGCGGCAAAACCAATCACAAAGTGGGTCCGGATTCGACGCAAATGCCCACAAGTCTATTCAACTAATGTTCTATGCAGTTTTGTTTTAGCAAAATAAGGAATGTGATTCGTAAGATATCTTTGTGCAAAATATATAATACATATTCCGACAAAGTTGTGCAAACAAACTTTTGGGAAAATTGATTTGAGTGAAATACTTCGAATATAAACCAACGAAGTTCACATCTTATAAAAAATGCCTACTACCCAAAACCGTGTATACTAATGGGTTATCAATAACTTGGTTAGACAATGATATGTTTGCACAGCAATTGGATATACTAAACAACTTATACTGTTTTATAAAAAGAACACAGTTTGAGAAACATTCTTGCGATTAATAGAAACATACTTTTGTGGCATTCCAGAAATGAATGTTTAATTAATTGTATAGCATTCTAGCCAACAAATAAAATGAATGAATGAACGTTTATTCAACAACAACAACAACATAATACATGTACAGTATGGTTTGCTGCTGCTGCTGCTGCTGCTGCTGCTGCTGCTGCTGCTGCTGCTGCTGCTGCTGCTGCTGCTGCTGCTGCTGCTGCTGCTGCTGCTGCTGCTGCTGCTGCTGCTGAAAGGACATAGCTGAAGTCATAGACTTATGTGTTGCTATGCCCTACTCGAACTATGAAAACTGAATAAATACAACAGGAATCTTTTGAACATAAACCACCAGTTTACCATAATATTATGATATTAAAATAATTTAAAGGTGATGATGAAAGAGTCTTCAGTTGATACCACTGGATGCTTCCCAGAGAAGTCAAGATGGTATTCGACTTGTTCTGCCAGGGAGTAAAGTGTAAAGCTATATAAGAACTTACCGTTTACTTTTTTATTGACTCTGTCAGCGAGGTAACAAGGCCTAGGGTTAGTGCAAGAAAACATAACCATAACCAAGTACCAGTGGTCAAGTGGAAACCACACCTCTACTGAGTAGCAGTGGTAAAATGGAAACCACACCTCAACATGATGAAACAATCATGATTACTGACTTTTATCAATAATGATTACTACATTTACAAGTAGTGTCTTGTTATTTTATATCTTCCCCTCTATATTCAAGAGTAAAGGTTAAAACATACCTCAGAATGCACCATTTTAAAGCTAGTTTAAAACAAATCTCCGGGGGGACATGCCCCCGGACCCCCCTAACAATGCTTCACGCCTGCAGTACTCGCATACCCCACCCCTACCACCTCGCCCATCATTTCAACCAGGGGAAACACTGGGTGTAATATTTGTGCTGAAAGTTGTGTTATTGTATCAACTTACACCCAACCACGGAGCGACACACCAAGGACAACCATTGTCTCTATTACAGTATTTTTATCTTACACTGGCTCCCGTTGACCATTTAATTTCTGCCGTGGCTAATTACAGCAACAGTAGAACGAACGTAACACTGCAATAGTCTCACTTATCCAACACTCACTCACTTTCGTAAACTCACCAAGAAGTATTGTGAGTGTAACAAAGGTGGTGCCATTTCTCATTGCTTTGGTAACGTAGGCTAAACACCACTGTGTAGACAGGCTGTCTAGAACAGCATATCGCAAACATGTAAGTTAATAACCTCCTTTGTGTTTTTTGGACATTTTCCAATGGTCCAGGGAAACGAATAGAGACAGAGAGAGACAAGTGAACCTCGGCACCAAGGAGGAGATTCAGTTGCGCTACCCCCAAAGTTAGCCTATTAATACATAGATGTATCACCTCGTGTAATTTGTGTTCACAGCGGATGTGCAGAAACATTTGGAGCAAGAGAAGTTCCAGTCGGCCGTCAAGATCCAGGCCCTGTGGCGGGGTCACATGACCAGGAAGTGTTTGGCGCCGACGCAGAAGGGCATACGGGAGACACGTGCTGCCACCTGTCTGCAGCGCGGGGTGAGTGAATTAAAGATTAAGCGAAATGAAATTGTCCTAAAACCTAACGCTTTTGTCAAGTAATGCACCAAATATAAAATATGTTCATTGCGAACTGCTGTCACTATATATTTTTATATTGTGCCACATCCAAATAATTGTTTTGGGTGATGTACAATGTTATTACAAATAAATTAGTAACATAAAACCAGAGCTATTTAAAATACTAATGTGCTAAAATATGCAATCATTACTACTAAATAAAATCAACTATGCTGTCTTAAAAATGTAATAAAAATAATAACCAATACGCTATTAATTAATAAGCTTATAACAATAGATTAATTATAATAGTAAATAAATTAAATTAATGACGAATAATTAATTATGATCGTAAAATGTTAAAATAATTTATTAACACCCACTATTGGTAATATTGCAAAAGCAGATAGGACTAATTGCAAGAGAGAGAACGCCTAAGACATGTTTTACTGTATTATGGCATTCAACAAACCGAGACATGTTTTAGGTGCGACGGTGGCTAAAGCGAATCCACAACCGTCGGAGTGAGCCTCCGATGTGGCAACGACCGCCCGGATTGACAGATGAAAGGAGGGTTGAGCTTCAGACTCACATACAGGACTGGCGGGAATCTCACCAGGTAAACAGCCATCCAGGCTTGCTTACATGAACACATTATTTACATATCAGGCAGTCTGAAATCAGAATTTATAAATAGAATGTGTCCTACAAGGTTTTGGAAAATGTAGATGTGTTCTACTTTCATCCCAACTTGTTTGATACAGCGAACCAGTGAGAACTTTGAAACACATGCCCATGCACGCACGCACACACTTTTAACATTTTCTTTTAATAAAATTTAACAAGGTTGACATACAAAGCATAAATCCCAGATGGCAAGTGAACCAGAAAACCTTTGACTTCTAGAAAGTACAAAAAATGTGTATGTGTATACCCTAACGCCTCTGAAAGATTTATCAATGTTTTTCTTAAATCTGTTCACACTTTCACACAATCAGTAAAGAATGTGTTCCATTTATTTAGTTTATATTATAATAGATCAAATTTTTTTCATTTTGATATAAATAAAATAAGGTGTAACTAACTGTTATAATAAATAACGATTGCATCCTGGTGTGACATTTGTTATTTTGTAACGAAAATGTAAGCAGCATTTGACAAAGCAATTACGTCATCATTGAATAAACCTGTCCTCAGGTGACAGAACGCAGCAAAGAACAAGAGAGAGAACTCCACGAGAAAGTTCAGGATCTGCTCCGACGTAACGTCATGATGTCAAAGACGCGTCGTTCCTCTGAGCAGCATCGACATGCATTGATTGCTCAGCTTGAAGTCGATGCAGCTCTAATTATAGGTCGGTCCATGGGGGCCATTCGAAAGTCGCTATGTTGAATGGCATACCATGCATGAACAAAGAATTACTGAATTGACTTATCCATCAAGTGACCTGTTGCCTAGCAAAAGCTCCGTCAAGCCATCAAAAATGGATGCCGAACGCGTGGTGCGTTCGTACATTCCGTATTTTATTTTGTTGAAATTCTAGCCAAAAAAACAAGTATTTTTTGTGGTGACAACTATGCTGGAATATTAGATTTGTGTAATTCACGTATAATCGTGATTAACATTGGTGGCAGAGGTCAAGCTTGACGGAGATTGTAGATTGTGCCTTACGCAACCTGCGACGTGCTGAATACATCACATGTCCCTAATTCCCATTGTTACGAGTATACCGATCGCATTGCATATCCAATTTTACATGTTCAGTCCAGCAGAACATAATTTTAGCAGTTGTAATTTGACACCTATCAAGACTTAACATTGTTATGTCGAGTTATTCCAGTCATGTAGATAGCATCATCTTGGGGTTATCATCTGACGTGCCTGAACTTGTGTTGCTAGCCAGTTAGAAATCGGTCATCATTCGTAATTCCTAAAACACTAAACTTACAATTTGTTTATGCATTTGTAACTTTTAAATTTGGACCTCTTATAACATTGAAACCATTCAGCTGTGTTATATTTTTACAGTAATGTTAACAATGTATATGAATGCACCACGCGATTTCCCATACTACTGATATACTTATATAATATTATATATGGATAGAAAATGCCACGTTACAAGGTGTCCTCAATGTGAAGCACGGCCGCCATATTGCTTTCCATCTTGTTACAGAATATTCTTCGCAATACGTGCACATTTGCGTCCAAAGTGTTTCAAACGGCCTTGTTAATTTTTTTACTACATATACTACAAGTCCCAACGTGTTCCTTATAGCCAGATATCACAGTACGTGAATTTCCAACCTCATAAATCTTTGTAATTTCTAACTCTGTGAACGATGTATAAAGAACGTGACCACCAGTCGACGTTTTTTCAGCCGCCCCAAAACTAAGTGACGTCACTGAGCAGGACTTTGAGAACTTCGTCAGCCATTCTGTGCCTGTCGCCACTAAAGCGAGGCACGACCACAACGAGGAGATGCGGTTGCTACGGCAACCGTGGTGGCGCAAACTGGGAGACGAATACCAGGACGAGAAGACGGCTGAAGAACTGGGAGATTGGCGAGTCTTCTGATTGCACGAAACATTCAAAGACTGAGAAAATAGTATCTAAATTGGGACCACCTAAAAGGCAGGAAGTGAGGACAGAGAGCGATGTTGTTCCTATTTAAGTAATTTAATACTCAAAATTTTGTTTTCAGTATGGAAATGTTTTGTTTTGTAAATCAGTTGCGTTTTGTAATGATTGCAGCTAAAATTGTACCGTCGCACCAGTAGTTAAGTAACGTCTGATCCTTTAAATGTATGGAACATTGCAGATGTCGTGCAGCAGTCACGTGGGATTACATCACCATCAAGGCGCCATACACAGCAACCAGAAGAGAGATAGAGGGTGCGTGCGTGCGTGCGTGATTGCGTGCGTGTGTTGTTATCAAGACAGACTACAGCTGTAGTTTTGTACCGCATGCTTTGATAATGAATTGCCAAAATGAGAACAACGTCGTGCTCTGTCCACCTTTACTTCTTACCGGCCTCTTAGTATGTTCCAGCTATAAATGGCTGATTCATTGTATACATCGCAACTAATGTGCCAACGACTTTGGACATTCGTCATGCAGCAATACGACACTAGTTGGTGCTGGACTTAGGAGGCAATGTCTGTATTGTTAGGACAATATTATGTTATTCGAAGTACATCAAGTTACTAGATGTAAATAACTACCGTGTAAATGTTATTATTTATTGTATTTTCTATTAATTATATTTTCTACGACGAAACTACGCTTAATCAAATGTACTAAGTTGTGTATGTTAAATGAATGAATCATTTGTTTGTAAATAGTTTTCTTGTAAATGTATTTTAAGATATTGGACATGTTTGTTAAAAGCAAACTTTCATTTGATTTTGAATCTAGGTTATAAAGTTTTAACATGCAGGATGAGATGGAAGAAGCAATGGAGTTGGCATCATTGTATCAAGAGAGATTTGTAGGGTGGTGGTCAGAGGGAGACAGACGGACAGACAGACAGACGGATGGGCAGACAGACAGAGTGTTGGGCACATACTGATGGCATGGCTGACGATTAAGCAATAGGTGATGTCTATTACATCTGTATATATGGGCCACATACGGGAAGGATGGATGCAGAGAAACGGGAGTTTATAGATGCTTTGGAGAGTATGATTGGTTAGATTGTGCCGGAAGTGATGCTGTGTATTGCGGGAGACTTCGGTGCGCATGTTGAGATAGTGGAACAAGGTAAAGAGGAGCGTGTTGGTCGATACGGATGGGGAGTGAGGAATAAAGATGGTTGAGTTCTCGCGGTGCTATTTGTTGAGACAATATCACGTTTGTATAACGTTTTGTTCCCTGCCCTCTTTAGGGCAGGAAGCTAGGCAGTTAGCTATTGCTGAATACCAATGGTCAGTTCGAAGTGTAGATCACTACGTCACGTTTCGTTTGTTAATCTTCACCCGCTTTTTGGATCATTCAAACATCAAACACGCAACTCCAACAGTAGTAATTATATACAGTTACGTATGTTCGTTTATATTGCATATCATACTTTGAATCTAAAACAATAATGTTCTTGGTAATTATGGATACAACTGTACACTAAACAAAATTGTTACATTTGCCGAAATCAGGCAGGCATACGTGTATAGTTATTTATTTGTGTAATTGATGTGTATTAATATGTAGGGCCTATATATATATATATATATATCAATATAATAATGATATTGCTGTTATCTGTATTCTTACTTTTTAATATATTGTTATTTTCAAGTGTTTGACTAAAATAGAGGTGGCTTCCATGTTAGCGACATACTTAATGGGAGTCTCCATTAAAAGAGACCATTTGTTTTCGTTTATATGTTGATTGTATTATATTTATTCGGTCAATATAAATGAGTCTGAGAATGAGACGCGCATGCGTGTGTATGTATGGTTAGTGTGACTGTAAGTATGCGCGCGCGTGCGTGCTTGTGTTCCCGAGGCGAGTATATTATAATGTATAATTGTGTGTAGAGTTTTATATGTATATGCGTGTGTGTGTGTGTATATATATATATACTATACTGCATTATATATATATATATATGTACACACATCCATTATAATGTATAAGCGAATGTATAACTTTAGAGGCAAATGTATTAATATTCGACACACAATTCCAAAGATACCCTCTTTCCTGCGTTTATGGCTCCGTTTCCTTTCTTGCAGTACTTGTACACGCCATAAAACGGATTTAATGACTCATCCTCGACTTCTAAATGTCGAAGTTCGATGTTTGCCCCTTTGGTGACATCTGATCCTCGTTACCCGCAACACGGCTTCTTCGGCCTACGTAGGGGTGTTAGCACTACACCTCACACTGACCAGCTCTGCAGTTCCATGCACGTGTCAGCCTTGAATCTTCCAAAGTCCAGCCAAACAGTTATGTTTTCACGCAACGGTTTTCGAACATGTGTTTCTTTTCCAATGCTGTAATAAATGTCGCCGTACCTTACTCCCGACTCGTGGGAATGGGCTGGTCCCAATTTGATGACGCAGTTGGCGGGATGGCCGTGGGCGCTATCTGGCCAGGATTCAGACCGGTCTTCCCGTCTGATAACGGGGTCGCTTGTTCGCTGGAGGGAGCTGAATAGCTCTTCGGTCAACTCCTCCGCGGTGATTACGAGAGATAAGACGCGGACATCCCGAATCGGTAACCGCGGTCGTATTGTATATAAATCTATAGCGGGTTTGCATCGTGCAGTAGGTGGACTCGTCGCTTACTGGGACAAGTGAACATG
Source organism: Escarpia spicata (assembly GCA_963995525.1). Taxonomy (NCBI): domain Eukaryota; kingdom Metazoa; phylum Annelida; class Polychaeta; order Sabellida; family Siboglinidae; genus Escarpia; species Escarpia spicata. The sequence continues at coordinate 19,263,081 of OZ023209.1, read as the reverse complement.
GCTCTTCGCAGCTATCTCAGGCTACTGGTGCTGGCTCTATGTGTCACGGTAAGTCGACACACTTTGTTTCTCGTACGTACACGCATCCACTTGTAGGTTTGCGTCTGCATGGTGTCCTCTTCAAATTAACAGTGTCATGGCGTTTGGTTGGTGATAATTTAATCGCCTAACCGATCAACATAGAGCCCACGATTCAGAAATGCTATAGGCATAGCCAGTTTTTGGTTTTAGAAGTATAGGTTATTAGACATTGGGTTCAGTTTGTCAATATGGGACTCGTCGTAATGTAGGTACACGACCACCGTTCCTGCGTCGCCGAGAAGTCCCCATGGCCGTTCGATTCGGCCCACAAGAAGCTGTCGCTATTAAAAACATTCTATAGAATATATGTACATAATATATAATTATATTTTATTTTTATTGTCAATTACAATGGATTTTTGTTTCGCTTAAAATAATATAAACAGAACTAATGATATATCTCGGATCATCCCACATTTTTATCATTACTTCACAGCACCTTGCTGCCCTCAAGCTTACTAGAAAATAATTCTGCAGTGAAAGGATAGTGTTAATGCACAGCCTTATTTAACTAAGTTACAATTAGTACAGCTAGCCTGTGTAGCACTGGACCACAGGCCTATCATTTGTTCTTGGCCTCCTACTTGACACTTGTCAACTGCTGAAGCCTGCTACACCTAGAGCTAGTGCTTCAATGGGTCAGCTCTAAATGCCCTCCCCAAAGGAAGAGAAGCCATGTTTTTATCTTTCTATTGGTGCTTCCAATGTGCCAAGTCAATAAGGCAAATAAAGACTACTGTGCCTGTCCATGGGTGACTGATTGTTTGGAAAGACACTGCTAAATGCTTTATGCAACAGGATTGTGGCAAGACAGGCAGACAGCTGTTATCTGCCCATTTTCACCAGAAAGAGTCACTGTCTTGACTATACCACCCCAAAAAATGGGGAGTATGAGAGGGAAGATGATTTCAGAGGGAAACAGCCTTGGTTTTCATAATGCATATAAAAACACAGTTCTGGGAGTTTCACCCACAATTGGAGAAACGATGGGAAAGTAATTGAATTGTAATTGAACTATTAAGGCAATTACAATGGCAAATTACAATTACGACACACACACACACACACAAAATCAGTTACAATTACGATACTTTCAAATATTTCAATTACACCGTAATTGTAATTAATTACACAATTACGAATTATAATTGATCCCAACCCTGTATGCCACCAATCTAGAGTTAAAGTAGGTAGTGTAACAGCATTACCTATCTGTTTGTCTATTATGACAATCGGACGCAAAAATATACATATCAAATTAGGTACTGATGTACCTCACGGTATGTGTAGTTTGCCTTGACAATTATCGCAAAACACCAAAAACCGCAAACTTTTTCATATCCATTTCGCCAAAAAATTGAACCTGTATTGGCTACATACCACTAGATCGTTTTGTCGTAATTACACATGTGCACCCCCCCCCCCCCCCCCCCGACAAACACGTACTCGTGCATGCATACACGCACACACACAAACGCGCACACAATTTCCGAACCCCGTGCGTATACATCTGTCTAAATTAAGGGGCGCAAGCACGCACAGTTTTCCCAGACGCGTTGGGATTGTTTTCCCATGGTTTCTACTAAAAAACACAGTATTCCAAGAAGAAAACATTCACCTTGTCAACGTCTGAAAAAGAGGTTAGCTGTTTATAGAGAATTCGGTGACGTCGTGCACCTAAAGGTCTCGTCATGTACCTAAAGGTCTCGGCGGGAATCTCTCTCTCTCGCGTCAGTCTCAGCGAGTGGGCTGATGTAAGTCGCTCCGACCGTCTGGAAAATACATTTGCAACGCATTAAAAATTAACCTAGCTAACAAATAAAAACGACCGACGTATGAGAATAACAATATTATAAACGCTTGTGTGCGCGCGCGAGCGTGCGTGAGAGACAGAAACAAAAAGAGAGCGAGAGACATACATATACAGACAGGGAGCGAGGGAGATGGAAAGAGAGTTGTATGTGCTCGCTCGCGCGCGTGTGTATGTGCGTGCTTTTATGCGCGCGTGTTCATGCATACGTGCTTGTGCGACGGGTCAGTCGGTACAGCAATACGACGGTATAATTGCTTCCTTGCGCCCTTCATTTTCGGGCCAGGTTTGACAGATCCGTTTAAACTATCTATGATGTCTGAGACAGCTGCGTCAACTACGCGAAGGCGACCAAAAATCTGGCTTCCAGCGGCTTGGCTGACAACTTCGCAGCTGTCGGTTCGCGGCCTAAATTAAACGGACGTCCAGGGGTAGACATTGTTTTAGAAAGCAACTGAACCTGAAACTTCGTTACACGCACGGCACTACATTCGTTCAAGTGGCAAATAAAGGACACCGAGCTACACATTTTGCTGTTGACACGTTGTTATATTACATGTTATCGATTGGTCATATTCATGTTGCCTCCGGCCTATATAGCTACCCGAAGACCAATGCGGAGGTAATACGAATATGATCAATTCATATAAAATGTTTATTACTTGACAATTTTGCGCACACTACCACAGTTATCTGTGTACGTTAAATTCACTCTCTGTCCAATTTTTGACATTATGAACTGGCAATGACGTGACTTTAAATTCCCGCGATTATTTCCCATGCGCTAAAAGAATGGCACGTCTATGCCGACGAGTGATGGCGTTTGAAATTACGCTAACGTCATAATGTGACGTTCTTAATGAACTCGGGCGCAATACGGATGAACTCGGGCGCAATACAAATGAACTCGGCCTGTACGGATTCTGACTGTATCTGTCAAGCAGCAATACGAACGGGAAAGCAACGGCGTTATTGATCGGCCGTTTACGTCGTATTCGGGGACAATAACTTACACAGTTAATTAATAAAGTTAATTACTGTTATTAATATCTGACGCTTCGATTACGCATAATGGGCGCATCCTCCAATATTTAAAATATGAATGCAACTTAACTGATACCAATGCCAACATGGCCAGACGTGTGTCATTGCCATGATATCATGATACCAATACTGATATCTGTCAGAATATGGCCTGATTAATGCCAATACCCATACGGCCTGATTGTATTTAATACCAGCAACAAAATGGCCTGGTTTGATGATGATTATTTTATTAAATGTAAACGTGTAAATACATAAATATAAATACACCTAAAAAGAACACCATATATAAGGATTACACAAGAAAGTGCACGCAGTTGTTTCCATTGTGGTCCAAACACAAACAAGTACATTACACAGTTATTAATAAAATATGATACAATAATAAAAAACTAAAACAACAATAATTAATAACTTAAATACTAGCTAATACTCATATGTCAAAATATATTAATACTGGTGATATTGCAAAGGCGATCACCTCCTGATTATTAAGTCATTTGAAAAACCTGCTCATGTACTAGATATGCATAATACCAGATCTAAAAATAAACACTACAATTTAAGATGCAACAACAATAACAAATATTAAAAGAGCTATCCTCCAGTAGAGCCCAGATTAAGATAATTAAAACAAAACAAAACTGATTAGACATTAAAATTATATTATCAGTAAAAGAGCTTCCCGCCTGATTTGTAAAATATCTCAGTAACCAATGTTTCAGTAGATACGGGTATTTATTAAAAATAAGATGGAATTAATAGTAGACAAAAAGGTGGCTTCCTGATTATTAAGGTAATTGAACAAAAACTGTTTCACTAGACATTTAAATTGAGACTTGGTAGGAGCACCTTGTATGTTATAAGGCAATCCATTCCGTGCGTGTATACCTGTGTAGTAAAAAGAAGTATGACCAAATGTTTAACATATGGCACACGAAGAGACAAAGTACTAGATCTTGTATTTATCCCGCGCTGCTACGCCAGCCAGTTACGTTGAAAGAATCGGACAAATAATTTGGTGCTTTGTCATTGACAATATCATAGACAAGGTTAAATTTTAGTTGTTTAATTCGTAGATCCACAGGTAACATATTGACCTGTCTAAACTCCGTTGAACCAATATGAATTATGGCTGGTGCATTAAGAAGGAACCGGAATACCTTGTTCTCAGTACACTGTAGCCTTGATTTATATTTCTGAACTAAACCGGAGAACCACGATGAACAGGCACAGTCAAAATTACATTGTGTTAAGGCAGAGGTCAACATTGTTTTTGTTTTCATGTTGACATTTATTGTTTGCATGTATAATAACTTTAACTTGGCATTTGATTTATTAATGATCTTCTCAGCCTCTCCTTCTCTAGTTAGTGATTAATCTAACTCTACACCTAATTATTTAACACGCGTCTGATACATCAATGTGTTGTCAGCACATTTCACCAGGATGGAGTTAAACGTATGTAGTTTACGGTTTTGACCCAGATAGGATGGATTCAGTTTTCCGTAGATGGCGTGACAGTTTGTTATTTATCAGCCATTCTCTGGCAGCCTCAAGCTCTGAAGAAAGCCTTTCTTGAATTTGTTGGGTGTTTTTACCCAAAACTATGAGAGCCAAATTGTCAGCATATAAAATAAGTTTGCAATGAACAGCCGAAGGTGTATCATCAATATATATTAAAACCAATAAGAGTCCAAGAATTGACCCTTATGGGAAACCAATGTCCACTGATTACTGACGTTCATATGAATATGACTGAAACCAGACTAACGTAGATTTATGAAATCCAATAGCTTCCAGTTTTTGAAGCAGGATCTTATGGTCTACCGTGACCATAAATATTCTATATATCTAATTCTATAGAAAACTACATCATTTGAATGGCCACCTCAATGTTTACAGAATTACATATAAATTGTACAGATTAAAAAAATATATATATACAATTCTAGAAAAAAATCTATAGAAATGTTTTCTAATATGCCCTACCTTCGTCTTCTTCTTGCGTATGCCACCAGGGTTGGGTTCAGTTACATTGATCAATTACATGACTGGATAATTTCCAATTACAGTTACAATTACAATTATTTTTCATTACAATTACCATCCCAAAATATATTCATTTATAATTGTCAATTACAATGGATTTTTTTTGTTTCGCTTAAAATAATATAAACAGAACTAATGATATATCTCGGATCATCCCACATTTTTATCATTACTTCACAGCACCTTGCTGCCCTCAAGCTTACTAGAAAATAATTCTGCAGTGAAAGGATAGTGTTAGTGCACAGCCTTATTTAACTAAGTTACAATTAGTACAGCTAGCCTGTGTAGCACTGGACCACAGGCCTATCATTTGTTCTTGGCCTCCTACTTGACACTTGTCAACTGCTGAAGCCTGCTACACCTAGAGCTAGTGCTTCAATGGGTCAGCTCTATATGCCCTCCTCAAAGGAAGAGAAGCCATGTTTTTATCTTCCAATGTGCCAAGTCAATAAGGCAAATAAAGACTACTGTGCCTGTCCATGGGTGACTGATTGTTTGGAAAGACACTGCTAAATGCTTTACGCAACAGGATTGTGGCAAGACAGGCAGACAGCTGTTATCTGCCCATTTTCACCAGAAAGAGTCACTGTCTGACTATACCACCCCCAAAAATGGGGAGTATGAGAGGGAAGATGATTTCAGAGGGAAACAGCCTTGGTTTTCATAATGCATATAAAAACACAGTTCTGTGAGTTTCACCCACAATTGGAGAAACGATGGGAAAGTAATTGAATTGTAATTGAACAATTAAGGCAATTACAATGGCAAATTACAATTACGACACACACACACACAAAATCAGTTACAATTACGATACTTTCAAATATTTCAATTACACCGTAATTGTAATTAATTTCACAATTACGAATTATAATTGACCCCAACCCTGTATGCCACCAATCTAGAGTTAAAGTAGGTAGTGTAACAGCATTACCTATCTGTTTGTCGATTATGAAAATTAATCGGACGCAAAAATATACATATCAAATTAGGTACTGATCTACCTCACGGTATATGTAGTTTGCCTTGACAATTATCGCAAAACACCAAAAACCGCAAACTTGTTCATATCCATTTCGCCAAAAAATTGAACCTGTATTGGCTACATACCACTAGATCGTTTTGTCGTAATTACACATGGGCACCTCCCCCCCGACAAACACTTACTCGTGCATGCATACGCTTGTGTGCGCGCGCGAGCATGCGTGAGAGACAGAAACAAAAAGAGAGCGAGATACATACATATACAGACAGACAGCGAGGGAGCGAGGGAGATGGAAAGAGAGATGTATGTGCGTGTATATGTGCGTGCTTTTATGCGCGCGTGTTCATGCATACGTGCTTGTGCGACGGGTCAGTCGGTACAGCAACACGACGGTATAATTGCGTCCTTGCGCCCTTCATTTTCGGGCCAGGTTTGACAGATCCGTTTAAACTATCTATGATGTCTGAGACAGCTGCGTCAACTACGCGAAGGCGACCAAAAATCTGGTTTCCAGCGGCTTGGCTGACAACTTCGCAGCTGTCGGTTCGCGGCCTAAATTAAACGGACGTCCAGGGGTAGACATTGTTTTAGAAAGCAACTGAACCTGAAACTTCGTTACACGCACGGCACTACATTCGTTCAAGTGGCAAATAAAGGACACCGAGCTACACATGTTGCTGTTGACACGTTGTTATATTACATGTTATCGATTGGTCATATTCATGTTGTCTCCGGCCTATATGGCTACCCGAAGACCAATGCGGAGGTAATACGAATATGATCAATTCATATAAAATGTTTATTACTTGACAATTTTGCGCACACTACCACAGTTATCTGTGGACGTTAAATTCACTCTCTGTCCAATTTTTGACATTATGAACTGGCAATGACGTGACTTTAAATTCCCGCGATTATTTCCCATGCGCTAAAAGAATGGCACGTCTATGCCGACGAGTGATGGCGTTTGAAATTACGCTAACGTCATAATGTGACGTTCTTAATGAACTCGGGCGCAATACGGATGAACTCGGGCGCAATACAAATGAACTCGGCCTGTACGGATTCTGACTGTATCTGTCAAGCAGCAATACGAACGGGAAAGCAACGGCGTTATTGATCGGCCGTTTACGTCGTATTCGGGGACAATAACTTACACAGTTAATTAATAAAGTTAATTACTGTTATTAATATCGGACGTTTCGATTACGCATAATGGGCGCATCCTCCAATATTTAAAATATGAATGCAACTTAACTGATATCAATGCCAACATGGCCAGACGTGTGTCATTGCCATGATATCATGATACCAATACTGATATCTGTCAGAATATGGCCTGATTAATGCCAATACCCATACGGCCTGATTGTATTTAATACCAGCAACAAAATGGCCTGGTTTGATGATGATTATTTTATTAAATGTAAACGTGTAAATACATAAATATAAATACACCTAAAGAAAGTGCACGCAGTTGTTTCCATTGTGGTCCAAACACAAACAAATACATGACACAGTTATTAATAAAATATGATACAATAATAAAAAACTAAAACAACAATAATTAATCACTTAAATACTAGCTAATACTCGTATGTCAAAAGATATTAATACTGGTGATATTGCAAAGGCGATCACCTCCTGATTATTAAGTCATTTGAAAAACCTGCTCATGTACTAGATATGCATAATACCAGATCTAAAAATAAACACTTTACAATTTAAGATGCAACAACAATAACAAATATTAAAAGAGCTATCCTCCAGTAGAGCCCAAATTAAGATAATTTAACAAAACAAAACTGATTAGACATTAAAATTATATTATCAGTAAAAGAGCTTCCCGCCTGATTTGTAAAATATCTCAGTAACCAATGTTTCAGTAGATACGGGTATTTATTAAAAATAAGATGGAATTAATAGTAGACAAAAAGGTGGCTTCCTGATTATTAAGGTAATTGAACAAAAACTGTTTCACTAGACATTTAAATTGAGACTTGGTAGGAGCACCTTGTATGTTATAAGGCAATTCATTCCGTGCGTGTATACCTGTGTAGTAAAAAGAAGTATGACCAAATGTTTAACATATGGCACACGAAGAGACAAAGTACTAGATCTTGTATTTATCCCGCGCTGCTGGCGTGTTACGTTGAAAGAATCGGACAAATAATTTGGCGCTTTGTCATTGACAATATCATAGACAAGGTTAAATTTTAGTTGTTTAATTCGTAGATCCACAGTTAACATATTGACCTGTCTAAACTCCGTTGAACCAATATAGATTCTGGCTGGTGCATTAAGAAGGAACCGGAATACCTTGTTCTCAGTACACTGTAGCCTAGATTTATATTTCTGAACTAAACCGGAGAACCACGATGAACAGGCACAGTCAAAATTACATTGTGTTAAGGCAGAGGTCAACATTGTTTTTGTTTTCATGTTGACATTTATTGTTTGCATGTATAATAACTTTAACTTGGCATTTGATTTATTAATGATCTTCTCAGCCTCTCCTTCTCTAGTTAGTGATTCATCTAACTCTACACCTAATTATTTAACACGCGTCTGATACATCAATGTGTTGTCAGCACATTTCACCAGGATGGAGTTAAACGTATGTAGTTTACGGTTTTGACCCAGACAGGATGGATTCAGTTTTCCGTAGATGGCGTGACAGTTTGTTGTTTATCAGCCAATCTCTGGCAGCCTCAAGCTCTGAAGAAAGCCTTTCTTGAATTTGTTGGGTGTTCTTACCCGAAACTATGAGAGCCAAATTGTCAGCATATCAAATAAGTTTGCAATGAACAGCCGAAGGTGTATCATTAATATATATTAAAACCAGTAAGAGTCCAAGAATTGACCCTTATGGGACACCAATTTCCACTGATTACTGACGTTCATATAAATATAACTGAAACCAGACTAACGTAGATTTATGAAATCCAATAGCTTCCAGTTTTTGAAGCAGGATCTTATGGTCTACCGTGTCAAAAACCCTTTGAAGGTCAAGAAGTACCATACCTATATCGTTCCCTTTATCCTGTTCCTGTTTTAGGAAGTCTGCGACAGTAGGAGGATCTAAAACCAGATTGATGCTTGTGTAGGAGCTGGTGTGCTTGGAGGCACTCGTCCAACTGTTGATAGACGATTCTCTCAAATAATTTCGAGATTGCATTGAGAATCGAGACCGGCCTGTAGTTATTGGCTTCCAGCTTACTATTCTTTAAATTAAAAACAATTCTGTCAATTGGCATCACCCTTGCTAATTTAATATTGTCTGGAATTTCGCCGGTTTACAAAAATAAATGTAAAATATGCGTCAAAGGAAACGCAATGAGCTTGGCACCATCCTTAATAAATCTGGGTGACAATTGGTCCAAACCAGTCGCCTTGCTCGAGTTCATGCTGTTCAGGATCTCGAAGACTTTGTTTGCGGTGACTTCACTGATACTGGTGACACCCAATGATTTGTAATATTCTTGGATGTGTTGCAACCCATGTGTTGAGGCTATGTTAGTAAAACGTGTTAAAATATTCAGACACATTTACTTTATCAAAACAAATGTTACTGTCGATATTACGTCCTATGCTCCCTGGCTTAGTTTTACATTGAGACGACGTTCCGAGGCTTTTAAGCATTTGCCATAATTTCTTCGGTTGTTGTTTATATTCAGCAGCCTTGTTTGCAATGAAATCAGATTTGGCCTGTTTCTTCTTATATTGGACCTGATTCTGGAGATAAATGTATTTGTCATGCCAGCTATGGTCTTTGGTCTTTTTTAAATTACTACTACTACTACTACTACTACTACTACTACTACTACTACTACTACTAGTAGTAGTAGTAGTAGGCCTAGTATTAGTAGTAATGTCATTAGGTTCTGTGATAGAAAATATCACATTATGTTAATACATTAATTTAATTAATTTATTATTATATTAAATGTCTGATTAAAATAATTTAAATTTTAGAGCATCATATTGGTGGAAGGGAGAAAACAGCGGAAACATCGGAAGAAGAACGAGCCCGGATCATGTAAGTAAAACAATCATTAGTTCAACAATGAGTAAATCACGATCGACGACTGTTTTAAATCAGTGCTCAAACAGGGATACGCCCAACTATAGTGGACGTTAATGTGAACCACCCGAAGACGTCATAAGAACGGTATATTTTTATTCACAGTTTCCTGGTTTTCGGATGAATATTGATTACTTTCCCCTTTCACTTTGACCCAAGTCCGTCCACGATAGGATGCGAGTGGCCATCCGCTAAACATGATTTCTTTTGCTGTTTTTGTCAACAATTCTACGACATAGTTGCAATTAGTTGGCAATACTATCCTGTTATCGTCTCTGCTGTCTCCCTCTTTTTCTTTTCACTTTCTGAATTGCCATTCAGTTTTTCTACGTTTATCAAGGTTAAATTAACTTTAATACGCGTTGAAACACATTGGGAATAACCCTTGTGTGTGGATAGGCACGCGTTCACAAGTAGATCACTCGTGAACAGGTGTTCCGCTGCCTGGAATCATTACCTCGGACATTACCTCGGACCTGACCTTGCGCGTCGCCTTGTGATCTTAACCTAAAACAGATGACACCGTATCAATGTCGGTCGTAAATGTGATAAAGCCGTCGTGTTCCGACTTGGTGTCAACGCCGTATCCGTCGCAATTTCGCGCGTCAGTGGTGACGATGTGCGGAACTGCTACTTAACCGTGGATGGATTGATAGTTGCAGAATTTGAAGGCTGCGCGATGCTAGGGCAACTGAAAGCATGTGGCGAGAACATAGAGACACATTATATTAAGATGTCAAGTAATGGTTCATCTGGCCACCCTCTCTTCTTCTTCTCTCTTTGATCTCCCTATGTGTGTGGACCACATCACTTGATTCGTTCCGCCATCTCTTCGTCGTCTCCATTTACCACAACCCTCTGCAATTACTCCCCGCCCTTCTATCGTTCACCCCTGCCTTTTCGAGATCCCTCTTAACAATATTATATCTTGCATCAGTGGCGTAATTATGATGGGGCATTAAGTCTAGTCCCCCTTTGAAAATATTAATGTCATAACTTTTTCAGCATATCCCTTTGCATCACTACATTTCAGCATGGACAACTAGCGGGTGCATCTAACTAACCTTCCTCCTCCTCCTCCTCCGTCTTTATGAAGTCGTAGATCCACCACTGCTCTCCGTCTTAGCATTGGTCTTCCTATTCTCCTTCTGTTTCCATGTTCTCTTTGTTAATCTCTCCTCTTTCATCATCTGTATGTTTTCAGGCCATCACAGACTGCACACACCAATCCTCAGTTTCAGGATCCACGCTCTCTATGCAAACAAAACACATTGGGTGGCGTAAACACGATCCTTAGCAAAAATATTTATAGAAATCTATTACATTTTCTGTAGAATTCTATTAAAATTGATATGACAACATTCTATATTACTTTTATAGAAGTATATAAAATATTGATAGTTTTGCTATGTTTACTTCAATTTCTATACAATTCTATAGAATTGTTATAGAATTGTTATGGCTACACCACTTTATGGAAATTCTATAGAATTCTACAGAAAACATATTTTATGGATCTTCTGCAAAAATACAATAAACAAGAGTAGAACCTCGCATTACGGTAACTTTGGTAATACAGCCACCTCGTCATTAAGATCACCTCAAGTCAGTTCCAAATTATTTCTGTAACAGCAAAGGGAATTGTCCCGTTAATACGGTCACCTCGCCATTCGTGTCATTGTTGCCCAGTCCAGAGGTTGATCTTAATAGTGAAGTTACACTGTATATATTCTCTATAGCACATACTCTATAGAATGTGTATTCTACAGAACGTTTTGCCAAGGAGATGTTGTTCTTCGGAGTGCTAACTATAACGATCACAGTTCTAAATATGTCTGATCTCGGAATGTTGTAGATGTTGCAGTAGTGGAATGCTGTAGATGTTGCAGTAGTGGAATGTTGCAGTAGTGGAATGTTGTAGATGTTGCAGTAGTGGAATGTTGTATATGTTGCAGTAGTGGAATGTTGAAGATGTTGCAGTAATGGAATGTTGTAGATGTTGCAGTAATGGAATGTTGCAGTAGTGGAATGTTGTAGATGTTGCAGTAGTGGAATGTTGTAGATGTTGCAGTAGTGGAATGTTGTAGATGTTGCAGTAATGGAATGTTGAAGATGTTGCAGTAATGGAATGTTGTAGATTTTGCAGAAGTGGAATTTTGTATTGCATACTTAGTTGTGTATTTTCTCATTGTGTCCCAGCAGCTGCTCACACAGCGCAATGTAGGCCTAATGTTTACAACAGCAACTGCAATTTATGTTGTTACAATTGCGTTTCATCATTAAACCCCCATGGAATAAATGTATGTGTAACTTGACTAACACCCACTCCTATAGGTATATAATTAACGCTAGTTGTATTGTATTCTTCGTGGATCGAGACTTTGCGAAATTGAAAAAAACATTGCCTACTCTCAACAATGATTAGTTAATAACAAAACCATTCTTTGAACCGGGGGGGGGGATAAAGCTGTACTCACCTATACGACGTGTCATTTTAATATATGCCAGTTTGTCAAATTCAGACACTAATCTGTTTGGAACATACACAATAGAACCTGTCTTCACTCGGGGGAGATCGCATCTTCTGCCCATCAAAATCGGTCTCCCAAAATCGGTAGTCTTATACGGCTCGTCAATTCACATTGAAAACAGACCCATCAAAACAGGTAAAATGCCCACAATTATGACCCGTCCTCAATTACCGGCATAAAGAATCCCTAGAACATTGACGATTGGGCGGGATGT
>OZ023209.1:19062568-19250080 GCA_963995525.1 Escarpia spicata | reverse complement strand
GAGAAAAGCAGAAGAAAAAAAACAAATGAGTGACGTGGGAAAGGGAAGAAGAAGTATTGGGCTGATAATGCATTCCGCGCGAGTTTGTCGTGCTCACAGAATGTCATCAATGCGAGGCACACGTCCGTTTATCAACTCGTTTGCCGGACGAGAGCTATAAATAATTATTGTAAGTCGTGTAAATCACCAAGTCGTGTTTATAAACATTGACACGCAGCTGAAGTTAGCCAAACTGCTAACAGCTGGTAGTCGCTTTCTCGGCCACAGAGCGACCTTTGGCCGACTCGTCGAAGCCGCGGGTCATGGTTCGGTTACATAGATGGAACGCGGTATGCCGAAGCGTTCTGTTGGCAGCCGATGCTGCTTCAAAGTTGTCATAAAATATAATTATTTATCGGGACTACAAAATATGCCGGATGAGATTAACTTGAAGTTACTGGCAATAATGGTCTTAAATGTTTGGTTTCACCCAATGTTTATGTGGCAGCACTGTTTCATAATATAAACTAGCTTGGACACTCACGGTAGTGTAACAAACCACGGGCAGCGAGTGTTACCATTAGGTGTTACAGTATTTTGAACTTAAACTCGTTGCCATGACCTCTTAGTTTCTGCTGTCGCCAATAACGGTGTTGTATGCAGGATGTTTTAAAAGTAACCCCAGTGACACCACCTTGGTGGGGAATGACTGATAACTCCCTGAACAAAATAATAAAAACTATAAAAATAATTACCCATATTTACCATATTGCCAACTGGTAGATCTAAGGTCAATAGTCAAGGGAAGAGATGGACAGAGAAAGAGGCGAGTGGTCAACGGCGACTGGGAGGAGATGTACAAAGAACGAGGCAAGTGATCCACGGCGACTGGGAGGAGATGGACAGAGAAAGAGGCGAGTGGTCCACGGCGACTGGGAGGAGGTGGACAGAGAAAGAGGCGAGTGGTCAACGGCGACTGGGAGGAGATGACCTTACAGTTTTTCCAAAGTTAGCGTATTAATATATAGATTCTGGTTTAGGCTGATGAAACCCCATTATAGGAAGATGACCCAACTATTGTGTTGGGCAGGATATGTTTGGAGAGATTTGAAAGTCGACATTGTGGATATCTCGCCGGGTGTATCTCGGAACAGACGAGACAGATACTAAGCTTCACCCCAGAAAACGAACTGTAACACCGCAAACGGAGTGCACATATATAAAGCGACGTTTTCTGTTTCGTTATCTTAAATCATTCCCTCAAGCCACAAGCAATAGGTCGGCCTATTAGTATTAGCAGGAAGTTGGTTGAATCAGTTAGGGCCGGAACTATAAGTGCACGACAACCAAAGATAATCTTTCGTTTAAATATTTTAAAAACAACTTTGTCTATTCAGCATTTTAATCTACTACCAGGAATCTGAGTAACGCAACAGACAAGGTAGTTTTAAAATATTTAAACAAAAACAATTTTGGTTATTGTGTCCAAACTAAGTGTATCAATATTGTAATATTGCCTAATCTAATTACTCTTGATTGTTTGTACTCTGTGAGCATTACACATTTTGAACTATCAGGGTTTGATTCTCACCAAAACCCTCCAACTCCAACCCCTTGACACCTCCAACTGCACCACCGTTCCTCCGACACTCAAAAAAAAACTTCAACAGCACCCTCGAGCGGAACTATTTTCCCTCAAGGGGAACTCTTGCCTCAAGTGCGTACGTGCCCATCACCATCCCAGCTTGCTGTGTGTGTGTGTGTGTGTGTGTGTGTGTGTGTGTGTGTGTGTGTGTGTGTGTGTGTGTGTGTGTGTGTGTGTGTGTGTGTGTGTGTGTGTGTGTGTGTGTGTGTGTGTGTGAGAGAGAGAGAGAGAGAGAGAGAGAGAGAGAGAGAGAGAGAGAGAGAGAGAGAGAGAGAGAGAGAGAGAGAGAGAGAGAGAGAGAGAGAGAGAGAGAGAGTGTGTGTGTGTGTGTGCGTGCGTGCGTGTGTTTTAACTTCTGAACGTCTAGGGGACCACGTAACGGGGACACATTCCAACGGTCTAGGAACACGCCATTCTAGCGCAGGTAAAGCGCGGCCACATTCCAAAGGTCTGCGGCGCCCAGGCCCACTGGATCCGCGTGGGATAATAGCACTAACTACATCAGTATCCCGTCGCACCTCGGCCTACTATTATATTAAAAACGTCATATTGATTTTTTATGATAAACATACAAATGTCGGCTTAATGTGCAGGACACGAATAATATAATAATAATAATTATTATTAACAAGTAATTTCACTGGAAAGTAGTTAACAACGTTATTTCGTTGTTTTGTGCCAATAATAATTATATCAATTTTATCTGGATTTAGTTCAAATTTACTTGCGTCCATCCACAGCAAGATGTCAGTGAGATAGTCATTTAAAGTTGATAGAGATGTCTGTGTATAAGTTGGTGAAAGTGATATATACACATGTGCGTCGTCGGCATACAAATGATGATTTATATTATGATTAGTTAGACTAAGTGATATATACACATGTGCGTCGTCGGCATACAAATGATGATTTATATTATGATTAGTTACGACTAAGGGATGCAGTGTATAAGCTAAACAGAACAGGGCCAAGGACAGAACCTTGTGGGACACCAAATGGAAGATGTTCTGGACAAGACAGTGAGCCAGATATGTTAATGCTTTGGTATCGGTCTGAAAAATATGAACTAAACCACTGAAGAGCCGTGCCAGATATACCAAATGTATATTAAGGCGATGTAAAAGAATGCCGTGATCTATTGTATCAAAAGCAGCTGATAGATCTAGTAAGGTGAGAGCAGTCAATTTGCTATTATCCATATTGCATACAATGTTATTGTGTACTTTAAGAAGAGCCGTCTCAGTTGAATGAAATCGCTTATATGCAGATTGTAGATCATTTGATAAATGCTGCGAATAAATATGTTCATGGAGTCGATTTGCTACAACCTTCTCCAATACGTTCGACAAAAAATAATATTTTAGATAGGACGGTAATTTTAAGGTCATTTTGTGCACAGACTGTTTTTTAATAAGAGCTTGCTTGATTTCGTGTGGAACAACACCATCCTGCATTGACATATTTATAATATTTGTAATAGGATAAACCAGTTGATCAATGCAACTCTTTTTGGAAAAAAAAGAAATTTTGGAAAAGGGTCAAGACCACACGATTTATTAAGATACTTTTGTACGACAGTGCAAACTTCACATGTAGTTGCAGGTGTAAAACATTGCAGTGTATTATTAACAATCAGCTGTTCAGTAAATTTGTAATCAATGTCATTAATAACGAAACGTGATCGAATGTAAGCAATCTTATCCGTGAAGTATTTTGAAAACATGCTTCATAATGTATCCATTGAAGAGGTATCAGGCAATACTTTTGGTTTCTCCCGATGAAAGAAACTATAGGGGTCTAAATATGACGGTACATGTAGGCCTACCCAGTCGCACGTGGCATAAGGAGCGGTTTGATTTACCGAACGTGTTTGTAGATGGGTTCCCGTTTGTAGATCGCTGTCGGCAAGAGGTAGACCCAGGAAGTTGTTCCGACGATGCATGGCGAAGACCTGTCGGACGCTGGTACTTCGACACGGAGGCCAAGGAGTGTCTACAGGTAAACCGCACACGGTGGTCTCCGCGCTAGAATCACGTCGCCGATGCCGCGTTGCGTTGCGTTATTGTCGTGTGCGCGTGTGACCGGCACATGTGTCGGTATCCGGTTAACCAATTCGTATGTTTATCGTACTGGGACGGAATTTTATTTTCTGGTTAATGGCATTCGAAAGAAGTGATGTTAAAAGGGAGGCGGTCTGTTCCTCTACCTGAAATTAGCCAGTGTTGTAATGTGTAACAGGAAGTCTGCTGTGCTGAATGGTGGAACATGGGAAATTGCAGAACACCAAAGGGGAATGCGGTTAACTCAGCCCGCTTCGCCATTAGTGCCAATAAAGCTTCTTTTGAAACTGGATGTTTTGTATACAATTTGAACATGCTCCGGGGGCGTATCTTCCAAACGTTGTTACATTAATCAGTATTGTCATTGTGTTAATCATTTTTGATTTGTTGTATGGTCATATTTGAGGAAAACGATACCCAGACTATGCCGTTTCTATAAACTAAATTAGTCCTTACCTACACGTCTAGTGGATGATTAGCAAAATATGCTCGTTTCACTGACTTTGGGGTCCTTTGCCCATGAATACGATTTACGCAACTCGGAACCTTTATTCTGTATATATGTAAGGCGCTTTGTAAGTAAAGGTTATTGCGACTTATTATTAGGCCTATTGTTTTTAGGACACCATTTCATTGATTTTCTGGAGAACAAAATTACATAATTTTACGATTTGTTTATGTTGGATGTGTACAACGATATGTCTTTAGGCTTTCTCCCAATGTTTGTATTGTGTGGAGTGTAATAACGTCATGTTGATAAGTGAACCGAAAATGTTTTGACTTTTTCAGTTTCGATATTCCGGATGCAAAGGCAACAAAAATCGGTTTACGAGCAAGACGCGATGTGAGCGAAGATGTCTCAGTAAGCACATCTCAATTTCGTTTGCAAAGCGTATATTTGAAAGTCGTTAAAAACGAAAACGACATACTAATCTTCGGATATAAATAGTATTCATATAGGCAAACGTGTTTTAATGTGCGAACATGCTGTGCATTGAAATAACCATTCCAGTTAGTGTGTACAGAACTAGGCCCGACGCCTACTGCCCGTTAACAAAATGGATAACAGTTGCTCGGCCACTACGTAAACAAGTGCAAATCAAGGTTCACATAGCGTTTCACACATTTCTGTATTTGGTTAATTTTTAACACATGAAACCACATCTGCGTTGTCATATCTCGAACAATGAATTTAGCCTCCACCATATATCCTTGCAGAAAATGCGAGACACGCGTCCAAGCGGTGTCTCGACGTGCCGTGCGACCTCGACTGTGGCGTCCCGGGCTTCCGGCAAGACGACAACGGCTGCTCCCTGTGCGAATGCAAGGCTCCCCGCTGCCCCTACGTCGCCTGCATCATCGAATGTGAGTACGGCTTCAAGAAAGACGAAGCCGGCTGCACGCGGTGTAAATGCATCGAACCAGACACGACCTCTGAACCGGAGCCAGAGACGACCGAGCAATGCCCCGTCATCGACTGCCCGCTGTCCTGCCCCTATGGCTACCAGACCGACGCCAACGGATGTGAGATGTGCGCGTGCGCGGAACGACCTGCGTGCGCACCGGCCAACTGCGGGGACAAGTACTGCATGTACGGCTTTGCGCGAGATGGGAACGGTTGCCTGACATGCGATTGCGTCCGGGAGAAGGCGGTATGCCAGCCAGTCATGTGCATGATGTACTGCGAACACGGCTTCCGGAAGGACGACAACGGATGCGAAGTGTGCGCATGCGCCGAACAAGGAGAGGTGTGCAGTCCAATCAGCTGCGCCGTGCTGTGTGAGCACGGTTTCCAGCGCGACGACAAAGGATGCGCGGTTTGTAAATGCGCCGAACCGGAAGTGACGAGAGCACAGGTGACAGCGCTGCGCGACTGTCCGCTGCGGAAGTGTATGGCGAACTGCAAGCACGGCTACCAGCGCAACGACGACGGGTGTGACACGTGCGACTGCGTTCCGCCGCCCGTGACGGCACCCGAGCCTTGCCCGGAAGTGACGTGTGATATCACCTGTGAGCGCGGCTTCATGCGTGATGAACGCGACTGTCAGCTGTGCGAGTGCGTCCCGTGCAGCCCGATCACATGCACACTTTTGTGCGAGGACGGATTCGCGAGAGGCGACGACGGATGTGAAGTGTGCGAGTGCGCAAGCGCACCGAAGCCGGAAGACATGTTCGTGTGTGCGGTGCCGACGTGCTATACCGACTGTCAACATGGTTACAAGGAGAGCAAGAAAGGATGTCAGACGTGCGACTGCATCGAACCGCCAGCCTCGCTTTCGTGCAGTCCCATGACCTGCTCCATGCAGTGCCAGTACGGCTTCCGCAAAGACAACAAGGGTTGCGTGATATGCGCATGTGCGGAGATAGCGGCCGGATTTAATTGCGACCAGGTCGGCTGTAACCAGTTTTGTGAGTACGGTTTCAAAACCGACGAGAACGGATGCGAAATGTGCGAGTGCGCAGACTCGCCGATCGGCGAACCGGATGTGACGTGTAGTCCTGTCGGTTGCTTCATGGAGTGCGAGCACGGGTTTAAGAAAGACAAGAACGGTTGTGACATCTGCGTGTGCGTGACCGATACAGAGATCTCATCAGCGGTCAAGTTAATGGCCAAGTCAGCAATGGAGTGCAGCCCGCTTGAATGCCAAGTGTACTGCGAGACAGGCGTCGACAAACACGACGTTGGTTGTGACGGCTGCGAATGCGAGCAGTCACGGGAAACGGAAACACCATGCAGCCCGACCATGTGTTTGATGGATTGCGAGAATGGTTTCAAAAAAGACGACAATGGGTGTGAACTGTGTGAATGCATTGAAGAGAACGAAAGTGAAACCACGTGCAGTCCAATCTCGTGTCTGATGCACTGCGACAATGGTTTAAAAAAAGACGACAATGGGTGTGAATTGTGTGAATGCATTGAAGAGAACGAAAGTGAGACCACGTGCAGTCCGATCTCGTGTTTGATGTATTGTGACAATGGTTTCAAAAAAGACGACAATGGGTGTGAACTGTGTGAATGCATTGAAGAGAACGAAAATGAGACCACGTGCAGTCCGATCTCGTGTTTGATGTATTGTGACAATGGTTTAAAAAAAGACGACAATGGGTGTGAACTGTGTGAATGCATTGAAGAGAACGAAAGTGAGACCACGTGCAGTCCGATCTCGTGTTTGATGTATTGTGACAATGGTTTTAAAAAAGACGACAATGGGTGTGAACTGTGTGAATGCATTGAAGAGAACGAAAGTGAGACCACGTGCAGTCCGATCTCGTGTTTGATGTATTGTGACAATGGTTTAAAAAAAGACGACAATGGGTGTGAACTGTGTGAATGCATTGAAGAGAACGAAAGTGAGACCACGTGCAGTCCGATCTCGTGTTTGATGTATTGTGACAATGGTTTAAAAAAAGACGACAATGGGTGTGAACTGTGTGAATGCATTGAAGAGAACGAAAGTGAGACCACGTGCAGTCCGATCTCGTGTTTGATGTATTGTGACAATGGTTTCAAAAAAGACGACAATGGGTGTGAATTGTGTGAATGCATTGAAGAGAACGAAAGTGAGACCACGTGCAGTCCGATCTCGTGTTTGATGTATTGTGACAATGGTTTCAAAAAAGACGACAATGGGTGTGAACTGTGTGAATGCATTGAAGACAACGAAAGTGAAACCACGTGCAGTCCAATCTCGTGTCTGATGCACTGCGACAATGGTTTAAAAAAAGACGACAATGGGTGTGAATTGTGTGAATGCATTGAAGAGAACGAAAGTGAGACCACGTGCAGTCCGATCTCGTGTTTGATGTATTGTGACAATGGTTTAAAAAAAGACGACAATGGGTGTGAACTGTGTGAATGCGTTGAAGAGAAAGAAACCACATGCAGTCCTGCAACTTGTTTAATGGATTGTGAGAATGGCTTCAAGAACGATGCAATTGGCTATGAACTATGCGAGTGTGTTGAAGAGAAAGAAAGCGGCGAAATCACGTGCAGTCCCGTCAGATGTTTGATGTATTGTGAGAATGGTTTCAAGAAAGATGCAAATGGATGTGAACTATGTGAATGTGCTAAAGAGAACGAAAGTGAAACCACGTGCAGTCAGGTTACGTGTTTCATGGAGTGTATGAATGGATTCAAGAAAGATGACAGTGGATGTGACCTATGTGAATGTGTTGATGAGAACGAAAGTGAAACCACGTGTAGTCACATCATGTGTGCGATGGAATGTGAGAATGGCTTCAAGAAAGACGACAAAGACTGTGAAACATGCGAATGCGTGGACATGCCTGCGTTGGCCACACTGTCGCTTTGTGCAAAGAAAAGATGTTGGAAATACTGCGCCAATGGCTACGAAAAGGATGACAATGGATGCGATCTTTGCCAGTGCATTAAAGTCAAAAGCGAAAACAAGAGTGCCAGAAACGGTTAGTGTTCATTTTACGTTTGCAGTGAACTAGCATCTAGATTACTGATCGAACATATTTTTATTGAACAAAATCTTCACGTTCTGAAAACAACTCAAAATATGTTACGTTTTGTAAAGCGCGCTTTGAAAAGAACAAGGGATTGAAACGTATAAAACTATCATTATTATTATTATCATTGCATATTGGTGTTATCTCTTTCATTTAAAACAAAGCCGGAAGAAAAATATTGAGCTCGAAACTATTGTTGTGTATGATATTTGAATATATAGCAACCAAACTGGATGTTGCTAGTGGTGGTGTGTGATGGTGCGTGCGTGCGTGCGTGTGTATGTGTCTGTGTGCCAGGCTTGTTAACAAATGCATGTCAACGCATTTGAATGCAAATGTTTCACTTGATTTAAATACAAATACAAATGCCATTTTCCAGGAATGCATTCAAATGCAAATGCAAATGTTTTGGGGTGGCATTCAAATGCAAATGTTTTGGGGTGGCATTCAAATGCAAATGTTTTGGGTACACATTTGCAAGTGCATTTAAATTAATTTAAGATGTTAATATATATTTAATATTACTTTAAACAAATTACATATGGACAGTTAAACTAAAATATTTGTGGTTTCATAGGTATGGTTGGAAGAAGAAAAAGTCGAATAGTTTGATGTTCTAGCTAGGCATAGAGAACCCGCGGCCGCAAGCGCAGTTTACGGTGCTCGTCTAAGGCTTATAGGCAATGTCAACTACAGGCAAGACCCAATAAGATTATAGTTAGGCAATTGTCTAGTCGGCGTGATTTAAACAACCCGCTTTGTTGTACGAGCGGCCTTGGCCCGGTGTCCCCGTTCCTGAGAATTAGCTCAGGCTGAGACCGATTGCAATTAACTCGCTGGCTTTATACCACACAGAATTTTCTTTGTTTCAATGGCATAGAAACCTGGGAGATTGCTTCTCCCGTCCGGTACATCGGGAGATTTGGTAGATTTCCGGGACTCCCGACTAATCCGGGAGACCCCAAAAGCCACGTGCAACTGCTTCATCACTGCTGTTATAACATACAAAAGTAACTAAAATATCGAAGTAGAAAGTAAAAAAGTACAGATAAATATACTTCGTTACAAGTAAAAGTACCTCTGGGTAATTCCAAAAAAATGTACTTCGTTACGAGTATATTACAAAAGTACTTAAGTAAATGTACTTCGATACATGCCGGGACTGAACTAGAGTAACAAACGTACTCGCACACACGTACACACGTCACGCACGCATACACGCACACACACGCACCATGTCATGAAGTGGTGATTCTTGCCAGCCAACGGTCATTAGTTAGAAAAAGATAACATTTTGGCAGGTGGAAATGGAAGGGGGGATAGACAAATGACAGTTTACTGCGAACTACCAGTGTACCACTAATCACTCATTTGACTGTACATTTAACAAAGTAAATGTTTGTGGATCGCATTCCAACGCAAATGTTTAGGGTACGCATAATGCATTTACAATTTCACGGAGGCATTTTAATGTAGCAGCACATTCAAACGCTCTACATTCAAAAGCATTTCCATTTGTTAACAAGCCTGGTGTGTGTGTGTGTGTGTGTGTGTGTATGTGCGTGTTTGTGTGCATATGAGTTAAACGTGTCTGCCTACTATCGTACCTATGCCGTTGCTTTAAGTACCTTTCTGCAGAACAAGCAGTGGTTATGAACATTACCGCCAAAGTAGCTGCTGCTTTCGGTTTTTAGCCATCTGCGAACTGCCAGCGAAGACAGGCAACTGCCGCGCGAGGAAACATCGTTGGTTCTTCGACGGTGAGACGGAACTTTGCACGGAATTCATCTACGGCGGGTGCCATGGCAACGGCAACAACTTCCGCAGCAAGCAACACTGCGAGGGATACTGCTATGTGACGGAAATGGAGGACGACGCGCAGGAGGAGAAGCCGTGGTATATGAGCATTCTCGGCCTGTAGGCGGGTAGACGTAGGCGGGCTGGCGGGTAGACGTACGAACGCAGATAAAAGCGCCATCAGACAAAACTCACGAACGACTGTGCTGCTACTTTTGGACGATCAGATTTTCGTCCACGTATACGAGTTTTTACGTTAGCTGGAGCATATAACTGAGTGATTTATAATGAGGTACCAGTTGTGTGGTAGTTCATGTAGCTATCATTTGTGACTGATTTTGACTCATCCAACATATGACGAAACAGTTTGCATTCTAGTTCTAACTCTGCCGAACGATGGCACCATTGCTATATATTAATAGTTTTGTTTTAGAAATTTGTGTAAATAGATTACTCCCAACCAAGATAATGCTATCAGTTAGAAGTATTACAACAGCACTTTAACCTAAATACCACACCTGCCTATATATAGCCGGGCAACTGTGAGTGGTCCACACCATGTTGTAATATATTCAGCCTGATGCAGTCAGTGGACGTGAGGTACTAGGCAAATGTCACACATGGTAAATATGTGAGCATATTAAACGAACCATGAAATCCAGGGATACGTTTA
This sequence comes from Escarpia spicata, assembly GCA_963995525.1. NCBI lineage: Eukaryota > Metazoa > Annelida > Polychaeta > Sabellida > Siboglinidae > Escarpia > Escarpia spicata. Next base: position 19,239,450 of record OZ023209.1, on the reverse strand, counting down.
GATGTTTCTCAACAACCACATATGGTGGTGAACGAATTTTGAGTTTCCAAAGTAATATTTTTTATTTTGCGTCATACCTATTAGCAACTTAGCAATATAGCATGTGAGATGATAACATATAAACCTTGTAGTTACACGAGAATTCACTGTGAAATATTTTGTAAAAAATTTATGTCTTGGTTTATTTGCGAAATTACTGACAATTTTATCAACAAGAATCTATTCGTCTGGAAAACAAATGTATTGAATATGTATAAAATAACGCAAGTAACAAATGAAATATTTAGTTAGTTGCACACAATATACCTGAATATGTAATGACTAACAATTCATAAGCGGGTTGATCATTTGAGAAGCAAGAAGAGATATGATACAAATTGGTTCAACGTGCGTTCATCTACCCTATGCTACCAAACAGAATCTCAGACCGAAGAAGACATAACGCATGAGTGATGACAATTACAATATGGTCCATTGCATATTTAGACTGCGTATGTATCAATACTGAGAGGTTTACACATAAAACTGATAACAAAAGTATGCATGATCGCAAACGAACTCGAAAGATTATCTATGTTTGCTGGTTTGTTGCATAGGCTAACACGGCAAAACCTGTAACGAATGTCTCCTACGCATGTAGGGTTTAAGAAAATTTTTAAGGCTTATGGGTTGGCACATATGCACTACAAAACGTGCAAAAGTATTAGCAGGAAGTTCACTGAATAAGTTGTATTTATCCCACTCTTGATTGTAGGAACCAGGCGTCAACCAGACATGCATGCCCGATTTTTAAGAGCAATACTGGGAACTTACAGTTAGCCCCCCCACCTGCCTCTGCTATAGCTGATGTTTACAATTTCACTGTTTTGCATACAACTTGAACATTTTGTGCAAAACACACAAATTGTGAGCAAATACTTTTAACATATATTTATTATAGTATTAAGGAACAAACCAGGTTGGTTAAAATTGGAGCATGGCAAATTTTACTAAATTATATTTAATAAAAAAGTAAAATACTACACGGCAGAACTGTTATATTACATTAGTCTGCAGGATTATTTTGCTAACACATTTGTATGTTTATAAAAAATGCATTAGAATGGATCACTTAGCAATATGCAGTATTACGAGGTAATTATTATACATAATAATAAACACTGGATACATCATCATGTGTCTAGGAATATATCTGCTAATTGTTGTCTTTTGAAATGCATATTGTTGACTTGAAACTCTTTACAAATCCGTAATGTTTTTCATTGGTTAACTTGCCTATAGCATTCTCATTTTGGTGGAGTGTCGTATTTTTCTAGTATGTATATATGCCTATGTTAATGTCCTTCAAAAGTATCTCCTCAGCAACTACTATGCATATAGGTTTGTGACTTCTGTCACGATTAAAAGAACATAATATTTTAGCACATTTGAAGCAAACCAGTATTAACACACACAGTGACACACACCACAACAAACACAAAGTGACATACACATAGAGTGACCAACACAGTGGCACACACACACACACACACCCACGCACATTGAGAGAATTCAATATCATAAGCAGTTTTATTATAGTGCAGACAACAAACAACACTGAAGTAACCTGCCTTCTGCAGCTATTGTATATCACATAGTGACCACCTGTAGCATTCATGTTATGCTCTACACATACATCCAAATAGTGTATCAATGTAGTAATGATCAGGCAAACAGGTGCCATGGACTAGACTACGCATGATGATCATCCTGTATTCATTATAGAATATCACGATATATCATAGTCACAGCAATATATATAGATATACACATCAGATTACATATTTCTAACAATGCACACCAGTAACACCACAAACTTGTCTATTACAAGTTCTAACTATTTTAACAACAACAAAACAGGAACGCTGTACATGACTCCTTCGCTACACCAAACACAACTAGTCTAAGCATTAATCACGTCAAAGTGAAATCAAGATAAAAGTTTTTACTCCTGGTTTCGGAATGAACACCCCAAGTGTAGGCAAGGTTATTAAGGGTGGGGTGGAAAGAATATATCTCAGAAGACTTGATGCAAGCCCTCTTACAGAACAAGATTAGTGCACCCCCTTCCTATACTTCTCTAGGTATCTCTATACAACCACCACAAGAGACATGGTAAGTGATTCAACAAGCCCAACAATTATCTCGTCGACTCACCCGTGTTGATTTGAAACCCTCCTGTTTTTGCTTATGAATCTCCAAATCAAACAGTTATCTCTGTCAGAGGCAAACATGTCACGAAAGTGTACCTTAACTTCAATTGTGGCTGGAAATTAATGACCACGCATTTTCTAAACCTATACCTTTCACCCTTTTTACAGTTCTCCAACTTCAGGTCCAGTTTTGTGAGGCGTTGACATATAATTTAATACAACGAGTTATGTTGTCTCCCTTCCCTGTCTGCCTGTTAAACTGATGCTGTCTGTTCCTCATTGTTTGATATAATGTTCTGAACACAAGAACAAATATGTTGTACGTACACTGCTCGCTAATGTGCATTAAACACCCAAGACATTGTTCACAATTTGAAAGTGGCACCCGAGAAACGTTCAAATTGTAAACAAAACAGTCAGTTTCTAAAGACGCTCTATTCGTAGTATTGTGGGGTCAGACAGGGCTGACCATATTCAAAACAGATTCAGCAAATACCATGCTAATGATTCCCACCCTGCCGATTCTGGCAGTCCAAGAACAATGAAACTTAGTTTTATACAATAAACACTGTCCAGAATTTACGTATAAGTTGACCAAAATATTACAAGAATCAACTAGAGAATTATTTCCCAGTTGAATAATTGTTCTTCAATCAAATAAATTTAACAACTTATAATGTGATGGTTACAGGTCATAGAACTGTTAACAACAACCCTATTTTTGGTCACTTCAATTTGTATAATTTCATATATCAGGTACCGGTTTTACGCTAAGCTAAATACATACACATTACAAATCGTTGCAACAAGCAATACAAAATCCACCCATCCATGTTTACATCGGATAAACAATTGATAAACCTTCACATTGATTCTCATTTACTAATAATGAAAGAGGACATTTGTTTACATTAATTCATTTAGTTTATAAAATGTGTACTTGGGCAAACCAAATGTAAGCATTAGTCAACATAGTTGTTTATAAACTATTGAGCGAGCTCAAACACAGCAAATTAAAGCAACATCCCCAAAACCACAGGACATATTAGTAGGTGATGGTTTAGTCATTACCATGTCTCACTAACAAAACTGATCACTCTAGAACATGAATACGCTTTAATATGAAAATGGCCATCATTCAATTGCTGAATGATGGCCACAAGGTCTGAAGCACGGTTTGGGAACTTTGAAAACTCAGATCACTCCTTACTATGAAGCAAATAGTCTACCAATTGCCTACAACACACATACATGTCAATTTTATATTGTAACAATATTGTGATTATGAGGTGAATACCCAAGCAAACATGTTTGATAAGTTTATCCAAAGCCAGTGTATAATTTTTTATCTTTTACACCACACCTCGAGTATCACTAATGTAATGGGTTAATCTGTTAATTACCCCTTGCATTTATAATTGTGTGCCAACAGACTTTGATGGATCAAATTGTCGGACCTCCGCGTCTTGGGTTCATCTCATTAAACATTTACCAAGTCTGAAATCATGACAGAAATAAAAACTATGCAAAGAGTTCCTCCTTTGAAGAAGGATCACCCAGCACTGAGCTGGTCCACCCAAGATTGTTGATTGGAGGTTTGTTGATGCCTTAAGCTGCAGGGGGAATGAAGAGGCTAGGTAAGGAGGGTAAGTCTGATACCATGATAGAAATTCAACACATATTTCTTGAGCTTCTGCTTATTTTTGGATAACCTGGAAGTAGGGAAAGAATAACATGTGGATCAGAGATAAAGCAGGAATTATGGATGATATTGGTCTACTGCATTCTATGAAGAGATGGAAGCTGGCTAACTAAGGTTAGGGGAAAAGAAAACCTGACGATACATGGGAGAATTACCTGGAAAGAACAAAGAAAATATGGATGAATTAACCACATACAGTAAAACACTGGACATATGGTTGACTTGAAGTGGCCTGGCAGCTGGCAATGAGATTCCAGTGGTCTCACTGATGATACAGCCACACATTAACAATCTCTTTTCGAGTATAGCAAGTTTCAGTTCATCATTATTTCATGAGCGGAGCTGGTTAATCTCGGCTTGGAAGATTCATTGAGAAATGGGCCCCCCCAGTGCACAAATACTACTTCATTACATGTTAATGGCGGTGACCTTGTCCCAGTAATAGATCAGTGAGCCAACGCTATACCATTTCAATTGGTAACACATCTTAAATCTAACAGCTTCTCATGGGCTAAAATCTAAATTGAAACACCAGTATCTAGCAATAATGTACATTGCCAACATGAACAATGACACACAGGTCACTTGTTTGACACATAAATTACAGTATAATTAATAACGAAAGCATTTATGTTAACACTAAATAAAAATTGCCTTTTGAACCATTGACAAGAAAAAAGTTAATCAAGAATTCCTATGACTAACTTATTAATTAAACAGAATAATTTACACGCTTCAAATAATGAACAATTTGTTAACAACATTCAAGGCAACATTTCTAGGAATTTCAACATTTTGTATGACCAATCCCGCACACAAAAATTGGAGACCTAGAAAAACCAAACCAGGTTTAAAGTGGCTTCCATTAATCCAGAGAAAATGGAAGCCATGAAAAATCAAAGGGCTGGGAAAACAATAATAAATTCATGGTCTTAAATACAGAAATTAAGCATTCAAGATGCATAATAACTTTTTTGACTTCACAACGTTACCATTCATTGAGTAAATGTTTCTAAAACTCCAACACCAGAGATCATCAGGGTCCACAAAGAAAGAATCACTTCTAACGGGAACGACTTCAAACTACTTCACACCGGTTGGCTGTCCCCGAGGACAGGGCTGCACATGGTGGGTACCTCTGTCGGGGTGGCAACTTCTTCCCCAAGGTGTATGCGTTCGTGGTAGATGAGCTCAGACTTCTCACTGAACATCTGACCACAGGTGAGGCATTTGAACGGGCGCTCCCCGACGTGTACGTTGGTGTGACGCATGAGGATGTCGTGACGCGAAAACGCCTTCCCGCACGTCTCACACTTATACGGTCGCTCCCCGGTGTGTGTGCGCTGGTGATGCTTGAGTGCGTAGCGGTGTGCGAACAGCTTCCCGCACGTCGGACAAACAAATGGTTTCTCCCCGGTGTGAACCTGCCGGTGGCGACACATGGCGCTGCTTGCACTGAAGCGCATCCCGCAGATGAAACAACTAAATGGTTTCTCGCCGGTGTGCGTGCGTTCATGGCACGTCAGCTCGCTCATGCGGCTGAATGCTTTCTCGCACACAGAACACTTGTACGGTTTCTCCCCGGTGTGGATGGTTTCATGTCGTGTCAGGATGTCGTTACGACTAAACGCCTTGTTACACACGCTGCACTTAAACGGGCGTTCCCCCGTATGCGTGCGCTGGTGGTGGATTAGCAAGTAGCGCTGGGCAAACGAACGACCGCAGGTTGTACAATTATGCGGTTTCACCCCTGTGTGGATCCGCTTGTGGCGCGACAGAGCACTGCTACTCGAGAAGTCGGTTCCGCAGATTGAACACATGAACGGCTTCTCACCGCTATGAGTACGCTCGTGGCACGCCAGGGCGGCGCTGTCGGCGAAACTCTTGCTGCACTGGCCACATGGAAAAGGCCGAGCAGCGGTATGACGTCGTTCGTGACACATCAGGTAGCGACTACAGGTAAACGTCTTGTCACACATGGAGCATTTAAACGGCCGGTCCCCGGTATGGATGAGCTGATGCTCCGCCAGCGACCGACTGCGTGTGAACAGTTTGCCGCACACCTCGCAGCGGTATGGCTTGCTTCCATCAGCCTCCTCGCCTGATCCTGAAGTGTTCTGTTGCTGTTCGGTGCTGCCATCTTCTGTCATTAACAAATCACACAGTCTTAGAGTCTGACAAGCAAAATCAGATGAAATCAGTTATTACAAAAAGATTCCACAAGCTATACAAAGTAATCAACAATTTTACATAGGCCCCTATTATGTGGAGATGTAGAGCAGATATGACCCGCCATTCCAGAATGAGATGCTTCTCGATGACACTCATTATGAGCTTCAAGCCAAAACATTAGTGTACCGATTTTGTCCATCGTGAATCTGGTTCTCTGGTGTCCAAATATGTAGTAATCTATGTAATTGTTTAAGTAATACTGCAGTTGGTTTAAAATAAAAGTGCTTGGTTTTGTTTAATTTGTCAAAATAATTAACTTTGGTTGTGGCGTAGATCTGGTAATTTGCTAGCCAATTGGTCACCCATGTGTTGTTAGAGAGCAAGAAATGTTGAAAACATCCACGTGGAAACATGTGCACAGCTGTATCATCACGTGAATATTTAAATTTTGAGAATTACCTTAATTACGATTTGGACAAACATTGATTTTAATCATTTTGTCTGGTGATTTCACCAAAACTACAATAAAAGGTTGCAGAAACGAGCTGGCATACTGAACAATTTTGGAATCGCCCTTAAAATTATACACATTTTGAGTTAGCACATTCTATCATCAGGTAAGTGATACTGTGCCAGTCTATAGCAAATAATTTCACTCTTCATTTAATAAAGAAGTTCCCACATTTTCACTCTTCACTTAAACCGAGGCTGTCTGTTTCTCATTTTTATTCTCATTCTTATGCCATCACTCTGCGTCCGCCGTCCACAGTCAGCTGCCACATCTCAGAAACCGTTAAACAACTTTTTTTTCCTAATTTTGCAAAGACATATCTTCGGGTACTGCGACTATGCACAATAAATCTGTTTCATTGAATCATTCTAACCCCCAGGCCCCCCAAACTGGTATGTTTTCACATTTTGCCTATTTTTTCAAAGACTTTTCAGTAACTTTTTCTCTGATTTTGCATTTCATGTGGTAGTGCCACTATACAAAATAATTTTTCTTTATATGTATTTAACTGAAGCAAATTTTTAAAATTTTTGTCATTTCCTCAAAAACTCTCTGCACAGTAACTTTTTCTCTAATTTACACATTCCATATGGTAGTGCCACTATACACAAGAAATCTCTAATTGATTGAACAGAAAATGCGTGCACAGTTTCTTAAACAACCTTTAACCTATTCTATCTGAGATACGATTCTAGTCATAGTTACCCTTAGTATCCGTAATCTGCACTTGGCGCAGAAATTCCACGCCATAGTGTTATGGATCCCTATTGGTTGATTAACATTGAATGACGTCAGTATCTTGTTGTCATTGAGAAACACGTAGGAATCACTAAATCAGTGCTGTTCATTAGTTATTCAAAATAAAACTGCATTTAATTAGCCCGAAACAGTGCTCACACAGCCTTACAATTTGAATATCTCAGCTGCAAAATTAAAAAAAAAACATCCAGATTGTAAACACGCTATTGGCAATATTGCAGAAACTGGCCGGGTGAAGCTGAAGGCCCTCTGATGTTCGACACATTTACACGGTTCCCACATGCAACACAACGATTGAGCGAACTTCCTGCTAATAATTACCATCCCCGTCTGATTCCAGGTAATGCAATAGATAGCCTCCCTTTAATAATATAGTTCCAACATTTCACCATTTGTTTGACAACAAATTCCAACATTTCCCTATAGTTCATTTAATAATAAAATTTCCATTATCATAATGATTACCTGGCCTGTCATAGGGTTCAAGACCAAGGAAGGAGCCATCGGGTTGGTAGACTGGCCTCCACATCTCCCTGTTACCATCTCCTACAATCAAAAATGTCAGTCAACTGAAACAACAGCACAAAGACTAAACACAGAAACCATGTTAGGTTTTTTTATGGTCGAAATAAAATTGTTGCAATTAAAATTTGTGTTATGTTTTGATATTTTCAGGACTAGTAAACCTTTTGGCGGACTAGAAAACTGTTGTCTTTATTAGTCCTGCTGTCCAGTAAACTAAATGCTGAAGTTCTACCCCTGCTTATTAGTGAATCAATTCGCCCTTGATGATTTAGATGGAGACACATGTGTAGTGTCAAGTCAGATCTCAGAGGACATGTGAACGGCTGAGAATGACAGCTCTAGGATCCTGATATGTGCAGACGACTCGTTGTGAGGACTGAGGACATGATGGTTCAATTGATACGCCCCTGCCCTCTGGTCTATAAGCAATGGGGAAGAAGATGATATACAGTTAGTTAACACCGGAGGTGCATTTGACCATTTTTTTCAATTAAGAATGTACGGCTTTTGACCAAGGGTTTCTGACTGTATCCCATGACACCTACATACCAACAGCAGCTGTCGCATTCTGCTGCGCCATCTTGGCGGCGTCCTTCGAGCTGCCCGTGTCGGCCGTAGTGATGGCGGTGTTCTGGGGGAACTCTTGCTGGTGTGCGCTGGCCACTGGATTGCTGGCCATGTAGGCCGCAGTCTGTGTCACCACCGTCGTCGGATTCTCCTCCTCCACGAGGGAGGCACTTGGGAAGACGGGAATATTCCGCTCGTCCTCCCCGTTATAACCCTGTCCGTTTGTTTGGTTCTCGTCAAACTGCATCAGCCGATCGATGACTGCGCTCACATTATCAGGTGGCTTCACCGGCGCATCTTTTGTGTCGTCCTGTACCTTCGGCTCCACCCGTGGCAGGCTCGGTGCCGTCATATGTGAGACAGCAGCGCCCTCTTGTGGGTGCTCCTTGCACTGCTCTTGCTGCGTGGCTTGCGCGGTTTGCGCGGCCAGCTCGGCAGCGGCTTTTCGTTGGAAGGTCTCGCACAGTTTCATCAGCTCAAGCATTTGTAGCATGTGGGAGGCCTTCATGATGTCGCCCGCCATGGCCGTCATGTACTGACTGTTGAGCTTACCGCTGTAGATGAACTGCAGCAGGACAAAGCACACAGTGCCGGGGATGTGGTCGAGGTTGATGACAAAGCACCCTGGGCCAGTGCGCTTCAGCTGTAGTTTGAGCATTGGGCTAGCGGCGGCGAGAACGCACGCATGCGCAGCGAGCAGCTTCCCGTCTGCACACACCACGGTCGTGTCACACAGAATCTGCTCCTGGCGTAGCTCGTCAATGCCGCGACACAGCATTGCCGGCCACTCAATGCTGCTCTCCCATTGGTCGGCCATCGTCAATGTCTACAATGCACTGGGGCTACACACAGGCAGTCAGTTGTTTCTTGTGCAGCACTCGTGGTGGACCTGTTTGCAACAGAAAACAGTGTTTTCAGTAAAAGAAAAAACACACGTTCGCAATGTTAAGTGTACCATTTTATTATTAATTTTATGCAGTAAAGGAGTTCACAATGTTACATGTACTATTTTATATATATTAACCACTATGCCCAATGGTCTCGTAAAAGAATAGTACGGTTTTAAGTATTAGCAGGATATCCTTTATGTAAAAGTAACTTCATTTGACTGATATGGGTACTGAATACTCACAATTGTAAAGACTGAATTGACAAGTATGTTTCAACTATACAACTGTATGTACTCTGCAATAAAAAGTTTCAAAAGAAGTGTAAGTAATAAATACTACATGGTTAATGTTATTTTCCTGTTTAACTTCCTCATTAATATCAGATCTTGTTTCTTCATTTCATAACACCCGTTTGACGGTATAGTCTAATGCAAGTTTCCGTAGTTTTGTATACATGTACATCATTCATGCAATACCCTCGGATCCCAATTTTATGTTCACGGATCAATGTCTACAGAATGATTTGTTACTGAAATGAAGCCCAAAAAATGTTTTTATCTACACAATGTTTTTTACAACACAGAAATACTGGGGGCCGGTTTCTTGAAGTGGCTAAGAAAGTTCTTAACGCTAAGATGATTGTCTTAGTAAATTACGTGATATTTTTAATATAAGTGAACATAGCAGTTTACGCAAACACGTCACGCTAAGTAATTGCGCAACTTTAAGTATTCATGAAACCAGCCCCGGGTCCTCACAACCTTGCTTGTGAATTTAAAGCAGTGTCGTATTCAATACCTGCCCATGTTATTACTTAGACAACAATGGACATTAGCAGTATTTAAATAAGCGCAACTTCCCCTTGGCAACTATGTAACAGAACAGTGTTCTGCCTAGGTCTAATTTGCAGGGCGTTACGCCCTGCCCTTCCCCAGAAACGCCCTGGTACCCAGAAAAAGGAAAAGAACGCCCTGCCTTTTTTTACACGACGCCCTGCTATATTTGCATCGTAACTCTACTTCTGGCTACAGACAGTTACATGAAGAATATTAATTTGAGAGTGTCTGCAAGCACCCCGATCTTGAAACACATCCCTATCCCGATTGCGTCACGTGCACGGTTCAATTTTTCAACAATCCAACAGAGCGCGTCCCGCAATGTGGAATGGAATACAAAGTCGAAAATGGGGGCGCTTGCAAACATTACGCCACGTGCTCAGTTCGATTGTTCAGGCGCCCATATCTCGACACCTATCCCGATTGCTGTTAAAATTCTTAATCGTGTGTGTCAACAAATATTAAAATATGTTGATTTTAGGAAGTGCCGGCCTTCGTAAGTGGACAGATCAGAGTGACGGACGTTCGTGCAGCGCCTCGACTATACATATCATCAAGCAGTCTTTACTTTGTTCGTATCTTCAAAAGTCACAGTCCGATCGTCAGGAGACTTCTACCGGTGAATTTGCTGTTAAATTGTTTATCTTGTGATGCGTACAAAATTACTAAAATACGTTTTGATCTGAGAAGGTGCCAACCTTCGCAAGTCAGTAGACCCTGTTCACGACGGACGTTCGCGCAATGCCTCGACTATACTTATATATCCCCAAGTAGTCCTTACTTTGTTCATATCTTCAAAACTTAAAGTCTGATCACCTGGAGACTTCTACAGTTAGATCTGTTATTTAATTCTTAATCATGAAGCGTACAAAAATTATTAAAATAGGTTTTGATATGAGTGGCCGCCAAACTTTGCAAGTCGATAAACCAGGGCCTGTTCGCAACATACTGTTGCAAAGCACCAGCAGGACCGTAGCCGGCATGTGATTAGAAAATGTTTTATTTATACACTCTATGTGTTAATGTACCAAATATATAATGATACCTAACGATGTTTAGTATAACATAGCTGAACAATAGTACTGAATAATTGCGTAATGTGTGCGTTAAAACAACCGACACCCCCTCAATATACAATGACCCGCCAGCACACGAAGGTATTCATGCTCATGCAAGGCATGCATGTGTCGTGGACTAGCCAGGGGTACTAAGGTTGCTGGCGGCCAGCGTCTCTTGTTTTGGCCAAATCGTTTAGCAGTAGTAATTATTATTCAGAGGGGTACCATTAAACAGTGGCTTCAAACTAGTGATAGTTACTTTTTTCTGTTTGTTGACTGATTGAAACATTGAGATTGTGTGTGGGTGTTTTTTCTGTAAATAAAACAAAATTAGCTATGCATTATTTTAATGTATGACATCACACCTTTTCAGTTACACCTTTTACTATTTGCAGTGCAATGTATCTAAATGTCTGTTCAACCTAGCCCAACAATATTTGCTTATATAATCGTCTATGGGAATATTAAATATGATGTGAATGTATACATAAAATGTTATGTCATGCTGAATATTGTGTTTTGCTAAAACTTAAATAAAGTTAAGGCATGCAAATTTAACTAAATTAAACATGTTGTATTGTCTATATGTACCATAATGTCCCATTTGACCACATTTATATTGATCTAAATGTCATTTTTTCTAAACTATTATGCTGCTTGTACATTTAAAATTTTCAAAATCGAACATAACAATATATCTCAATTATGTTAAATCTAGTCCAAAAGAATTTGGCACAAATATCACCTGTATAATATTCTCTGTGTATGTTGAATATTATGCAGAGTGACACAAATTAAAAAGTTATGTATAGCTGAATATTATGTTTTGTTCTACAATGCCCGAGTATACCCCCGGTAGTACATAAATATATGTATACACTGTGTACGTAATGTACTATATGTAAGTAGTATGATATTAAACTACAAGCTGTACACGGCTACTACATCTCATGTATTTAGTTTAGTCGCAACTGCCCTTCTAACCACTGCTCAACGTGCTCTGTGTGCCCTTTTATTAAAATGGCACCCTGCTCTTTTGAAAACCTAGGCAGAACATTTAGAGAAGAATAGCAATCACTCAGATTGAGGGCTACTAGTTTTTTTAATTGAAATGAGGACCTGAGTATAAATTACATGTCATTTCAATCCCAAGCCACAATTTAAAAAAGTTCCACTTAAAATCACACTCACTGACTTACATTTTATTTGAGAACAAGTAGTTTAGCTGTTGGTCTTATAATTAAATAGATAAAAATATAAGAAACACATTTTTAATATCACACAAATCTTTCTTTGCACTGCAACATTTTTTTCATTTTTCGTATAAAATGATGTGTGTTCAAATCAACAGTTACAGAACTTACAGTAATAGTATTTTCAAATATAGTGCAAAGTAAAACTGACTAAAATTAGACTGATGTTAACATCACACATCAGGTCAGGAGACATACATGCAATGGAGAAGTACTGCAAATAACTTTTATAGTACTGAACAACTATCTTGATGATGACAAATTGAGAGATTGTGCATTTCCCAGGTGGCGCCACAAATCAAAATACTGTACATAGCACTTGGTAGCAACTACTGCTTGTGGTGTGTTGCGCCATGGGTGGATATAAGCTAGTTACAAATAATATTGATTGTTTTTAACTCATTACAATTTGTTACCACCAATGCGAAGCATTCCAACCAGACTAGTGGGGTAATGGGGGTGAGAGGGATTCCGATCATTTTGTTCCCTTTATTCCTTGTAGTCTTTAGAAGACAATGTTGGTCTCTTTTTCACAAAACTTTTGACTGTAAACTGTCACACTAAAAACAGTGTCTGGTGATTTCAACAAAATTTATTATCTGCACAAATGAGTTAGCAATACTGGATTCTATATACGTTTGATTGTTTGTGAAATGAGTATAAAACAATTCAATAATGAATTGAGTAGGTACCTTTCACCAGAATTGATTAAAATACATTACCATCTTGCCTGTAATCAATAACAGGAATTTTACTTTTTCTAGACATATTTTGCAATGGGTCAGAACAGAAGCCTACATGATAATATCCTATGTGATGATACCAGTTGCCACTGCACAACCTACTGAATAAGTAGGTGCATCTGCAGATTCTGCACATACTTCACCGGTACTGTGCCAGTAAGATAATAAAACTGAAAGATAAACATTTATTATTATTCAACTTATGTAGTTATAACGTTAGAATGAATGAGTTTATTTCACAAAACATAAGTTTCTTCACCCAAAACAAACTAAAATGAAAAAATACACCTGCATCGGATGCCTCTGCTTAAATTAGGGTTTTGGCTTTGGTATTGTCGGTGGCACTGTTGTTGCGGCGCTATGCCTATGTTTGCTCTGCACTATTCTTCAATTGCGTGACGTTCAGACTCGTCTTCAGTCTTCATTTCAGACGTAAATTTAAAATCTGAATGCTAGGTCACACACTGGAAAATCATCAAACCATCAATGTCAAATGTAGTTTAAACAGTTGCGCCTCTTAATATCCGTTCTTTGAATTTCCTTTTGATGTGGAACATCACTAACTGCTACATAAATAGTAATTTTCTAATTCATTCACGTAAATGGTAACGATTCACTTCAGCCTCAGGCTCAGGCGAACCATTCGCCACGGAAGATCGACAAATCACAAGCGCACCGACGTCATGCGTCCCAGTCAATCAGTCATTTCAAAAGCTGGCCGACAAAGTGGTTATCTAATATATCCGGCTGAAAGTTACGTACCATTCGTAGAAGGAAAACTAATCAATATTTGTTAAATGTGTTAGAGAAAACACTTCTAAACACCCCACTCGGTCTTTGTTGTCGCAGCTGCCATGTAAGTTGCCACCAAAGTATGCTCAGTGACATGGCAGCTACGACGGCAACGTTGTAAATATACGTGATACATTCGCTGTTGGATTAACTGCGAATAAAGTCTTAGTTGATATTACATTTGTATGTAAGTACGTTTTTTAGATAAATAATTGTGTACATTTAGTTGTGGAATTTGTATTTTATGGAGAAAACAATATGTCCCGATATTCCGATGAAATAACCCTGTTTATTGAGCGATAATGAATGTAGTTATTGAACTACTGTGTGGATTTTGTAGCAGCAAAACCTTAACGACATCAAACGACTAGCCTACAAGAGAGTGAAAATGGTTGTTCCTCTTTAAACACGAGTCAGCAGTGCAAATTGCTTGGTAAAATAACATAATTTACTGCCACATAAAAGTTAATTGTACTGAAGCAACATACGTTATTTTAAGGAGGTTAGCAATTAAAACTGCTATAAAATATATATAATTATCTTTAAAATGTGGTATATTAAATACAGCACATTATATCTATCAATTATATTTAGCATGCACGCGTGCGCGCACACACACGCACACACATGTATTATATAAATAATAAAGTTATAATAGTCACACAAAATGCATGTATTTATAGTTTAAGGTTTTAAAACACAAAACTTATATTTTGATAGCAAAATGAATAGCTCTTCTGTTTCAGAATTGATCCTGCACACAATGTCTGAAAAGGGAGAATCACTGACTAAGAAACATAGACAATCAGAGAGTGATGAAATCAATGAAAGTCCACACCCAGCAAAAATATGCCGTCTATCTACTGACAAAATTCTTCATGTGTCATCGACCTCCAGTCATGGGGATTGTGCTGCCAGTGGTACCATTGCTGATCAGTTCTTAGCACTAGAGAAGAAACTTGTACTTGAGCTAAAAACACTTCATTTCAGTGAGCCAGTCACACATATCTACAACCCTATCGAATATGCCTCTGAACCTCACAATGCGTACGTTCACCGGTATTGTCAATCGACAAAAGCTGTACTTTTCCTTGGCATGAATCCAGGCCCATATGGTATGGCTCAAACTGGGGTAAGCACAGACTACTGTATCCCTTTTCACTCATTCAGGTCATGTCCTCCATTGTCACTAACTTTCTGTACGGTAAGAGTTTCTAGTTTTGATGGCAGGTGCATAGTATTCTTACATTAAAGTTGACATATTTAAATGTTATATAACAGCAAGCATGAATTTTAAAACCACCAAGTCTTAAATTAGTTTATCACGATAGACGTTATTGCCCAATAAATTGGACCAATGTATATTAAAGTAAGTGGACCTCAATTTGTTTTAACTGCCATGTTATTACTGCAACCCTTGAACAATCCAGAACCATGCCACATGCAATGATTTATGTTCAATCTCTTATTTTTTCTTCCTCTAGGTTCCGTTTGGAGAAGTAAGTGTGGTCAAAGAATGGCTCCAGATTTCTGGCCTTGTTGAGAAACCTGAGAATGAACATCCAAAGAAACTTGTCAGTGGTTTCGAGTGTCAGCGAAAAGAGGTACACGTAGTGTAACTTATTTTGTTTCCATATACACTATCTTTGAATTGAAATGATTTTAATTTAAAATGCAGCTGTATACCATGGAAGATCATTAATACATTATTTTGCCAAGCGATACGCCCAAATTATGTTTTATCAGTTGAAATATTTAGCCAAGTTTAGATACTCTTGACATGGCAGCGACGTTTCAGCCATTGGACAAGACCAGTATGATTGTTGCCTTTTCTGGAACATGGTCCATGTATTGTCATTACACAGCCTGGTCATTTCATGAAAAGGACATAGACGGGTGAGTTTTTTAACATTGCATCAATTGCATAAAATGGACGAGATTGCATTCCGTGGTCCATAGTTTGAACTCAATCCATGGCGAATGTCTTGTGACATTTCCATATTCTCGCTGAAATTTTGAAGTTTGCGAACATATATAATATTCATATCTGTTTACAAATATTTAAAAAACGCCTATTCTTTTTGGTGTAAAGTTCAGGGAATGTGTCATAATAAATATAATACTTGTTCGAATTACAGAGTCTAGTATTTTTTTTTATATTGTCATAATCTACCCCTCTACAAAAGTTGAATATATTCTTTCAGATATTTGTGAATATTTTGGGTGTGTGAAATTTTGGCGTTTTTTTTCAGAACGTCTGTGACTAGGTATTTCCCAATTTTTAAAACAATACGTACCTGTATTACAAAAATCCTAAAACGTTGACCAACCATGCTTTAGTCAGTGTAAAAAAAACAATTTCACACATAAATCTTATTGCAGTTTTATGTCCACCCTTATAAGAGTATGCGAAGTGTCCCAAAACGCCGTCACACACATTCCGCCACGTTACATGACTGCAAATCACAGCGCCGGCTCATATAACGCATAACTCTCTTATATATACATTACTACTAGTAATATATATATATATATAGACCAGATACAATATATATGTTGTAGTGTTATGTAATCGGATAAATAGGCACTACAAATGCAAAGTCATGGACAGTTCGATTTTTCGCTACGTCTATAACTGTTTATTTATGCTGCTGCGTCGTCTATTGATCAAGCCTTGATGCTTTCAGCTTATATCGTTAATACTCTAGCCGCTACCATAGTTAAGAAAATATTATAATATGGAAACATCAGTAAAACGTGTGTTCGATGTGGTCAAGTCAAGGAGTCGCGGACGCTCTGATTGCTTTTGGGTATCATCTTTTAAACATGTGTAACCCTCTGAGAAAATAAAATATCCAATGTGGAACTCTATAAGAAGACCGGCTGCAATAGTGTGGTCCTAGAGATCAAACGCCGACGCCTGCGATGGCTTGGACACATCCTCAGATTGGGTCAAGACCGCATTCCTAAAGTCGCTCTGAGATGGACACCATCTGGGAAGAGAAAGCCTGGACGCCCAAAGACCACCTGGCGTAGGACAGTGATAGCAGAACTGGCTGAGATGAAGCATTCGTGGGGCGAGGCACAGTCCGTTGCAAAAGACCTAACGACATTGCCGAAGCCTTATTTCCCATCAGGGCCGAAGAGGATAAGTAAGTAACTCTCTAAGAAATGATCCTATTTGCGAACGGTTTGAAATTAGCTTGCTGTTTCCGGGAGGGTCGTTTCGTGCTTGGCTGCCAAAATTGGGAAGAACACAAACTGTTCGCCGCCTCAGACGCGCCGGACGCACAGCCCAAACAGCAAACTTAAGAACCAACAAAGAAGAGCGTGTATGCAGCTTGCGTCGAGCCCCTATTTGGGTCTTACGTGGCTGGGCGTAGCTGCCGACCTCGATGGCACATACTTCGTTGGTGAGGTTGTTAAAAAAAGCATCAGATGGCAAAGTACGGGTGAATTACCCGCATCCAGTCAGTGGAAAACTAAACGTATTCAGCTGGCCATCAACCGAGGACGTTGACAACACTGCCGTCGATGACATCTTCATGCCTTGGGTTCCTGTACCATGCGTGACTGGAGGACGCAACCGCGCCCAGTACATGCTGCATGAAGGTCTACGGAATGAGATCAGCGCGGCCCACAACCAGTTTTTGAGTTTGCACGCAGGGATTAACAGACTGAGAACATCTATAAATGCAGAACGTCCGCGACTTTGTTAAATGCGAACACTTTTACCTTGGATTTACGTTTTTGTTGTATGCGTATTATTGGTGCGCAAGAAGGTCGTTGTTCTATATGGTAGAACTAAGGCAAGTTGCTAGGAAATGTTCCTAGTTCCATAAGTCGTCGTAGTCTTCTTCCATTTCGCTATATAATCTAATGGTTGACGCATACACATATGAATGTAATGTAGCCTACATAATTAGGAACTGAAATACCTGGTACCTTCATTTAATGGGACGGTGTCTGGTTTTATTAATATAATATTCTTAACACTAGAATAACATATTGAAGGTATTCTGTCAGTCGAATTTAATTTAATAAGCTCAACGTTTTTCTCAATTTGAATATTGCCTACGATAACTAAACACAATATTCAGATTATTAACCACTCTATTGGCAGTATAACGAACACCAGTTGGCTTAACCGCAAAATTGTTTGGCCAGTTCAACTAATTATTCTGGATGACTACTTTGCAGGTTAGCGGAGACCGGTTCTGGGGTCTCTTCCGGAAGTTGTGCGGCACTCCCGACGTCTTCTTCCAGCAGTGCTTCGTGCACAACCTGTGTCCGCTGATTTTCCTAAACAAGACGGGCAAGAACCTCACGCCGCCCGAGCTGTGTTCGGCCGAGCGCAACGCCGCCAACGAGATCTGCGAGCGGGCGCTGTGCGATATCGTCCGACTCCTCAAGGTGAAGACGATCGTCGGCATTGGAAAGTTTGCCCAGAAGCGGGCGCTGATAGCGCTGAAGGACGGCGGCATCGAGGGCGTGGCTGTGGAGGCGATCTTACACCCGAGTCCCGCCAGTCCGGCCGCCAACAAGGGCTGGCAGGAGGTGGCGGATCGGCAGCTGACGGAGCTCGGCATCATGCCCTATCTTAAGTCTTGACGAACAAGCATGATGGGGGATGCCCTCTTTCCGTTTCTGTCTCGATGTTATCTGTGTCTGTGTCTGTCTCTCTCGTGCTCTCGCGAAGAAACACGAGTTTAGGAGAGCCGTGATAAACCATCTGTCATACGTGAAATTAATGGTCATTCCCATCTTAGTCAACAAACTCGACTTTAGGACTTTCAAAAATATGCACTCTCATAATGTTTGTGAAGTTGTGGCGCATGACCTGTATCTTAGCGAACAAACATTTTATCATAATGACGGGTGATACGTCTGGCAAATCGTGATTTTACCAAAATGAGAGATAACGCCCACTTCAACTATAAAAATGAAAACATGTAAGCCTAAGTGTAAGTTAGTTTATTGTGATTTAGTTATTGGTATTATTTTTAAAGAAGGTAATAATTTCACTCACATGCACGCAGACACGGACGCACTCACGCACGCACACACACACACACACACACACACACACACACACACACACACACACACACACACACACACACACACACACACACACACACACACACACACACACACACACACACTCACACACACTCACACACTCACACACTCACACACTCACACACACACACACACATACACAATCTTAATGCAGAGTACAGTTTTGTAGTGCACATTTGAGATAAATTTTATTTACATAATTGTCTAGTTATGAATGTTCACATACATCGCCAATTGATCTGTCCAGTACGTCGCGGTTTGCCTACGTCATAATCGATTTTTTGCGCGTGACCTCCGTCTAGCTTTGTCTTTGAAAACGATGTTGATAACGGTTATATACGTGAATTACATTACTACTGCTGCATGACATATCGTAAAACATTAATTCCGCACACAGTTTTTACTTTGAAAACTTTGTGCGGAATTAATGTTTTACGATATGTCAAAAAAATAGTCGACGGAATGTCCGAACCCACCACGTGTTTTCTGATGGCTCGACGGAGGTTTAGCTAGGCAACTGGTCACGTGATGGATAGGTCAACTGTTTAACAGTAATGGGTATGTCATTGTATAAGTTTGCATAATATAATAACGTGTTCATGTTTAGCTGAGCCGCTAAGTTATCAATAAAATACATTATAGTTTAATAATGTTTTTATTACAAACACATATTATTACAAACATATGTTATTACAAACACGTGTTATTACAAACACGTGTTATTACAAATACATGTTATTACACACACATGTTATTACAAACGCAATTTCAAATACCATAGCAAACAATCTAAGGAATTCTACAAGATGTAGATTATTCTAATGGAATTTTTTTATAGAATATTTTGTACACCCATGTACTATACAATTCTACAGACTCTGTAGTATTCTACAGTTTTCTATAACATGATTTGCTATGCTCTGCAGATTTTTATATAAATCTATAAATTCCTACAAATATGTTGATTTCTGAAGATGTTTTGCTATGGGATAGCATTATCACTTGGCATTTGTCAAACCAGTAGCTGCCACATTGTAATATTGTCGATGTTCACCACTCTGCTTCTTGCGGGATGTTGCGTGGCTGCACACGCTGGTTCGTGTCGTCAGCCAGGCGCGTGCTGACACGTTGATTCCCAAACACGAAATAATACACGATTACAAGAGAATGGTTCGTTGCACACAGAGGATGTGATATCATGTACGTAGTACGTGATACTAGGTAGGGTTCTCTCTGCATCCTCTATGAATGTGACCAGACCAGATGCCTTATTCCCGTCAATTTGATAGTAGTGCGAAAGAGTTTACCAAAAAAGTATGTCAAGTTAGGGGTCATCTCAGAATGTCGATGTCCGATATCAGACGTAATTACTTTAGTTTTGGGGAGGGTGGTCACAGGCAGTTTTTGTCTGGAGTCAGACATCGATATTTTACTCTTCGGACCGATACTGTTAATATATTGATATCATCATATCAATGTTTACGCACTTTCGTCTGTGGGGTGGGGGTTAAGGCCGTATGAGAGTAATTTCTTTGGATATCGGATACTGACGTTCTGAGATGATGCCTTAATCATAATACAACGATTCACCACAAAATTAACCCCGTGCAGATTCAACATGGTGGCCATACATTCGGGTATTTGTCTTAAATGTATGTCTCGGACTGGAAGCATTGTCTTTCATCATCCGGGAAGACGATACCCGAGTTGGTTAGCTGTATATAAGTCCTGTTGAACGTATCGACGTCGCCGCTCTCCACCGAATCCACGGCGTAAGCGGGGTTGGTGAACCCGTACACCCTCTCGCGTTCTCCCGTTGGAGCACCGACTCCGCCGGGTTGCGTCGATCCCGGCTTCGTAACAACCTCGTCATCACGCGGTGGGGAATCCGTCGTTTGGCGAGGACGGAAGTACACTGGATGCAGGTCGGAGCCGTGGATGACATCGGCCGACACGGAGGAGATTTGTGTGGGCGATGAGGTGAACGTCTCGGCTCGGGCTCCCCAGAAGGATGTCGCCTTCCGGAAGCTGCGCCGTAGCCGGTTGCCTACGTCCCTCGGGAAGCCGGAAGTCGGCTTCGCGTCTGACTCGCCCGCGATGGTCGCCACGGAACCCCAGCAGCGGGTGCAGCTGAAGACCACAGCGACAACGAGGACGATGAGGATGAGAACGAGGCACACTAACTCCGCCGTGTCCATGATGTCGGTTTGCTCGGTCAGTGGGTCGCACCGACTTGCTGTAACTGATGCATTTGTTCAGAGTTACGCATCACGAAACTGGAGGGTCTTCACAACCACGGCGGTGTCGATATAATCGTCCCTAACACTCTGACCATTGTTGTATTTACCGTGATCGATGGTCATCTATCGAAGTGTAAACTTCTGTATTCGATTATTTATCGTCCTATGGAATCTGCCGTTTTTATCAGATGACCGTTTTTCGGTGTGCGTATCGTCGTATGGTGAACAGTGGGGCCTAATATGTTTCACCTTTCATGTCGGTGTCGCGTGATTGGTGTCAATGTAGCTCGCCGGGGCCACAGCCGTACGATATCAGTGGACACAATTAAGTGCGTAGATTCACTTGAGGCCAACTTTTGACTGAGCAACAGGTGAAACCCACTCGAGCATAAAGTTAAATCACGCGTGATGCACGTTGACCAGCTCTTCCTATGTCTTTGAATTCAAGCGCAGCAATGGAACCTGAAACCAATTTAGTGAAACTATGTAGCCATTAAATGTTGCATATATGGCACGCTGTTTTTGTTTAAATATATTCGTCCTTCCTTAGATGAATACGGGAGTATATTTAAACGCAATGCAACATATAAACACATGCCACGCAATTTTCAGACCGATAATAATGCGAAAACCATCGAAACATCAAGATTACAAAACTTACATATATTGAACAATGTTGTTGATTAAGGCATTGACACTCTGATGTTTGGAATGTCCGTAGAATTAGTAATTATTCTGCCAGATATATACTAATTATTAGACAGTTTCAACCACACACGCGTCCTTTCTATACGGTACCTCATGTCAGGGGGTGTGAAAGACCCCCCTTGTGGGAGAGAAATGGCGTTGGGGGTTAATGTGTAACATGTCGTGTACTCATTGATTTTAATTCCACTACAGAAAGGCCGCTGCATTAGCGCTTACATAACGATATCCTCTGCTGGGGGTCTTTGCCCATTCTATTCGTCCGCTCGGGGATAGTTAAGCACGTACGAGTAGGCCTAGGGTATAACATGTCAAACAAAATAGACATGTAAGAGTAAAACTCGTCTGATGATAACTACGGCTGATTTATTAAAATAGGTTCTTTTATTTGGCATATGAATGACCAAAAAAAAATATGCCTACGTATAGAGTTTAATAAAAATTAAATCCACCAGGACGCTATACAAACTAAACTACTTGAAGCATCTGAAATCCCTAAATGTTACATGTAATTACATTATAATGTTTTTTTTTAATTATTGGTACGATATTACTTACATCGTTCAGAAAGAAGACTTAAATATATTGAAAAAAATACAATTTGATACACGAAGAAATCAAATTTGCCAAAAAATCACTTTCAAAGGCTGCATAGTTTACTATTATATGTACACAATATAAAAAGGTTAATGTCAAAATTGAATACCAGTATGGTATAACACTATAAGAGGCTTATGCAATATTGACAAAGTGAAATATTGAATGGAAAACATTTTAGAAATCGTAAGAATTGTCTCAAGGTAAATTCATATTACGCTGGGTTATTTGTCGTTACGACTATAATTACAGTTATTTACATGGCGAGCCTGTACACGGCTAAACCATGTCCGGTATCAACCGAGTTAACAACACACACTGACGTTGACTTCCCTGCCCAAGCGCCAGCAAAAATAGCAAAAGTATTGAGCACGCATATATAGGGTTCAGTTTCTGGTCAATGTAACCACCTGGGCCTACGTTTCGTACCTCAGACAGGTCCAAACGACTCTCTGTGGTGACATTTGCACAGCGCGGTCCTGTTGGTTCAACGTAAACAAACCATGCGACCTTCACCTTTGTCCCACACCTGGTGCAGGTAACATAAGTCCATACGACAAGCACCCGGCGCCTTTAGATGAAATAACACGCCGTTTCTAGCGCGTGGAAGCGCAGCCACGCGGAACCGGTGGGTTGGGTAATAGCGATTCGGTCAAACGTGTCAATTTCACAAGGAGTGCCAAAACAAACAAAAAAGAGGAGATATTAAGAGGATAACATGTATAAGTTCTAAAAATGCATGGCTTTGAAAATTATATAGGAGTATGTATATAATATAAAGGAAGACACTGAAAATGTACTGGCCCGAGACCAGACTCCACCATGCAAACAAGCCAAGAAAACATCTGCCTCACCCTGAAAAAGAGACGGCAGAAGGAAACGGGAAAAGTGGCAGACCAAAAAAGAACATGGCTACTAACAATGGAAGAAGAACTTAATAATGCTGGGTCGACACGAACCACATCAGCAAGGAAAGCTAAAGACAGAAGTCTGTCAAGGCCTTATGTACCACAGTGCACGAAGGGGATAATATAATGTTATGTATTGTCCAGCAATAAGGAAAACAATAATTAGAAGGCACGAAGTTTCATCATGACTACCACAGTGCAGATTTGTTATAATATTACATTTCACAGAGGATACGCACTAAGTAAGTGGAGCAAAGTATCTACCAATTACATAAAAAGCTAGCAGTGTGGATATGTTTAAAACATAAATTAACACCTACAGGCCTGTATCTTGTAACGTCGGGTTTCACACAAAAATGAAAAAAATGGTTTCTCTTGATATGCCATCGGTTTTTTGGCCCACAAGTCACATGGAGGTGTTGACGGCAGTCTTTCTAAATCTTTGTTTGATGTACACCCTGTATACATGATTGTATTACATTGACTAGGCAAGGCATATTGATAAGGCTAATATGTATAAGTATGCAAAAAGACATAACGGGCGACGGATTTGGTTTTAAGAAAACACCCTTTGTTTTATGTTACACCTTATGGGCATTTCTAGGGGATGTCCACCGGGTGCCTAAGCACTCCTTTATTTTGGCGGGATTTTTATTATCAAGTCAGAATCATTTGTTGGGACACCGCGATGTGGCGGCCTCCTGCGCTTAATCATCAGGCGAGAATATTCCCAATTCCTCAGAAGAAGACACCTCTAATTGCATTCCCGTTCTGACCACTCCCTCCACAATCATACATTACGTTATTCCCCAAATGTGTGTGCATGTGAGTGTCTTGGTCTTTCTGGTTCTGGATCCGTCCATGGTTGAACTACGTAGGCCTTCGTCGGAACTTCTCCACTGTGTGAATTATGGTAATTTTAAGTGTAAACGTTCTGTGAATTGTTCACGAATTAAGCAGGCGTAAAATGAAGGAAGCCGCCTTTGCCTGTTCTCGTTGCTCTTCGATCAAAGTAAGCCGATAAGGTAATTGTCCAGAATACTTGTAACTATGATGTTAAAACAAATTCATTTGGAAAAAAATACACCAGAACAGACTTAGTTGGCCTATTTGTAAAGTTGGTATTTGTTGTCTAGTCAACTGTATTTGTTCAGACTATTTAGTAAATCTGACGTTAAACCAATTTTCATTTGGAAAACATACATCAGAATGGATTTTGTTGGCCTATTTATAACTTTGATATTACTCACTGAGACACCCACTCAGTCACTCACCCACTCACCCACCCACCCACTCACCCATCCACCCACCCACCCACCCACCCACCCACCCACTCACTCACTCATCCACTGACCATTGCCGTTCTGCGCCAGCTCGGTGTGTATTCTATGGTGCACAGAAGGGACTGTAGCTATAAAGCACGTCCACTGTATGGTGTTATATAGCCAGTTGCTTCTTCTGGCGTCCCCGTTTTCTCTTTCCCTCTATGGTATGGTGTTCTCACGGGTGACGTGGCTAAACCAGGAGAACTTATATCGCATTCACTGTTTGTATGCAGCGGTTGTTGTTCTTCAGCGACGGAGTCGACTTGTTGTCAGACATAGGAGTTCGTTTTATTCGTGTTATGTTCTTTGTCTGACACAAAGAGCAGTCATCTGAATGACTTCATTCCAAATGTTTGACTTGTCTCTTTGTCAAAATCCAGCTCTCGCATCCACAGAGGAGGACGGAATCCTGCAGGTGCTCTGTATATAGCTTCAGTTTGATATGACTGGATAGTTAATGTCTGCTTATTTAAATTATGTTTAGCATTGACACAGCAGGCATTACTATGTAGATCCTTGTTTTAATTTCATTTCTTTTGGTAAGGTGCCATCTTTGCGTAAATTTGACTCCATATATTTAAATGAGGCTACTTCCTCACGGTTCTGGTCGTTCGTAACAAAGGTGAAAAGGTGTTCTGGTTTGCAACTGATAAGTAGGCCATACTTTGTTTTTCTTCTAACTGACTTCCATTCCATTAGATCTTATCATTTCTTCAGTCTGTCTCTCCCTTCCTCCCCCCTCTTCCTATCCTCTCCTCTCCTCTCCCCTCTCTCCCTCCTTCCCTCATTCCTTCCCTCCCTCCCTCCCTCTCTGTCTGTCTCCCTTCTCCTTTCCCTTCCTTCCTCGATCCTTCCCTCCCTCTTCCTATCCTCTCTCCCTCCTTCCCTCCCTCTCACCCTCCTTCCCTAACTCCCTCCGTTCTACCCTTCCTCACCTTCTCCGTCCGTCCGTCCGTCCGTCCGTCCGTCCGTCCGTCCCTCCCTCCCTCCCTCCCTCCCTCCCTCCCTCCCTCCCTCCCTCCCTCCCTCCCTCCCTCCCTCCCTCCCTCCTGTAATTTAGAAATGTGAGCAGGCTATTGTCAGCCCGAACAGCAAATGTTATATCTGCGCATAGTTCGTTCGCTAACGTGAACATCACGCAAGACATTAAGGAGTGCATAACCACAGGAATATAACTTACCTGAGGAATAATAGAGGATAGATTGTCGAAGTAAATGATTGACATTTTCTTTCATCACCACCACCTCGTCCTTAGGTTGTCCACAAAAAGGTCTTCCAAAGAATATGTAATGTCAGTTCAAATCACATTTGATTACTCCCCACCTACTGGCGCGCGGGTGAGAGCAACAGTTTGCCTTCGTGGAGTGGACCAACAAAACTTAGGCATGTTCTCTAGATTTAACGATAAACTATTACTGGTTGTTAGTAACGAGCATCCATGTTGGATCGGTCTTTCATACTGGTAGGATGAAGAAAAGATCAAGGCAGATGCCACCGTCGATTTTGAAGTATGATTTCATATTTTTCTTCTTATGCCGAGTTCACCACTTCGTGTCAACTACTGGCACGTGGCTAGACTATTGTAGAGCCTGATCAAACTACAAAGTTGCATAAATGAACTAATATGTTGTTGTATGTTTGTTTTTACGCAAGTTGAATTTGAAATGAAACGAGCAAAATACGATTTGAGGAGACACCGCTAACTGTCACAGGGCTGTCGCCCATCTGTCGCCACCGGCAATTGCATATTGTCAATATAAATAGTCCTGGTGTTGGCCAGTGAAGAGTGCATTAGGGTTTGCACGTTTTTTAAAGCATTTTTGTGATGTTCAAACATTTAAAGTAAATAATCCGACGGATGCCACCCTGGCACCTTGAGCATTTTTGCATAAACTCATTAATATGCAAATTAGTTATCGCCAGTTACAAATATACTACTTTTCTGAATGTCTCGAATTGTAAACATTCAAACAATCAAAATGATGTGTCCAAACGCATGTTTTCAGGGTATCTGGGTATGATTACGTCAGTGAACAAATTATTGTATGTATATTTGTTGCTTGAATATGCAAATTAGCTCTGACCAATATAACTCCATGATATTGGCTTATATCTCCTCAATAGGCGAGTGATAGAGACTACTTAACGAACCGATTTAAATGCCTCCCTCCCCATACAAACACCCAAATTGTATATAATTTGAAAACCCTAGATATCCCCACCACAACGAGGCCCAACGTAGAACTAGCGTGACTCCAAGGTCAAACAAGGTCACCATCAAATGATAACATTTCGAACGTGTCCGCTTCCGCAAATGTATTACAATTAACGCATGGAACCCAAATTCCGTCGTAGCCCTAATTCCGTCATAGTGATTTAGTGCTCCTCCGATGAGCTCACCTGGCTAGCAGCCGACATCAAATTAGCCGCTGCATATTGTGGTAAGTGTTAAAATTGATATGCAAATATTGTAATTGCACAACGTCTGCGTACTTAGACTTAGAAGCTCCCGCGTCGTCCGACGCTTGAGGCGGTCAACGCTCTCCAATTGGATCTGTCAGCAGTCAGCATTTTGACGTCACCCCAGCTCCTGTTCACTCGCTGAAGATCTCGCTGGATGGTCTGGTGCCAGTTCATTTAGGGCCGACCTCTGCTCCTTCTTCCTTCTGGGGTCCATCATAACACCTACTGGCGAATCTTGTGGAGCAAAGCCGTGAAACAAGATCCAGCCAGTTCATGCGCCGCTTGCAGATCGTACTGGACATTGGAGTTTGCTTCGACCGTTCTCTTACTTCCTCGTTAGTACTGAGGTCACTCCATTTGATGCCCAAGATCTGCCTAATGCATCTTGAGTCGAAGGCGTCAAGCTTCTTCTCCTGACTTGATTTTCGATGCCAAGCATCGCTGCCATAGAGTAAGGTCGACAAGACGTTTGAATTGTAGAAGCTCAACTTGGTCTTGAGTGTGAACTTCTTGCTTGTCCAGATCTTGTTTAACTGGTTGAAGGCTGAGGAGGCTTTACTACCTATTCTGCAGTTGATCTCATGGTCCATTGCACCCTGGTTGTTGATGGAATTTCCCAAGTATGCAAAGTCTTCAACAATTTCAACTTTGTTCTGACCAATAAGGACGTCAGAAGGTGTTTGATGTTCACCCGACAGCATGTTCTTGGTTTACTTGCTGCTGATTGACAGACCTAGTCCTCCTGCTGCTTCACCAATGGCATCCACTATATCCTGGAGACCCTGGGTACTGTTGGACAACGTTGCAACATCATCAGCGAAGTCAAGATCAGACAGTGTGCTTCCTTCATACCAGTCGATGCCCTGGTCTTTCGTCGCTTTCTTCAGGACCCAGTCAATAGCCACAGCGAAGAGAATTGGAGAGATAATGCAGCCTTGACGGACGCCGGTAAGCATGTCCTAATACAGCAGCGGGAATTGACATAGATGTGCTCAATTGCTCTGACAACCATTTCCGGGATTCCGTATGAGATGAGCACTCTCCACAAGGAGGGTCTGTGGATGCTGTCGAATGCCTTGCTGAAATCAATGAAACTAACTGCAAGGGGCACTTGGAACTCTTGGCACTTCTCAATGATGCGTCGGAGAGTGATAATCTGCAAGAGCGCTTTGGTCTGAAGCCCGCCAGCTCGCTGTTGACTACATCTCTCATCCGGTTCAAGATCATCTGGCAGTAGACTTTATCAGGAATAGACAACAAGGTCACTCCCCTCCAACTGTAACAGTCAGCAAGATTCCCTTTCTTGGGGATACAGATAACAGCACCGTCTTTCCAGTCCTCATGGACCCTCCGGAATTCCATACCTGATTGCAAGGCTGGCACATCCACTGATCTGTCTCCTCGCCACCAGCTCTTAGCATTTCGGCGGTGATGCCATCCATGTCCACGTCCAAAGACAGCGACTTGCTGTCTTTCAGTTTCTTAATGGCCTTCCTCACTTCCTCTTCCGTGAAGTCACCTGTGTTAACGGGGAGAGTAGCTATGGGGTTTTCAGGCTCGGTAGGGGTAGCCGGTTCGGGCCGGTTGAGTATTTCCGCTCACCTTGCCAGCTTATCCTTTCCACTCGACAGAAGTGTTCCGTCCTTGGCTTTAACTGGGCCAGATCTTGAAGAATTAGCGCCGGTGACTCTCCTCGCAATACGGTAATCTGACCTTATGTCATTGCGAGCAGCTGCTTCCTCTGCTTGGCTATCCAGCCACTCCCGTTTGTCTCTTTGGGCACTGTGTTTGACTTCTCTATCTTTCTCAATATAGGCCTGGTAGAAGGTTGTGTTGTCTGGTGCACTGCCGCTTTTGGTGTAGCTGCTTCCTTTCAGCGATGAGCTCCCAGGTACGGTCGCTGATCCATTCTTCCTTCAAGGGTTTCTGGTACCCGAGGATGTCCTCGTCCGCTGTTCTTACTGCCTCCTTTAGCTGGTCCCACCAGTCAGTCGAACCAGGCATGGGCTCTGCAAGAGCGTCAAAGCGATTCTGTATTGAGACCTGGAACTTCTCCCGAACTTCAGGAGTCTTCAGCTTTGCGATGCCAAACTTCTTGGGCAGGGTTGTCTTTTTCATTTGCCTTTTCAGCCTTATCTTCAGCTTGGCGATGACCAGGCGGTGGTCGCTGCAACAACGTCTGCGGAATAGCGCAGTTTTGAACATTCATCATTTGGTGGTGTCCTTGCTTGACCTTCACTCCACACTTACTGCACTACTTGATAGCTCCCCGTGGTATCCCGTATCTATGGGGAGATGGTAGGCTTTCCGAAGGTTTATGACGTAGACAGGTAACTTATATAAGCCACCATTAGTTCTGTATAACGTTTACGGGATGGCGTAATTTCGAACATTTATTACTTGACGGTGATACTGTTTGATCGTCGCTCCACACAAACTCCATCAACTGACACCTCCAAGTGACATCACCCTTTGACGGAAAGAAATTGTTCTTTCACGATATATATATATTATATTATTATATATATATATATAACATGTCCATAGAAATGAGGTAGATACAGAGTTATTGCAACTTTATAACGTTTGCGGTATTGCAGAAGTTCGAATATTCATAATTTCACGGTGACCGTGTTTGACCTTAGCTCCATAGTTACCATACCGGGTAACAGCTCTATGTCGTATCTCATTTTGATGGAAAACAATAAGCTTTCCAAATGTATATAACATGCCCATTTTGTTTTAAAATGAAGATATATGCAACCATTGTAATTTTAAGACGGAAGCGCCCAATTTCGAAAATTTATCATTTGACGGTGACCTTGTTTGACCTTGGTATCACGCCTACTGCGTCACTTGGCAGTTCTAATACAGGCCTCGTTGTGATGGGGATATATTGGGCTTTTAAATGATATACCATTTGGGTGTTTGCACTTGCGGGGAGCGGGGCATTTAAGTTGGTGCTTTAGGCAGTGCCTATACCTCTCGCCTATTGAAGAGATACACACGAAACGCGATCAGAGCTAATTTGCATATTCATGTGACAAATTTGCATACCAGGATTTGTTCACTGACGTAATCATAACCAGATATCCCGAAAACATGCGTTTGTACAGATCATCTTGATTGTTTTGGATGTTTGCAATTCGAGATATTCAGAAAAAGTAGTATATATTTCAATGGCGATACCTAATTTGCATATTAATGGTTTCTACAAAAACACTCAAGGGTGCCAAGGTGGCAGCCGTCGGATTATTGACCTAGAAGGCTAGATGATACACAAATCATCGTGCAGACCTTAATGCACGGTCCACCTTCAAAGGGCGTTTGACTAAAAACACACAATGGACATAATGACATTTTGGGCTGACGAAGTATGTCAACCGTTCTATGCATTCACCGTGTGTTCGTGCGTGCGTGTTCGCTTGCTTGCCGCACATTTCAATCAGCGGGCCCGGCTCCGCCGCGCGTGGTTACGGAGCGGGCTGGTCTTTGTCTGCGTGCGTACTTACCAGCCGATCCACACGCACACACGCGTGTGCATGCAAGCAAATTTGACCCGCCGGTTTTAATTAAGTCAGTAACTGCGGTCAGACGTTTCACGTGCGTGACACAATCGCTGAGTCGGCGTCAGTGCTGCGCTACAAGCCCAGCAGCCGCCGGCACATGGCGTGCCACGCAGAATGGCTGCGCGCTCCGGCGATGAGGGTAGCGTGTGTGCGTGCGAGCGGCTATAAACCTGCGTGTGAACGCTCGAGGGACCATCTCGAATGTTGTTCACAAAAGAAATACAGCAGAACCCCACTAAAGCGGAAATTCATGTGATTGACACAATGTGGCCTGATTAGAAAGGTGGCCTGATTAGAGATACTGGGCAGATATACAGATGCGCAGTTCAGGCAGATCATTATTTGTGCATTCATATAATCTGCACATGTGTTCCGTGTTACTTAATTAGTTATTATCATTATACAATAATTTAATTATATAAAACATATTTTTGTGTGATTCAGTACAAATAAATTTGCCGCGAAGGTCTGTAATAACTGATTATATTTATTTTAAGTGAACAGTGGCCGATGCTAAGTGAGTTTGTTGGCCGTTTTAGACTGCCATAACTGACCGCAATACGGAGTGTATCTTCAAGATACGGAGTGTATCTTCAAGGATTGACGCTTTGCATAACTAGTTTTACACAGATTTCAATGGAAAATCAAACTGTGATAGTGACATGTAGAGTGGCCGTTTTCTATGGAAGGCCATGTTTGGTGGGTGGCCGCTTGGAGGGATTTTACTGTGCAATAAAATCAAATCCAACACGTGTAACAAGATATTTTTCTGGTTGCTTAGTTATTGTCAGTGCGACAACATGTTGACCTACTTAAATTACCACGCCGTAGACGTTGTGTTCGAACACGTTTCTTGTGTCTACCGGTGATTAATTAATTGTTTTTAATTAATAGGCCTAAAACACTAAACGATAGGGTTATTATGCTTACCACTAGTATTACATCTATAGGACAAAATCGTTATTTTGTGTGTGTGTGTGTGTGTGTGTGTGTGTGTGTGTGTGTGTGTGTGTGTGTGTGTGTGTGTGTGTGTGTGTGTGTGTGTGTGTGTGTGTGTGTGTGTGTGTGTGTGTGCGCGCGTGCCTATGCGTGCAATTTGACATGTGCACGTTTATGATACGGTCCCGACAAGGCTTTCAGCGTATGCGTCAATAAGCATTCGCGTGTGCGTGCGTCATTCGATGTGGCACCATCCGTGCACGTGTTTGCTTGCTTCTCATGTACATAGCTTAATTAAACGAACAGCGACAGGCATGTCGCGACAGTGTTGACCTTCTGAAAACATCACCACCGCAGAGGTCTTTCTAAAACAAACCGTGATAATGTATGTGATACATACGTTTTTGACGTATGCCTTATGCATGCTACCGACTATGGCCGCTACCAGAAAGTGCATGAATGCCCAACATAAATCCTTAAACGAATTGCCTTCTTCACAAATTTGGTTCTTAAAATTTCCTAGAGCGCGAACCATCTAAGATTACCCAAGGCAAGAGGCTTACTTTTCGTTACCAGTGAATGAAAAGTGGGAATTCCGTTCGCCAAAAAAGTACTTTTACACCATTAAAAATAAATAAACACACGCAATAAAGACGTATTTCGTGTCAGTAATAATTCTTATATAGTTGTATATCAGTACGTAGGCCGTGCAGTTAGATCTACTTGTAAATAATTATGCACACACATGAAACGTGTGTGTACATACGTGCGTGCGTGTTCAGAACTGATACATGACGTAAAGTCGCTCGCTTGTTGATGTCACTTACTACATTTAATTCCAAAACTGTCCTGTTTAGAAATAGATGTTTGCCAAGCTTCTCCTTCTCCATTGTAATTGACCCAAAGATTGTTTAGCGTCTCATCCGAAAGACAAGCAATGGCCAAAACAGTTACTCCATCTGGCGGGTCTCTCAGGACTACATGGTCATAATGGCGCTTGCATGAGAAAGAATGCCTATCAAGAATGGTATGTTATTTAGAATACAGCTATCATAGCCTGAGTTTGTGTACGTCAACGTCGGTTTGTTTGTATATATCTTATCGATTAACCACTTTGGATGTTTCAGTGTTTGCAATGCAAATGCTTTGGGAATTATGTGGAAGAGTAGTTGTATCACATCCACCATTCGGTGGGAGGGGACTGTGCCTGTGGGTGATGCCATACTATAGGTTTGCAAAAAATATTTTTTGTATTGTTCAGACTCAAACCACCACATGGCTATGAACTAACGATTTTGGGCGATGGTGTGATTACCAGGATATTACATACCGTTATAGCCGGAGTGAAATGGTGTGATTACCAGGATATTACATATCGTTATAGCCGGAGTGAAATGGTGTGATTACCAGGATATTACATACCGTTATAGCCGGAGTGAAATGGTGTGATTACCAGGATATTACATATCGTTATAGCCGGAGTGAAATGGTGATTACCAGGATATTACATACCATTATAGCCGGAGTGAAATGGTGTGATTACCAGGATATTACATATCGTTATAGCCGGAGTGAAATAGTGTGATTACCAGGATATATTACATATCATTATAGCCGGAGTGAAATGGTGTGATTACCAGGATATTACATACATACCATTATAGCCGGAGTGAAATGGTGTGGTTACCAGGATATTACATACCATTATAGCCGGAGTGAAATGGTGTGGTTACCAGGATATTACATACCATTATAGCCGGAGTGAAATGGTGTGATTACCAGGATATTACATATCGTTATAGCTGGAGTGAAATAGTGTGATTACCAGGATATTACATATCGTTATAGCTGGAGTGAAATAGTGTGATTACCAGGATATTACATATCGTTATAGCTGGAGTGAAATAGTGTGATTACCAGGATATTACATATCGTTATAGCTGGAGTGAAATAGTGTGATTACCAGGATATATTACATATCATTATAGCCGGAGTGAATTGGTGTGATTACCAGGATATTACATATCGTTATAGCTGGAGTGAAATAGTGTGATTACCAGGATATTACATATCGTTATAGCTGGAGTGAAATAGTGTGATTACCAGGATATATGACATACCATTATAGCCGGAGTGAAATAGTGTGATTACCAGGATATTACATACCATTATAGCCGGAGTGAAATGGTGTGGTTACCAGGATATTACATATCGTTATAGCTGGAGTGAAATAGTGTGATTACCAGGATATATTACATATCATTATAGCCGGAGTGAATTGGTGTGATTACCAGGATATATTACATATCATTATAGCCGGAGTGAATTGGTGTGATTACCAGGATATTACATACCATTATAGCTGGAGTGAAATGGTGTGATTACCAGGATATAGGACTGCAGACTTATGGAACCGACCGTAAATTGAATATTGTACAGACACACGGAGTTTTCTGTTTGTTTGATAGTACTACACTAACAAATGTTAGATGTTTCTAGATGTGGGAACATGTGTCGGAGACCGATGGTTAACATTTTATTCATCACAATTATATTGTAAATATACTGCTAAAGCACTGGACAGATTTCTGAATGTTTCCATCTACACTGGAATAGCAAATGCCAGCTATTTCTGTGTCTCGTACACCAAATTATGGCACCATTTTTCACATATTTCAAAATAAAATGACAGGTGATTCAATAAGGATGTTGACAATGTGACGGAAAATGAACTTACAGCGATAGGATTGTGAGAACGCATGCACACTGTCTTGATTCAGTATCGCATCGTAGAAAAGAGCAAACATGATTTTACAGAGAGTATCGATATACATATATAAATGTATAGTTTATTAAATATATGTGCCACATATTGTGTGTAAGTTTTGATTCATATGCACGTGTCGTAAAGGTAGCGACTTAAAGTCACCAGAAATAACCAAAGTATATTGGTGCAGATGCGCAGCAATAGACCACTGCTACATCACAACTTCCGCTGTCAATTTCCAAAAAACGTAATAAAGCCATTCTGCACAGAGCCCATACACACCCATGGGCATCGCGGTGAGAGAAAGTGACTGCACGTTTACAGCAATGAGAAGTTTTTCAGGTGCACGTGACCTGAATTCATTGTCTGCAGATTGTTTGATCTGTCACGAACAAAACGTGCCAGATTTTGCACACTAAAACAGCCTATATGCCTGCAGCAAAATTATATTCCGGCGCGACTCTAGTAAAATGGCATGGCTAGGCAAACGATTCATCGGCGGGTCGGTTTGCTGAATGTAAGTCGTGGCGGACGCCAGTGAAAGCCAATCAGCATTGAGGAATACTCTGTTGTTGCTCTGGAATGCTGCGCCTGTTGCCATAGCAACTGTCGACATAGCAACGTGCTACCATGCAGCATACTTATAATCCATTCGTTTCATCTTCCATGATATCTACAATATTTCACACATTCATTTAAAATTCAGTGTTGCCATGGCAACCATGGCTGTCTGTCGTGGGACGCAGCACGTGTCAATGGAGACAAAACGACGCGTTGGTGCCCAACAAACAGCTCTGGGTGTCCCGAGCAAGTAACTATATCACAAGACTTGGCGACTGCACCAGTGTCGCCCTCTACTGGGTATTCTCTTGTCAGACTCCCAGAATCTTTCACTCTACCTAAGTATGCTGGGATAACTGTGTCCTGGTGCGTGGTCTGGAGTTAGCTTATTGTCAGTATAGCAGCATGCAGATAGAAAGCAGATATTGTCACAATGTCGCGCGAGTGTGTGCGCGTGCATGTTGTGTGCGCACGTGCCTGATCCCGGAGCAGCTTAACGGGTTCGCGTAGAACCCACTAGTGCGCGACCGAGTGTAACACAGCTCTACACACCATCAGTTTAGTTTGTCCACCACCCAAGTGGTGGAGCTGCTATAGTATACAGCAGCATCTGCAGTATCCGGGTCGGTTACCCCCCACGGAGGAAGGTGGGGTCACCGGGGCGAAGTACGCGTGAACGTTGATGTGGGGCAATCGGTCCTGCAACAGTGAAGCGTGTTGGAGCATGTGTAGAAGAAAAATGTAAACTCACATTCTCAAAAGTGGATATTTACGGGAATGCGTGATACGATGATACACGTTTCTGTGTTGACGTTGTCGACATTCCTTGCTCTTTCAAAAAAACCACGTGACTGACAAGTTCAGTAGTTTGAAAGCTAAATGTCAGCCTGGCAATTTAATTATACCAGATGTAATGACGAACATAAATTCTTTTGACCAAATAAATAAAAGCAAGCACTTTTTTCTTTCCAAATTTTGATCCTCCACCAAAAATGAAACCCCTGAACCTACACCCATTTTGAGACACAAGCCTGAAATGAAGCTGGTTGATTTTGAGATAGTGTTAGATAAACTCTATTCTATAGATATATTTTACTAAGAACTGTCTACAAGTAGGCCAAATATGCTTTTGAAGTAGAGTATTTTCCAGGGTTGGCACATTTTTCCCACCCTGGTATATACCAGGCAGGAAATATCGGTAAATATCGTTTAGAGAAAAACCCTCAACTAGTGTTAAAAACCAGGATAAATGGAAAAATGTTAAAAGTATTATATTTGGAGCTATATTGCAATAAAAGCTACTGTACCATCACCAGAGTGATACTGGAGAAACATAACAAACTGACACCTGACAATACGAGACAATACTAGTACAGGTTGTCCACTGTCCCTTGTGACAGTGACATTTATTTACTATCTGAATATTTTACTTTCATGTCATGGATTTCCTGGCATACACAAATACAAGGATTAGGCCTGGAAACCAGTATTTGCACTTGAAAATAATTATCTTTCCAACTAGACTAGGTTTAGTTACAGGAACTAACAAATGTTAATCTCAGTTATGGATTTATTCCCGTTTTATGAATTATTCCCAGATATTACTGGTGGAACACTTTGCCTAATGACATTAAAATGTCTGATAGACTAAAAAAATTTACTAACATTAATTTTATCAGAATTTCTTTAAGAAAATGTTTAATTAGCCATCATTATTACCTCTATCTGGGTTTTACATGTTGTAAAGCGCCACGAACAATTTATAATATGATCCGGCGCTATATTAAATAAAATATATTATTATTATTAAATACCGATTAATACTTGGTATTTCCCGTTGTTGCGTCTAAAACCGGTTTTTCCCATAAACGCACCAACCCTGGTATTTTCTGGTGAACACATTAAATCTTAAACATGATTCCTCCAAAGTGCTATTTCTACAAGTACCAAATTAAAAACTGTAATTGTGTACACATTTTAAGCACACAAGACTTGCCAAATAGTTCGGCCAGGATGGCACACGTCAACGTAACTTGACTGGAAGTGATGCACACATCCACACGATGACCATTTTGTGATAAAAACAAGACTGCAAAAGCGGCAGAAGCAGGTGAAACTACCTCGTGTTGTTAATGGCAATTACCCGTAATCATAATAAATGATGGATCCGATTATCAGTTTTAATCATTGATAGCTGTTGGATGCTGCTGAAAATAGAGGTGTATGTTTATTAGGTTATGTATGCTTGGTATAAAGAATACGGTATTCCAAAAAAAATAAAGTATATGTCTTGAGAGGGAATGTCAAGAAATATTGAAACAAGAAACCTGTTTGCATTCTCTGAAAATTGTCAACGAACTCACTCAGCTGCAAGAGAACACATACCCGTAACCGTCGGATACCGGCGCGAGTGATGAGCTGACAGTCGTACAGCTCGATGCGCTGTAGATTCGTGCAGCCCATGAGGTACTCTAGTGAGGCATCGGTGATGAGTGGACAGTTGTCTAGGCCAAGGAACGACATTGACTCTGTGGCGCATGGGCTGCACCCAAGGTGGCGGATACCTTCGTCTGTGATCAACTCACAGTGCGAAAGGCTCTGTAATAGACAAAGTATCGAACTGTATTTAAGGTGGCATGTGTGTGTGTGTGTGTGTGTGTGTGTGTGTGTGTGTGTGTGTGTGTGTGTGTGTGTGTGTGTGTTTGTGTGTATTTGTGTGTGCGTGCGTGCGTGCGTGCGTATGTTAAGCTTTTCCTCCTGGACACTTCGCATCTCAGGTGTCACATTTTCAGGGGTTCACCTACCTACATAACCCAGGAAGAAAATTACCCATTATTTTTTTTTATTCCCCATTTGTTTAGGGTTATTACCAGTGAAGGATACTCATCAGTGCTTGCAACGTTACACATATTTTCTACACTTGTTCAAAGTTACATAAACCATCCACCAATCAGTTTTACATAACTTGTAACAAGCATAGACAACATGCACAGAATTGCGAAAAGAGACATTTCAATTCAATTGTTTAGTTCCAAGTGGAAAATACAAACAAAGAAAAGTACAAAGTGATAACATAAAAAAAGGGATAAGGCGAGGAGGGGCAGAACGAGGGTGAGAGATAGAGGGGAGTGGAGGCGGACGATGGAGACAGCAGTGCAAGAACAGTGAGGAAAGAGGAAAGGGAATTAATTCAAGGGCCAGTGTTGAGGCAACCTAACTGCAGTC
This sequence comes from Escarpia spicata, assembly GCA_963995525.1. NCBI lineage: Eukaryota > Metazoa > Annelida > Polychaeta > Sabellida > Siboglinidae > Escarpia > Escarpia spicata. Next base: position 19,201,069 of record OZ023209.1, on the reverse strand, counting down.
TCCGATAGGGAAGGAGAATGTACTTACAAGTTCAGTGAGGTTGGGACAGTGCATGGCAAGGTGGCCTAGTGTTGCGTCTGTAATCTGAAACAACATACCACACAGTGTAGCAAAGTTGGCGCAGAATCCAGTCCTCGTGGCTGCTCAAAGCGCTTTACACTTTAATCCCTGGCAGAAATGTTCAATAGAATACCATCTCGACTTCTCTGGGAAGCATCTAATGCATTTAATGTGCGAAGACTTCGTACATAAATATCCACCAATGTCTATAGCCAGGTACTCATTCATACAGCTGAGTGAACTGGAGCAGTGTACAGTGATTGAACTTGCCCAAGGTCGAGAGACTGAAGCTCTAGCCACTATGCTAGTGCACTCTACGTAGTGTAGGGTTATCCTCACAACTCGGGGGTGGTGACTATGTACACTACCCTGGCAGATTTGCTATGCAATGTATGGAAGTTAACTGAATTAAACTAGTAATTGACTTCGCTGGTCGCGACTGTACCACCCTTGAGAACAGTGCAGTCACCCACCCCATATGTGCCTCAATTACGTCTACATCCTGAACATTACATCTAACATGGGCAAATATTGGCTGAAACCAAATCAAGCCAAACACGATATCATTGGTTGAGCATTTTGCAAGGCAATCTGCTAGGGGGTACTGAGACTGATGAAATCAGCAGCATCACCTGATACGTGAGGATGTCTATATTTATAACGATACATTAATCTCAAGATACATACCATGAAATGTGACTCACGATATGATATGTGCAATATTAAACGATATGATATGTGTAATACTAAATTGGCACTGTGGGTCATGGCACTGACCGTGTTCAACTGGGTAAACTATTGGCAATATAATAGACGCTGGTTGGTTTAACTGCAAGGCTGTTCAGCAGTCATGATGTTCTGATATTCAAGACAACAATACCGCAGACTGTCTGTTAATAACTACCAACGTGGCTGATTCTAGGTATTGGAGCACACAACTTCCCCTTGAAGAGTACGTTGTTTAGTAGACGACAGTAGCTTTGACATTACTGATGCATGGCCGAATAAAAGCAAACACGACCCTCCTTATGGGATAGTGTAGAGGGAGCCACTTACCAGCACACATTCTTCAAGGTCGAGCCGCTCCAACTTGTGACAATTCTGCATCAGAAACAAGCATCACTTGCAAGAGTTTACACAACATACGGCTAAGGGCTGGATGCATGTTAATGCATGTGCATGCTAGAGTAGTTATAGAAATTGGGCAGGTTCTGTCTTGGCAACCATGTCACATCAGCTAAGTCCAGCTACTATTATGGGATGCACTCTTGGAAGCCATTTTGGGTAAGTCAAAACCTCAAAGGTGAACGGAACCATTTAAAAAATAATTTATCATACTTACGATAGTGAAACTAACTAAGATAAATATTAGGTAAGTATCTGCTGTTGTTGCTACCCTAATAAACAGAGTTTGAAGTGTACTTAATTCAAAAAGACCAGTTCGTGAGTTTCATGACGTTTCCATACTCTTGGTCCAAGTCCAGCCACTTTGTGCCGGCTCTTGTAATTATGTACACACTCATTGGTTGGAATTAGCATTATGACATCAGTCCACAATGTTCTCTGTCTTCTACAAGTTATGTAAATTGTAACGAGTTATGTAAATCAGTGGCAAACATCCTTGTACTAGCTCATGGGTTGCAGCTGTCTTTCACACATGCCCAGCGGTGAAGACAATTTTTGAATACTTTTTTATCATATGTTTAATTGAGTATTTTATAAAAAATTGTCACATGTAATGTTTGAACAATGGTTCCACTCACCCTAATGTTCCACACCACGTATTTAGCAAGACAAGATTTAACAAGATTGCCACCCAGAGAATTAACTCAAGATGGCAGGTGAACAAGGAAGCCTTTTGGCTTATCGAGAGTGCAACCCTTTTTATCTACATGTATCCCGCCCTTCTGAAGTATGTGTCGATTTTATTTTTAAACATTCATACTACTAGCACCCACATAATCAGCAGATAATCTGTTCCATTCATTTAGAGTCCTTTGTGAAAACGAGAACTTTCTTATATTTAATCTGCACTGCTCCTTTACTAATGTAACTTCTAATGTCTTCTAGTCCTCTTAACTGAAGAAAAAAAAAATTCTAATAGTATGTTCATAACCATTCAATATTTTAAACATTTCTATCTGATCTCCTCTCAATCTCCTGATCTTCAGTGTTGTTAAACCACATTCTTTTAGGCGTATTTTGTAACTAAGATCCCTAAGTTTTTGTATCATTTAGTCGCTCTCCTCTGTACTCTTTCTAGCTTATCTATGTCCTTCCTGCGATACGGCCTCCACGCTTGTATACAATATTCTAAATGAGGCCTAACTATTGTTTTGTACAGCGGTACTATTAGTTCTTTTTCCTTATACGCTATATTTCATCTAATTAATCCAAGGATTCTCTTTGAAGATGCAATTCTGCACTGCTCTGAAACTTTCCTATCAGCACTAATGGTTAACCCTAAGTCCTTTTCTTTTACAGTGCAGTACAGTACAGTACAGTGCAGTACAGTACCGTGCAGTACCCCCCATTGTATATTCTACATCTTCGTTGCCACGTCCTGTGTGGAGGCATTTACATTTCACAAAATTTAACAGTATTATTTGAATAAATACCAAAAATTACTTTTTCTGAACTGTGAGATGATCCTTAAGGAATATTGTTGTGCATGTGAATGATTCAATCAATCAGAGCATTTAATTTCAAGTGAATTCAAACTATTGTTATTATTACAAGAAGGTTAAGGTTTCAGCGGCGGTTATCATGTCAGTAGATTTCTTTACTTTTTTCTTCATAGAACATTAGTAGGTGTTGGTATGAACAAAAAGAAAGAAAACATGGTATTAATGCCATATGTCACCAGTCCGTCCTTTAAAAACTATTACTTTGTGTGTCTCAGTGGAATTCCCCTTCAAGTTCTTGGAAACTATAAAGATGTTTCCGTAGAAACTATGGTGTCAGTTTCATGCCAGTGCAGATGTCCGTGAGTGTAAATTGGCTTGCCGTGAACGCATATCATATAGTCTGGTTATTCGGATACCAGTATCTTGTTTTATGAAGATTACATAATTGCATCGCGAAGTTAAATAACCAATGTTGGCGGTAGTCTTCTTGTTTTGCGACTGAACGCTGTTTCACTCTCGACAATGCCGTCATTTGTCAGTAACCCGGGGTTGACCCCTGACCAATCGGGTGCCACCAAAACGCAGACTAGCACGTGGGGCTGTAGGCCAGTCATAAACACAAAGTCATTCAACATTTAGTCATTACAAATACATATTGCAGGGCCAAGTTGGCGTGAAAATACGGGGATATCTAAAAAACAGATGTCTCCGTCAATTTGTATTAAAATAAACTGCTTGCCAATGAAAAAACGTCACATTTTAGGCAAAACCCGCCTATCTGGTGACATGTCTGTTATCAATGACAACCAGGAGGCATTACTTAATGTAAGTAAAAAATAAACTGGAACAGTTACGAAGCTATAACTTGGCATGCAAGCTGGCCTTACATGTGCACCAAATTGCGTGGAACTGATCTATGATCGATGAAGGGGTTGTGCCAAAAATACACTTCAAGTTTTGGCTGTCTTTCAACCTTGATGTAACATTTTTATGAAACTGTAGCACGTTTAATATGCATTTGTTCACAAAACAAACCCGGCTGAATGTCAATAATATATTTGTGCTTACAAACATGCAATTTTTTCTTTCAGGGTATTTCTTAAAATGAAATCAAATGCAATTTTTAGATGATTTTTGACATATTTTTTTATTGTCTTTAAAAGCATGGAGATGTCACTAAACAACCTAGAAGCTTAATTCTTTTTGGACTAGAGTACTGCTTGATGACTTAGGCAGTGTTGGAGAAATTTTTTTTTAGTCTATCTTCAAAACGTTTATTAGAAATGATTAATTCGAAACAAGCATGTCTTTGCCACCAGAGCCACCTGAAAGGAATCTGATCGTTGTTATCTTAAACCATGTCATCCAGTATAAACTATATTACAACATACTGACCACCCAATTGTGTCTTAATGAACAGTTTAACACATAAACTACAAATAACAAATCAGGTCAAACTGGTGTTAGATTATTATAATGATACGGGATATAGGGGGCCCTGATCCTGGTCATAACAGTGTAACAAATCAAAATGGTGACAACAAACATGGCGATAAATCCCAAAACAACAATATCCAACAAATTAAATAATAATGACCATGTACATCCAATGGCTACAATGTATTCTGACCAATATTTGTTGCTGTTTTAACCCAGATTTTTTCCATTTTGGTTGTTGCTATTCTGCTTTTCTGAATTTATTTGAGCTCGCTATTCACGGATTTGAATGACAGCGTGATGATTTGAATGACAGCGTGATGATTTGAATGACAGCGATGATTTTCATCAATAATGAATTTTGAAGTTGTTTCTGCTTCTTTATTAAAACACATTTGGGACGTCAGTATATTATAATAGATATAGTTTATACTGTATAACATGATTTCAAGATAAAAACAACTAGATTGCTCCCCTTTAACTACATGAGCCTGTTGAGGAGGTTAAGAGGAGGTAGTTATGAACCTACCTTGGTGAGTGCCTGGAAACCACTGTCTGTGAACTGGGAGCAGTATGCCACTTGTAGGGTTCTGGGGACAGTAATCAATCAATCAATAAATCAAATAATCAATCAACTAAGCAACCAGAAAACCAAGCAATCAATTAACAAATCAACCAACTAATCAATCAATCGACTAAACAATCAATCATTCAATCAATCAACCAGTTAATCAACCAATCAATGAACTGATCAATCAATCAAACAGTCAATCAATCAACCAATCAATCAGTCAACAAGAAACAGTATGAGAATTTCAATTATTATAAAATACAGCACCATCTCTATCGTGCAGTGTACAAGATAAGTATGAATAGATAAACAATATAATATATCACAAGCAAACTCCAATAACCTTTGAAGAGCAGACAATTATTACACAAAACAATCCACATATATCCATAGTTGATTAAACAGGTGATCCACCTATGATAAACCTACAAGTCTGTGACAACAACATAACTGATGTTACAACAACAATATACCTGAGGTCATGACAGTGCTGACAAAGTGATTTGAGATGTGTGACAGCAACCTACCTGAGGCTGTGACGTCAACATACCTGAGGTATTAACAATACCTGAGGTTGTGACAATAATGTACCTGAGACCATTACAACAACGTACCTGAGACCGTGACAGCAACGTACCTGAGGTCGTGACAACAACGTACCTGAAGTCGTGACAACAACATACCTGAGGAGGTCGTGACAATAACGTACCCGAGGAGGTCGTGACAACAACATACCTGAGGTGGTGACAACAACGTACCGGAGGAGGTCATGACAACATACCTAAGGTAGTGACAACAACGTACTTGAGGTCGTGACAACAACATAGCCAAGGCCATGACAACAATGTACCTAAGGAGGTCATGACAACAACATACCTTAGGTCATGACAACTATGTACCTGAGGAGGTTGTGACAACAACATACCTGAGGTCGTGACAGTGCTGGCCAAGTGTGACTAGTGATGCGTCTGTCAGGTGTGAACATTTGATGACGCACAGTGACTGTAGGCCTGTGCACCCCTCACTTATACTGATGACAGCTTCGTCTGTGATACTCTACAAGTCAGGGCAATGATTGGTGATACACGAATGAATGTGATACTCTACAAGTCACGGCAATGATTGGTGATACACGAATGAATGTGATACTCTACAAGTCACGGCAATGATTGGTGGTACACGCATGAATGTGATACTCTACAAGTCATGGCAATGATTGGTGATACACGAATGAATGTGATACTCTACAAGTCATGGCAATGATTGGTGGTACACGAATGAATGTGATACTCTACAAGTCATGGCAATGATTGGTGATACACGAATGAATGTGATACTCTACAAGTCATGGCAATGATTGGTGGTACACGCATGAATGTGATACTCTACAAGTCATGGCAATGTTTGGTGATACACGCATGAATGTGATACTCTACAAGTCACGGCAATGATTGGTGATACACGCATGAAACGAATGAATGTGATACTCTACAAGTCACAGCAATGATGGGTGGTACAAGAATGAATGTGATACTCTACAAGTAACGGCAATAATTGGTGGTACACGAATGAAAGTGATACTCTACAAGTCACGGCAATGATTGGTGGTACACGAATGAATGTGATACTCTACAAGTCACGGCAATGATTGGTGGTACACGAATGAATGTGATACTCTACAAGTCACGGCAATGATTGGTGATACACGCATGAATGTGATACTCTACAAGTCACGGCAATGATTGGTGGTACACGAATGAATGTGATACTCTACAAGTCACGGCAATAATTGGTGGTACACGAATGAAAGTGATACTCTACAAGTCACGACAATGATTGGTGATACACGCATGAATGTGATACTCTATAAGTCACGGCAATGATTGGTGGTACACGAATGAATGTGATACTCTACAAGTCACGGCAATAATTGGTGGTACACGAATGAAAGTGATACTCTACAAGTCACGGCAATGATTGGTGGTACACGAATGAATGTGATACTCTACAAGTCATGGCAATGATTGGTGATACACGAATGAATGTGATACTCTACAAGTCACGGCAATGATTGGTGATACACAAATGAATGTGATACTCTACAAGTCACGGCTATGATTGGTGATACACGAATGAATGTGATACTCTACAAGTCACGGCAATGATTGGTGATACACAAATGAATGTGATACTCTACAAGTCACGGCTATGATTGGTGATACACGAATGAATGTAATACTCTACAAGTCACGGCAATGATTGTTGGTACACGAATGAATGTGACACTCTACAAGTCACGGCAATGATTGGTGATACACGAATGAATGCAGAAATAACATTGTCAAACATGCCACTTTTCGGTTGAAAGCAGCATTTTGCCTTGAATTTCTGTATAAATCTGTGTAACGTTTCTTATTGGTTAAGTGGCCTATACCATTCCTACTGCGATCGAGTGGAGTCTCCCCGTCAACCAGGCTACCAAATATATCTACATCAAACAAAATCTGCAGCGTTTTGTCGGATATCTACCTAGCATCAAAATAATTTTTGCTCTTCCACCATTGTAAGTTTGTGGTTGGAACTGATGTGTATGTAACATATACAAGAACATGAACAAGAATGTATTGTATCACAATTTTTACAAGGCATTGCTCCCATACAATGTGACATGGTCGAAAATGATGCTTTAGTTTATTATCCCAGTTCGCTAGCATAATCAACACTTACACTGCAGCTGTGGAGGTTCAATGTGCAAAGTTCATGACATTTATGGGCTACTTGGTCCAAACCTACATCTGTAAGCTGCAATAACAAACATGCTCAAATTTAGCAGAGACAACACAGTCAAGTATTTCTACACCTCCAATGACCCCCTGTGTATTTCTACACCACCAATGACCCCCTGTGTATTTCTACACCATCAATGACCCCCTGTGTATTTCTACACCACCAATGACCCCCTGTGTATTTCTACACCTCCAATGACCCCGTGTATTTCTACACCTCCAATGACCCCCTGTGTATTTCTACACCACCAATGACCCCCTGTGTATTTCTACACCTCCAATGACCCCCTGTATTTCTACACCACCAATGACCCCCTGTGTATTTCTACACCTCCAATGACCCCCTGTATTTCTACACCTCCAATGACCCCCTGTGTATTTCTACACCTCCAATGACCCCCTGTGTATTTCTACACCACCAATGACCCCCTGTGTATTTCTACACCTCCAATGACCCCCTGTAGTTCTACACCACCAATGACCCCCTGTGTATTTCTACACCTCCAATGACCCCCTGTATTTCTACACCTCCAATGACCCCCTGTATTTCTACACCTCCAATGACCCCCTGTGTATTTCTACACCTCCAATGACCCCCTGTGTATTTCTACACCTCCAATGACCCCCTGTGTACTTCTACACCTCCAATGACCCCCTGTGTAAGTGTTCAAAATTAAATGTCCTGCTTCTGGTGGATAATATTGAACGTTGTGCTAAACAATGTTTTCTGTTCATTACATAATATTAGATGGGAAATAAACTTCATCATATTTATTCTGGTATTAGGAAAACTATCTTAAAGCAGTCAGGAACAGACTGCTTTGTTTTAAGTGAGTAAATTTGTTGACAAACTTTCTGCAAAGTGACAATGTATCCATGCCAAAATATTCCCAACCTAACAACTTACTATGCCACCAAAGAATGCAGTGTAGTAACAGTAATGTTTACTGATACACACAGTGTAAACATAAATGTAATAATGTGCCATTATCTGGAAGAAAAAATAATTACAATAAGAAAATAAAGAAAACATCTTGGAACTTGTATCTGGCACCACACAACTGAGGGTCAAAGGGTCAAGGTCAAGTTGTTCACTGCGGTTGTGTGCGTGTACAATTGCCTACTTCTTGCACGGGACTATTCTCATCCCGTTACATCAGGCAACGTCTATTTATAGAAATCTAAACATACAATCTATTCGGACACCTACAAATAATTTAACTCTCAGCTGTATGAAGACATACAATAAAAAATAGACTTATTTTGGTGTCTGAAAACATAGTAATTAAGTCCTGTATGTTTTCGAGCACAAAATATTAGTGTCAGAAAACCTAGTACATGTTATTTTTGAAGATTTTTAGGGTGTCCTAGGACATATCATGTCTGAATACACAGTCGTTATGGTTAGCTACTGCATTACCAACCGACAAGCAATCCAAATTGTACTGTACATATACAGACACGTAAAAATAATAGGCGTCCGAAAACATATATCGTTTTGAAGATTTTTAGGGTGTCCGAAAAAGTATACATTCAGTCATTACGGCAAGCTACTGCGTTACCGACTGACAAGCAATCCAAATTTTAAAATGTCTGATAAATGTATTTAAAAAATGAATAAAATAAAACTTGTCTGAAAATGTATTAAATAAGCCCCGTGAACATGTGTACCTGTTGGCAGCCTTTGCAGATAAACGTTTGTAGATTGCGACACCCTTCAGCGAGCGAAGCGAGGCCGACGTCCGTCACTTCGTTGCACCACGACACGTTCAATACTTTCAAGTTACGACAGCCTTCGCTGCAATCACCATGGAAACGGTCACCATAGCAACAGCTGCAGACACATCTACTGGTCGCAACGAACGAATGAACGATAAGCGATCAATTAACATTTGCCAGTTGTTTTTTCTCACAACTAGGGACAGACTGCAATTTTACGACTGCTTTCATGACATATAAATCAAGCGCCTCCGACAAATAGGCAGTAGCTCTTTCATGGCTTGTTCCGAGCTATATATTTGTTCAACATGATATGTGAATATTTAAGGAGTCTGGCATTCATAGGTGCATGCAGTGTGGTGGGAACCCCCGTAAAGGCACACAAAATAAAACGATGTAGACATCAAAACATGGCAAGTAGGTTCAGTGATGAGTTTTTATTGAATAATTTGTTATGTCTGACCAAACCAATTGATTGCAGGTGAGTGACATAACAGTAATCAATAATAATACTTAACAAAAATTCCTTGCTTAATTTTGCACATATCATTGTTCAATGGCATTAATTATGCTTATGCCACCAGTGAAACAAACACCAGCCTACCTATTTGTAAACTGTCTCACTTCCCCTCTATATCTTTTCCTTCCCTCACTACTCTCTCCACCAAATGTACCAATTCCCCTCCAGATCTTTTCCCTCCCTCACTGCTCTCTCCACCAAATGTATCACTTCCCCTCTAGATCTTTTCCCTCCCTCACTGCTCTCTCCACCAAATGTATCACTTCCCCTCTATATCTTTTCCCTCCCCCACTGCTCTCTCCACCAAATGTATCACTTCCCCTCTAGATATTTTCCCTCCCTCACTGCTCTCTCCACCAAATGTCTTACTTCCCCTCTATATCTTTTCTCTCCCTCACTGCTCTCTCCACCAAATGTCATATTTCCCCTCTATAACTTTTCCCTCCCCCACTGCTCTCTCCACCAAATGTATCACTTCCCCTCTAGATCTTTTCTCTCCCTCACTGCTCTCTCCACCAAATGTATCACTTCCCCTCTAGATCTTTTCTCTCCCTCACTGCTCTCTCCACCAAATGTCATATTTCCCCTCTATAACTTTTCCCTCCCTCACTGCTCTCTCCACCAAATGTCTCACTTCCCCTCTATATCTTTTCCCTCCCCCACTGCTCTCTCCACCAAATGTATCACTTCCCCTCTAGATCTTTTCTCTCCCTCACTGCTCTCTCCACCAAATGTACCACTTCCCCTCTAGATCTTTTCCCTCCCCCACTGCTCTCTCCACCAAATGTATCACTTCCCCTCTAGATCGTTTGCTCTAACTCTCCATTCCTCTCCCAATCATTCCAAATCTCTCTTTACACAGACTTCCTAACTACCTGTCAAAAACCTTTCAAAAAATAAACACTTCCAATCAGACAACTACAATTTTCTATATCTATTTTCAGATCTCGTTATTTCTACGCTATAGTTAATTACAAGCAGTGAGTTGCCCTGAGGTATGATTTTAAAATATTTTGTATTGCCATTGCACATCAAAATCCACAAAAAACCACCAAGCACAAAAAGGAATGCAATGGTGACTCAAATGAAGTGGCAGGTTTTGTCCTGGGAGGGTTACGTTCTGTTAATCACAGTGCTACTGCAGCAGTGACTCAACAGTGACTTATTACTATATTGTTGCACGACATTAAGCACACATTTAACGTAGTGTTCACTGTACTGAAGCCTAACTCCACGGGGAATGTAGTAGGAAACGCATGCACTGCAGTCATGACAAAACATGATGTACTTGTATCTAGGGAATATACTCATACTTAGCTTCACATATTTAAACTCATACTTAGCTTTCAACAATTTACTCGTATTTGTATTCATACTCACAGGAAAGTACTCACATGCAGGTTTCTACAGTAGACCCATACCATATTTCTTCTATTAAGCATACGGCATGCATAAAAAGTAGTTGAGACATAACAATATGTCAAATTTCTAATAAGCAAGCACCCATTTTATTTAGTTCCCAAAACGACTGCCATATCTCGCTTGATGGCGATATTTTTGGTTTTATTCACCAGATGGTGTCAAGCAACAAGTCAAACACTGGAGATAACTCGCATCAGTGAAGGAAGCAAAGAGATCTATTGTGTGCAATGTACAATATGGACAACAGGCCATGTGTGTACTCTGGGTGCATCCATCTCAACAGACATGACTGGCGAATGATTCATGAATCCACATAGGAGCAAAAAGACACCAAAACACTGTATAGTAGCCCATAATTTAGGTGGAACTTTTGATGAATTGTCACCACTGAGCTTTGAATTTTGTGTAACATTGGGAGAAATTAAATGACAATGACATATTCAAGGTTGAACTTGGAGATCACTGTTACCTTGTGGCACACTGTTAAAAAGGAGGATGAATACATATCAGGGCATGTGTACTTAACAGAACGAATACGGTACTAGTACGTATGAGACTGTACTCTTAATAGAATGTACTTGTACTCACAAGACAGTACTCGACCCCAGGTGTGTTGACGTACCTGATTGCAATGAGCGAAGCGTTTGTGATCTTGGAGCAGGACTCCAAGTCAAGAAGGGTGAGTTTACTGCAGTGCCGACCGAGACTCTGGGCCGTGCTGGCAACAACCAACAACACCATTATGACAACTCGGCATCAGATCATGATACTATTTTTTACCAGTCCAAAAATGTCCTGGTACCTATGCGGGTCTGTAGTCACCCCGTACGCACAAACATACAATCCAGCCCAAACATGCATATATACATATATATATATATATATGCATGCATTATTGTATACACACATGTATTTATGTGTACATATATATATATATATACACACACACACATAAATACCTGTGTAAACAATATTACATGCCTACACAAATGTGACATATTTTTAAAGCATAACGGACATAAATTAAAATAACAATGACTCAATAATATGTTTTTGCTCCTCAAATTTCCTTCCATCCAAAACGAACTTAGGCTGTCCAAAAGACATGTGGACGGTCTCAAGACAAAGCTACGCATCAGACCCACAGTGGGATTTGCGTGAGACATCACAAAGTAGCTGCGATGTAATCAACCTATATGGCGCAGTGACTCAGAACTACGGGGCATGCATCATTGCCGTGGGGACGTTCGTTTTATCACACATGACCAGTGCCAGTTGATGACTCATCTAGCACTCTGATATTATTTCACGGCGAGTCTTCCATAAGCTAGTATTTTGTTCTGAGCTTTAACACAAGCATGTCTGCATCATTACCTGGAATCACCCTCTCGTAACAGGGGTGGTAACTGTATTAAACTACCCCCGGTGTATTGCCAACACAAATGTATGGAAGTTGCTTGTCTCCTCCAGTCTTGATCACAGCAACCAGGCAACATCAAAGAGCTATTCCTTTGAATATGCGCTTAGTCATGCCTGACTCCTTGCTATTTGAATGCTTTGAATTCAATCTGAATGTTTCATGGGTGCTACATTTAAGATGCACTGCTTCAGGCTGATCAAATGCAATTTTGTTGGCAGTATACCTTCAAAATATTTTAAGGGTAGCCACTACTCGAAATGTGTGATCATGCAGTTGTCAAGAATCATTAGCTAGAATACTCCTTTGTGCAATAAGTGTGATAGAGGGGCGTGCATCCTTGAAAATTATTCTGAGCTAACAACTGTATGTGTGATCATGCAGTTGTCAAGAATCATTAGCTAGAATACTCCTTTGTGCAATAAGTGTGATAGAGGGGCGTGCATCCTTGAAAAGTATTCTGAGCTAACAACTGTATGTGTGATCATGCAGTTGTCAAGAATCATTAGCTAGAATACTCCTCTGTGCAATAAGGTGGTTTTGGACAAGGAAGTTTGACTGCAATGACTGTTGTGAGATGGGACTTTAGGTTTGAGCTTTTTTCATGACGTCTTGAAAAATGCTCAAACCTGAACAACAGTCACTGAAGTCAGATATCCTTGCCCAAAACCACCTTATTGCACAAAGGAGTACTCTAGCTAATGATTCTTGACAGTTGCATGATCACACATACAGCTGTTAGCTCAGAATAATTTTCAAGGATGTGAAAATCCATCTCACTTGAAACGTTCATTGCCATGGTAATACACAACCAAACGTGCCCATATTTCACACATCATATACCATTAATTTTTCTAAGCAGTGCTCCAAATCTGATTATGTTATGTTCAATATTAACAGAGATACGGCATATTGGTTATATGGGCGTTTTCGAGTAGTGGCTACCCTTAAAGTGATCCAGAGATGCTTTGAAAATTACAGGCAATCCCCAAATTCGACTGCATGACATGGTTGTCAAGACATTACTTATCCCGCTTTCTGGTTCTGATATCCACAACAGCAGCAATATGCATTAGTGTAGTTTCAATCTGTAGGTGGCACCACTGTAGTGATTTATTTCTAATCAAACCTCCACCCACCCACCCACACGCAATGCTTTGGTAGAGTTTGTGAACTGACACCTGGCAACACCTGTGAGAAGATGAAAGGGGAAACAGTGGGGGAAGTAAGGACAGGTAGAAACTTGTGTATACTCACGAATCTGTGATTTTCTTACACCCTTCTAACTTCAACTGTTCAATGTTGCGACACTGCTGTGAAAAAGTCCTGAGGAAGAAGCAGACAAGGAATCAAACTCAATATATGTGGGTCAATGTTTGATTTCAACAAAAATACATTATTTCAGTGGACCTCCTGCTATGAATTATAGGAAATTATACTTACTGTGCATGTACGAATCAATACATGCATGTAGACACATAATGTATATGTGTGTTACTGTGTGAGCACATCATTTCTATTATGTGTGTATATTGATGTATACTACATTAATAATATACTTATTTATATTAATAATTTATATATATATATATATACATACATTTATTATGTATTTATGTATGTAATATATATATTATGAAATATAACTAAACTTCAACTGAAAGCTTTTATAAAATAAAAACAACCTGCTATTAAAATTACTGTTAAACCATCCGGGCAATTCACAAAATCACACGACAAAATCTCGTCGGGTCATTTACGTATACACAACCCAGACAGAGACATGCGTCACAAGATAAAGTGCAACATAAAAACAACATCAGTCATGACGGCCGCCACAGATCAATACTATGCTCACACGTGTATATGCGATGAAAGAAATGAAATGGCACATTTGGCAGATGCCATTCATTCTTGTACAACCACTGTCTAATGCATGCATAACGTCCGTGGGCCGGGCACACGGTCGATCACATCCATACGCCAATTGGATGTCATTTCCTGCTCATGAGATCGGCACAGATTGTCACTAGTGAATAGACGCAGTTGTGAAAACAAAAATCTCTTAAAGGGACATAGCCAACCCAGAATTACCAGGCGTATTAGTTTGTAAAAGGAAGTCTGCTGTATTGACCGTGGGAAAGTTGAACATCAAAGGGTATAGCAGTTAACTCAGCCCAACTTGGCCATATTGTCAAAAAAGCTTGTTTTGAAACTGAATGTTTTGTTTTGGAATATGCTCCGGAGTCATACCTTCAAATTGCGACCATTGTTACAGGCTTATTAAACACAGTTTGGTGGGCAGTATACCTTCAACACAGTTAGTATAGTTTTAAGAACATTATATTAATTAATAAATGAAAAACTAGGAACAGACTGCCTCCCTCTAAGTAAGCCGATGTGTCCACTGCCCATTCACTAGTTTTTACTCTACACCCAGTTTTTTTTCCGTTCATTCATTCTCAGTGTTAAATCAGCAGGAAATACTAACACAATTTCTGTCATTTGAAGATGCATAATTTTAACCATATTAATCTTCTTAGCTGCCAAGTCTATCTGTTGACAACTTTAATAATGTTTACTCATTCTGAGATTGACTAAACCTTTTTGATTTGCCTCTCAGATTGGTTTCTGAGGATTTAGGCATGAAAGATGTGTTTTTACTAGTATTATTCATATTACTATTTGGAACCAGAATAATATATCAACTTATATAATCTTTCATCTTCAAATTATTTTTCGTCCATGCGAAGTTTTCTGTGTTATAAATATAAGACCTGTCAATATGGTGAGCTAAAACAGGACACACTGGCACACTGTTACCTAACAGGTTTACACAATCGCACAAATTCTGCAATATGATACACAGCCCAATAAAATATGTAAACTGTTTACTGAATAACCAATATCAAATATGTATTGTATTTTGTACAGCCAATAAAATAGTACTATGTATTCTTACTGAACAGTCTTCAGGATAGTTCATTTTTAAATCAGAAACTTTTATTTTTCATATCCAAGATGTTCTTAATTTAACTGGTAGAGGCTGAAAGTTTCTGATTTGAGTACTATGTATTGTATTTAGAATAGCTTATAAAAATGTGTATTGTATTGTGTACAGCAAAACAGTGTCGCATTGAATTACCCCTAGATGTTTTATCTGATAGGTAGTGTACTGTACAATTTGCAAGATGTGTACAGTAATGTGCAATGACTGATCATTATCATAGGACTATCCTAGGTGCTATGTTTATATCACAGGCTTGTAAATTTAAAACGATGACCAAAAGTGGACCAGTATGAACTGTAGCATTTTGCCAAGGGTCAAAACAAATATTACTAACAACAACTGCATTAAATACTGCTACATCAACAAACAGTATGTTTACTAACAGCACTGTGTCATCTATATAGAGGCATGCACTGACGGCGCCATTGATTTCACAGATGTATAAATAATATCATATTTATTTCTTCTATACAATATATATGTAAAGCATTCTAGCAATTTTGTATAACATTTTAAAACAAATAATACATGTATTGCTTTAAAATATTTTAAGTGTTTATAAAAAATTAATATAAATGAATATGATTACATTTTTAACAAGCATACTTTTTGTATGTGCTGTACATTATTCAATATTGTCATTGTCAAAGAAAAAAATTATTATTATTATAATTACTACATCCAACTCTGCAGAAACAGATGAACAGATGGTATCTTATCGTTTTCTCTGGACAATTATATGTTCAGATAATAGTTATTGTTGCAGCATTTAAAAAGTCAAAGGCCATTTTTGTGATGACGAAAACTTGACAATTAGTTCACATTATGCTCACTTGAGGGCGCTGTCTGTGATGCTCTGACAGCCACGGAGACTAAGAGACTTGAGGAAACCACCGCATCGCCGCGACAGATTCTCCACCACTGGGCCCTGACAATACAAGGAACGACCATCACACAAAGGTCAGTTCTTATACAGTGCCAGGAGCTTAGCTAGAAACCAGTCTGCCCTTCTTCAAGACTGGCTAATGACTGACCAAGAGAGTGTAATTACAACTGATAAGTCAGGTGGAATTTAGAGGGGGCCAACTGGCCGATAGGTTAACTAATCATTCCAAGTCTAGAGGCCCACATTAATGTCTATCACTGGCACAAATGATAGTGAGACAATTCGAATGGATCAGTATTAATAAAATAACTGGTTTGTCATTGAAAAAACTAAACTGGCCAATAATGGCTGCATAGCTTCCCATCAAGCTGTTCACGTGCTCAAAGGACACTTTTTATCAATTCAAGACTGGCAGAAAATTATTTCTGACTAAGGGCCTGTATAGCGCAGTGTCCAACCCTGCTCAGAACCCTTTACACTTCACCCACTGGCAGACCTGTTCAAATGAACACCATCTCGGCTTCTCTGGGAAGCATTCAGCCATGTTGTAATTACTATGTGAAGAATATTAGTACACAAATATCCACCACTGTCTATAGCCAGGTACTCATTCATACAGCTGAATGACCTGAAACATTTTGGAGTGAGCAAACTTGTCAAAGGTTCGAAACGCAACAGGATTCGAACCTGTAATCTCTTGAATGAGTCGGATGCTCTAAACACTTCCCTACCACACCCAAATGTCATGAATGTTACAAATGTATGACAAAGAAGAAAGAAGAATGCATATCTATACCCCAACATTTTAAAGATGTTACACACTATTAACAGTATGTTTTCACATCACTGCTTGACCCATTCTGACCACAGGAAATGACCTACGACCTACCTCTACATCTCGCTGGAAGTCGAAGAGGTCGACCCTCTGCCAGTTGCTGCCATCTAGTGCCAATATGTTCCAATACCGAGACACTTGGGCGCAGCGGCACAGCGTCACAACGTCCAGGTAGGAGAAGATCCTGTTAAACAAAGGTAACATTTATCAAATTTATTAAAAGATGACAGTCTGTGCATCTACCCGCAATTAGTGGGCATAGTAATCTGTAACAGGAAGTCGGCCGCATTGAACGTGGGAAAGTTTAATATCAAAGGTTATAGCAGTTAACTCAGCCCAACTTGGCCATATAAACGTTGTTTTGAAATCAGTTTGGATGTTTTGTTTACTATTTGAACATGTTCCCGTAGTCATACCTTCAAACTGTGACCGTTGTTACGGGATTACTAAACACAATTTGGTGGGTAGTACACCTTCAACATAGTCAGTCTTAAAAACATTATCTTAATAAATAAATGTAAAACGAGGAACGTATAGCCTCCTTTTCATTTTACATTACGTATGCACATGTCGTTATGATCTATAACATATAAACGCAGCCAAATGTTTAAACCAGATTACAGTTTAATACCAATTCTTAACCTATTCATGATGCAATTAACTAACTATTTTATACATTATTATGTTCATATATATGGCCAATTAGTATTCATTACAGGTTCTAAAACAGTTTGTGTGATGTGTATTTTATGCTGATGTAGCAGCAACAAAAGCAACAAACTGTAAACTTAGTGATATCACTTGCACATCTATCATTGTGTCTCAATAAATGAATCACGTTGCCTGTAATTAGTGAACACATACATGTATATAATGAGTAATATAGCAGACATAACTTGTGAACACATGAAATACTGGATATGTGTATGTGCATGGTGTGTGTGTGTGTGTGTGTGTGTGTGTGTGTGTGTGTGTGTGTGTGTGTGTGTGTGTGTGTGTGTGTGTGTGTGTGTGTGTGTGTGTGTGTGTGTGTGTGTGTGTGAGTTAGTCAGTGAGGGAGGGTGTGTGTGTGCGTGTGTAAAAGATGAACATTATATATATATAATGCTTCATTTGTAATTATGTAAACATTTGTACACATGTATGTAATCTTGCAGATTATAATATTATTATGTAATTAAGTATTCATGTAATCTTGTAAGCATACATATAATTAAAGTAGCATGCTCACTGCACAGTGCTTGGGTGGACACATGCACAAGGGTGGATTCAACCCAGAATGTGATATTCTCAACGTATTGGTCATGTGCAGCATAGTTTTCTACTAGCCACTGGGCAAGTGACAAAACCATCCACCAGATGGCACCAGTAATAAAACCAATATCATATTTCCACCATCATTGTATAATGAGCAATCCACAAATTTTAGGAGATGTTGGCTACGATATTAAATGTTGCAATTTCCACATTTATATATATATAATATATATATATAAAAGTCCAAGTTCAGTCACTCTAGATGGGATTGTTGCCCAACTGTTTGTGTAAACAAGAATGTTTGTCACAATATCATGGCTGCCTCATTGACAAAATTTTTTTTTCATAATCACCCCTCCCCACCCCGCTGTCCTCCCCCACATCAGAGTATACTTGGTTGCCAATCACATAGACACAGTGACACACCCCATTCCCAGTGCCTGGAAATACTGTTACATCTAGGAAGTTACTAACTTAATTGGCATATACTTTGTTTCAACATATTACGTTGCTACACTGTAACTTGTAAAATGAACATCAAAAGAATGCTTATTTTGCAACATCTAATAAGTTACATTGTATTAATGATTGCAGTCAGAGTCCATGCATGACCAGACATTTCCAAGCTGCAACATTGTTACACAGGTGCAACATTGGATGACATAAGCTCACTGACTTGGTAGGACTTTGTAATCCAGACTTCATAATCATGTGTTGCTAACATTTATTTATAAATTATTGTAACAAGTGAATTACATTTTCTTAAGGGCATCTGGAGTGGCATTATTGATAGATTTAGCAGTTTTGTATCATTTTCTGTGTCAGATATTTTCGTAGTGCAGGGCAGTTTCCATAATGCTGTAATCTGAGGTCAATTTTGGTAATGATTATGAAAAATCTGTAATGGTAGGCACACCTGCAATATGATCAATCTGGTCGTGTGTGTGTGTGTGTGTGTGTGTGTGTTTGTGTGTGCACCTGCTGTGTATGTGTGCGCATGTATGCATATTTACTTTACATGAGTAACTAGATGTGTATCTAAGATATTGGCACACAGAACAATGACCTAGAGATGTCCAAACAGAGTACACCATCATCATCACAAGCCTCAACTAAGTACAGAAATAGATGCATAAAAATACATTCACTTGACGGTCCACGTCTTACCTAAGCAACAGTTCTTTTGGTAGTTTCTTGCTGATCCACGTTTCTGTTCCATCGACTGACACCTGGCAAAGAAGAGGTGTCGGTTTTGACAGACGAAACACAGATCAGTTGTCCTGATCAGCAGGCAGTGACGATTCACAAATTTAACCATTTCTTTAAATTCTTATTATAACTAATATATATATATATATAAAAACACAATAAATTTGGAAACCAGCCTGTTAGAGAGGGGAGTGGAGATGGTTGGTGGAGTCATTTGTGCAGGAACAGTGATGGAAAGAAAGGGGCGTACCCAGGGGGTTTCTTGCCCAAGAAATCCCACACAATATAGCAGTGTACAGTGAATGATGACATGCACCATTCAGCCTTACAGTGATACCCATTTGGAAACTCCCCAACATATCAATCCTGGGTGGGGGAAGAAAAGGAAAACAGAAATCGTGGACCAGTATAGAAGTAAACCTCACCCCACAGGGATAGAGGGAGAGATCAACAACCTCACCCCGCACCCACACGGATAGAGGGAGAGATCAACAACTCATACTATAAGGGGAATGTTATAATAAAAAATAAATTTATGTAAATTGAGAAATATTAACAGAAAATTCAGAAATACAACTGATAACTTTGCAAAAGCTGAACATTAGTTATTACTTCATCATTTATAAAGTCTGCAAGTGACTCTTGAACTGTGGAATTGTTGATTTTTTTAAATCCAGTATTCTATTGAAGACTTACATTACAATGTGGTGTTTTGGTCATTTCCTTATACAATATATATATTATGGTCTCAGACTTCAGATTATGGAAAACAGTTGTGAATAACTGAATGTTGAAATGGAAGTTGAATACAATATAAATTTTGTTTTCATGTATTTAATACTTTGACAGAAATGAAGATTCCACAACAGGATACACGTTTATCCTATCACGGATAGTTTACATATCTCTTGACATTGACAGGGGTGCGGTGATTGAGCGGTAGAATGCCAGATTGAGATTCAAATCCACTAACCGACCTATGTTTCGAAACATAGGCAGTTTCATTCACACCTGTTGCCTGTGTCTTTTGGAAGAGACGCTATAAGCCGTTGGTTCCTTCTATCTGGTGTCTATGTCAGGGGAAGTAAAAGACCCCACACAGGGAGTAAATGTGTAACCCGTAATGAACTCACAGAGCTGGGATTTAAATCTAAAAAATCTGCCATCAAAATTTGTGTCAATATGCTGAGAAAAAGATTCTGCCACATATCCACGTAGAAGGTAGATAGAATGGACCAATGGCTTTTAGTGCCTCTTACAAAAGACATAAGCAATGTGGGGGGCACAAAATTACTTAAATATAGTTTTGAAATGGTAGCAGTTTGATTTCAATCCTAGTTAGGGACTCTAGGATTTTGTTGAGTTTTTAGTACAACATCTGGAATTACATCTTTTGTAGATGACTTTGGCTGGTGTGCATTTGCACTCTATCCAAGTACAAGGTAGTAAGAGACAGAGATCACGGCTCATCAAGTGCTTAGCCAGAGACTCGTCTGCCTGTCTTCAAGACTGGCAGATGACTCATTGACTGGCCAAGACAGGTAATTACAACAGATAAGACAGGTGGAATTTAGTGGAGGCCAGCTGGCCACTAGATCAAACTAATAGTTCCAAGTCTATGGGCCCACATTAATTATTATCACTGGCACAACTGGTTGTGAAACATATCAAATGGATCAGTATTAATTAAATGGCTCAAATCACTCTGGTTTGTCAATGAAAAATAAACCGGCCAATAATGGTGGTGATTGATATGCTTCCACGCAAGCTGTTCGCACGTGAAAAGACACTTTTGATTAATTCAAGACTGGCAAACAATTATTTCTGGCTAAGGGCCTGCCACTCATCGAGTCCTCAGTAATTTTGTCCCTGTGTGGGATCTTTTACTTCCCTGGGCATATAGACACCAGGTGGAAGGGACCAACGTCACAGTGTCTCTTCCGGAAGACACAGGCAACGTGGGGTGAACAAAATTTAAATGGAGGTCGGTAGTGGGATTCGAATCCTGTCCCCCTTGACTGTCAGTCCGGCGCTCTACTGTTCGACCACCGCTCCCCGCTGACTGACACTAGGGACAGTGTGGTGTTCTGACATAGATTGATCAACTGCGCCCCACTATATTCTATAATGAAGGTACAACACTACTCACTACAACAGCAGGTAAAAATTCAGCATAATACATGCCATATATAGTACTAGGAAGTGAACACCCATAATTGTCACGTATTGTGAAGTCATTCTAAAAAAACTCATACAGGACAGGCGAGATAATGCAGTATAAATACTGTCAGATATTTTTGATAAATGGCAGGACTCTCGATCGGAAGTCCATAAATTCTTCATTTTTAACATGCAATTTCCTGGGATCCACCTTTCGTGGCCATCTGACAATTGCTAACAAGAATCTAGACTAGATGTTGCAGTTTTGATGGTAAGAATTTATTGTTAAAAATTATATAATTGTCAAATTATCACATTTTACAACAGTTCCGTGATATATGTGCGCGAGTTTAGTAGTAACGTCACAGCTAGTGTGCAGTAAAATTGAGCTTACACGGATCTTCCGTATATGTCATTACTGTACAGTGCAATTAAATGCCCCGATAACCGAACCGAATGGACGAAGCGTGAACGTCAGGGCAGCACTGTGTTTGCAAACAAACCAGCCTCACACAAAGCCTTCAAAATATTCGTAATTTTCAGCGATTTCCGCCGAGTGTGGCACCTACCTCCGACTTCTGTTTTACGTGATGATTAAAATGGTTGACGTTGTTATGATTGTTCATGATTCTCTAGCAGTTAGGTCGTCATAAAGCTGATTTTTTCCGTTCAATCGAGCTGGGCTCCGAACGAAAATAAAAACACGCAGTACAAGCCGAATGCGGTATGCAAGGCGCGTTGTGATTGGTCAATAACCCTGCGATCTGACGTATAGGTAAGTGCCCGAACGGACGTACTAAATTAGACTCGTGCTATTCTAAAAGCGGACGGTTGTCCATTGTCTCGCGGTCTTCCGGTCATCAGCTGTTGGAGAGAATGGTCGGATAACGACTCAGCTTAGTCAGGAGAAGAACGTCCAGTCTGCTTAATTGACGCCTTTCGTGTCATCGTCCAATCCAGCTAGGCCTTAGAAGGAAAAGGCGGCTTTGTTGTTTCGTCGACTACGTCATATTACGGGAACTACAAACTAGAGCCAACAAATGCCTTGGCTTAATTTCCCCTGCGAGAAGCAGTATGGGGCATTAGCATCTCGGCTGCCGTGCAAAACTTTTTTTACAGAGCCACGAGGCATGGAATATAATCTATAACAATTACTATTATATATATGGTACCTCATGCATATTGATATTATACGTGGCTGCCCTCATAGTCATAGTCATACAATTGACAATTATTAGAATAAGCTAAACAAATTAACGATCCGCCCGAATTCCCAACATTTATAGTCTTATATATAACATGCCTATATAGATTACAAAAAATGTTCATGCACTTGTTTCTGTTTTGTTTCCTGGCACAACATCCTGAATTCAATTTTAGCCATTTGCTTGGACCAGAGACGTCTCGCAATTTGGGGCGTGTCTCATGTTTTGGTGGTAGCCTAGTCGACATATGGGTGTAATGGACCTGTAAGGGTCCAGTGACTAACGGCGTATTGGCCCAATAAATAGAAACGGTACTGATCCGATATTGGCTTGCACAGAGGCTGTACACGTACTGGGCCAGTAGTAGCACACACTGCACTGGCCCAATCCTGGCAACCTACTGGCACAGTAATGGCCCTGTGCTGGCGTAGTGTGTTTGTACAGTACTCATAGGCTGATCCAGAAGGGCCTCGGGGCATGTGCCCCCCCCCCACCGTTCAGCTAAGTTACAATAAGCTGAAGTTACGCCGACGCTGCGGCGATACATTTTCATCACACGCCCCCGTCTTCCGATGTCAGCAGTCGAGCCAAGACGGCGGAGAACCTGAAGTTACGACGGCGCGGCAGCGAAAAATGTATACACCATTTGGTTCGGCAAAGTGTTGGGCAAAGTGCATCCCACCCCATGGGCAAAGCGCCCCCGCCTGACTCGGCAGGTGTTACTTTTATTGGCGCGTTCTACCAATCATACGATGCAACACGATGGCAAACAATTTGGGTCATCTTTGATTTTGCAGAACAACTACGACAAAAAAGTTAGGGCCTACACCAGTTTGAATTATGTATCCATATTTTTTTGTTAAACAATGGACTCTTTGACCATATGTTAGAATATTATACTATGCACGATGGTGCAAATTTATCATTCCATTCGCCACTGGTTCTTACCTTGAGTTTAGATGTTAATTATTGTTCACCTTCTTCTAGAAGGTACATATCTAGACCTAAATGGCAAGAAGCGTCAGACTGTAACTTAAGTCAGTACAGCAAGGTTTTAGAAAGAATGATTGACGAAATATCTATACCATGGCATTCTCTAGAATGCCGCGATAAACATTGTCCTAGCAGGTTAACGCATTGTCATGATATTCAGATATTTCATGATTCAATAATGGATTGTTGTATAAGAGCTTGTCAAAACTCCATTCCACATACTTCAAAAGAGGGAAATTCGAAGGTAATAGCGGGTTGGAATGAACACGTTAAACCATACAGAGAAGCGTCACTGTTTTGGCATAATCTATGGAAAGATTGTGGCTCTCCTCGCAATGTTGTTATTGCTGACGTCATGCGTAGATCACGCTCTCAATATCACAGAGCAGTTCGTTTTGTTAAACGTAATCAAAATAATGTTAAAAAAGAAAGTATGGCGACAGCGTTACTTGGAAATAAAAGTAGGTACTTCTGGAAAGAAGTAGGTAAAGTTACAAAGAACAATAATATGCTACCCAACATGGTTGATGAAGTGACAGGAGACGAAAATATTTCTAAACACTTTGCTACTAAGTATGAGGACTTATATAATTCAGTAGCCTATAATGATGCAGACATGACGTCATTGCTACAAAACATACATAGTAAAGTAGATGCACATTGTAACGAAGGTGAAAATACCATTACGGTGCATGATGTTTTGAATGGCATTAATCATGTTAAGATTAACAAATGTGATGGATACGGCGTTATATATACCGACCACTTTATTCATGCACCTACCAAATTACATGTTTTTCTTTCTTTGCTATTCACAGCAATGGTATATCACGGATATACCCCGGATGGTTTTAATATATAAACAATTCAACCTCTGGTAAAAAACAAGAGGAAATCAGTAAATAATTCTGACAACTATCGAGCCATTGCTCTTAGTAGCCCTCTGTCGAAAATATTTGATTGGGTTATAATGATAAAAAGTTATGATGCTCTTAAAACAAGTGATCTACAGTTTGGTTTCAAACCTCAAAGCTCTACAGCTAAATGTACATTTGCGTTAATGGAGACTGTGAACTATTTCCAGCAGAATAAATCGGATGTTTACGTGTTATTACTAGATGCGACTAAAGCATTCGATAAAGTAAATTATGTTAAACTTTTTAACTTACTGATGGATAGAGGAATGAATCCCCTTTTAATCAGATGTTTACTTTATATGTACACCAATCAACATTTAAATGTATCATGGAACAATTCCATGTCATTGCATTTCTCCACTGCCAATGGTGTGAAGCAGGGTGGGGTGTTGTCCCCCATTTTATTTTCTATCTACATTGATGAAATGTTAACAAGACTCTTGTCGTGTACTGGCCGTGGGCTGTGCGTACAGCGACATTATAGAATGAAGATTATCGTAGAGAAAGTACGAACACGTTTATTGTGACACATTGAGATGTAAAAGGAAAAGAGGAAACGGGGCATGGTAAACGGTTCCGCGATCAAGGATCTAACATTCCTCCCCCTTTAAGAAGAACATAATTAGTATAATTATTAAAATGTAAACTTTTAACGCAAACAAGAGTCCCTTATACGTATCAATGTCATATCTAAGATAGCTAGTATGCCATTGTTTATAGTACTAATCTAGTGCTCTCGCGACTAGCCACATCTACCGAAACCTAGTCTATTCTGGCTATCTTGATCTATGCATTGTCCGTTATGACAAGTTCACAAGTTTACAAGTTCAATCTGTCCGGTGGCTTCACCACTCTGTGTGATCTTCTCAGCGGTACTACCACGTCTGGTACTACACAGGACTGCGACCGTTCAACTGTTGGTCTTGAGATCACCTCTCCTGTGGCGGTACCCGTAGTCACGTCCGAGTTGCCAGATGATAGTGGTGTCGATGTTGTTCGCTCGAACCAAGGTAGTACTTCACGTTCTGCAAGCCTCGGTGGAAGTTGAGGTTCTTCAACCCTCAATGGTACCAGACGCTCTTCCGTCGCCTCGATCGGCCTTCTCTCGCGCAAATGATCCTGGTGACGCTTCCACACTCTGTCATCCTGCAGACGTACCTCGAAGGTCAGCGGACCCAGCCGGTTCTCTATCACCGCAGCGACCCATTTCGGTTGTCCCTGAAAGTTCAACGCCCAGACACAGTCTCCTGTCATGAAACTTCGCTCCACTGCTCTCTGGTCGTGGCGTTCTTTGTCTTCTTCCTGTTTGCGCAAGACTCGGTTCTGAATGGATGGTCGTAGAAGATCCAGTCGTGTGCTCGGTGGTGTCTTCAACACAAACTCTGTTGGAGCTCTGCCGGTTGTAGCTTGTGGAGTTACCCTGTAGCGTGCTAGGAAGGTGTAGAGACGATCTTCTAGGTTGCCATTTGTCTTCTTCAACCCTAGTCTGAACGGCGCGTTCAGCTAAGCCATTACTGGATGGGTGATAAGGTGAAGACTTGATGTGTTTGATTCCGTTAGCTCGACAAAACTGTTCAAACTCCTCACTGGTGAAACAGCTTCCGTTATCTGATACCACTGTGCTTGGTAGACCCAAAATCGCAAACGTCTGTCTTAGCTTCGTGAGAGTTGCACTGGTTGTCGCAGCTGATACAACGTGTGCATCGATGTACTTGCTGTGAGCATCGACTATGATGAGTATCATACGTCCCTCGAACAGTCCCGCATAATCAATGTGTATTCGATGCCACGTTCGTCCCGGCCATTCCCATGGATGCAGTGGTGCCACTGGTGGTTGTTTGCTGTGTATTTGGCATGTCGTGCAGTCCTTAACACACATCTCGATTTCAGCGTCCAAACCTGGCCACCAGAAGTAGCTTCGGGCTAACGCCTTCATCTTCACTATGCCCGGATGCGTCTCGTGTAGTTCTTTCAACAACGTGTCACGACCCTTTGGTGGTACGATGACTCTTGCTCCCCACATCAGCACCCCGTGTTGGACACTCAGTTCGTCTTTCCTTCGAGAGTAACTCTCCCACTCGCGTGGTACATCGTTAGGCCATCCTCCTTCCACGAACCGTAGAACTTGTGACAGCATCGGATCGTTTGCTGTCCATTTAGCGATGTGTTCTGCCGTGATGGGTGTATCGTTCATGGTTGCAAGTGCTAGAACCACTTCCTCCGGGACTGGTACTCGTTCAGGAGTGTCTGGTAGCGGCAAGCGACTCAATCCGTCTGCATGACAGATACTCGTACCCGGTCTGTACTCCAGATGGTACTGATAGTTGCTTAGTGTTAGTGCCCATCTCTGAATGCGTGCACTAGCCATTGCGGAGATGGCACGATCTTCCTTCAACAGCCCGACCAACGGCTTGTGGTCGGTCTGCAACGTGAAGTCCCTCCCGTAAAGGTACTTATGGAACTTGGATATCCCAAAGACCAACGACAACGCTTCCTTTTCCAGCTGTGCGTACTTCTTTTCCGCTGTGGAGAGAGAGCGTGATGCGTATGCGATAGGCTTGTCGCTGCCATCGGGCAATCTGTGTGACAGTACGCTTCCAATCCCGTAAGGAGATGCGTCACTGCTCAAGATGATCGGGAGTTCAGGGTTGTAGTGTACAAGCACATCTGAAGAAACAAGCAGTGCCTTAGACTCACCGAAAGCCTTTTGTTGCGCCGGACCCCACTACCACTTTGTGTGTTGGCGTGTCATTTCATGCAGCGGAGCAAGCAGCGTACTGAGATTGCGCAAGAAGTTGTGATAGTAGTGAATGAGTCCTAGATAACTCCTCAACTCCTGTACATTCTGTGGTGCAGGCGCGTTCTGTACTGCTCGCACTTTGTCTTCCGTAGGATGAATACCTTCAGCATCAATCGCATGACCTAGGTAGGTGCACGATTTCTGACGAAACGCACATTTCTCCTTCTTCAGGCGTAACCCTGCGTCTTGTAGTCGCGTTAGCACAGTAGCCAGATTACGATCATGCTCTTCTGGCGTTCTTCCTGTGACCAGGATGTCGTCGAGGTAGACTACAGTCATGGGTATGTTCTGTAGTAACTGCTCCACGATTCTCTGGAAGATACCTGGAGAAGAACTCACACCGAAAGGCAGACGTTCGAATGCGAACAGCCCTTTCGACGTGTTGATTGTAGTCAACGGACGTGATTCTTCATCCAGTACGACCTGTTGATACGCATGGCTCATGTCCAGCGTTGTGTACAGTGTACCACCTGCTAATTTTGTAAACAGATCAGATACGTTCGGGATCGGGTACTTGTCTACCTTGACGGCTCTGTTGATGGTTACCTTATAGTCGCCACAGATTCTGACTGCGCCGGTAGACTTCAAGACCGGTACAATGGGCGCGGCCCACTCAGAATACTCCACAGGACGGATGATTCCGGCCTTCTGCATACGATCTAACTCGTCCTCTACTTTGGCTCGTAAAGCAAGAGGTACAGGTCGAGGTTTACAATACCTCGGTTTAACCGTGTCATCAACGTAGAACTTCGCAGTCAGCCCCTTTAGAGTGCCTAGTCCCTCACTGAACATTGATTCGTAAGGCTTTAGGAAGTCCTCTCTGTCTACCTGGTTCACGGTAGCCCAGTTCACTTTCAACACTGTCAGCCAGTCCCTTCCCAGCAGGTTAGGTCCCGACCCAGGCACTACGATTGCCTGCAGCCTGTGCTGTTGATTGTTGTGACAAACGTTCACCTGTGCTCGCCCTAAAGGCTCAATTGTGGTACCTGCGTACGTTCGCAACCTCGGAACGTTACGCGTGTCGAGAGTGAGCACAGATGTCTTGCAGATTTTAGCCCACTCATCCCCCGATATAAGCGAAACTGCTGCTCCGGTATCTATCTCCATAGCCACTTCACTTCCCTCTATCTGGACATTGCAAATGTACGGTGGTATGGTGTGGGTGGCAATTGTGTGATACAGGCCAAGTGTGTATGTGTCTTCACATAACTTGTCATTGCGTTGCGAGTGTGTGTCATTTTCTACTAAGTGTGTCTGTTGAGTGTTTGCATTGCACACATTAGCAAAGTGATTTAGCTTTTGACACTTGTAGCATCTCCTGCCCCAAGCTTTGCACATTCGCTGATCGTCGTGTGGCGGTCCACCACAGCCTGAGCATGCTGGTGCTGCCCCCTTGTGACGTCTGTACCGCTGCTGACTACTCACGACTGGTCGATCGTCTCGACGTGGCGTCCCTTGGCGATCAGGCGGAAAACGCTTTCTTGGTGGATTGCTATCTCTGTGTGTCGCCACCTGGCGACCAAAGCTGAAACCTCCACGTGAAGAGTTGCGCCGCCCCTCGTCATTCGATACGGCGTGAACAGGCCTCGGTACGGTCGAAAAAGAGTTTCTCATGATTTTCGACTGCTGTAGCATAGCTTCCAGTGTGCACCCGAACGTCAGTAACTTCTCTAGCGTGATTGTAGGTTCACTTAACCCCTTGTCACGCACTTTTGACATGGCACATTTTTGGATGATTTGCGACTTCACTTCTCTGTCTTTCTCATGGAACTTACAGTTTTTGGCTAGTTGCTGCAATCGTGCATTGAATTGGTCCAGCGTCTCTGACGACGTCTGTTCAGCCTGTCGGAACTTGAATATTTCATATTCTTCATTACACTGCGGCCTGAAGTAAGCAGTGAGCTTCCGCTTGGTTTCTGCGAAAAAACACAAACACACACACACAGAGAGAGAGAGAGAGAGAGAGAGAGAGAGAGAGAGAGAGAGAGAGAGAGAGAGAGAGAGAGAGAGAGAGAGAGAGAGAGAGAGAGAGAGAGAGAGAGAGAGAGAGAGAGAGAGAGAGAGAGAGAGAGAGAGAGAGAGAGAGAGAGAGAGAGAGAGAGAGAGAGAGAGAGAGAGAGAGAGAGAGAGAGAGAGAGAGAGAGAGAGAGAGAGAGAGAGAGAGAGAGAGAGAGAGATAGGAGGGAAATAACGAGAAAAGCAGAAGAAAAAAACAAATGAGTGACGTGGAAAGGGAAGAAGAAGTATTGGGCTGATAATGCATTCCGCGCGAGTTTGTCGTGCTCACAGAATGTCATCAATGCGAGGCACACGTCCGTTTATCAACTCGTTTGCCGGACGAGAGCTATAAATAATTATTGTAAGTCGTGTAAATAACCAAGTCGTGTTTATAAACATTGACACGCAGCTGAAGTTAGCCACACTGCTAACAGCTGGTAGTCGCTTTCTCGGCCACAGAGCGACCTTTGGCCGACTCGTCGAAGCCGCGGGTCATGGTTCGGTTACATGGAAAGCGGTATGCCGAAGCGTTCTGTTGGCAGCCGATGCTGCTTCAAAGTTGTCATAAAATATAATTATTTATCGGGACTACAAAATATGCCGGATGAGATTAACTTGAAGTTACTGGCAATAATGGTCTTAAATGTTTGGTTTCACCCAATGTTTATGTGGCAGCACTGTTTCATAATATAAACTAGCTTGGACACTCACGGTAGTGTAACAAACCACGGGCAGCGAGTGTTACCATTAGGTGTTACAATATTTTGAACTTAAACTCGTTGCCATGACCTCTTAGTTTCTGCTGTCGCCAATAACGGTGTTGTATGCAGGATGTTTTAAAAGTAACCCCAGTGACACCACCTGGGTGGGGAATGACTGATAACTCCCTGAACAAAATAATAAAAACTATAAAAATAATTACCCATATTTACCATATTGCCAACTGGTAGATCTGAGGTTAATAGTCAAGGGAAGAGATGGATAGAGAAAGAGGTGAGTGGTCAACGGCGACTGGGAGGAGATGGACAGAGAAAGAGGCGAGTGGTCCACGGCGACTGGGAGAGAGAGAGAGAGAGAGAGAGAGAGAGAGAGAGAGAGAGAGAGACACACACACACACACACACACACACACACACACACACACACACACACACACACACACACACACACACACACACACACACACACACACACACATGGCATATGTTGATATAGGATACTAATTCATTCGTTTTAGGTTGTATTCATTATAACTGCTGATAACCGGCACCGTGCACACCATTTCAAAATATTATGTGAATGTTGAAATCCAGAGTATCTGTTTAAATAATAATGTACTTCCAACATATACAAAACGGAAATCCTGAGATGTTACCCAGTGAGTTATGCAAATTATTATTGAATGACTTTCTCCTCCCCACACATTTCCCAAGTTAGTGGCCAAGAGTATGCTTAGCATGACTTCTTCCTTATTTGTTGTATCCTGCCCTGTGCCTAATCTTTGATTGCAGAGGTTTGTTTGTTGAGCTTAATTGCTCCCCTGCTGACATCAAACGAGTGCTGCCACACGTCTGAGAGAGGAGTGCTTTGGTGACGAATTGGAACAATTTTAGCATTACAGCTCCACGAAATGTGTGTGTGTGTGTGTGTGTGTGTGTGTGTGTGTGTGTGTGTGTGTGTGTGTGTGTGTGTGTGTGTGTGTGTGTGTGTGTGTGTGTGTGTGTGTGTGTGTGTGTGTGTGTGTGTGTGTGTGTGTGTGGGTGGGTGTGTTGCGTGTACAGTGGCCAAATTTTGCATGGTGAGAAATAAACCATGCATATGGGCTAAAAAGGTGAGGTTGGCTGAGAAAACAACTGTGGTAAAATTTAAGAAAAAAAAATTAGAGGAAGAGACCTCTCAAAGCACCCGAAGTTTTTTTGTAAAAGCACGATATAGGGATAAATTTTAAAATGCGATATATCAATATCTACTTAATCTATTTAATTAAAATTGTACTGTGTTCTAATTTATATTAATAATAATTACGTCAACACAATAAAACAACCAATTAGGTTGTGAATTGTGAAAATTAGACAAATGTAAGATTTTGTTCATTTTAGAAAACACAGTAATCCATCATAATTGACTACATTATATAGATAATTTACATTCATTGTAAATCACGTAATATTTTGTTATATTGCACTTAGGTCATTTGGTATTATGTAGCAAGTTACATACCACAATTTAAGCAGGCAGATTTTTTGTAAGTAAGCTCTGTTTAACGTGCACTGGTGCTGCTGTAGCCATGTCGGATGCGGCGCTTCGTACTAAATCTGCAACAAACGTGTGGTTGGTTGGGCAACCGCTTCCTTGTATCGAGAACCTGAACCAACTGCTTACAATTGGTGAAGTTCTGCGGCGAGTTTTCTACGACCGTATTTTCGTACATTCTACTTGAATGTGTAGAAACTGGAGTTGTCTGCAAGGTGCAACAATGCGGTAGGTGAAGTGCTGCTGGTTTGGCATCCGGCTAACATTCCGACGACGCAGAAGCCGAATGAAGTCGAGAAGCTGAAGAAACTCGATCAGCAGCATGTAAACACATGCAAGAAAAAACACAGGCGCAGCAAAAGGCAAGCTGAGCTGGAAACTGCGTTTGGCAGTCGATTGCTGGAACTGTTTGATGTGGCACATGCAGAGTGTGATCAGCTGATCCGCATTGCTCGTGATGTGAAGTTTCTGCGAGATCAACGAAGTGAGAGGAAGATGGTGATGGCTGGGAAGGACAAGCCTTTCAAAGTGAAAGAGCAGAAACGACAAAATCGAAAATACGACGATGTGCAGCGACGAGAGTCTGCCTTCAAGGCAACTGATGAGCCCAAGCCGACAACCGAGCCATTCACAGAGTCATCACAGGATGAACAGTCGAATTATGATGGCACACTGGATGTTGATGTGGCTATCTCTATCAGCAAATGTCACCACAAACATCTAGATGTATATGGATCATCGCAGTCTTCTGAGCGGGCCGAACCAGTTCCCTAAGCCAAGAAGGTAGCACGGCGCTGTCTTGTTGATGACCCGTTGTTTGTCGCTAGCTTGGATAGAACACAAACAACATCACGTCATGCGATGCATATTGTGACACCAGCATTGATGGCTGCTGGCTGGCATTGATGTGAACATCACTCGACGCAACACGTAGAGATGGCCGCGTCGCCATCGCACAGGCCATTAGAGAGAATTTCTACTCGGATGTACCGTGTGTCGCACATTCCGATAGAAAACACTTACCTAACAGGCAATGTGAAAAATCGGATCGCATGCCCATCGTAGTGTCAGAGAAAGGGGTCAATAGGTTGCTCGGCATTCCACGAATTTCATCTGGCACCAGAGCGAAGATGGGCAACGGTGTCGTCCAGTTTCTGCGGGATTGGGAGGGCGTTGGCGAGCACGTGGCAGGACTATGCTTTGACACA
This sequence comes from Escarpia spicata, assembly GCA_963995525.1. Taxonomy (NCBI): domain Eukaryota; kingdom Metazoa; phylum Annelida; class Polychaeta; order Sabellida; family Siboglinidae; genus Escarpia; species Escarpia spicata. The sequence continues at coordinate 19,167,779 of OZ023209.1, read as the reverse complement.
ACATCAAGCCACACTGGTCCTCACACAGGTGCCATCACTGTAATTCAAGAGTCATTTCAAAAACATATCCTTTTTCTCGCATGCCGAAAGCATATAATGGAGATCATTGCCGCTGCAGTTTTCGATCTAATCTTTGTGTCGAAGGGTCCAACTATCTCGCTCTTCAGTCGGTTTAAGGAGAACTGGCCATTCAGTGATCAAAGAAAGTACAACAACTCTCTGGATAGTGAGACAACTAGGTCATCTGGGTGTGCCTTGACTACACAAGAGAAGCAATGGTTGAACGTTCGCTCAACTTCTTCACTGCTCTCAACATTGAACGCAGCTTTCTCAACAGTAAGCCTGAGACGTGGCCCAGCCGCCAAGACTATCTCAATGCAGTGAAGACTGTCTCTGCTTTACGTGATGTAAACGACTGTGCAGAGAGAGAGCCGTCGATCAAGCTGGCGACGAATTTCAACCTGGCTCTCACAGATGACGAAGAGCAGTGCCAGCTCATCTTCCAAGTCGTACAGTCACATCGTGGACTGATGCCTCAGGCTACAAAGACGAGGATGATGGATCTTTAGTAAGGCAAAACAGCTGTTCTGCTATGCACTTTTCATTTGTGGGATTGCGCGTGTGTTTACCTTATTACAAATGCTATGCCCGGAAATTTCAAATGTTCATCCTGTTGTGCAATACATCTGTTTCACTAAAAAGGTATGTATTGAGCTAATTTTTATTAGGGGCAATACTTGTATGATTCATAGGTGACGGTGATAATTTTGGTAAAATAGGTTAAGTAGATTTTGAGATATTGTGTTTTTAAAGTTATCCCAATATTGCGATTTTACAAAAACTTTGGGTACTTTTAGAGGTCTTTTCCTCTCAATGGTTTTAACACAGTTGTTTTCTCACCCAATCTCATCTTTTTAGCCTATGTGCATGGTTGATTTCAATTTTTTTTGGCCACCCTATATATCTGTGCATTCATGTGTGTGTATGCGTGCGTGTGTGTGTGTGCGCGCGCGTGTGGCATGTGTGTGTGTGTATGTGTGTGTTGGTGTGTGTGTGTGTGTGTGTGTGTGTGTGTGTGTGTGTGTGTGTGTGTGTGTGTGTGTGTGTGTGTGTGTGTGTGTGTGTGTGTATGCGTGTGCATGTGTGTGCGTGTGTGGTGTGTGTGTGTGTGTGCGTGTGTGCGTGCGTGCGTGCGTGCGTGCGTGCGTGTGGTGTGGTGTGTGTGTGTGTGTGCGTGTGCGGTGTGCGGCGTGCGGCGTGCGTGCGTGCGTGTGGTGTGGTGTGTGTGCGTGTGCGTGTGTGGTGTGTGCGTGCGTGCGTGTGGTGTGTGTGTGAGTGTGTGTGTGTTTGTGTGTGTGTGTGTGTGTGTGTGTGTGTGTGTGTGTGTGTGGTGTGTGTGCGTGCGTGCGTGCGTGAGTGAGTGTGTGTGTGTGTGTGTGTGTGTGTGTGTGTGTGTGTGTGTGTGTGTGTGTGTGTGTGTGTGTGTGTGTGTGTGTGTGTGTGTGTGTGTGTGTGTGTGTGTGTGTGTGTGTGTGTGTGTGTGTGTGTGTGTGTGTGTGTGTGTGTGTGTGTTGCACTATATAACCAATGTATAGTGTGTAAGCATCAGACCAAAAGTATACGAGCACAAATACCACCCGGAATAAACACACGTGGCCCAACGTTGGCCCAACGGAAGTGTATTATAAACCTGCGTTGTCCGAGCACAACAAACACGCACCGTACATAATAAGCTTACGTTGGCCCAGCACGTTGGACCGATGAGCAAAATGACGTTGGCCCAACGTATGTTGCCAACGTTGGCCCAACGTAAAATGTCAATGTTAGCCCATCGTCGGTCTGCTATCTGGGCTTGTTCCCCCGTCAGAGGTACTGGGGTTAGGACACTGTTAGACTTCCTGCTTGGTTACAGGTTGGTTACTACGAAAAAAAGTGCAGTATATTTTTGAGAAATGACTTTTTACAATATTCACTTGCTCTGACATAAGTGCATTTGAGTAGTCAGATTTCTAGATGTGATTGTAGAAACTGTCGACAGTAAAATTGTGTCTTTTTAGCTGATTTTACTAAGCGGAAGGGTATCTGGCAGCAATTTGGCTAGTTGACACTTTAGCCGGATTACTGCCTGCATCTATTTGTAAATATTGACGGATGTCATGCATACAGGTATTTTGCAAGAGCTAGAGATATTAGATTTTGACTAAACTCGACCAGCATGTCAATGAGATGATAATAACAGTAGGTGAGAAGTTTAAGAAACTTTATAGGTCACGTTTGGGAATTCATCTGCCTTTCATACTTTTTCATCGAGCCGACCTGATGGGGCCGAGTTGTCTCGAGACGATAAATATTTAACATAATAATTTATTCATATTTAAACTAACTAAGGCTAAGCCACCCAACGGTCTCTGATCAGAGTTTTTCACCAGATCGCATGAATGTTCAGTTATTCACACGTACTCCGAGAGTACGTAGCATGCCAATTACCCCGTTGTGTCGTTTCATAGATCAAAACACACACATAGGGTGTTTGAACTTCAGCACTTTCTGACAAGACTGGTTTAACCTTCCCTTTGATGACGAGTACATGAATTAAAATAGCTGAGTCGATAGTTACCGAGCAGATCTTGAGTGTCAGTTTTGCACAAGCCAAGTTCGAAACAGCAATGAGACTCGTATAGCTTGACTGACTGATCGACCTCACAAATCATCTATTTTGATCATGAAGATTTTTAAAGATGCTATTGAAAAATGACTGTAATCGTATTCGTACTCGATCATAATCGTAATGCTTACGATAGGTGTGTGACGCATATATTGATATTGCTCCTTGTGAATGTCTATACTATAATCACTTCCCCAAAATCTAAGTTGTTAGCATATATTCCAGTTGTTTGCATAATCTTCGTTGTTATTGAAAGTGTGAAAAGATCAGTCGGATGATACATTCTTCCAGTCCGCAACGGCGATTATCAGGCAGAGGGGAAACATGCAGCAAACATATGACACCGACATATGCTGCGCTGTGAAGCTCACGGATAATTTAGTATTACGAAAATATGGCGTGAACTAATGTGCGATTCTGTCTATGAAAGTATTTACTGAATAATCGGCTAATATAACCATATAATGTTAGCCTGGACTGTAAGAAGACAGAAGTAGTCTCAGAACGGAGGCCGAGTTGTCTCAGGACGGGGGCCGAGTTGTCTCAGGATGGGGCCGAGTTGTCTCGAGACGACTCGGCCCGGGCCGAGTTGTCTCGGGCCGACTTGTCCGAGGGCCGAGTTGTCCGCCTACCCATTATACATGCATACAAATGTTTTGACTGATTAGCCGCCTCATTATAAGTTACAACTGCTGTTGTGTTTAATGCATCATAAAAAAAATGATTGATAAGACCTGTCTCAGCATGTAATACATAACGGTGGGGGCACAATTGCCACAAATCGTGCGTGCAATCGTTTTTTTGTTTTCACACAAAAACATCAAATTCTTCCGTAATATATCTATGTGCTAAATCTCTAACACATATTCCGTTAAATGTGTGCAGATAAACTGTTAGAAAAGTTGTCTTGGCCTTGGGTGAAGTACTTACGAATATAACCAGGCATATATAAATCTCGTAAAGGTGCCTGCATTAAAAACCGTGCATCCTATCTTCACTGTGATGTGGTTTTGTACATAATTCCAAAATGATTTAGATGCATTATGGTCTGTCCATTTGAGCTTGTGATTAGGACCACATATCCAGCTGAAAAGCTGACGGTTACATATCTCCAACAATTGACACTGATCGCGCAGCACGTTAGGGATAGGGAAGGGAATCGAGATGGGTATGCTTGCAGACACTTTCTATTGATTGAATCATCCTGATGCTGGTCGGAAGGTTTTTTCTAACTATTCTGCATATTTGTACTGGTTTATAGGCAAAACTGACAATACTAGTCATAAACCAATCAGTCAGTTTGATTAAAAGTACCAAGAACATGAGATTTCAGTACCACAAATTTTGACCTGCCCCGAATATTCCCGACGTGAGTATACTTGTAGTTTAAAATATCATGACATAGAAATGGATAACGTTGCTTTGTAAGAAGTCATCCCAAAAGTATGTCACCATTCGGGGTTGGGGGTCTACAGTTAAGCATAACAACTGAACATAACTTTAGGGGGTGTACAGGCCAGCATTACGATGCGTGACAAGGGAGTGATGTTCGACTGTACTTGTACTTTCAAAGTACAGCTGCCCAGCCCTGGCCTGAATGACAGTGCCACTAACTTTGCCTACATTTGCTTTGTTTCAGCCGACTATGAGACGTATCGATGGTTGTTTGTGTCAGAAGTGTGTACAATGATGTGACAAAGCTGCAAAGGCTCGCTTCCATTCCATCGACAACATCAGCTGTCACGTTCTGTGCACCAACATGACATAGGACATTGAGCCAAGTCACTGAATATTCACAACATTGTCATCAGGAAGAAGAGACAACATTTGACTGTGTCTCAGTTGGAACAGTGTTTGCATGTAAAGAGACACTACCTAGTGGTGGGGAAATGAGTCAGGCGTGACAGTTGTGAAGTAAAGACTTCACAGAGTAAACGTTTAAAGAAACATGTGCATTCTGTAACTCGTGAGAAACCTCTTGAACGACACGTTCTTCCCGGAGTGGCCTTTAAAACTGCTCAAGTGCACTCTTACTGGGAAGAAACCATTTAGTGTGACACCTGTGCAAAAGGTGTTCTACTTTTGTGGTTACTGTTATATCAATATAATTTATACGGTCATGATATATGTGTTTACTGTAGAGCTTTGAAGCCAGAAGCATCATCCACACTGGTAAAACCCTACAAGTGTGATATGTGTTAAAACAGGTTAGAAACAGCAGTATAATAAATATGTCTGAATGTGAATACCGGTAGTCATACTGTTGAGAAACAATTCAAATGTGACACTTATGGAAGACGGTTTACAATGAGTGGTGCCTTAGCGGTACATGTCCACAGTCATACGGGGGAGAAACCCTACACATGTGATACCTGTGGTGCAAAATTCTCAAACAGTAGTGGTTTGAAAAAACATCTATGTATCCATACTGGGGAGAAACCCTACAAATGTGATACCTGTGGTGCAAACTTCTCAAACAGTAGTGGTTTGAAAAAACATCTACATATCCATACTGGGGAGAAACCCTACAAATGTGATACCTGTGGTGCAAAATTCTCAAACAGTAGTGGTTTGAAAAAACATCTACGTATCCATACTGGGGAGAAACCCTACAAATGTGATACCTGTGGTGCACAATTCCCAAATAGTGGTGGTTTGAAACAACATATCCGTCTACATACTGGGAAGAAACCTTATAAATGTTATACCTGTGGAACACAATTTTCACAACATAATAGTTTTAAAAAACATGTCCGTATACATACCGGGGAGAAACCCTATAAATGTGATACCTGTGGAACACAATTCTCACGAAGTGATAGTTGAAAAAAACACGTCCGTATACATACCGGGGAGAAACCCTATAAATGTGATACCTGTGGAGCACAATTCTCCCAAAGTGGTAATTTGCAAAAACACATCCGTATCCATACTGGGGAGAAACCCTACAAATGTGATACCTGTGGAGCACAATTCTCAATAAGTGATCATTTGAAAATACATGGCCGCAGCCATACTGGGGAGAAACCCTACAAATGTGATACCTGTCGTGCACAATTCTCCCAAAGTGGTTGTTTGAAAAAACATCCGTACCCATACTGGAGAGAAACCCTACAAATGTGATACGTGTGGAGCACAATTCTCAAGAAATAGTCATTTCAAAAGTCACTCCTGTGTCCATACTGGGGAGGGAGAAACCCTATGCTAGTACAAATGTTTTTGAGGTGCACAATTCTCCCAAAGTGGTAGTTTGAAAAAACACATCTGTATCCATATTGAGGAGAAACCCTACAAATGTGATACCTGTGGTGCAAAATTATCAAACATTGTTCGTCTGAAACAACATTTCCATATCCATACTTGGGTAAACCCCATAAATGTGACACCTGTGGTTCACAATTCTCCCAAAATGGTAGTTTGAACAAACACATCTGTATCCATACTGGGGAGAAACTCTACAAATGTGATACCTGTGGAGCACAATTCTCCCAAAGTGGTAGTTTGAAAAAACACAGCCGTATCCATACTGGGGAGAAACCCTACAAATGTGATACCTATGGAGCACAATTCTCCCAAAGTGGTAGTTTGAAAAAACATTCTTATACATGCTGCGGGGAAACCATACAAATGTGATACATGTGGTGCACAATTCTCCCAAAGTGGTAGTTTGAAAAAACACAGCCGTATCCATACTGGGGAGAAACCCTACAAATGTGATACCTGTGGAGCACAATTCTCCCAAAGTGGTAGTTTGAAAAAACATTCTTATACATGCTGCGGGGAAACCATACAAATGTGATACATGTGGTGCACAATTCTCCCAAAGTGGTAGTTTGAAAAAACACAGCCGTATCCATACTGGGGAGAAACCCTACAAATGTGATACGTGTGGAGCACAATTCTCCCAAAGTGGTAGTTTGAAAAAACATTCTTATACATGCTGCGGGGAAACCATACAAATGTGATGCACAATTCTCCCAAAGTGGTAGTTTGAAAAAACACAGCCGTATCCATACTGGGGAGAAACCCTACAAATGTGATACCTGTGGAGCACAATTCTCCCAAAGTGGTAGTTTGAAAAAACACAGCCGTATCCATACTGGGGAGAAACCCTACAAATGTGAAACATGTGGTGCACAATTCTCCCAAAGTGGTAGTTTGAAAAAACACAGCCGTATCCATACTGGGGAGAAACCCTACAAATGTGATACGTGTGGAGCACAATTCTCCCAAAGTGGTAGTTTGAAAAAACATTCTTATACATGCTGCGGGGAAACCATACAAATGTGGTGCACAATTCTCCCAAAGTGGTAGTTTGAAAAAACACACCCGTATCCATACTGGGGAGAAACCCTACAAATGTGATACCCGTGGAGCACAATTCTCCCAAAGTGGTAGTTTGAAAAAACACAGCCGTATCCATACTGGGGAGAAACCCTACAAATGTGATACCTGTGGAGCACAATTCTCCCAAAGTGGTAGTTTGAAAAAACATCCTTATACATGCTGCGGGGAAACCCTACAAATGTGATACCTGTGGAGCACAATTCTCCCAAAGTGGTAGTTTGAAAAAACACAGCCGTATCCATACTGGGGAGAAACCCTACAAATGTGAAACATGTGGTGCACAATTCTCCCAAAGTGGTAGTTTGAAAAAACACAGCCGTATCCATACTGGGGAGAAACCCTACAAATGTGATACCTGTGGAGCACAATTCTCCCAAAGTGGTAGTTTGAAAAAACACAGCCGTATCCATACTGGGGAGAAACCCTACAAATGTGATACCTGTGGAGCACAATTCTCAATAAGTGATAATTTGAAAAAACACATCCGTATCCATACTGGGGAGAAACCCTACAAATGTGATACCTGCGGTGCAAAATTCCCAAACAGTGGTGGTTTCAAACAACATTTCTGTATACATACTGGGGAGAAACCCTACAAATGTGATACCTGTGGAGCACAATTCTCCCAAAGTTGTTGTTTGAAAAAACACATCCGTATCCATACTGGGAAGAAACCCTACACATGTGGGGCACATTTTACACAATGTCTATATGCGTACTGCAGAGAAACCCTTCAGATGTGATACTTGTGGGGTACTGTTTACTGTGAGTAGTTCAATAAAGAAACGTGCCTGCATTCACACCGTGAGGAAACTGTTCAGATGTGAAATTTGTGTAAATCAGTTTAGAAACATTAGTGCATATTATCTGTTGATCTAAGAGCGTGGCTGGATTGAGGCCTGGGCAGTGATTGACAGGGTATCATATTCATATTGTAATGGTTCTTCCTTTCTCCCTACTTTCTGCAATATGGACTTTACTGAAATATAACTTTTGTCCATTTAGAACATAAATTTGTATAATATTGAAGTACTCAAATTATATCAAAAAATGTTTTGGTACCAAAGAAATGACACAGAAAGCGTCTTGTGGCGGCCCCATAAATAATTATATTGTGAGGGTCCACATGCAACTGCCTCGTCTGCCCTGCCCTAAATCCAACACTGGCTAAGAGATCATTTCAGCGCAGCATGTGAGGAAACCGTGTTTAAGGATGTTGGTTTTAGTTATTACTAGACAAATGACTGACAATTTGATGTCAGTGTGACACCTCACAACGTTTTTGAGAGCTGTGTCATGAACACTCTGAATGTTGCCTTATAATAGTTTCTTTTGGATATTAATCTATAGTGCTGTATTTTGTACCAGCATGTAATATATTATTATGGAAACTCCAGCTCGAGAACATTATTTGTTGTGGAAAGTAACAGTTGTTCACATTGTAAAGCCTGTTTGCTGGTATTCATTGTGTTTAAGTTCTACTGATTGCTGTATGGTAGTAGACGACTAATACTTTACAAAGTTGAAGGCAAATATGTAGGTTGCTACATACACTGTACATGCAGCAACATATTTGTAAGTGTAATTATTATAAAAAATATAAATATAAAATGACATTGGAATAAATAAAATTATACAGATGCAACATGAGGTACTGGTACACCCTTTTGACATTTTGTTTCCCCAAAATCCATATCGCTCCAGCCCTGTATACAATTTCAAATACTAAATCTATCAACCATCACATACTATAACATTAATACACCTACAAAATGTAAGTTCTGTACATGCGAAACTGACACACCTGAACAGACAGACAGATTATATATCTTGGCTGTAATCGATGTTGTACAGTAAACTTAATCTGTTACTTGACAAAGACTGTCGTTGAGATACCACATTAGCCGACAATGTTCTATTCCCAATGACGATCCATATCATTCAGACCCTCATCCAGACTCTGTCCTGTCCACCTCACTTAGTCCCTTGTCTCCTCCAGACTCTGTCCACTGCACTCGGTCCCTTGTCTCCAGATTCTCTGTCAACTGCACTCAGACCTTTATCTCTTCCAGACTCACTGTCCTGTCCACTGCACTCAGTCCCCTGTCTCCTCCAGACTCTCTGTCAACCGCATTCAAACCCTTGTCTTCTCCAGACACACTGTCCACTGCACTCAGTCCCTTGTCTCCTCCAGACTCTGTCCACTGCACTCGGTCCCTTGTCTCCAGATTCTCTGTCAACTGCACTCAGACCTTTATCTCTTCCAGACTCACTGTCCTGTCCACTGCACTCAGTCCCCTTTCTCCTCCAGACTCTGTCAACCGCATTCAAACCCTTGTCTTCTCCAGACACTCTGTCCACTGCACTCAGTCCCTTGTCTCTTCCAGACACACTGTCCTGTCCACTGTACTCAGTCCCCTGTCTCCTCCAGACTCTCTGTCAACCGCATTCAAACCCTTGTCTTCTCCAGACACTCTGTCCACTGCACTCAGTCCCTTGTCTCTTCCAGACTCACTGTCCTGTCCACTGTACTCAGTCCCCTGTCTCCTCCAGACTCTCTGTCAACCGCATTCAAACCCTTGTCTTCTCCAGACACTCTGTCCACTGCACTCAGTCCCTTGTCTCTTCCAGACTCACTGTCCTGTCCACTGCATTCAGTCCCCTTTCTCCTCCAGACTCTGTCAACCGCATTCAAACCCTTGTCTTCTCCAGACACTATGTCCACTGCACTCAGTCCCTTGTCTCCTGCTGATTCTCTGTCCTGTCCACCACACTCGGTCCCTTGTCTTCTCCAGACTCTGTCCACTGCACCCAGTCCCTTGTTTCCTGCTGATTCTCTGTCCTGTCCACCATACTCGGTCCCTTGTCTTCTCCAGACTCTCTGTCCACTGTGCTCAGTCCCATGTCTCCTGCTGATTCTCTGTCCTGTCCACCACACTCGGTCCCTTGTCTTCTCCAGACTCCCTGTCCACCACACTAAGTCCCTTGTCTCTTTCACACTCTCTGTCCTGTCCACCACACTCAGTCCCTTGTTTCGTACTGACTCTATCCTGACCACCGCACTCAGTCCCTTGTCTCCTCGAGACTGTCTGTCCTGTCCACTGCACTCAGTCCCCTGTCTCCTCCAGACTCTCTGTCCACTGCACTCAGTACCTTGTCTCCTCAAGACTCTCTGTCCACCACACTCAGTCCATTGTCTTCACTAGACTCTGTCCTGTCCACCACACTCTTTCCCCTGTCTCTTCTAGACTCTGTCAAGTGCACTCAGTCCCTTGCCTCCTCCAGAGTATCTGTCCTGTCCACAACACTCAGTCCCTTGTCTCCTCCAGTCTCTCTGTCCAATGCACTCGGTCCGTTGTCTCCTCCAGACTCTCTGTCCAATGCACTCAGTCCCTTGTCTCCTCCAGACTCTCTGTCCACTGCACTCAGTCCCTTGTCTCCTCCAGTCTCTCTGTCCAATGCACTCAGTCCCTTGTCTCCTCCAGACTATCTGTCCAATGCACTCAGTCCCTTGTCTCCTCCAGTCTCTCTGTCCAATGCACTCAGTCCCTTGTCTCCTCCAGTCTCTCTGTCCAATGCTCTCAGTCCCTTGTCTCCTCCAGACTCTCTGTCCACTGCACTCAGTCACTTGTCTCCTCCAGACTCTCTGTCCACTGCACTCAGTCCCTTGTCTCCTCCATTCTCTCTGTCCACCACACTCAATCCATTGTCTTCTCTAGACTCTCTGTCCTGTCCACCACCCTCATTCCCCTGTCTCTTCCAGACTCTCTGTCAAGTGCACTCAGTCCCTTGCCTCCTCCAGAGTATCTGTCCTGTCCACCACACTCAGTCCCTTGTCTCCTCCAGACTCTCTGTCCACCACACTCAGTCCGTTGTCTCCTCCACACTCTCTGTCCAATGCACTCAGTCCCTTGTCTCCTCCAGTCTCTCTGTCCAATGCTCTCAGTCCCTTGTCTCCTCCAGACTCTCTGTCCACTGCACTCAGTCCCTTGTCTCTTCCAGTCTCTCTGTCCAATGCACTCAGTCCGTTGTCTCTTCCAGTCTCTCTGTCCAATGCACTCAGTCCGTTGTCTCCTGAAGACTCTCTGTCCACCGCACTCAGTCCCTTGTCTCCTCCAGGCTCTCTGTCCAATGCACTCAGTCACTTGTCTCCTCCAGACTCTCTGTCCACTGCACTCAGTCCCTTGTCTCTTCCAGTCTCTCTGTCCAATGCACTCAGTCCGTTGTCTCCTCTAGACTCTTTGTCCACCGCACTCAGTCCGTTGTCTCCTCTAGACTCTTTGTCCACTGCACTCAGTCCCTTGTCTCCTCCAGACTCTCTGTCCACTGCACTCAGTCCCTTGTCTCCTCCAGACTCTCTGTCCAATGCACTCAGTCCCTTGTCTCCTCCAGTCTCTCTGTCCAATGCACTCAGTCCCTTGTCTCCTCCAGTCTCTCTGTCCAATGCTCTCAGTCCCTTGTCTCCTCCAGACTCTCTGTCCACTGCACTCAGTCCATTGTCTCCTCTAGACTCTCTGTCCACTGCACTCAGTCCCTTGTCTCCTCCAGACTGTCTGTCCACTGCACTCAGTCCCTTGTCTCCTCCAGACTCTCTGTCCACTGCACTCAGTCCCTTGTCTCCTCCAGACTCTCTGTCCACTGCACTCAGTCCCTTGTCTCCTCCAGTCTCTGTGTCCAATGCACTCAGTCGGTTGTCTCCTCAAGACTGTCTGTCCACCGCACTCAGTCCCTTGTCTCCTCCAGTCTCTCTGTCGAATGCACACAGTCACTTGTCTCCTCCAGACTCTCTGTCCACTGCACTCAGTCCCTTGTCTCCTCCATTGTCTCTGTCCAGTGCTCTCAGTCCATTGTCTCCTCAAGACTCTCTGTCCTGTCCACCACACTCATTCCCCTGTCTCTTCGAGACTCTCTGTCCACTGCACTCAGTCCATTGTCTCCTCCAGACTCTCTGTTCTGTCCACCACACTCAGTCCCTTGTCTCCTCCAGACTATTTGTCTACAATGTCACTCCTGCTCTTCTTTTGTGTTCCATTTCATCGTCCTAACTTCACAATTATGTATTTAATTCATAACCATTATCTGCAGGGAACTGTATAGGGCAACTATTGTAGACAGTTATAACTGCCATGACACGTTCTTCTGTGTATCATTATGTCATTAGTTACACTTTAGGTAGTGTAAGATGTGGCAGTTTTCACCATATTTGAAAATACACCATATTTTAACATGGCATAGGTCCTTCCTTGGTTTAGGGTGCCTGTTTTAAGACATCATAGTATATTATGGTGTAATCTGTTTCAAAATTTCAAATTGTTGTACGCCACGTTTTACCATGTTATTCTGTGAACTTCTATGACTACTTTCTTAGGTTTACTTAGGTTGTTCCTGACCATAGGCGGTGGCCTATTGAAAAGCTCTCCTTTCTTGTATTTACATGTGAACGTTCTTGGTATAATTTCAAACTATGACCCTTTGTTCCTTCCTTTATTTCACAGTCTTTGCATAACATGACGATGTTAGAAGATACATTAATGTCATACTTTCCTTTTAACAGTTTATATACTTCTATCATATCTTCACGTGTTCAGGGAGTTTCAGTTTCTTAAGTCTTTCCTGGTAAGGAATATGCTTCATTCCTGGGAGTTTCTTAGTTGCACGTCTCTGCACATTTTCTTTTTCATCCTTATATTTGTGTTTATAAGGGGTATAAAATGTTATATAGTGGTATAAAACTATTTTCATTTAAGGTTGTGAACAACCTTCTAATAATTGCCATGATACTGTTTGCTTTATTAATCTTTTGGTTGATATGCTTGTCAAATTCTAGCTTTGAGTCAATATATATTACATATATGTTCATCTTTTTTTCCTATGCACAACAGTTTATATTTCTCTGGATGAAATTTTAATATCAATTGGTTAGACCATGATGCAAATTGATCTTAATCTTCTTGTAGTGTGTTATGGTCATCTGGGCTATTAACTGTTCTAAAAACTTTTATGTCGTCTGCAAACACATATAAGTCTGAAGCTATATTGCTTGGTAGATCGTTTATATACAGAATGAATAGGATTGGTCCTTGAACACTCCCCTGGGGGATGCCACTGGTTACACTTGTTCACCCAGAGTTTGTTCCATTTATGCTGACCTGTTGTATATGATCGGACAACAATGCTTCAATCCATCTTAATGTTGAGCCTTTTATAACATATGAATCTAGTTTGCCTATCAATCTTCTGTGGAGGACGGTATCAAAAGCTTTCATGAAATATAAATACATTGTGTCTATAGAGTCTCCTCTATCTAATACTTTGGTCCATGATTCCATAACATTTACCAGTTATAGCACTGTTGAACGACCTTAAATAAAACCATATTGTTGTTTATTGAAAAGGTTATTACTTGTCATATGATTATAGTATACTCGTTATACTTACAGGTGTGTAATTTCCTGCCTTTTTACAGCTTCCCTTTTTTATATTGCTGAGATCCTTCCGTTTCCATTCCTTTGGTAGCTCACCCATAGCTAGAGAATTATTAAAAAGCCTGTAGCTAATGGTATACATAATTGTGTCGATAATTCTTTTAGGAATCTAGTCCTACTGATCTACCCACATTGAGATTATTTAGTTTTTCTTTAACCATTTCCTCCTCAATAGTCAAATTTTTCATGCTGTGTTTTAATTCCACTGGTGGGATGCGGGGGATATCACCATCTGGTTCTACCTTCAAAATTATGTTCAAATGTGAAACACCTTCCCTATTTTTTGTTTTGGAATTCATATATATCCATACTGCTTTTGGGTTTACTTAATTAGCTTCTTATGCTAACTTTTGTATCTAATTCCTTCTGGATCTTCATTTATGGACTTTATTTCTAGCCCTACAGTATTCATTATAGTATTTCCCTTCATTAGTTGTTATCTAATGCTTCCATAGAGTGTGTTTCTTTTTAATTGTTTTTACTGATTTCTTCTCTAAGAGCTAGTGCTTTCCCTTCGTGTGTTTGTATTACCAGCTACTTTATTAGGTATGAAATCATATTCTATTTTTTTAATATGTTCCTTAAACTTTGTCCATTGGTCATATGTCATCATATTTTATTTTCACCGAAACACCATGATAGTTGCCATGGTCAATCATGCTATATTTCCATAAGGTTTCGTACTTTCACACATTTTGTTGCCAATGTTGGTTAAAATTTGAGTTGTTATATATAAATATGATAATTGTTGATCATTATACATTACATTATGCAGTTTCTAGCAAGTTTGTTACCCCGATGACACATATCACATTTATTTATCGTTCTCGTGGATAATTAGACTCGTGAAGAATAATAGAAACAATCTGCAATTTGCACATATCAGGCATTCCTCACAATTTGTATGTGTACAAACCATGTATGTATATTATCCGGAAGAGGGCGACATCGTTTGTAACTAGCGCGAATAGCGGCAAAAATGGCGGGTGAGTTTGGATGAGATTCTTTATGAATTTCGAAGTTCTGTCACAATGGAATTTTACAGAGATGTGTGTATTCTCGTGTATAATCGTTGCACCATGTGTATATTGTTAGGTGTTTTATGGGTTTACAAGCGTTCACAAATTAGCGTTCTTACAAATTATGGATGTAATGCGTGCTTGTTTAGCGCAATAAAATACCTTATTTATCGCCCGAACAAACACCAAATCTTCCATATTGAAACGCATGCACACGTTAATAACTTTCAGGATACTACTACATGTTTGACAGTTATGTGAATTTTGATCAAGCAAAACAAGCATGCATTTTGAGCAGTCTTTGGACTAATTGTTTCCTCGACCACGGCCAAACCTTGTTCTTGCCGTCTTGGTCTTGGACTGGTCCAATTTCGGGCTTGAAGATGTTGAATGCCTTGATTGGGCCAAGCCGAGAACTACGGAGAAGCGTGTATTGACTAGCGAATCATTTTGACTAGCCGATATAGCCACGATTGTAACCACTGTCACGGACACTGTATTGCTGCAAGGCTGGTACCTGGGACCAATAAGCAAGCTTCGCAAAATGTCACAGGACATCGGATATGACCAATGACAATGTCAATCATTAATGACATTTTAGCTGGGCCGAGTTTTAGAATGTCGGACCGGCTGTTCAAAGAATTAATGCTAAAGATATATATACAGTGTATGTATATATATATACATATAAACAAATCATATATGGGCAAAAGCACATTAATGCGTTACAAATCCCTGAGTCGTGCATCACAAAGAATGTTTGTAATTCCTTTTTAAAATGACCTGTTTCAAGTTAAGATATCTAACATTCAGATTCATTAAGCTCAAAACGGTCACATGGACTCCACTTACGTTTTTCTTTAATTTTGGGGGAAATGTGTGTTGACATGCATCATTTATGATGGACAAAAATGACATAAAAGTACTTATTAAACACATTTACCAATCAATGTTCTTTAAAATGATTAAAGATACAGTGTTAGGTAATGTATCCAACCATTTAACACTACTTTCATGGCCTACTTACAATTGCTGACAATTTATGCAACATTCACCGATACCCAGACCAAACGCTACTGCTAGAACAGTTGTGATGATCCCTCAGAATGTTATTATCCACAGAGTAATTGCATTACTATGCATTAACCCTTTCATCATCATGTTACACATACAATGCCAAGTGGTTTAAATAAAGAAATGTGTAATGAACAAAAATTGAAAAACACTAGCCCATATCCCCCATAAAAATGATTACCTTATAATTACTTTTGCAAGAACATTTGCAACCAAATGTAATTATCCAAACAAACCTTCATGTATAGTATTACATAGATCTATTTAATTCAAATAAGTTCTGAAGCCATACATTTGTGTTTGATTACATATTTACAGTGATGGGTGGCTTCAGTCTGTTTTACCAGTGTATTACTGGTATTCTTAAAAATAATCTTAAATGTTACACAAAAGAAATAGTACCAGTAATTTTTTAAAGGAGTTCCCTTTTCGCGACCTAAACGTTTTTGTGATGACAAACTAGAAAATAGGGCTGCAAAGGGCACCTAATTATTGATATGTTGGATGAGTGAATTTTGCAAATTCTGCACATGTCTGAATGGTACATTTTCACATAATGCAGTGTGCAAACATTGACAATTTTGTTTCTCCAACAATTTAAAGTTATGTCCCACAAAAAAAAAAATTATTACTTATAGGTTGAATTTAGAAAATTTGAAGTCAAAATATTTTTGCACGGAAAATAACAAACCACGTAACAATTTTTTTTATAAAAAAAAATTGTCCCAGTCACTTGATGTATCTGAGCACATGAATCACCCATCAACAGGTTCAGAGCTGTTTTCCAATTTAGCGTGCAAGGACACCTCTTTCCATGGAATCACCCGCTACAAACTTTAGGTCGCTGCCCCAAAAGGTTAAGAACCCCTGCACTAAACCAATTTACTATTTTGAACATCATGCATAGCTTAGCGTCTGCTCTTCGGTCGGGAAGGGGTTTCAATCCTTTGCCAAATATCAACTTGAAAAAGCCTGCAAAGTCAACTGTCTGAAATTAGTTTATATAGTAACCCATTAACATTTGAAATTGAGGAATACTATTATGTATTCTTAAATATTCAAATGAAAACTTATAATAATGCAAGCTAAGGGATCATATTATAACGTTAATGATATCAGACACAATTACTTTCATCTGGCCTCAACCCCCACCCCTTTCCCTCAGATATTGATATGATGATATTACTATATTAACAGTATCAGTGCAAAACATAATATATTGATGTCTGGAATCCTCCCCAAACAAAAGTAATTTTGTCTGGTATCGGACATCAATGTTCTGAGATGATCCCTAATACAGACAACATTTGCCTGGATTATCTCCCATGCTCCATGATGAGACGCCACTGTTTGTCGCAACAGAGATGCCAGCATTGAACAATATGTGTAACATATTTTCAATGACATATTCTCACTAAAATAAATAAGATGCTTAAATAAATTAAACAAGTAGATAAAATTCATTTAATGTATTGATTTCAGTTAGATAAAATACACCAAGATCAAATTCATTTAATGTATTGATTTCAGTTAGTTAAAATACACCATAAATACACAAATCAAATATCCTTGTAAATCATTAAAATGTCCTAATGGAATGTCACAGTTGTGTCCAGTGTCTTCCACTCCCATGGACTGTGATTCTGTCATCTGCGGCTTTAAGATGTTGGTTATTTGCTGCCTTTGCTGGCAGAACTACTCGGTTTACTGTATCGGCTCAAAGTTGAGTGTAAAGGGAGACATGTGTAAAAGGAGATGTGTGTAAAGGGAGACATGTTGAATGTTTCAGGAATGTATGGTCTGTCGATCGCTGGAGATAAGTTTGAAGCCTACAAGTGCAGTGGAAATGATGCAATACATTTCAAGCTGGGTGAGTACAAGTTATTGGCTGCAGGTGTGTTTGTTTGTGCGTGTGTGTGTGTATATATGTGTGTGCGTGCGTGCGAGCGAGTGAGTGAGTCTGTGCGTGTGCACGTTTGTGTGCGTTCGTGCATGCATGCGTGTGTGATGGCCACTGGCGGCTTAATAATAAATAATAATAATAAACTTTATTGATACACTGGTCTCCAGAGTACGACTGTTCAATAGTGTGTGCAGAGTCGCTAAAAGTAAAACAATATACATACATAAGACTTAGTGGTGTAAACATAAATTTATACTTATTTTAAAATAGCGTAATTAAAATAAACATTATGGCTATACATTATATATATATATATAAATAAGAAAGAAAAGACTACATATTTATTAAAAGTGAGACTAAGAAAGTAAAGTTGTAAACCAAATTAAAAATCAATTAAAATAGATTGTGCAATGAGTAGGAAGATAGATACCCTTAAACAACATATTACACAATAAAAGCGAGTTTAAAATAGTGCGTTTTGAGGTGTGCTTTGAAAACGTCCATTGATGTGATCAGCCGCAGTTCCTCCAGCAATGCATTCCACAGAAATGGTCCGGCTCGAGAGAAAGATTGCCGGCCATATCGCACCAGATTATATTGCGGCACAGTCAGAACTCAGAAGCATGCGGTCCTCAGATCGAAGTGACCGGCGTGGCACGTAGCGGGTGATTAGTGACACAAGATAAGCGGGTTTCTGCCTGTGTATGACACTAAACACCAGGATCAATATCTTGTACTCTATGCGCCATTTCACCGGTAACCAGTGAAGAAATTTAAGCCTTCAGGGGTCATTCACAACTGTCACTAATTATCTGTTTGTATAGAGCATCCTGAAGGTGAGGGACGTCAAGGCCTGCATCATAATTATAAAAATATTGTAAATAAATGAAAAATTATTATGATGAGTTTATGCAAGTTTTCAAAATCGGAGACACTGGAACTTTGTTGCTGCTGCGTGGCGAAAGGCATTTAATAGTGCTTTGAAGCAGTTCTCAGGCCAGCTATCTTTTTCACACAAGCCCATTGGTTTGGTGGCTTCCTGCACATTATTGAACACCTGAGGTGTGAAAAACATTGCGATGTATTTGCACTTGAACCAATAACTCAAATTGCGGTAAATACTCTAGCTAGTAATATTATAGAAGATGTGCAGTCTGCACATAGGTATCTTTTTCCCTTGAATTTATATATTGTAAATCTGTGACAGTTCGTGTGCTGTAAATATGTCTAACAGCATTCAGGTTTTTTTTAGTCAATAACTAGCTAAAATGGAAAATTATTATATATGTACAAATTATAGTACATAGCATATGTGGTACATAGATCTGTAATCGTTATGTACCTGTCTGTGCACAGGATGTGAAATGCATTGTATAGATTGTCTGTGCAGTGGCAATCCCTGTGAATGAATAAATTTGGATTGCCCATTACCAACCTACGCAACAGTCGGTGTAACTTTATACAAACAGAGAAAGGGCTGCATGAACAATTCTGTAACACATGTCATCAAACATACACTGGGGGTGAGGGGGTACCGAGTGGAAGTAACACACGTCATCATACATACACTGGGGGTGAGGGGGTACCGAGTGGAAGTAACACATGTCATCAAACATACACTGGGGGTGAGGGGGTACCGAGTGGAAGTAACACATGTCATCATACATACACTGGGGGTGAGGGGGTACCGAGTGGAAGTAACACATGTCATCATAAATACACTGGGGGTGAGGGGGTACCGAGTGGAAGTAACACATGTCATCATGCATATACTGGGGGTGAGGGGGTACCGAGTGGAAGTAACACGTCATCATACATACACTGGGGTGAGGGGGTACCGAGCGGAAGTAACACATGTCATCATACATACACTGGGGGTGAGGAAGTACCGAGCGGAAGTAACACGTCATCATACATACACTGGGGGCGAGGAGGTACCGAGCGGAAGTAACACATGTCATCATACATACACTGGGGGTGAGGAGGTACCGACCGGAAGTAACACATGTCATCATACATACACTGGGGGCGAGGAGGTACCGAGCGGAAGTAACACATGTCATCATACATACACTGGGGGTGAGGAGGTACCGACCGGAAGTAACACATGTCATCATACATACACTGGGGGCGAGGAGGTACTGAGCGGAAGTAACACATGTCATCATACATACACTGGGGGTGAGGAAGTACCGAGCGGAAGTAACACATGTCATCATACATACACTGTGGGTGAGGGGGTACCGAGTGGAAGTAACACATGTCATCATGCATATACTGGGGGTGAGGGGGTACCGAGTGGAAGTAACACGTCATCATACATACACTGGGGTGAGGGGGTACCGAGCGGAAGTAACACATGTCATCATACATACACTGGGGGTGAGGAAGTACCGAGCGGAAGTAACACGTCATCATACATACACTGGGGGCGAGGAGGTACCGAGCGGAAGTAACACATGTCATCATACATACACTGGGGGTGAGGAGGTACCGACCGGAAGTAACACATGTCATCATACATACACTGGGGGCGAGGAGGTACCGAGCGGAAGTAACACATGTCATCATACATACACTGGGGGTGAGGAGGTACCGACCGGAAGTAACACATGTCATCATACATACACTGGGGGCGAGGAGGTACTGAGCGGAAGTAACACATGTCATCATACATACACTGGGGGTGAGGAAGTACCGAGCGGAAGTAACACATGTCATCATACATACACTGGGGGTGAGGAGGTACCGAGCGGAAGTAACACATGTCATCATACATACACTGGGGGCGAGGAGGTACTGAGCGGAAGTAACACGTGTCATCATACATACACTGGGGGTGAGGAAGTACCGAGCGGAAGTAACACATGTCATCATACATACACTGGGGGTGAGGAAGTACCGAGCGGAAGTAACACATGTCATCATACATACACTGGGGGTGAGGGGGTACCGAGTGGAAGTAGCACGTCATCATACATACGCTGGGGGTGAGGGGGTACCGAGTGGAAGTAGCACGTCATCATACATACGCTGGGGGTGAGGGGGTACCGAGTGGAAGTAACACATGTCATCATACATACACTGGGGGTGAGGGGGTACCGAGTGGAAGTAACACATGTCATCATACATACACTGGGGGTGAGGAGGTACCGAGTGGAAGTAACACACGTCATCATACATACACTGGGGGTGAGGGGGTACCGAGTGGAAGTAGCACGTCATCATACATACGCTGGGGGTGAGGGGGTACCGAGTGAAAGTAACACATGTCATCATACATACACTGGGGGTGAGGGGGTACCGAGTGGAAGTAACACATGTCATCATACATACGTTGGGGGTGAGGGGGTAGCGAGCGGAAGTAACACACGTCATCATACATACACTGGGGGTGAGGGGGTACCGAGTGGAAGTAACACACGTCATCATACATACACTGGGGGTGAGGGGGTACCGAGTGGAAGTAGCACACGTCATCATACATACACTGGGGGTGAGGGGGTACCGAGTGGAAGTAACACATGTCATCATACATACACTGGGGGTGAGGGGGTACCGAGTGGAAGTAACACATGTCATCATACATACACTGGGGGTGAGGGGGTACCGAGTGGAAGTAGCACACGTCATCATACATACACTGGGGGTGAGGGGGTACCGAGTGGAAGTAACACACGTCATCATACATACACTGGGGGTGAGGGGGTACCGAGTGGAAGTAACACATGTCATCATACATGTCCACCAAACAGCAGTAGAGCAATGTGGTTTAATTGCACTGATTATAATCTACCAAGAATTTGGAGTTCATACACTCTTTACAAATAGATAAATGTTGACAGATTGCCTTATTGTTAATGTACATAACATAATCTATTTTAATACGTTTCTTACACAATTGCCCCTAAAATAAAATCTGAGGTTGGTGAGATCAACCAACCCACCAAGAGTGTTCCCTCTCTCCAGTTTGTGGTTGAATTTTAGGGTCTGAGATAATGATAATTTTGACTGTTCACTTTGCTAACGGAGGATTTAAATTTATACATTAAATTAATCATCTGAGTTAAAGATGTGAGTGCCAGAATGTATACCAGATTCTAGCATCTCAGGATATTTTGACAGTTGGTTTAATAGTTGGATACCTAGCAGGAATACGCAGGAGTCGGATGTTTAGGATTTAGTTCAACAAAATACCAAGGTTAGTCCAAAGGCCAAAATGTAGACCTATAAATAGTCCAATTGCCAGGTTGTAAATCTATCTAGATATCTGTACTAACTTTTATACACAAGGGTAACAAAGGCACCAGGATCTCACCTAGGATAACATTTTTGCCAGTCCAAATTTGTGTCTACATGCTTCGAAGCGCAGTCGGACACTCGATCAGACGCGGGATCGGGCGCACAATGTATATAGACATACCTATCAAGTCCTGTGAAACAAAACAGTAGGTATGGGAGACAAAAATTATACGTTATCAGTAAAAATCATAATCTTTACACGTAAATGCCCACAGGGTCTGTAATTACAGTAAGTTCACGCCTGCGCATAACATGAAAATGCGTTGGTGAGTGGTCATTCCAGGGCACTGCACGAATTGTACAGGAATTCTACCAGACCCGGAAAAGACTGCAAACCATCAGGGTGTTTAATAAGTGTGTCGGTCGGCGAATTTACTGACAATAATATAACAAACGCGATGAATTTGTTTTAAAATGTTTCTCAAAACACAAGCGTAAAACCATATGGTTTTCCTACTACGCCCGTAGTTTTCATTTCATTAATACAACCGTAGTGACTATGGCTAAACCGTAGCACTTGACAGGTATATATATATATATATATATATATATATACCTGTCAAGTGCTACATATATATATATACATATATATATATATATATATATATGAATACCAAAATTTATCATGTAGGTGTGTATATATATATATATATATATTTTATATATATATACCTACATGATAAATTTTGGTATTCATACTTAGTGTGTTCAAACTTGAAGATAAAGTAAAAATACACGTTATCATTTATGAAGGCAAGGCAGAGCACACGGCTGAATGCACATCTCATGTGTGATCAGAAATGTAAGTAGTAATAACAATATAAGTATGACAACAAGTATGTATATTTGTTTACATAGAAATTAAAGAGACACTTCTTAAAACACAGTAGCAACTATGAGTAATTTGAGTGTATATATATATATATATATATATAGGGACACTGATTTTCCGTTTAAAAAACGGCAAATTCTGTTTCAATTCCGTTTCAGAAAAATGCAAATTCCGTTTCAAACAATGTATTTTCCGTTTTGGAAAAAACAATTTATGTGTCAAATGATGCATTTTCTATGTCAAATGACGCATTTTCTGTCTAAAAGTGAAAAAGAAGCCCATTTCTGTTAAAAAAGTAATATTTTATTTCAAAATTAACTTTTGAAAATAATACATTCTGTCAAATATTTGTTAGAACTTCGAAACACGGGCTATATCACTTTGAGTCAGCGTAACCTAGGCTGTTGTTATTCTTTCGAGTTTTGTGTTAGAAACCGGAATATGTACACTTATGCGTGTTCTAACGATGTGACAATTACATTTAATTAGCAACGTCTTCAATGCGCTTAGCGGCAGCCAGACAACGATCGCGAAACGGTTTATGTTAGTGCCTTCCACCCACGTCCCTGTTTACATCGGTTGATACGAGGTAACACTGGCACCATGACACTCGTAACGATTTGCCTTGCGCGTTTAAAAAATCCTACATCATAAACCCACCAAAATAAACAAATACTGTTGCATAGTAATCATGTTTGTTTCAAAATATCGATAATAAAGTCAGCATTGTTTACGGTGTTGGTGATTCTATTCTTTCAGCGTTTATGGAGCAGGGATGAGAAATTTCCAGTTTTTGCCGGAATTCCGGTTTTTATACTACTCCAAAGATCATTTTTGTGAATCGTGTAAATCCGGGGAGACAAAAATGAATGTTGGGGAGGTAGGGCGTATAAAATCCTGGACAATTCACTGACGATGTATCTGCGGATTGAGTGAACCATCTATCCACCGGGTGTCGCCACATGTTAATGACGCTGCCTGGCGATTAGAGACAGAATCGACCCAACCGAACCCGTGAATCTGCAAAGTAAAACCCTTAGTTCTGTCGGCTGTTCGCTTCAGCGCTTTCGAAGTGCGTGCACAAAAGCAGTGGACCAATAGGAAAACGACGATGAATTTTGTGGAGATGTCGATAATTTTTCGAACACAGTGGCTAATCGACGATTTGTTGTACGGCAAGACAAATGTTGCGTGAAGGACTTTGACAAAAGTGTCAAGAATAAGTGGAATTGGGCGTGGCTGGGGAAATCGGCTGGAGACACTATGTTGGATATATTCATCAGTAAATTATTAGCACCAGGGAATGCCTACTGTTTGTGGTGCGAGGCCGATGTCAACTATGCGGATTGGATCCTACAGGCTACAGTCAGAGGGGAACCGAAGACATTGAAGTACATGCTGGCACTGCCCACACTGGTCACCAATGTTCTATTAGAACCTGAACAGAGGGCGTATCACATGGAAGTTCGCCAATTCCATGTAGACAACGCACTTCCACAAGCACCCACAAGTTCCAGATTGGACTCGTGGTGGACTACCATATTCTCTATTGGCAAGTTCCCAGCCTTGTCAAAGCTGGTGGCTGCAATGATGAGCTGCTTTCATGGTCCTCAAGTGAAAGGGAGTTTTAGTCACATGTCTAGCATCATGAATACTGCCACTGCCAGAAAGAATGTTAGTACATTCAACACTATCCAGACAGCGAAGTACTCACTCATGGCAAGCAACAAGACTGTTTTACAGGACTTCCACAAATAGCACTGGTCGCCTCGTTCACAACACAAGGGGTGCATACACAATGTACTCCATCCATCTTGCCGAGGAAGGAAAGATGAAGGAGGAGAAGAAAACTGAGCTGAACATGTCAAAGACGAAGGCAGCCACCAAGTACAAAGCTAAGGAAGCAGTTGAGCTGGCAACGAAGAAAGCTATAGTATAGAATGGCCCATCAACGGGCTGTTTTGACAAAGCTGGCCAAGGAGAAAGCTGCCTGTCAGCCAACTCGGGTTCAGCCCAGAAAATATCATTACCAAGTGAGTTGTACTGTGACATGTGTGCGTGAGTCCGGGTGCTTTTTTGCTACTTGAAATGTTAAGATTTCCTATTTAATATTGCTCAAAATACACCATATGTCGTCTACAATTAAAACATATCTCCGAGGAGTCCCCCCTTCCCCCAATTAGATGAGACTCCTCTCGAGCTGAAATGTGGGCCACAGCAAAATTTCCGGTTTTTTCTCTGAATGTCATTCTCGTCCCTGATGGAGTTTTCATTCGAAAACACAACAAAAAACGACTTGGGCGGACATGGAAGGGCCAGCCCGGCGGACCCGTCCACAATCAATTTAACCCGTCCCAAAACACAATTTTCCAAATTTTAACAGTCCAAATGACGGGTGGACGGGTCTCTGGGTGAGGCCCTGAAAGGCACACGCAAGAAAGAAAGAAATGCTAAGCAATTGCAGCAACAAATACAATGTTCACACATTTTATTATCCAGCAATGTTTATACTTATAATGAGTTTTAAAGGGATTTTTTCTGTTCCTTGCTTTTTCTATTAATTGATGTCAATTATAATTTGTACATAAAACTAGAATAAACATATTGAAGGTCAAATTGCGTTAATTAATCAGCCAGAAAAATTAGTCGCAACTTAAAATTAGGGTACAAAAAGTAACTGAAACATTCAGATTATTAAGCACTCTGTTGGTAATGTTCAATGGATGTTAACTGGTTTACCCATTTAGAGCTTTCTGGTGTTCAGTCCAGTCACATTTTTTCACATTCAAGATAACCAGTTCAGTGAATTTCCTGTTAATAATTACCAATCTGGCTGATGGTGACAGGAGTAATGAAATCACATGTATGAGATCACATGTGCGAGATCACATGTGCGAGATCACATGTGCGAGATCACATGTGCGAGATCACATGTGCGAGATCACATGTGTGAGATCACATGTGTGAGATCACATGTATGAAATGCAGTTAATTATAACTACGTGCAGTAAATGCCTTCTGGCATAAATCCATGTTTACAAACCAACAGTATGAGTACACTGGTTTATAGCATCGGTTTCATCAGAACTCTTACGCCACAAGTCCACAACTAACATGAAAAACGGTAACTGGCAAGATTTTGAAATGCAGAGAATAAAAGCTTGGTAAATGCTGCCACGGAAGGCCTGAAAAACATTATTGTTTTAGTAACACTTATAAATCGTGGCTTGCATAGACATCAGAAGTTCTACCACATGTTATCCTACAATACTAACAATAGAAAGGCAACTCCACTTTACAAAACAATTGGCACATTTTGGTGTCAACAAAAACGACATAAATTTACAGAATCAGATACAATTAAAACTGATTTACATAATCTAGCGAAAATAAAATAATTACTATTGAATTTGCTATAAGAAATGTACATGAATGAATTGCCTAAGACCATCATACCACTATTTTAAACAATAAACCTGCAGCATGGCCCATTTATGTATACAACTGCGTGTTTATCACGTTGTATGTTTATTAATTCTGTGTTTATTGTAATTGCCACAGCAGTAAGGGATGATCTCATATATTCAATATGTCAACAATTATAGATTTATTTCAAGATTTAAAAATATAAATTGAGTGTTTGGTTCAAGTCACCTCTCATTCTCATCAATAAATGGTGAAGGACAGTGAAGATTTTTAGCTTTGCCTGATGAAACTTGGTTGCTAAGACATAACCTACAATTAACAATGCCACCCAGCGCACAGTATAAACAATATTTCAAGCTGCTGACATCATTTCATTTCTTACTGCATGTACCTGTAGACTAACACTTTCCCACGGTCATCGGCTATGATCACGTGACCTCTCTTGGTAACGGCAACAGCGGTAGGTCGAAGCAAGCCATCCGACGCATCGACAATGTAGGTCAGAAACTTTGCATCATGGGATAGCGCATGGACTCTACGATTGTGGTAGTCGGCAACTATGATGTTGGAATACCGGTCGGTACAGATACTTGTCGGCGTGCTAATTTCGTTCTCCCCATTTCCTTTAGTTCCGTAACTCGCCACAAGGTGGCTGTCCGTGTCGATTACGTGGACGCAGTGACATTTCACATCGGCTAAGACCACGTGACCGCTGTTGCTACTAGCAACAGCCGCGGGCTTCTGGAAAACTCCGGGCATGGTTATGTTTTGCACCACGGAGCCGCTTTCTAAGTTGATGGCGAATACGCTTCTCGTTTGTCGATCGGTAACAAGTACTTGGCCAGATGTGTGGACGGCCATGCCCAGTGGCGCCTTCGCTGGACATCGCACCTGTCTGATGTGTCGGCCGGTGTGCGTGAACATTTCTATACCCGTCCGTTCGTCCAGTACAGCGATCTTTCGGTCGGGTAATATAGCTAGCGCCACAGGGTTTTTGAGGTGTTCGCTGAGGCGGAACTCTCCAGCCAGCGTACCGTGATGGGTGAATATCTTTACCTTGCGGTTATTCTGATCGAGCATGAAGATGTTGTCGTTGGTTGCCGTGGTGATACAACTCACATAACACATCTTCTCATCAGTTTGTGTTCTTGCATTGAACGTGTTCACACAGCGCCCCCTGGTGATGGTATGTGTGAGTACGCTGTCAGCGGCGGGAGCGTGTAGTTCGCCGCAGAGCTGAGCAATGTTGATGTCAAACTCTTCGCACAGGTCCAATTGCGTCTGTTTGACATCAGAGAAATCGCACGGCGGTGCGTCTTGAAGACTCACCAGGCGGCGCTGTAGTTCACCTTTCATCAAGACGAGCTCGTCGTCAGAGCCATGGTCCAGCAACTGTGTTGTTAGCTCAACTACGTCACGAAGCGAAACCATCTGTGTGTTGAGCAGGTCTCTGTGTCGCCCGATGTCACCATGTACCTTCTGGGTAATCTCTTGTAGCTCCTCGGCCACCTGACGGGTGTGAATCTTGATGAGATCTCGAAGGGCGAGACGCCGCCGCTGTACTGCTCCAAGAATATCTGCATTATTCGCGTCGATGCTCCCTTCGTAACGATCCAGATTCTGCAAGTGGCGCTGCATTGTGGCGATGCTGTCCCTCGCCTTCCTGATGACACTGGAGAGGACCTCGCGATCGTTTCTTGCGGTGTCCTTGAGGTCGGATGCCCTGTGGCCATCGTGAACCGTCACTTTGCAAGTGAGGCAGATCGGGCGGTTGCACTGCAGACAGACAAGCGTGATAGGTTCGTTGTGGGTTGCGCACATGACCAGTTGTCGCGCATGCTTTGTATATTCCCCAAACCGCAGTTCATCCAGTGTCAGCACCTGATGCCGTCGGGTCAATTTAGTGCGTCTATGAGCATTGCGACACACGTCACACAGGAAGTCGCAGCAATCGAGGCATTGGGCGATCGCGACTTCTCTCTCAGTGCAATTCTCGCAAAGTTGCCTCCCACCCAACAACAGCGCCTCCTGCAGGCTGCTCACGAAGAAGTTCGCCTTGAAACCAGCAGCGCCCTCTGGTGGAATCGGTGTGCAACTACGACAGGTCGGGCAGGCGATGGTGTCCGTGTCTGGACACGCGGTGCGCACACACTGCTCCAGGCATGCGTGACAGAACGTATGCAAACACGGCAGCAAGCGTGGGCATGAGAATGTGTCGAGACAGATCCGACACGTCAGGAAGTCATTGCTGATGACTGACGAAAGATTGGGTGATGCGGCGTTTGTGTCAGCGGTGTCACCTGTCACCAATGACTTGACATCTTCTGAGCGCTGCATGCCTTCAGGCTCCTGAGGTCCTGTGGGACAGAGATATGTCACATGTAATACTACTAATAGTATTCTGAAAATGATCATAATGTCATGTATACATCGGCAGATGTGCCTAGATTGGGGATTGATACGGTTGTATAACTTTACTGTTTACACGACTTGTTTCATTTTGTTGAAAGATACTAAATGATTATACTATTTCAAAAATGGAATTGATGGAATTACTACCGAAGTACACTGACCATACTTTAAACTGACCATACTCCACACTGATCATACTCTACTCTGACCGTACTCTACACTGATCATAATCTACACTGACCGTACTCTACACTGATCATACTCTACACTGACCGTACGCTACACTGACTGTACTCTACACTGATCATACTCTACACTGACCGTATGCCACACTGATCATACTCTACACTGACCGTACTCCACACTAACCATACTCCACACTGTCCGTACTCCACACTGACCGTACTCCACACTGACCATACTCCACACTGACCATACTCCACACTGACCATACTCTATCCAGACTACTCTGACCATACTCCACACTGATCATACTCTACATTGACCATGCTCCTCACTGACCGTACTCCACACTGACCGTACTCCACACTGACCGTACTCCACACTGACTGTACTCCACACTGACCGTACTCCACACTGACCCTACTCTACACTGAGCCTACTCTACACTCACCATACTCTACCCTGACTATACCTGAGAGGGAGTAACGTTGAGTCGTGCCTACTGCTGTAGATGTACCTTGTTCTCTGGCAGTCACGTACTTTACCGTAGCTTTGAACTGGCTGATATCAGCGACAGGTGAAGTGAGAACACTCTTTCAGAAACACATGATCTGACGTCAACTCAAACAATAGCACTGTGGAGCACATTTCATGGAATAATTCACTCTCTTGTTCAAGTTTGCTTATGCTTTGTGCCAGCGTTGTGGAACTCTGCCAGAACTGCTTGTCAGTGAGAACATTAGGCAGTGTAAGAAACTACTGTTCAAAGACATTTCTGTTTTCAAAATGATAACGTAAAGGTAAACGTGTTCCGTTTGTACATGTATAGTTTTAGTTAATGTTTGGTTTATTTCACTGAGCCTGCCGTTTCAGTACTTATATTCACCATATGAAACGATTTTAGCCTTTTATAATATAGTTATTTTATTTCATTCAATGCATTTAGCTTTTCAGCAATTCTACTTTATCTTTTGCGTCACCGTTTCATTTACTCATAATTTTAATATAATTAATACAATTAATACATTGGATTTTGCAGTGTTAACTTTTATTGTCCTATCAGTCATTTATTTATTCATCTTCTCTTGTGTGCAGTTTTATGTGTTTATATGTAAATTTATGTAAACACACATGAATGTGGCGTTAACACCAGATTAATTGGAGTCAAAATATGGATCTATTTATTTTACTATTATCTTTCCTGAGCATACATACCGCATTCATCATTTGCCTTGTCTAAAGCACGCCACACTTTGAGACTTTGGATGAGTGTAGACGTCCGCTCCAAGTTCTGTTGCTGTGAGCTGTGCATGTTGGTCACTCTACCGTACAAACACCTCTGTATCCTCTGCTCGCTCTGAGTGACCACTATCCAGTGACCGGCCGGTCAGTTCATAATTCTGGCAGCATGCCCAATGGGCCAGTGCTGTGCTGTTCTCGTTGCCGAGTTCATGGCACAAGTTCACGGAACCCTGGAAGGTCTCCATGGAACTATTAACGTATCATTATGCCACACTGATATGACGGCATATCAGGGCAGCTACAACAAGTGGACAAAGTTGTGTTGTCTGTTTATCTCATGTTATGATTTCATGAATGCTGAATGCCTGAGGACTCTATAGAGCCGTGACTTGACATAGTGCAATGATTAGTGCATTGCAACATCTGTTTGTAATTATTACAGACGTCTGGTTGTTATTAACTGTGCCAGGTGTATGCATTAGTTAAAACTGCATATCTAGTGTATCTATCATGACTAGAAACAGAAGATAAGTTTCTAATGTAAATCACAGATATTTAACTGTTGAGCACATAGAGCAGTGGCTAGAGAACTCAACCGGACTCTCAACTGGGAGAACCCGGGTTCGGATCCTGTGCAGCTGTTTCAAACCTTGGGCAAGTTTGTTCTCTCTACGTTGCTCCAGTTAACTCAGCTGTATGAATGAGTACCTGGCTAAAAACAGCACATGGTGGATAGTTGTGTACGAACAGTCTTTGTGCAATAATTGCAGCTAGATGCTTCCCAGAGAAGTCAGGATGGCGTTAGTATCGTAGCGGTCCCCGTTAGATAAAGGGGGAGGTACCAATTAAAATAAGTCACAACAAGATCAAGTAAACTAGGATCAATATTTATTATACTCTCTTACCCTATATATATATATCATTACTTGCTAACAACCCACCGTGAAATCACATCCACATCGACTCCCGATCAGTTACGACACGGTGTGACCACACAGACGCACGCACGCACGCAAGACACACCCTGCAGGCTCTCGCTCCTACCTACCAACTCCCTAATTTTCCCTCTACAGTTCTCTATATCTAAACTAGCCTGACTACAGAATTTAAACCAACCAGTGGGGTGCCTCATCTTTCCTGGGGAGTACACCCAAAGACAAAGCCATCTACTAGACTAATGATACTTAATAACATATGGTTTCTCCAAGACTCCAAAATCCCTTAAAGAAATGTAATTACCATTCTTATCTCACTTATCACAGAAGGCAAGGGCTACTGTTGGTGGTCAGCCTTGCCCCTGCATGTTATGTCATTTAAGTCATCATTCATTCCTTTAGCAATCACTAATGTTCATTCATAACCTAATAATTTATTCATTCATAACCTTATGCAATATAATGAGCCCTACCACATTAGAATGACCAGGTCTACCAGAGAGTAAAGTGCTTACAAAGAATGTTGATCATTTCTAACGACTGGATACTGCACTATATAAGAACTGTCATACGTAAGGAACGATTTCTACTCTTGATTGTGGGAATGGGGCAACTTGAAGAAAGGTCATTAAACATAATATATTGGGCAATAAACATTCAACACATTTATTATAGCATTAACTTATTAAGAACATTATATTAAACAATTAAGAAGGGTTGTTTGAGCTACTGCCTCTTAGTACCAGGTAGTGTACACAGTGACATCTGATTGACAGAATCATGTGTTAGACCTGCTTGTAATTTAGTTGTTTTATGTGTGCCACTTTCTAAGAAGTCTAACCTTCCACAAAGGCAACATTACGCATAAGGCTGTATGCCAAAAAGCGGACTTAGTATTTATTCGACTAAACCTCAAATGTTAATCGTGGTCCAGGTTAGGATTAGTTGTGGACACACTATTTCACCACATCAGTCATTACATACTTGTACGTGTCCTACAGGTGTTGATACTACGTACTTGTACGTGTCCTACAGGTGTTGATACTAC
Organism: Escarpia spicata; assembly: GCA_963995525.1. Taxonomy (NCBI): domain Eukaryota; kingdom Metazoa; phylum Annelida; class Polychaeta; order Sabellida; family Siboglinidae; genus Escarpia; species Escarpia spicata. The sequence goes on along the minus strand of OZ023209.1, from coordinate 19,135,906 downwards.
GTACTTGTACGTGTCCTACAGGTGTTGATACTACGTACTTGTACATGTCCTACAGGTGTTGATACTATGTACTTGTACGTGTCCTACAGGTGTTGATACTACGTACTTGTACATGTCCTACAGGTGTTGATACTATGTACTTGTACGTGTCCTACAGGTGTTGATACTACGTACTTGTACATGTCCTACAGGTGTTGATACTATGTACTTGTACGTGTCCTACAGGTGTTGATACTACGTACTTGTCCATGTCCTACAGGTGTTGATACTATGTACTTGTACGTGTCCTACAGGTGTTGATACTACGTACTTGTACGTGTCCTACAGGTGTTGATACTACGTACTTGTACATGTCCTACAGGTGTTGATACTATGTACTTGTACATGTCCTACAGGTGTTGATACTACGTACTTGTACGTGTCCTACAGGTGTTGATACTACGTACTTGTACATGTCCTACAGGTGTTGATACTATGTACTTGTACGTGTCCTACAGGTGTTGATACTACGTACTTGTACGTGTCCTACAGGTGTTGATACTATGTACTTGTACATGTCCTACAGGTGTTGATACTATGTACTTGTACGTGTCCTACAGGTGTTGATACTACGTACTTGTACATGTCCTACAGGTGTTGATACTACGTACTTGTACGTGTCCTACAGGTGTTGATACTATGTACTTGTACATGTCCTACAGGTGTTGATACTACGTACTTGTACGTGTCCTACAGGTGTTGATACTACGTACTTATACGTGTCCTACAGGTGTTGATACTATGTACTTGTACGTGTCCTACAGGTGTTGATACTACGTACTTGTACGTGTCCTACAGGTGTTGATACTACGTACTTGTACCATTCTTCCTACAGACGTTGAATAAACTTTCATTCATTCAGTTTCTCACATGCAGTACAGCCTGTACTACCATGACATTAAGTGATGATTAAGTAAACGTATTAAAACTATGTGGATGAAAGTATAAATTACTGTTCACCCATTTGTGTGTGTGAAGCATAGCTTTAGTTAAATGCATACATGGCCCAATGTAAAGGCAGCATCATGCAAGAGTCAGTTTTTAAAACATTTCTTATTTTAGATTTTGTAGACAGTATTTCAGAGATATAAAAATTACATCTATTAAAATAAATTACATCACAATCATACCAAAACACTTTGACCAATCACACATAATAATAAATAGTGTTGGTGTAATTTATAAATATATAATTTATGTAGTGCATGCCTGGTAATTACTTTGAGGATGTTTCATGTAATTAAGCTCCTGCACCTGCTGTGTCTAACCAAGGCGTATTATTTGGACATCTGCCATGATATTACGGCCAGTCAATGGTCAGTAACAGCTGACCACAGCACTACTTGTGCCTGGGAAAGCTGGTGTAAATAACTGGACATTTTGAATGGAAAGTGATGTTGCCAGGCCAAAGTAGGGCATGCATGCAGGTCAGTGGATTTATTAAAATCTGCAGTCAGCAGTGAATGAATAGGACAATAATGTTCTGTGGGTGGTCTGTCATTAATAATCATAGTGTAAACAATTTGGCTGGAGAAGTGCCAGTTATTGATCACTAGGAGGTGTGGAGGTTCGGGAACATGGAAGAGTTATGTCTACACTTACACTGTTGTTGTTGTTGTTGTTGTTGTTGTTGTTGTTGTTGTTGTTGTTGTTGTTGTTGTTGTTGTTGTTGTTGTTGTTGTTGTTAAACAGCTGTAGAGTGCCATGTCACCAGGCGAAACATATAAACAAATATTAATATAAAATAATTATAAAATACAGTTAATTTATTACTTATGGGGGTATATCAGATTAGACAAATAGGAACAGAAGAATACAATATAAAATAAATCAGAACATTTGATTGGCTATGTATATTAAATACATGTTTCTTTGCCTCTGTTCCTTTTCCAATCTTGAATGTATTTTCACTCTTTACAATACATTCAAATCAAAACAAAATCCTATAATATAAATGCACCATATTTATGCAGATTCATTCTATGGTGCTGTTCAATACAAGAAATTACATAGTAGAAAATAAAAACATCGGGGCGAAATACCCCCACATTTGGGATTATTATAATTTTAGATTTAGTGTTTTTGGCAGCAAATAGCGTGGTATTTCAGAAAGGCACTTTTTAGTTAATCATGTTGGCTTAGTTAATCATGTTGGCTTTAAAATTAACTAACAAGCCCTGCTGTGATTACATGTCATTCCTTTCAACTGTTCTAGGAATACTGCTGCTGCTTTATATGTTGAAATGTGGGCTCTAACAGCCTGATGCTCAGGAGACTAGTATGGGCTCAGTCACAGGCCTGGCATTGGGTTGTAGAGTCCACATTTCTTTTATTTAAATATTACAGTGTACCAAAAAGGCTTATACACTGGTTACCCATAATAAACAAACGTCATCCATTTGGCCTTTTTCATATCTATATTTGTCTCCGTGTTGATGCTTGCATAAAAAAACATAAACATCTGACATAGAACAAACTATTATTTAAAAAGGTAAAAGTATTTAAATGAGTAAATTTAATAAGTTTAATAGAAACATCTGACATAGTTGAAATGATTACAGTAAAGAGAACAGTAGGGAAAGACCAGTGTTAAATACAGTGGTCTTTCCCTATTGTTCTCTTTATGTTAATATTTCTCTCCCTACCCAAAGATGTGTCCAGCTGTATAAGAGCAAACTGACGACTCACTATTTTAGCATAGCTTACAAATAAGTTATTCATTTTACTAATTTAAATAGTTTTAACATGTATAATGTTAAATACTCCCTAACAAGTGCTCTGTCATCAAGGCAAGTGAGCTGGTCCTGTGTGTTGTAGTTCGAGATGAGGCGGACATCATTGACGAGAGCAAGGCCTTCCACCCCGACATGTGTCACCAGCTGTTTGGTGACAGGTGAGTCCACTTATTTCTTTGAAATACTGTCACTATATATGTATATATATATAATTGTAATATTTTACATTTACTTTCTATTTGGAGTTTTTGAAAAAAAAGTGTTTAGTGTAGTTGCAGTATAGAGTCATTCCATGTCAACTCAACCAAGCCTCGCACACTTCGGTTTCAGATTCACTTGACTTGCTAAAAAATAATCCGGCAATTGTTGCAACTTTTAAGTAATACATGTTCAGTGATAGAAATAAGCCAGCATTTTCACTTATTTTTGAAATCTACTTGTCCACAAAAATTATCAATTGTCCAAGTAATTGTCGCAATAAATCGAAGCTTTGAAAAATTTAAAAAAATTATTTGATTTTAAGCAATCTTCATGCTGTTGGGCACAATCTGATCTCAAATGTATTTTTTTAAATACTCATTTAATTGCAAATATTTCCCAGGTCATTAAGTGATTGACAATGTTTTTCATCACAAATATTAAAAGGAGACATATCATATGATGTTTCAACAAATATATCTAAAGAAGCTGAGGAAGTGGAAATGTATACATATACTGGCAATATAAATATTACAACGATTATGATAGGAGTGAGGCAACAGTTAGGAATATTTTCCATGCGATTTTTCATAACGTTGCAAGAAAATGCTACCAACAAATGAAATGCACTGTCAGACGTTTGCATCAGTTTGTTGTTGAAAATCCCACCCATCCACCCGGAGTACAACCACTGCAAAGCCAGGAAGCACAATTTTGTCACATAGATAAAACTAATGTGTTTTATTCAACCTATACATACTTTAGTATGTGCAAAGTTCTGTATTTTACAATCTGAAGATAAATTTCATTTGATCACCAGCAAATAAATTCACATCTTTGCTAGTCTTATTAGATCAGTATAAATAATATTATGTCAGTAATATTTAAAAAAAATTAAGTGTACCAAAATAAAATTTATAAGGGACCATTTATAGTTATAATGTATAGATTGAATGACGTCGTAACGTTGCTGTCGTGCATAGACCGCCATAGTAGGTCGCCATGCCTTGCATGTCGCTGGCCCCGGCGGCTGCGCGTGTTGCTTAAATTAATTTGGATTTCAGTTGTTTAGATCCTGTCATGCATCCGTTATTTTGTCTTAATGTTGTAATTTATGTTTATTAAGTTAAATCATGTTTCAAAACATCGATTCTGTAGGTTCTGCAATCAGGGAATGTTCGTCCGACAGATGCTAATTTTCTGTCCGTTTTCCACATTCGCAAAAAGTCAGTGTCCCTAAGCTTACGATTTGTGATAAAATACATGTGATGAAGACACGACAATACTTCTTGAGATGTTTATTAAAATTCCGTTCACCAACCACCACCACAATTTCACCGGAGAGCTGAAAATTCATCCAGTGCTGACAATATTTTGCTGATCTTTGTAAGGAATTAAGCTTTGCATAAATTTCTAGTAATTACTTGTCCATGAAATATAGTAATTATTATACAGGAAGTGATGTTAATAAGTATATGCTTAGAACTGCTTTAGTCTAGTAGCTTGTGTTCTTGTAATTAGATCTGAGATACAGGATGTTCCCATAGGTTTAGCTCAGGTCATCTCCAAAGATAGCTGGGCTGGACAATAGTCAGGAGATGAGTCAGTTAGCAGATAAGGTAATATGGTATCAGAGACCAGGTAGCCAGGTAGCGAGCCCGACTGTAGCGTGCCATATTAAGAAATGCAGAAGAGGCACTGACCAATGGGAATCGCGATTCACTAGGAAGAGAGGGAAGTAGAGAGTATTTAAGGAAAGAGTAGTGCACGATTGGGATTGGATTGAGAGAGGCTTTGGAGGAGAACCATGTAACATTTGTCTGGTTCCCACGGAGGACCAGTATTGATTGTACTGATCTGTATCATGCTAACTGTATGTATTAAAGTTCTTGAAACGAACAGTGGAAAGTCTTCTGCGATAATTGAGTAATTAGAACCTTTCTCTGTGAGTATCTGATTTCTATCAGACAATGACACATTGGCTGAACTGAGTAGGTCGATGTCTAAATTGTCTAGGAAATCAACGCAAAGGAAGAACGTTACAATACGTGCCCAAATTAGAATACCGAGTCTACAAACCGAATAGGCAGATGCGATAAAGGGAAATAACAGTAGACACTGGGCATTCTACATGCTGAATAACCGTCTGGTGACTTCGCGAAGTCGAAGACTGCCGAGTTAGCGTTTGTTAATATTGGTTAACTGGCCTACTACATAATTATTCTAATAAAAGGTAGATATATACTATTTATTAAGTTCATCAAGTGTAATCCCTGCATAGAAGCAAGTTGACCGTCGATAAAACTGAACTAGCTTTTCCTACGAGAACGGCAGAGCTAGATCGGTGTAGATGACACAGTTAACGGACACTGTGCTTTGCAGAAAACTGATGTGCAACACAGGATGGTGGCAGAAAGACAAGATGCACATTTCCCTAAATTTTTAAGTTATAATTTTGTACACTTCACTATTTACTGTAAATCTCCACTTGTCCACCGAACAACCATGCAGATCATTCTACTTGTCCGGACAACAAATCACTTGTCTTGGACAAGCGCTTATTTCGAACGCTGCATGTTTATGAATAACAGTACCAGGAGTGGTGACCTGCTTATGTCTCGTGAGACAAAGTTCATCATACTGCTTCATGTTGGTAGGCAGGTTTCTAGCATTGACGCCTCATTTATTTCCACAGTGATACAGGTGAGACTAACTAGAGTTGTATACCATGCATGGCGCTATAGATACTGTATTTACTGTATATTTTATACGATATAGTTTTATTTTATTTACGAAATTCTGTGATCGTCCACTAAATCGATGGTGTGAAACGTAATAAACTTCTCAAATGAAAATTCCAATTTGCATAGACAATATTAAAACAAAAAGGATGGATTCATTTATTGGCATATAGCATCATTCCAAATTGCTTGAAGCCATACCCATTATGCCTTTTGATGGCACGAAGACAAAGTTTAAGCGCATGGAAGAAATGGTCCAAATGGCAGAATTAAAAAATAGTTTCAAAATCATATAACAGGGCTGCCTACCATTACGGATTTTCCGTAATCATTACGGAAATTCACCTCGGATTACGGCATTACAGAAACTGCTGCTGTATTACAGAAATAGAATTATCCAACTACAGAAAATGATACACATTAAAGAATTGCTAAATCTATAAATAAAGCTGCTCCAAATGCCCTGGAGGAACTGTTGGTGTCATCATTCACTTGTTACAATCTATCAACAAATATTTAGTCCACTATAAGTTCTACAAATTCAGTATGGTGACGTCATCTAATGCTGTGTCTGTCTACAATGTTACAACTTTGACTGCCAGCAGCCTGCTGATGACTGCCGTGGCACCTGGGTATATTATTATGTCTGCATCTTTCAGTCAACAGCAATTACAGCAGCCAAAAATATAAGTGTCATTAATGCGCGTCTAGACATTAATAAAATTTACAGGTGCAGAATTATATAATGAAAGAAAGAAATTAAGCTGACGTTAGGAAGAACCATTAAATTACATTAAATTTAATAATAATATGGTTTTCTGAAAGATATGAATATAATTATAAAATGTCTTAAGAAGAACTTAAAATGAGTATTATAATTGTTGTAATTGCAATATAAAACTATCATATTTTTATTCAAAGTTTTCTATTTGAATACAACAATTTAACTTTGTCATTGACAGTTAGTAACAATTATAATGTTTCCTGCTGTGTGTTGTAAATTTAGAAGCTTGTTGGATGATTATTGGCTATTTACTGGCGCTGTCTTTCCCATGGTGATACTCTACAGACGTAAACACTTGGGCATGTCTGGCCATACATGCACTTTGACAGCTGTAATTACACAGTGTAACTTATTGGATAGTGTGAAAAAACATCCCTTTGAAGTGCTAACTGATGACCTTAACTGCCGACAGGAGTTACAGGGCAGCAACACAATAGTCTTCAGCAGGTAGTTGGGATTATAGTTAGGTGAATGAATGGTGTGCTTGGTTAGTACGGTACGGTGCCTAAGGTCTACTGTGATTACAGTAGTAATGATGTTGTATATATCTATAACAATACTGCTAATGTTGTATATGCCGAAATGTGGGCTCTGTCAACCTGAGGGACAGGAGACTAGTATGGGCTCAGTCACAGGCCTGGCCTTGGGATGTAGAGCCCACATTTCTCTCTCTAACTTAATCTCTTAATAAACGTCATTCATTTGGCCTTCTTTCATCACTATTCATGACTTGTGTTGGTGCTTGCATAATAATTATTATGTTGAAACAAAGTATATCTACTTTTGATGATTAAATTAGTAACTTCCTGGATTCCCAGGCACCATGAACAGGCTGGGATTGTCACTTCAGAGAAAGGTTTGATTGGTAACCTTGTGGACCAGGGAGCGGGGTGGGATACGGGACGGGGGGGGTGCACGATGGGGGGGTCATTACGGAAATTGTTTTGTCAGGTAGGTAGCCCTGCCATATAATAATACTGGTCCACTGGAACCGCTGTAAGGTACACAACTAGACCAGTAATAGAAAATACATTTTTTTCAAAATATTAAACAAAAACGTGGTGATTCTTGTACAAAAGAATATCTTGATGACGTAGAGCATCTGGATCAATATATATGTTAGAGACTGCGCCGTTTAGAGACTGTACCGTTTAGAGACTGCCGTTTAGAGACTGTGCCATTTAGAGACTGCCGTTTAGGGACTGTGCCGTTTAGAGACTGCCGTTTAGAGACTGCCTTTTAGCGACTGTGCCGTTTAGAGACTCTCCGTTGTGTTTGCAGTGAGAGTATCTTTGGGTACAAGGACCTACGAGTAGACGTCTACTGCATGGCTGCAAGGATGACCCCCTATGTCAGCATCAAGTACTCCGACAAGGTCAACCCTGAGAGGTTTGACGGGGTCCAGGTGGGTCAAACGTGCTGTGAGTGAATGTAAAACCTCACTTTAACTTGTGACCTTGACTATTCAGTTGTATCTGTATATTAATATGGTAACAACTGGAGCATTGTTATTCTGTCTCCTCCATGGTGTGTCTAAAGCAAGCCTGTGTGCCTACTGGAGTTGTTGCTTCTCTGCAGCCGGACAACATCATGAGAATCCTCAACTCCAAGCTGCAGCCAGGATATCTCACAAACCTTGATGACTTCGTAGCACGCATTCCGAAAGACGTTGGTTTTCGACCGTTCGGAGAACTCGTGCATTCTTACAAAGTCAAGAAAGGTTCGGTTTTAAACAACTAACTGATGGATAGATGTGACTATTGGGGAACGTTTCACTTTGAGACTCATCTCTTCCATGTCGCATATGAAACATAGTCACCAGTTTTTGCCTACTGAGTTGTATAACATCACATGATGGTTTCACTTAAATGTTTATGATCACACACACACACACAAATATATAATTTATATGTAGTTACTATTAATATATAATTTATTGTTTAATTTAATCTGTTTTTATCTATTTAAATTAATTTTATATCATATACATAAACTATCTATTTTCTAACGTGTTCTGAATTGAAGTTAGCAAACAGTTTCTTAATTGTATAAATACTAAAGCCAACTTTACATGATACAATGCTGTCGCATGCGACGACCTGATGTTGACGTCATTAAGAAAGGTCAAGACCATTTCATGTTGCATGTGATGTGGTGCGATACCCCTTGTCGCTACACGATGCGACACGATTACTCCGACGGGACATTGACTGGTCCCCAGCCCACCATGTGGCGCCACTCTTACATAGCCATGAAAGTCTGCGGGGGCGCGGATTCCTTTTCTCAGTTATGTCATGTGGATACCCACCGGGGAAGACATCAGTTTCATCCTAAACATATGACCTTTCAATGATTTAAATTGTTGACGTCAATTTAATATAGTGTAATCTCAACAATTTTGTTCATTTAATCTCTGATATGACAATTCACTGAGTACAAATATATTGGTGGGGGTTGAGGCAATTTTATGGCATCCATATGAGCCAACAACATTTTAAAAGTTATTACAAATTAATACAAAAATGCACTTTTTTGTTAAACTAACTGCACACATTACTTGAAAGTGTTCTGAAATAATTCACTTTTAATTGCATTCTGAGATCATACATCCACAATTGTTTTATTGTGTAATAAATAATACAAATTTGTGGTGAAAATTCTAAGAAATATAAATATATTCCTGTGTGCATATATTTCAACATAAAAACTTGCCAATATTGAAAATATGTTAAATATACTGCAAATGCTATGATTTGCTGATGTTCATAACGCCTCACAAGTATACTTAATGCACATCAAAGTTTATTATTTCTGTTGTCTTGTAAGATGAGCGTGTAGTGTACAAAGGCAAATAATTTCCAATGGCCATAATGTAACTTTGAACAGTTGTCGAAACAAGAGTTGAACACCTTGTTGTCAACCAGCAGTGGACGATGAATATGTTTTAAGCTCCCACTGCAGCAAGGAAACAATTGTCCACAGAGGCGACTGATCACACCATTGTTTTACATGAAGTTGCAGCAGTTCATACAATGTAATCAAAAATATCCACCATTTAGTCTGGTCTGAAATCTAAGAAATGTGCTTCTATAATGTTCTAGAGGCATTTTGGGGGAAAGTGGACAGACAAAGTCAGAGAGCAGGGCCATGCCATCGTCTGCATACATTCAAGCTTAGTTCAGCTGGGATGACATGTCAACGTAACTGAAGCTGACTGGAAGTGATTTATACATCCATGTGATGGTGATTTTGTGGTCAAATGGATACTGAAACTTTGCAATGGCTGTGGATGCAGGTGGAACTTTCTTTCTGATACTGTCAATGGTTGACATGGAATTACAATAAATTAGGGATCCAGGGCAATGATCAGGTTTAGTCACATATCGACATCAGGCCCTGCTGGAAAAGGGGGAGTACGCTAATTAGGGCATGTACGCTAACAAGAACGAATACGGTATTAATATCTGACTAATCTAAGACACATGATTTTAGGTTCAACACACCCCCCTGAAACATGCTCCAAAGCCAGAACTTCTCTTATCAGTATTTTGATAATTGTTTATGGTGTCCATCTTGGATTTAAAAATGGTGACTATGTACAATCACAACGTATGTTATATCTGAACTAATAGAACACATAGAACATTGATTTCAGTTCCATCACACACCTACAAACATTCTCCAAAGCCAGAAATGCTATTACAATACGTTGGTTATAGTTTAAGGCAACCATTTTGGATTTCAAAATGGCCTCCATAATCAATTACTGTTTTTCTCATATCTGAACTTCTTAGCCACAGAGATAGCAGCGATAGAAATAAGCCAGAATATTTACTTGTCCGCCAGACAAGTAAGTTTTGAAATCTACTTGTCCGCCAAAATGTTAACTTGTCCGAGTGGTTGTGAAGGGGAATCGAAGCTTCAGAAAAAACGTTAAGTCTCTTATTTTTATGACAACAACACAATGTTCTTGCTGTTTCGTTGCATATACATATAAATATGACTTGTGATCAAAGACACAATTTGATTTAATCTTCAAATTTTGAAATTGCAAAATTATATTTGCAACTATTTTCCGGTCCATTACTATTCATCACAAATATTAAAAGTAGACACGTTACATGTTGTATACCAATATTTTAGTGATGCTGATATGAACGCTGAACACAAATAATTATTACGATGATAGTAATGAGACAATTGTTTTCCTTGTTATTTGTTTTATAATGTTGCAAAAACTGTTTATATTTAATATGATATATATAATTATATATATAACACTGCTGTAAAATGTTGGCATCAGTTTGTTATTGAAGACGCCACTGAACCAGGAACATGACCAATGCAAAGCCTGGAAATGTCAAAAAAATCATAATAAACTATAATATAATGTGATAATATTTTGTTCAACTTCTATGAACTTCAATATTAACAAAGTTCTGTATTTTACATTCGAAGATAATATTCAATTGATCATCAGCAAACAAACGCATATTTTTTCCTAAATGTTATATTACCATTTTAATGATGATAAAACAGTTTTAACGGTGCCTGAATTACATTTACCAGGCGGAAAATAATTTACAGATTTAGTTACGTCGTAACATTGCTGCCGCGCGCAGATCGCCGTAGTTGGCGGAAGCCGACATGTCAACGGCGGTTGGCGCCCTGTCCCCGGCAGCGCGTCTTGCATAATTCGGTTTCGGAAACTCGCAATTTATGGTTAAAATAAATGTTACATAGATACAACAACACTTCTGAAATGTCATTAATATTCCGTTTATCAACCAGCACCATAGATTTACCGGAGAGCCAGTTACACGTTTTGAAAATTGTCACATTCGATGACTTGGTCTTGGAGCAAGTTGTACGTCGGCCAAACTGAACGATTTACGATTGTGTGAAAAACAGCCTCGATCAATGATGGCTGATGCCGACTCTGTCCTGCGCGTATGACAGAGCTAGGTCGGTGCGCTCAGCGGATGACCCTGTTAACGCAGGCACTAAACTCGGTCGAACACTGACGTACAACACACTGGTGGCGGAACGACAAGACGCTGACAAACTAACAAAATTGGAACGCGCGCGATTGCTAGCGAACTTCATTTACGTTTGAATTTATTTCCTCAAATAAAAAGTTTGCAATGTTGCACGCGTCACTATTTAATGTAAATTTTCACTTGTCCACCGGATAACCATGTAGAGTCATTTTACTTATCCGGGCCAAAAATCACTTGTCTCGGACAAACGGACAAGTGCTATTTCGAACGCTGGATAGGTAATATCAGTGGTTACACCAACATATTAGGGAATATGGATTGTTTTATTTAAACAGAATCAAAGTGAATAGAGATACTCATCTTAGATTTCAAGATGGCGATATTTTATCAATAATTCCACTTCTCGTTTCAAATGTGATTTCACTTGGTGGGCTATTCACAGAGGTACTATTCCATTAACACGTTGTGTTACAGAGTGAGCCGTCAAACATTTGTAATATAAGTACCTTTCATTATTGTCATTCAAACAGTTTCCTGGTAGCCGAGGAGTCTTTCAGTTGCATCAGTCATTACAACAACTGTTACTGCCTTCTTTGCATTTACATTGTGGCGTACAGGGCAGGTGAGGTTTCCTGAATCTGCAGCGTAAATTTCGGCAGTCAGTGGTGCAGCCGCAGGAGATCAGATCAAGACAGGATTGGGGTACATGTGGCAATAACATCAATATTGACACTAGTTTGCCCCCTCATCTCTCCATCCCGTGTATTCGGGAGGGGGTAGATCTGGGTAGTTGACATGGGCCTCTCCACACCTCTGCTTGGTAATGTGACCATTTCATGTTGTAAGATAACGCATCACTTGTTGGTAGAAGATGAAGATGGCAGGTTTTATCGCAAACAGCTGGGAGACGGCCACTGATGATCGCACTCATTGGAAGACAACCATTAAAACAGGACGAGAAGAGGAGAAGACACAAGAACAACACAACTTGCTGAGAAGAAGAACCACCGAAAGCAGAGATCTACCAATCCTGCATTCTCTTCTCAGCCAGCTGTCTATGTCTTCCACAAGTGCATCACAGATTGCCACACCAGAGTGGGACTTTTAACACACTCCAAGCAATGTACATCACCGAATTGACAATAACGGCGCAAAACATTGTCTAGCAAGACAGAAGAATGCTTACTACTATTATTGGTGGAGGGGACTCGGGAGCATGTGATTTGACGAACAACTGTATCGAGTCTTGTTGACTGTGTCCACATCTTGAGCATTGTACAGTCTGCAGACAGATTGTTTTGCATCATTCATAATGTCTTCCATCATGTCACCTTTCCCAGTAGCTGATGGTGTTGCTCAAAGATCCTCCATGCCGTTTTGTTGCTGAGACCTGAGAAGAATGACACCACATCACACTCCGTCAAAGCACGGAAGGCTGTATTTGTTTCCAGTAGCAGTGGGGCATAGGATATGTGTTCCACAAGTGTGTATTGGGATGTATCTCCCATGTTTAACTGTGCCAGCATTTAGCCAAAGCTTTGCCCAAGGCACCCAATGGAAGTGGGCCAGAAGAAGAACAAGTCTGTCTGTATCTGGAGCCTGAACTACTAATCTCTCAGCATGACTCTGAATGCAGTGAAGAATTATACTTGTGTTGGTTTCTTTATGCCTCGCACCAAGCTTTGATGTGTTCATATCTGGATTTGTTAATTCTACCCTTTCATTGTTCAACCCACTGATTACTATGATTGTTTTGCCATGTTCTTAACCAACAATCTGCTCTGAGATGATTCTTGCCAAATCTGTCTTGTTCTCTGCCAGTGCCAAGTATCTTGTTCCAATCAGATGGCAACAACACTTTGCGATGTTCAACAATCCTCCGTAGTGGTCTTGCTCCTTTGGCATGCCTCATTCTTGTTCCTGACTTGGTGGAGACAGTCATTGTAGTATCTGCCAAATGCATTGTCTATGAGGTCAAACAAGGCTCCTGCAGGAAGGACAGTACGTTGGAACAAATCTCCAAATGTAGATATTCTGTTTGGTTTTCCAGTAGCAACGGCCAGTGCCTGTCCAGCAATTATGATGGTTGCATCATCGCTGAACTCAGCTGGTGCCAAAGTTGGTGGGCAAGGGATATCTGTGGTAAGAACTTCGGCGAGAATTGCCTTGGATGCTATACAAAGATCCCCATTCATTTCTGTCAAAGCAGTGGGGACTGGCAAGAGCTCATGACAAAGGATTTGATCTAGATTGACCTTTTGTCACCGTCATAGGTAATTATCAGCCACTGCAAAATTGACCGGTCTGCCTTTTGGATCCTCTCTTTCCCTGATTTTGACTGTTTTCTCTCTGTGTCATACAGTGAGGCAAATGTCAAAGCTCTGTTCTTGTGCAAGGCGTCTCAGATTTGAATGTTCCTTTCATCACATGGGAGAAGCCTCTCTTCAACAAATGTGTTCAATTGCTCAAGTTCTTTCTCTTTGGCCGCTACAGATCATTCTCAGTAGCTTGCGTGGCTAGATCTCTTGTCTCAGTGTTTTGCAATTTTAGAGAAGCCTTGCTGGCTACCAGAGTAGTGTTGTCACCAAGTTGTCTTCATCAGGGCTGTCCGCCTTCTGCCTGCCTGTTGTGGACTCACTGTGAACTGGCTCTTCATCTAGACTGAGATGGTACATATCCCACGTTTCATGTGGCACTTATGATCTTAGATTGTAAGACAATGGCCACCTGCTCAAGGCAGTGGATGTCTTGGTCATGCCAACAGTGCCACTGCCCTTCTTCCCGATCCGATTTAACCATTCTTGGTTAAACTGAAGCGCTGACCTCTTCACAAAAAAATGTCCATTTTGGAATTCCTGTAGCACTTCAGCTGGGAGTTGGTGCATTTCGTTCACATAGATTGTATCCAAGCGGGCATAATTTGTGTGATCATATATCATGAAAGAGGGGAGCATGGACTGAAATGCATACAGATGAAGCTCCCAGTTTTTATCTCTGAGCGTGGGTGAAGAGAAGAGCTACGACCACCTGCATGTCACTGCACTTTTTCCCCCAAAATGCTTCTTGAAGTATGATTTTCTGAAAATCCCACATTATCTTTGTGGCCGTGGAAATTAATGCAAACAACTAATTTTCAGCCACGTACATTAGACTGATTGTTTGATAAGAAAGACTACAAAATTAGTTCGTTTATGATATGCAGAAGATGTTACATGGACATTTAAATTCAAAATGTGTGCCAAATATCACCTCGGTGGCAGCCATTTTTTATTTGCCTGTGACTGACACCAAAATCGGAATCAACACCCTCAAATTATGTTAAAAAGGTTGCTGTCCACTTTCCCCAAAAATGCTTCTAGAAGTTTTTTCTGATAATCCGACCTGTCTAATTGATTTTAGTCTGCAAACATGCCTTGCTGTCTGGATCACCATTACCTGCAACACAAACTGTAAAAAAAAATTATTAGTTCACAATTTACCGCTAGTTTAAATTGTGTGAGGAGTAAATATTTGCATATGAACATGCGTGACAGTGCTAGAACATTATCTGTTCAGCTAATATTTTGTATTATTAGTACACATACACTTAGATATTTTGCTTTGGAAATGTGAAGTCGTATTTTATATTCACAATGTTTATATAGTCTGTATCTTGGCTCAAATGGCTTGGCCCCAAACAACCCATTCTTGGACCAATACATTTGGTGCTTTGTGTGCTTATGTTGCAGGGGTTATGTAACAATTATTCATAGTGTATAATTTAGTGTTGGCCAAACTTTTGTTATTCATGCACAGACACATGCACACACACACGCACACGCACACGCACACGCACACGCACACGCACACGCACACGCACACACACGCTTACACACACACAGACACACACACACACACGCTCACACACACACACACACACGCTTACACAGACACACACACACACACACACGCTCACACACACACGCTCACACACACACGCACACACACGCACGCACACACACAAGCTCACACACACACACACACAGACACACACGCTCACACACACACACACACACACACGCTCACACACACAGACACACACACACACGCTCACACACAAACACGCTCACACACACAAACACACACACACACGCTCACACACACACACACACACAGATACACACACACACGCTCACACACACACACTCACACACGCACACACGCACACACGCACACACACACGCTCACACACACTGTGACATATTGTTTTCAAATATTATGCTATTGACTGGTCTAATCACTATTGTATTCACTCAAACCGAGTTTGACTTTGTGAAGCGTCAACATAAACTTATATTTTATCAATATAAAGTTCTTAAAAGAAACTACGTCTTCAATCAATCTAAGCTTCCATGATCTTTTTATCGGCGTTTAAATAGTGATCAACAGTATTGATGAGCTCATTATACAATCATATATTCATAAGGAACTTACACTCGTTCTAGAAGTGTATTGGCATGATATGGGCGATAAAACAAGAAAGTGCCCACTTCGAATATTGTCAGTGATACCTACCCCCCAAAACGTATCGGCTCTTCCATGCAATGCAACTGACAGGACCCGCAATGTATAAATCAATAAATATTATCGTTCGTAGAATAGGTAAATTAAACAAATTGTTTAGTAATCTGCCAAACAATAACTTGCTGCCATGTTTTCAAATGCGGCATGTCAGTCACGCTCGCTGCCTGTAATTGGACAGATTACATGTGACGAAGAGACAGTTGCACGGAAATAGAAAAGGTTCTATCGCAAGAGACATGTCGCGGCGACCAGGAGACAACGCCGCATGAGACGTCGGTCTACACAAGGCTGCAACATGTCGCATGCAACGGTGTCTCCTGGTCGCTGCAACAACGTTACATTGTGTAAAGCTGGCTTAAAGATTAATTTTTTCATCAGTTATTATAATTACATTGTAGGGCAATTCGTATTTTACTGATATGTGTATTTATGTACATAGAAATTGTTATGAATGTTTAAATTGCTAACGTGACAATATTATGTTGTCTAATTGTGGGTCAGATAAACACTTGTGATTCCGATACGTACATTTCAACCCCAAAGGATTTATTCAGATTTACTTTGCTAAATAAATGTTACTAATTATTTCTAGCTGGTGAGGAGCGTTGCTTCCAAGTTTACCGCACAGACGTGGAGACGCCCGGCTTCCGACAGTATCACGAACGTCTCCAGCCATTCCTGTTGTTCTATGTCGATGCTGCGTCGTATATCTGTGTCGACGACAATCGCTGGGTCTTCTACCTGATGTAGGTGCTGACACCTGGTGTTAGTGTCTGGAGTTAACCTCGCATTCCTGTCGTTTTAAAAGGAGGCAGTCTTTTTTAAAAATGAATGTAATGTTCTTAAGTCGAGTAAATATGTTCAGGATGTACTGCCCTCCAAATTGTGTTTAGTAAGGCCATAACAGTGTCCGCAGTTTGAAAGGTTCATCCATGAAATGTTCAAATTATAAACAAAACATTATTGGATTCCTAGCAGATTAATTGCTATTCAGTATAATTAACCTGTGCAAACTACCGTGGTAGACATGAATAATTCATTATAATAAGACATGGTTTCCTGACCATTCTTAAACTTGCATGGTGATATATTATATATGATTATTTTGCGGAATTGTGGTTAAGTATTGAATTAACTAGTGCTGCCATCTGTTGTATTAATTATTAAAATAGGTGATTATGATTGTATCTGTTCTAGCCCGCGCAGTGTGATATACACATGGATTATAAAAACATTGGATTTATTCAAATCAAATCATTGGTTGTATGGAACAGTTTTATCATGTCCAAAAATTTAGTTTTCATTATGTGCATAATTGTTTTAATAAACGTAGCCGTGTTCCACAAAACCACGTAGAGATATTTACTCGCTATGGCGAGTTACTACATTTGCAGATTTAAAAAAACCGAATGTAAGTTATATATCTATCACATGACCTATTGCCTAGCAGCATATCCATCAAGCCATCCAAAATGGATGCCAGACACGTGGAGTTTTCCGACATTCCCTCATATATTTTGAAATTCTGGTCCCAAATGTTTTCTTTTATGGCAAAAACATAGTGCGAATTTGTTGAAGTGAGAACAGCTTGTGGGAAAAATTTATTTAACAGATGTACCGTCCTAGTAATGTCATTCACATATATTACCATTATCAACATACAGTGAAACCTCACTCTTAAAGTCACCCCAGGACTGGGCGATATATTTTGGGACTGTACTACAATGTACGACCTTAATTGCGAGGTGGCTGTATTACCAAGGTGATCTTAAAGAGAGGTTTGACTGTAATTAGCAAGGCAAAGCTTGACGGAGGTCACGTGCAGAATTTTAGCGGTGACGTATGCAAACAGTGACATACTGGATCCATCAACTATGAACCGCCTGTTGTAGTTTTGAGAAGTACAAGTCGAGTGGAGACACGATGTACGCGTTCGCCGGCTACATGACGGTGTACAACTACTACGCCTACCCTGAGAAGATCCGCCCCCGCATCAGTCAGGTCCTCGTCATGCCTCCGTTCCAACGCCAGGGCCACGGGGCCAAACTCCTGCAGACCTTCTACAATGACTGCTACTCTCGTTCGGACATCCTCGACGTCACCGGTACGTTGGCAATCTTAAAACTAGTGTATTTAGACCGTCTGTTTAGGTAGCACTAGTGACGTTTTTGGCCATGACTTTTCCAGTGATCCAGTGGTCTTATTTACATTAGTAATTGTAATAGTATCAACATACTATATGGATTTATTTTATGTGGTCTTATTTACATTAGTAATTGTAATAGTATCAACATACTATATGGATTTATTTTATGTGGTCTTATTTACATTAGTAATTGTTATAGTATCAACATACTATATGGATTTATTTTATGTGGTCTTATTTACATTAGTAATTGTAATAGTATCAACATACTATATGGATTTATTTTATGTGGTCTTATTTACATTAGTAATTGTTATAGTATCAACATACTATATGGATTTATTTTATGTGGTCTTATTTACATTAGTAATTGTTATAGTATCAACATACTATATGGATTTATTTTATGTGGTCTTATTTACATTAGTAATTGTAATAGTATCAACATACTATATGGATTTATTTTATGTGGTCTTATTTACATTAGTAATTGTTATAGTATCAACATACTATATGGATTTATTTTATGTGGTCTTATTTACATTAGTAATTGTAATAGTATCAACATACTATATGGATTTATTTTATGTGGTCTTATTTACATTAGTAATTGTTATAGTATCAACATACTATATGGATTTATTTTATGTGGTCTTATTTACATTAGTAATTGTAATAGTATCAACATACTATATGGATTTATTTTATGTGGTCTTATTTACATTAGTACTACATTGTAATTATGTGTTTGGAATTTGTAGTTTTATCTATATTATTTTGCATAATATTTATTTTAGATGACCATCTTTGTATTAATATTTTAGTGTATTGGTCTTTAAATATAACATATTCTAAGGCGCCACAAAAAATTGTGAGCCTGACCCTATAACAAATAAAATATATTATACGTCTTCACTGGGGCTCATGTTGGTGGTAGTTTTACTGTTGTGATACCATGTGACTGTATTCAGGTACCATAAAAATCTACAAAATTTATTGTTTTGTATATCTTGTGTTTTTTGACAAAAGTCTTCATTCCTATGTAATCAAACACCAATTATTAGTTATCATTTATGAAGTATAACTTCTCATCACTGACGTTACAAAATCGTACTAATAGCATGGGTAGTCAAATATGAGGACTTTTTCGTGTTCGTAAATGTTCGAACAGCATGTCTGGATTATTTATGTACATAATGTTTTTGCACAGCATAAAATTTAAATATTTTAGGTGTGTGGATATATATTTGTCTTGTCTAATAACAATGCTCGTTTTATAGATCAACTTCAAGAAACACAAATTAAAAAGTAGCTTGTTTCATGATCTCTAGGTGGAGCCACTGTTTGCCAATGACCCTCCGGGTGGAGTCACTGTAGCACCCTTGTATTACTTACCCTCACTAGACAAAGGAGCAGCTGAAGATGATATAGTTCCGCTTAACCGACTTGCCCGGCTGCGTGAATTTCTCCCGGAAATAGAGTCTGGCCGAGAAAACGTGTTATGAATGCACGCATCTAGTACCGCTCCTACAATGCTCCCATCTCGCGGCGCCTGGATATTCGAAGGCTAGAGCTCGAAAATCCATTTTGCGGAAAATATTTTGGGCGTGCAGCCAATCAGCTTTGTTATTGAGATTCTTAATCCAAAAATAAATTAGGATTTCACTTTTCTGTTTATTACTTGTCTCAATAGTTTCCAATGCATAGCATAAACTTATATAAGTTGACTCTTATTTAACTTTTACTTTTATTGTTAGCCTGAGAGCCAATCATCGTCCCTATCCGGATTCGGGGTAAACCGGGATCAGTGTCGTACAGTGAAAACCAGTGTTATCTTCCAGGCTGTAGAACGGGAGCCCTACGGTGCTCCCATCTCACGGCGCCTGGATAATAGAGGCTAAAGATGACATGATCATATATCGCCCGTTTCTTTTTAATCATCTGAAAGCTGCAGTGGTGGTAGTGTTGCTAACCTTGTTCACACCTGAAACCTTTTCACCCTCGTGCAGAAATTGTCAGCGTATCAGAGCAAGTATACGAAAATTTGATAAACACACTTTTTATTGGGAGCAAAAGTGAGCTTAATAGAGAGGTTCCACTGTACGTAGGTGACCTTAATAGTGAAGTTCTACTGTACGTAGGTGACCTTAATAGTGAAGTTCTACTGTACGTAGGTGACCTTAATAGTGAGATTCTACTGTATGTAGGTGACCTTAATAGTGAAGTTCTACTGTACGCAGGTGACCTTAATAGTGAGGTTCCAATGTACGTAGGTGACCTTAATAGAGAGGTTCCACTGTATTACTACATTAGGTTTTTTGCTATAAATTATATTGGATGTTTTTGAATTAGTGCCATTCAAAAACATCTATCTGAATGTGTACTAACGTTATGGGGAATCATAATTAATTTAATTAAAATGTCAAATGGTCAGCTAAAGGGTCAATGCAAATTTTGGCTGTTGCTTTTCCTGAGGTTGCTGTTTTCGAAGCATACATAGTTATCATCTCACTCATTCATCTTGCAGTCGAGGACCCGTCAGAACAGTTTCAGCGACTGCGAGACTTTGTCGATGCGAGGAACTGTATGAAACTGTCCAGCTTCGCAACAAAGAAACTGCGGCGAGGCTTCACTGACGACATGCTCAAAGAGGCACGGGAAAAACTCAGACTGAACAAGGTATGCTCCCTGGTTGGGTGACACTCACCTGGTGGCATCACTACAACTAGAATAGTCCAGACCGATGTCGCAAGCCCAAAGTAAGACGGTGACAAAAGGAGGCGGAAACTTTGAACACACTAATACACAGAGCTGACAGCAGTGTCTAAGTCCACGGTATATGTGATATAAGTGCTTTGTGTTCAATAAGTAATCCAGTGAAATAAGATGGAATCAGATGTGTATCGACTAATATAAATAAATACAAACATTTTATAAAATCTTTGAAACCCATGGTGGATTCATATCAAGTAATAGTTATTCCCAGTAAACAATCTGTCGTAGAAAACAAGAAAACATTGAGCTATACTTTTACACTAGTTCGCAGTCTAACGTTACAAGTAAGTGATTAAGGATTAACTTCAATATAAATCATGCCTAATTGAGAAGACACGATTCCCGACTGTAGGCGCCTGGTTGTAGCATATTGTGACCATAGACCAGTGTTATTTGTTATTAATAGTTTTGTTGCTGAAAAAGTTTTTGTTCTCTGTATCACGTTATATTAACTAATCTACCGCAAGTCCAGTCATTTTAGCATATGACCTGCTACAAATTGCAACAGAAAGTTTTTCAACGATTTTATATTCATAAATATATTATGTGTAACATACTAAAAATAGAAATAAATCGTGGGTGGGAAAACCCCCCAAAAATGCATAAAACCAAATGGCCACCATGTATAATACAAATCGCCACAATTCGCATCTTCATGAAATTCTTCATGTGATGTTGTTCCAATTGTTTCATTGTCCGAGTCTTGTTCTGTTACATCATGTGGGTATTTTTCATTTGAATGGCCATGTTGACGACATACAGACACTTCAAAGGATTACGATGCAATAAGTGTGTTTTCAGCTGCATCAACAAGAAGATGTGCTCGTACTGCACACGATATGGGTTTTCCTGTCACGATCTGTTCAACTGCTTTAGGGGCGTACTCAAGTTCCATTAGTTCCTTTAGTCCCCGACCATCAGATGTCCAATGCATCAAAGAAAACTCAGTTTTGTGTGAAAACCACCAAGGTGCAAGGTAATTCTATGCAGGTCACATCCTACAGGTTCGCTGATTATATTCATGAGGGTTTTCCACCAAAGAGGCTGTTCAAACGTGATGACCGGGGTAACACCATGGCATCGAGCGTGCTCACACACAAACACTGATGTTGAAAATATGCATGTGTCGTCACTTGAAGTCATGTAAGTCATCAGAAGGAACGTTATTGATGACTTCTCCAAACAGGAGGGATGTCTTTCAAAGAATGTCCAGCTGGCCTGTCGGGTCACTTGGTTTCATGCTGACTAGTATCTGGTATTCTACTGCTGACAGGCCGTGTCTTTCTTCTCTGTGGAAGCGGATTTGTATGCGTCCCAAAGTGCATATTTCTTTGCCAGTGACATTTCTTTTTTGAATAGATTGGGTTGTCCTTGTACCAGGAGTTACTGTAGCAATTATTCCCATTCCGTGAAATGTCGTCTAATATCCGGATGTTGTGGTCCACGTTGTCTGCTGCATATTGAACAAACCCCAACGATGTGAAATCGGGTATGGTGGTCCCTTGTGCAAATGCCGCATTTTTTCAAACTTCTGCACTTCATTATATGGACAACAGAATCCATGGCTGTTCAGTGTGTCTGTCTACAAGGACACACGATGCAAAATGATGATGGATTTGTACTCCCAACCCAACTTGAAGTGGCGCAATCAGAACTCTTGGACGGGTTGCCTGCATAATCGCCTGTCCAATGTATGCTATCTTTAGACGAACATCTTTCCCCGCAATTATCCCTTCCAGCAGACGCTTCAGACTTCCTGGCAGGAAGCTGATGCATTCCTCATCAGATTCCATTTCATGGTAGGATGGATATGACTCGGTCGACGTTTTTATTGATTTGATATCATCCCGAATGAGTTTTGTAGCAGTTTCTATAATGTTTATTTCTCCATTTCAATGTCACCCTTTTCACGTGTATGAAATTCCTGAAGGACAGCGTCTTCGGTGCTATTGAAAGTGACTACATTTGCCTTTCAATTGATCCGAGTGGTTATTATCCTGGTCCTAAAATATTCCTTGAGCTTTGCTCTCATAAGAGTTTTTCCATATGGATCACTTTCTGAGCCGGTCATAAATATCAGCATTTTGCTAATGAGATCATTGATAGTTATCTCCACCTCATCATTTTCTTCCAGAAATTTGACAACCTTGATGAATGCATTTGTTTTTTCTTTGTCAGTTGGTCGTCCGATGTTCTTTTTCTTCGGAACACGTACATCGCTTTCAGACTTCTTTGGGATGTTTTTCATTGTCCGGAAATGTATGCTGCATGCTTGATGGTACATGGCATCAGCAGCAGGAAAATCATGCACATGTAACAGCCTTGCTTGCATGGAGTCGGACCATGCACATGTAACAGCCTTGCTTGCACGGAGTCGGACCATGCACATGTAACAGCCTTGCCTGCACGGAGTCGGACCATGCACATGTAACAGCCTTGCCTGCACGGAGTCGGACCATGCATCATGTAACAGCCTTGCTTGCACGGAGTCGGACCATGCACATGTAACAGCCTTGCTTGCACGGAGTCGGACCATGCATCATGTAACAGCCTTGCTTGCACGGAGTCGGACCATGCACATGTAACAGCCTTGCTTGCACGGAGTCGGACCATGCACATGTAACAGCCTTGCTTGCACGGAGTCGGACCATGCACATGTAACAGCCTTGCCTGCACGGAGTCGGACCATGCACATGTAACAGCCTTGCCTGCACGGAGTCGGACCATGCATCATGTAACAGCCTTGCTTGCACGGAGTCGGACCATGCACATGTAACAGCCTTGCTTGCACGGAGTCGGACCATGCATCATGTAACAGCCTTGCTTGCACGGAGTCGGACCATGCACATGTAACAGCCTTGCTTGCACGGAGTCGGACCATGCACATGTAACAGCCTTGCTTGCACGGAGTCGGACCATGCACATGTAACAGCCTTGCTTGCACGGAGTCGGACCATGCATCATGTAACAGCCTTGCTTGCACGGAGTCGGACCATGCACATGTAACAGCCTTGCTTGCACGGAGTCGGACCATGCACATGTAACAGCCTTGCTTGCACGGAGTCGGACCATGCACATGTAACAGCCTTGCTTGCACGGAGTCGGACCATGCATCATGTAACAGCCTTGCTTGCACGGAGTCGGACCATGCACATGTAACAGCCTTGCTTGCACGGAGTCGGACCATGCACATGTAACAGCCTTGCTTGCACGGAGTCGGACCATGCACATGTAACAGCCTTGCTTGCACGGAGTCGGACCATGCATCATGTAACAGCCTTGCTTGCACGGAGTCGGACCATGCACATGTAACAGCCTTGCTTGCACGTAGTCGGACCATGCATCATGTAACAGCCTTGCTTGCACGGAGTCGGACCATGCATCATGTAACAGCCTTGCTTGCACGGAGTCGGACCATGCACATGTAACAGCCTTGCTTGCACGGAGTCGGACCATGCACATGTAACAGCCTTGCTTGCACGGAGTCGGACCATGCATCATGTAACAGCCTTGCTTGCACGGAGTCGGACCATGCATCATGTAACAGCCTTGCTTGCACGGAGTCGGACCATGCATCATGTAACAGCCTTGCTTGCACGGAGTCGGACCATGCATCATGTAACAGCCTTGCTTGCACGGAGTCGGACCATGCACATGTAACAGCCTTGCTTGCACGGAGTCGGACCATGCATCATGTAACAGCCTTGCTTGCACGGAGTCGGACCATGCACATGTAACAGCCTTGCTTGCACGGAGTCGGACCATGCACATGTAACAGCCTTGCTTGCACGGAGTCGGACCATGCATCATGTCTTTCACGACATATCGATAAAACAGAAGGCGATGGTTTGTATTGGAACAATGTCAGATTTGTTTTTCTTCCTACCACCGTTGGCTTCTTGGCCACAGAAAAGACAACTGAACAGTCCTTCTGCCGATTTTCATTATTATTACTACAGTAATTGAGTCTGCAATAGCGGTGGACTTGTTGTCCAGGTACAGTGATTATATTATCTTTCCTTTGTTCGCTGGCTGTATTAATGCTTTCACTCCCTTTTTATCAAGGGTAGCTTTTGCATATTGCACAATACTATGTCAGGGTTACTTCCATCTCTGAAAAAAATCAATGGCCAGGCTTGATTTAATGCAGCCTGGTATCCGATGATAACAGGAATGCAACTGTTGCAGAGCAAGGAACCCAAAAAATGACTGCTTCCACGTTTACGTAATAATCAAATTGTCATACCTTAGTTAAGTCGTTATTATATTAACAGTTTATGCAATGTTTAGCTCACAGCATTATCTATTATTGTTTACGTTGCTAGGCGACCGCCGACGTCATCTTCAAAACTATTTTACTGCTAGGTTTCCTTTGTTTTGTCATTGTCACGGCTTCATTCATTCAAATGATTTAATTTCACAATATCTTGATTATACAACGGTATCAATTTTCCACTCATTATTCAGATAATTATACAAATGTTTATTTCTTGGCTTTGTTTGTTATTGTTTACATAGATAGCATATGTATTATATATTATCACCAACAGAACGGCTAATGTAATAACTTATTCACGTTTCGTCTGCATATGCGGAGCGACTCGACTGAACGACGCAAACCATTTCTGGTAGCTCTTAGTCATATTTAGACGTTTTTCAAATTTTGCATGCGTGGACGATTTTAATATTTACAAATCAGTAGCATGTCTGTTCTTATAAGATACATCAACTTTCAATAACAGTATATGACCAGTTTATCAACTTACCTCACCGGGAATAGGTACCTACATATGACAGCACGATTTGGCCGTGGCTCCGGGGGCATATTAACATTCAAAGGGATCATTTTGTGTTTCATTTATTTAAAAAATATTCATATTAAACTACTATTACCCAATACGCAGCTGATTGAATGCACATGATAATGTTTCTAACAGATCAGCAGATGTCAAATATGTAAGAAAACCAGGTAAGATGATCTGTCTGTACATCTAAACTACAAGTGCCCTTATAATGATTAGTAGTATATTATGATGATTTGGGGGTCTACATTGTTTGCGGTTTTTTTGGGGTTTGCCCTCATGCGATTCATTTCTATTTTTTTTATGTCATAGTGGACACATAACTGAGTATGTTCCACACAACGTACTTTATGTTGCAATTAGTGGCAGGTTGAGCCTTTTTTGGCCGTAAAATGACTGGACTACGCTGCGTGGTCAGAATTACGAAAATAATACAAATACTTATCATTCATAATATCGTGTTATGCCTTTATCTGTTAATCAATAAACCAAGAATAACTCAACAATTTCTAGTACCTGTGGGCAAAGTTTATTGTGGTAAAGTGTTTGTAGATAATGGGATCACATGATCAGCTTATTATTAAGACAGCCAAATGACATTCTGCCTACATACAATACAAACAAGACATTCTGACTGAGACGTTGGAATTAAACAAGTAACAGTCATATTATATGAAAACAATTGTGGTTTATTTGGGTGTTGAAGATGTCAAAATACTGATACATTGTTTATGCCATGTAACAAGATGTTTTGTTAA
Source organism: Escarpia spicata (assembly GCA_963995525.1). Classification (NCBI taxonomy): domain Eukaryota; kingdom Metazoa; phylum Annelida; class Polychaeta; order Sabellida; family Siboglinidae; genus Escarpia; species Escarpia spicata. The sequence continues at coordinate 19,109,365 of OZ023209.1, read as the reverse complement.
AACGTAACACTTTGCACCATCAATATTGATTGTGGTCATCCACCATTTTTAATTCTACATTGTCGTCCTCGCATTTGATGTTTCAGAAACAGACACGCCGAATGTATGAGATCTTACGGCTGAAGGCCACCAACTGCAACGACTTGAAGGAGTACACTGCCTACCGGATCGACATCAAACGACGGCTCAACCTCCCCTTCCAGGTAAGGGGTCATCTCATAAATCCAACCCTTCCAGATAAGGGGTCATTTCATAACCCTAACCCTTCCAGGTAAGGGGTTGTCTCAACCCTAACCCTTCCAGTTAAGGGGTCATCTCATAATTCTAACCCTTCCAGGTAAGGGATCATTTCAACCCTAATCCTACCAGGTCAGGGATTGTCTCATAACCCTAATCCTTCCAGGTAAGGAGTCATCTCATAATCCTAGCCCTTCCACGTCAGGGATTGTCTCGGAAGTATCAGTGTGCATTAATATATGTTCAACACGATAGATGGTGCCACTGTATCAATTTATTTCCTCCATGATTCATGGTGAGGAACAAATCACTACCCCCGTGTAATGCTACATGTGTTTGTGGACTTTGCAAACTCTTTCAACAACACCTTAAAATGCAACTTCCATGTTTGCCCCAACTTCAGACCAGGGTCAGTGTTCAGATCTAGTTCAAAGTTCAGACCCTCTGTTGTAGTTGGGTCTCCATTTTTGTCTTAGCAGTGACAGTTGCAGTGCGTTACAATTTATATGGCACTGGGTAGGAGAATTCACCATTTGAAAAACTAATGAAGTATCAAAATTTCAAATATGCAAATTAATATAGTTTATAAAGACACCATGTTCGTATTCTAGTGTTTGAGGCTTCCCAACATTAGTTTCTCTGACACCAAAACTCAATTCAGAGTTTAAACAGAATTGTCATCAGCTAGTCACCTCATTTGCATCGCCGTGGAACCAACAGGTGACTGTCTGATGCAGATTCTATTATATACGTTTGTTAATTTTCAGAAAAATGGCCGTGAGTTTGAAAAGTTGCGTCGAACGTTGAAGCCTAACGAACTGCAGGCAACAATGACAGCGGTGTCGGGTGAACAGAGGCTCGAGATCCTCGAGGAACAATACCAGGAGTGTGTGCGTGAATACATGCACATCTTAGAACGCATCTCAGAGGCGACATGATGCTGCAAGAGGATACACCAAAGTGACGTGTCAAATTGACACGTCAACATGACAAATATATGCATCAAATGTATGTGTGAAAGTGACATGTCAAATGATTCGTCAAAGCGACACATCACAGTGACATGTCTAAGCAACACGACAAACAACGTGACATTTCAATATTACCCATCAGATTTATGCATAAAAAATGTGTGAAAGTGACGTGTCAAACAAGGTGACATGTCAATATTACCCATCAGATTTATGCATTAAAAATGTATGTGTGAAAGTTATATGTCCAAGTGATTTGTCACAGTGACATGTCCAAGCACCTGATCTAAGTGATGTGTCAAAGTGTAGTTTTGAAGTGACATGGGATGTAAAATCTCAGTGCCGATTGACAGAAGTTATTTAAATGAAGACACCTTGATGACAACATCACACAAACAGATTCTGAGCACACAAACACACACGCATTCACGCTTCAACCAAGCCGCTTGAGTGACTAGCCTTTTGATGACTTTCTGATGTCGACCTGTAGTAATCTGTTGATACAGAACATTTTTAGCACCCTTGATGGGGTGCGTTGTTTTCAATACAGCCTGAATCAGCTGTCTATAACTGTGGTCGAGATTAGATGAAGATGTTAGTGTTCTTTTCACCCAGTGGCGTGGAACAAGATTGTGTCATTTGCTGGTCACATGGTAGAAATACCTGCTTCAATGACTCCTTGCATTTATCGGCACGATTTACCTTTGATTCTCCTCCTGTTATGTTAACAATAGGAGACAAGTCTTTCACCAACTGATGTGTGAATGAAAGTGAGTTATCCGAAAAATGGCGAGACCAAACCGTGTGCCAGTATCTGTGGACGATGTAGAGGTCAAGGGATAGTTTCACTTGCATTCTTGTCAGGTCACAAGATTCTGTTTAATGATTTTCGTTATGAGTTCATCTTTGTGAAATGGTCCCCTGGTAGAGTTTGGGGCTATCCGAGGAAGGCAGAGACTAACACCATGTGATTGATATTATGACCTATCGGTGATGTTGCTTCCTGTGCTGTTATTTTGCTTGATGGAATACACAGGTATTATTTCTATACTTTGTATCATGTATGTATGTATGGATTATTTGGTTATTTTGCAGGAAACAGAACGCTATATTTGAGTTTGTTGTTTGCAGCGTAAGACATATGGTTTAAATGGTTGTATTAAATTTGTATTCAAAGTAACATTGTTTTGATGAATTAAACACTTTCTTGAGAAGTAAATGTACTTATTTGGTTCTGCTTTGATCAAACTTGATGCTGTATGCATTAATACCATGTTAGCCAGAAAATAATCGTATGAAGCTTTGTTTTGTGGATGATCATATTTGATAGTCGGACCTTTGGAGTATCCTTGAAATTTCTCTGGCTGTTACGAGGCCTGCATATAATATAATATAAGTTCAACAAGTCCCCAAATATGTTAAGCACTACATGGGGAGTTTGATCGTCACCACATATAGCTGGGGGAGTAAATTGTTACAGTAGTGCCACCTAGCGAGTGAAACATGTTAATGCAAATTGACGCTAATAGAAATTTTGAACGTAAAAAGCTAAGTTCCACAGAGAGGGGAGGGGTTAGCAGTTTAGGGTGATTTGAGAAATCGTAAGTAGATATTGGTGAGGTAGGGGAGGGTTGAATCAACACGTCGTGTTCTGGAATTCATGAACCGATGAAACTACATAAAATAGGTATTGTACTGGTTTCTTGCTGGGTTTTGTTGCGTAACGTGACTATTTCCATTAAGTGGATGTATCGTGTAAGCCATGTGTGTGGATTTAAACCTGTGGGATATTACCCAGAAGTTGGGGTAACTACGTGATCCGGAAGAAGTATTTACCCACCGTAATCACAGAGCTGAAAGAACTCGTCCGCTACTGTTTCTAGGACTCTATAATAGAGTCGGCAGATTGCGTATTCAGATGACGTAATTGTTCATTTGCGCTCGCGGTCATTCTCAGTTTCGATTTAATCCATGCTAGATCAAACATGACCTCTTCGCAGAATGCCACATTTTGAGGTTAAAATCCATGTTGTGTCATTGATTACAAAATATTTTCAAATCAGGTCAAGTCCGCTAGGTTTTGTTGGGAGTCGGCCTAGCAACAAAAGTACTTTCTCTTCGATCGCTGTGAGTTCGACGTTACACTTGCGTGACTAACACAAGAAACGTACTTTATCACGATGTTTCCATTCGAAACAACCCCTATTAACATCAACCGCATTCTCCCCAAGATAAGCATCACATACGAGGAATCCGTGCGATATGGCGTGTCTATCTTGGCGGAGCAGACCGAAGCTGGCAGACAGTGCAAGAGTGCCATCGCTGTCGAATGTAACGTCATTTACTTGACTTATGGCGTTTAACTCCAAACAGCCATATATCGGGCTAACGTAGGAATGGTTTAGTTTCAGAGTTTCCCTTCTCTAGTGTTAGTGAGTTACAGGTTAAGTATATTGCGTGGAATGTTTTACTTCCTCTGAGACCAGATAGAAGAGACCAACGCCTCTTTCGAAAGACACAGGCACCGTGGGGTATTAACCAAGTTTCAAAAAGTAGTAGGATTCAAACCTCGGCCCTCTCGACCGACTCGGTTGATATCCTCGGGCTGCGAGTTCTCTAGGTGTTTGACAGCAGTATCATACCTCGGCTGGACACTGAAAGCTGAGACTTGTAGAAACATATCCACATTTGAAATAAAAATGTTCCGGATGGTTTTGAAAATTTCATACAGAGACCCTATTACAAATATGGTGGTTATGCAAGCGCTCACTGAAACCGCAGAACCCCAAGAACCCCTTCTGGTCACAGCGACGCGCCGAAAACTGCAATGGTTTGGCCGTGCAACCAGGCACAATACACTTGCCAAAGACAGTCTACTGAGACTACCTGGGCTTCTGGTCTCCTCTCGTGGTACTGTGAGAGAAGTTACTTTTTGAATATGATAGTAGTTTGTGTGTTGTAGGAATTAGTAATTTTATTTGCTGCAAACTGTGCAATAGTATGTAATACAAATGCAGCATTAATGTAAATATATCTGGAGTAACGATGCTATTTTGTGCGACAAATGCCGCTGTCGAATGAACGTTTTTATAATATAAAAAACGACTTAGGAGTTGTCGGGTTATAAAGAAATAATGTGTAGGAATTATACATTTACCGAACGCAGACCAAGCGAAACATCGATAAACTGGAAATGGTACAGAGATAGATACTAGATGCTTTCAAGCAGTGCCTTACCGATACTGCCACAAACAAAGTGTAATTAAGAGTGGCCCCTGTTTGTTTTAAACTTGCACTTGAACATGATTTTATAAACAGTCACTACCAGCACTGCACACCCGCACACCTGGCTCACACAACAATCACCACACCATCGTCAGTCGTCAGCAATGACGGTAGTGGAACAGCGGGAGAAGAAGAAGACCTCGCGTGTGGATTACACGAGCCCTGTCTGACGATACTCACGCAAAGGCTGCGTTCGACGCATGCGCGTTGGTGCATCAGGAAGTAGCGAGGAACCATGGGAGTGACGTAACTAAAGCGAAACGCTGTTACCGCCTACTTCTATCAGAACACAGGGAACGGCACATTTCTGGATTAACCCGGACTACGATTGCACGATGTAGCGGGCTACAAAGGGAAACAGTCAAGGCAATTGAAATGAACAATGCTACTGACGTGGTAAATTTACTCGTTTTTCAATACTTTATTACCACGGTATGTAAAGACGGAGCCTAGTCTCCTAGACCCACAGGAAGGCTAGACCTAAGAATACACCCCACTTCTCCCGTAACCGTGGTTGGTCGTTGGGACACTTCTTATAATGGTCGTGCCATCTCTCCGCATCTTCGCCGGTATTTTGTTGCCACTTGCGTTTCCTAGAAATTGAGACCTATCCATTCTGTGATGTCCGCCCAGTCTTCCTCTGTCCGTCTCTTTCTTCTGTCTCTCACAGTACCTTGGAAGATGTTTGTTCACCAGACCAATGGATCTTGTTACACGACCACACCACGCCAGCTTGTTTTGTTATTGTTGAGAGGGTGCTTGTCATCATGTTGTTCGGTGTTTCTTTTGAATCTCTTGCGGACTTTTCCGTTTGTTACTTGTTCCGTGATTGTGATTCTTCTTTGTTTGACTGTTTTAGGGTCCATGTCGCGCGAGCATAGCGAAGGATCGGTGTGATCAGAGCCCGAAGGATCGGTGTGTCAGAGCCCGAAAATCTTATTCTGTATTTCAGTATGCATGATGTTGTCTGTCCACATTGGATTCAATCATGCAAGATAGCGCGGCAGACGTTGGTTGCTGCTGCCTCTTCGTGGCCTACGACGACTTGGTTTCTACCATTGCGCTACGGGTTCTCTTCAATGTTTTTGTCATCAGGATCCAACCATCATGATGGCTTCTTGCCGAAAAACGTCTTCCCGCATTCCTCTATCCAGTGTGCCTAGCACTGATTTCATCGCACTCCCGGCGCTTCTTGCCCCCTCACGTGACCTTGCAGGAGAGGTTTCTATTTGAAGATGCCATTAGCCTGTGTCGAGGAAGAAATGAGTAACGCTACTCGCGGCTAATATATAGAGTCCGCATTGCGAACGCAGGGTAAATGTAAACATTGTTGTCATTGTTTTTGCGCTGTTTTGTTTTGTTTCCCTGTGATCACTGTTGAGTTGAAACAAAAGTTGGAAAAGTTGAGGTAAACAAATAATGTTGTCCGGTTAGTGTTAGTGTTATACTCTGTGTGGGAGTTATAACAAGGTAATACTAGTTGCTTATAATACACGTCATGGTTTCAGTTTAAATCAGTATTTACCAGCTTTGTAGGAAATGTCTGCTAATGTGACATTAACTATACTTGACCCGAGCTAATCTTTCATTGCCACACGTCATTAGTTATGTGTCTGTTGTTATGCATACACGTCTTGGAACATAATTCTAAAGCTATATATGCACCTCTCAAAATTAACACTTGGCCTACGATAGCCAGATAATTAGTCAGACAGAGGTCCGGGGGATCGGAGCCATGTCCCAATTGCGAATGAAGAGGAGAGAGAAGAGCGTGAGTGGAGATAGAGAGGCAAACAGAGCTGCACAGTTGAGTTCCTCACAGGTGGCCACGTTAACGTCTTGTCACATTATAATAACACGGGATCCGAGAAAATGTTGAAACGTCTTCACAGCGACTGCCACCAGATCGTTGATATACTGAACAAATTTAATCAAAACCACTCGCCTCAAAATATTTAAAACCACTTGCATGCGCGATGCCCATCACTATTTACACAGAGAGTCTTGTAAGACTTCACCTACGTGTGTTTTGATAACAAATGGACAAAATCACTCCGCCAATTAGAATCCTCAAAAACTGCACATTTTCACTGCTAATGCCTTCTACTACTAAATGAGATAATAATTCATGCCAGATCAATTGCACTCAGTTCGCATTAAACGTTTTTTAAATGTGAGATATCATAATTATCTTGGTCGTACATGTTAAACTTAATGAAACACAACAGGAAGGTTATCTGTGCTCTGACCTCTTGTGTGCTTTAACGGCTTCCCACATTAGTAATGACAAGGGCCGATGTAAAGCACTTGTACTCAAATATCGAGAGCATGCTTACACTTATCCGGTCATCCCGGAAGTAGAAGGTTCATATGTTCTGTGTTACGGTGTTTGCACAACACCATCCTCGCTCGCCAAGGGGCGTATCTGATTACACCAGTCTCAATACCTCTGGCATATTGCCATGCTAAAACGCTCATGAGCCAGTCGTTACTTCCAAGATTCAGCTGTTGGGTTCTGGAAGTAAAAGTATTTAATTCAATACACATTACCTCTTAGTCGCTCGCGAGCATAGTCGTACTTTTAGTATATTTTGATAACATGGATTCGGCCTTTATCTTTGATATGAGGAGCGGGTGTCTGCACTGTTTTTCACGGGCGGTATAGTCGCAACCGGTGGAGCCATTACTAGGAGAAAGTATGACTGATTCAACTAACTTCCATATATTGCGTGGGATATCTGCCATGCGTAGTGTAGTCAACTACCACCCCTGGCTTGCGATGCCGCACCACGCTGGGCAACATGTTTCGCACCGCCCAGCTCCATTTCTGCTGATCACTGTTACACTCACCTAATATAAGGAAAGCGTAGGCGCAGAACGAGACACAGAGGGTTAATGTTGTCAGTGTTTAGGCGGGGCATCTGAGTTGCGGCTTTTTTAACCTTGGAGTCACGTGATGTTAGTCGGCATCGAGCCTGTAAACATAGACTGGTCGGGTTCCATGACAGTCAGACGTCGTGAAGAGCGTTGACATTGGACAAGTGGGTGTGGCGACACATGAGACAGGTATCGTGACAAAAACTATGATCGTACAAGTGAAGGGAATCTTTATTCAAACCAAAACATTTTGAATGAATACAGTTTACGTTAGCAGCAGACTTGACTATTGCAATTCCCTCCTTTATAATATTGCTAGCAAGGATATTACAAAACTTCAACGTGTCCAAAATTTTCTAGCATGGGTAATTACAAGATCTCGTTTCTCTCGCTCTATACCACTTTTGAAGCCTTTGCATTGGCTTCCTGTAAGAAATCGTATACTATTTAATATCTGTACTCTGCCTAGGTCGAATTTGCAGGGCGTTACGCCTTGCCCTTCTGGTACACAGAAAACGCAAAAAGAACGCGATGCCCTGCTATATTTGCATCGTAACCCTACTTGTGGCTACAGACAGTTACACGATGAATATTAATTTGAAAGTGTCTGCAAGGGCCCAGATCTTGAAACACGTCCCTATCCCGATTGCGCCACGTGCGCGGTTCAATTTGTCAACAATCCAACACAGCGCGTCCCTGCGATTGGGAATGGGATATAACAGTCGAAATCGCGTAACTCCTCGACTACACATATATTGCCAAGTAGTCCTCATTTTGTTCAGATCTTCAAAACTTAAAGTCTGATCACCTTGAGACTTCTACAGTTAGAGCTGTCATTTAATTCTTAATCGTGAAGCATGTAAAATTTATTAAAATACATTTTGATCTGATGGGCCGCCAAACTTTGCAAGTCGATAGACCAGAGCCTGTTCGCGACAGACTGTCGCAAAGCGCCAACAGGACCGTAGCCGGCATGTGTGATTAGAAAAATGTTTTATTCATACACTCTTTATGTGTTAATGTACCGATATATAATGATACCTAACGACGTTTAGTATAACATAGCTCAACAATAATAAAAAAAATAGATAAGCGAGCGAAAAATGAACAACTCGGAACACGTCCAAAACATGAAATTCTACGGTCACTAGCACCCTCATGGCTCGTCCTGTCCCGACGATTTTGGTATCACTTGAAAATATGCACTTTTTTATTCTAGCGTCATTTCTATTTCCAGGTAACCGATAATAGAACATCTAAAAACGGACCTATAATTGTGCCGTTTTCGCTGCTCTGTACGGTTCCGAACGATGTTGTCGGCGGGTATTTAGTATAACAAACTTCCGATTGCGGCGCTGTTTTCCTCATTTGCATAGGTTCAGACATGCGCACTTCACCATTTCTTGATTTCATGTTATAAGCTCCACCCACTTTTAAACCGCAACGAAACTGATGTGCTATGATCGCAGCACTGCTTTGGAAATGCGCTGACATCAGACCTATACCCAAAAATACGACCGCCGAAGCTCATCCATAAAGACCTGCGCCCAATATCACTCACGCCGGTATTGTCCAAGTGCCTGGAGCAATTCATTTGTGGCTGGATAACGGCCATCGCTGGAGATCAAGTTGACCCTCAACAATGTGGTTCAGTAAAGGGAACGTCCACAGTGCACGCACTAACCGACCTAATGCACAGGTGGAAATCAGCGCTCGATTCCACCGGAACCATGATCCGCGTACTACTCGTTGACTTTAGCAAAGCGTTTGATAGAGTAGACCACCATATACTGCTAATTAAATGCGCGTCACTTGGACTCCCGAATTTCATAATCAAATTTCCTTCTTATGCCAACGCAAACAGCGAGTGGAGATCGGCCGTATCAAGTCGAAGTACACTACTGTCAACGCAGGCGTGCCACAAGGAACAATCTTTGGCCCGATCGGTTTTGTGCATCACATAAATGACTTATTACAAACAGCTTGCGAACACGTCAAATATGAGCCTATATTATAGTACATAAATATATGTATACACTGTGTACATAATGTACTATATGTAAGTACCCCGGTAGTATGATATTAAACTACAAGCTGTACACTGCTACTACATCTCATGCATTTAATTTAGTCGCGTGTCGCAAGTGTCCTCATAACCACTGCTCACCGCGCTCTATGTACCCTTTTACTAAAATGGCACCCTGCCCTTTTGAAAACCTGGGCAGACTGTGTGACATACCAGGCACTGTCCAGTAAACAACCATCTTATTTGCATTCACTGCTTACTCCTATAAGAAAATCTATACAGCTTCGATCATCTAGTTCTGACCTACTTTGTGTTCCTAGAGTCAACACTAACATTAAAACTGTCCCAGCAAGCACGATCTGAGCGGCTGACAGGCGGCAATCCTCGGCACACGACAGCCAACTGTCAGTCGCTCCCTGGCCGCTGGTCCCTCAGGGGCAAGGTCCGTTAGCCATTATCATTGCTCAGGCCTACCTCAGACGGAGCACTGGGGTAGTGACATTTGACACTGTGAGTGTATCTTGTACCGCCTTTTTGAACAGACTGACAGAAGAAAAAGAAAAAACAGAGCTCCAAGAAAAAGGTAAATTTTTAGACATTCTGTTGTAAATCTTTGTTTATTTATATATAGGTTATTCAAATACATTAATTTTGGAATTAATTTATAAGCACACATTTGATACTGTGAAAGCTTGTTATCTATTCGTAAAACACGACGAACGTTAGAGCTGGCGTAAGAGGCACCACAGTCTAGAACTTACTTAGGCAGATGAGGACCCGTAAGGAATAGAACGTGCTGTAGCCGCACAATCGATGATGATGATGAAGAAGATGAACGTGTCTCATCAGCGTCAAAACAAAATTTACAAATGCTGTCCCTGTGTTTGTAAATGTAAATGTGTGACGGATGATGAAGTACTTATACTAAATGCCTTTTGCCATTTCTATTGTTTACTTTTAGCCTTTACGTTAGTTTAGGCCATGGTTTCTCATCAGAACTTTGTTAAAAAGTAAATGAAAGGTGCGATTTTTTGTAAATGCATGTGTGTTGATCCTGGTGGAGGTGCTAACGATTATCAAAGCAATTCATCATCAACAATTAACAACTTAAAAGTCTTAAGATGTCTGCTCAGTGTATTTCTTACGAGTGGCATATCCGCAGTAGGCAAATTCATTTAGCTTAGTGTGAAATATAGTTTTCAATTTTTGTGCAGTATTATTGCATGCATATTTAATCAGAAGACAATTGCATTTAAAAATAAAGTTTTGTGGAACCTATTTTGAAATCTATGTGCTGATGAGAAAACGGGAATTAGAAAAGTAAAGTAAAATTATATTATGTGGCCTTCTTGTGAGACAATATGTTTAATATTTGACACATTCTATAGATACTAGATATTGTACGATGTGGTACATTCATTGAATAAATTAAACATTACTTACTGAATCCACTTCGTGTGGGTTCACACATAAAGCCGACACCAAAGAACGCCAATGTTGTCTGTCTACTGCCAGCTTCGTTAATTGGCCCCAGTTCCACCCGAGTGTCTTCATCTCCCACTCCACTGATCTGCTCCATGACTCCTTGGGTCTCACCCTCGCTCTCTTGCCACCAGGGGTCCAGCGCTTGGCCACTCTTGGAATGGATGTCAGCGGCATTCTGCAGACGTGTCCGATCCATCCCCATCTGCGGCGTTTTATTTCAAGAGAAATGGGCTGCATGCCTGTCCTTTCGTGGAGTTCCGTGTTAGAGATTATATTTGGCCAATAGATTCGAATAATCCTTCTGAGACACTTGTTTTGAAACACTTCCAGCAACTGGCATATGCCTATGGTGACCTTCCATGATTCCGCCGCATATAACAGCCCACTCAGGACGTTGCTCTTGAACAGGCGGATTTTGGTTCTGTTGCTGATCTTATTGGTCTTCCAGATGTTCTTAAGTGCCGCAAATGCCCCTCTTCCCTTGTTGATCCTTGCCTTGACTTCAGACTCCGAGTTTCCACCTGTTGTCACCTTGGCCCCAAGGTAGGTGAACTCTGTCACTTCTTCAATATTTGTTCCTCCAATTGTGGTTGGGTCTGCTGTTTGGCTGTTGTTTCGCAGCGCCTTTGTGTTGTTGGTGGTGATCTTTAGTCATATTTCCCCAGCATTTCTGGCAAGTTCCTCGCTGTTTCTTTGGATGTCTCCGTAGCGGTGTGATAAGAGAGATATGTCATCTGCAAAGTCTACTTCACCTAGCGTATCTGTGAAGGTCCACTTGGTGCCTCTTTTCTCTGCTAGTGTTGTTTCTTTCATGACCCGGTCGATCCCGAGGCAGAAGAGGAAAGGAGATAATATGCATCCTTGTTTCACTCCAATTTTAATGTCAGAATCTTCTGTCACGTATTGGCCGCATATGACATTGGACCTAAAGTTGCTATAAAGCAGTTTGATTATGTTCACAATCTTTGGAGGGATTCCATAATGCCGGAATATACTCCAGAGACAGTATCTATGAAATCTACGAAAGCCTTTCCAAAATCTACGAAATTTGCATAGACTGGAGTGTTCCATTCCTGGCACTGTTCCAGGATCTGCCTTAGTGTAAACATGTGATCCCACAAGATCTTCCTTTCCTAAACCCTGCCTGTTCTTTGCGCAACTGCTGAAATTCTGTCAAGGATTACCCTACTGAAAACGTTACTACTGATGGACAAAAGAATGACCCCTCTCCAGTTGTTACAATGGCCAAGGTCCCCTTTCGTTCATAGGTAATTTAACAATCAGCCCCGTCTTCCAGTCACCAGGTGTTTCTTCCGCCTCCCATATACCTTCGAAGATCTCTGTCAAGGCTCTACCGGTGACCTCCAGCCTTCAGCATCTCCGCACTCACACCGTCTGCCCCCGGTGCTTTCCCTCACTTCATGATCTTGATAGCTTTCCTCATTCTTCAGCAGATGGTGGGTCTGTGTTGATCTGCAGGTCCTCTTCGCTTTCTGGAATGTCTGCTTGATTTCTTGGTGCTTATTTGTTGAGGATGGTCTCTAAGTGTGTTTCCATCTTTAGATCTGTTCCGCTACATCGATGACAGCATTCCCAGTTACATCTTTCACTGGGACGTCGTTATTTTTAACCCGTTGGTCAGTGTCTTGGTTATCTTGTACAGTGCAGCCATGTTCTGTGTTTGTGCCGCTGTCTCTGCTTCGTCCGCCAGATTTTCGATGAAGGCTCTCTTGTCTCCTTTCGTCTTCCTTTTCACTTCTTTGTCCAGTTCTGAGTATCTCTTCTGTAGCTGTTCCTTCAGTCGTTGGGATTGTGCATCATTTAGCTTCTTATTTGTTGTTTTTCTTTCATCGATTGTTGTCCACGTGTCTGGTTTGATCCATTCCTGTTTCCGTTTTCTTCTGTACCCTAAAGCATTCTTGCTTGTTTCTGTCAATGCCTGTTTGAAAGTGTCGATGCTCAATTCTCGTTCCTCTTTGAATATACGAAATCGGTTTTGTAAGTCCAGCTAGAAAGCTCTGACGTTCTGGAGTGATCGTCTTCACTTCTGATATTAATTACCACATGGTCGATCTGGCTGACAGTGTTGTTATCTGGAGACCTCCAAGTGGTCTTGTGAATGGTTCTGTGCTTGAATAGAGTTCCACCTATGACTAGGTTATTTTCTACACATCTGTGTTGATTATCTGTTCGGCCTGAATAAAGTATGATGTGTTCTAAGGACAGGATCCTCTTTCCTGAGTCTGTCCATCGTGTTTCGCTCACACATAAAAGTTCGACGTTGTAATTTTCCATCTCCCGCAGTACTTGCTGAAGCTTTCCTGCTTGATACAATGTTCTCACATTCCAGGAGCCCACTCGTATCTTGGTTGTCGGCTTCCGGTCGGGTTTGGCTGACAGCCTTCATGACCCCAGCTTCTTGGGTAGCTTTACTCCTCGCACCATTGATGTTTTGTTCTTTGGCATTGGTTTCTGTTGCGTGCTTTTTACGTGGTGAGGGTGCTAACCTCACGCACAACCCTCCTCGTTTCTCATCCGAGCTTGGGACCGACCATGGCGGAGTTGAAATTAAATATATGTATGTTAATATTCCAGATGCTGTCAGAAAGAATGATGTGGCAACATTGCCATTAACTATAACATCAGGAGAACATTCGAAAGTACTTTAAGACTACCTCCGATGGGAATGGTGTTACACAGCACCGAGTGGAAAATAAAACTGGATGTAACAGAAAAGAGTCTATGGACAATAATAGTTAAGTATCCTTTTAATAAAATATTTGAATTGTCCTGTGCCGCATGAATCAGTTGAGACCAATTGCAACTTTGTTTTTGATTTTCTTGTATTAAAATATTTGTTTGTTATGTGCATTGGAGTTGTTTGAGTATTTAATTTTTGTTTATAATAATTGGATGGGATAATCGACACACATTCTCTTTTTGAAACAGTTTTACATTTGTTATGTCCTAAATGATATATAACTATATTATTTTATTGTTTTGAACTTCCAAATTCCAGTTAGTACCAATAAATTGATGAATATATATCGAGTAATGCTCATTTTATCATTACAATGACTATGCATGATAATTACTATTGAAATGTTCTGAGTGTAGGGCTTTTTGTGTTGCTGCACCAACACTTCGAAATATGCTCCCTGTCAGTGTTTGATCTGTTGAAAATATTACCAAATTCCTTCGTCATTTAAAAACGAATCTTTACAATCTTGCTTATCCACTATAGCGCCTTGACCCATCTGTTGACAACTGGAATACTGCTTATGGATTTTTAGATTGACAAATCCTTTTGTCTTGATGCGCCTCTGAGCTTGGTTTCCAAGGATTTAGGCGCAATAGAAGGATTTAGGCGCAATATAATCTTATTATTATTATTATTAAAATGTTTACAACGAGGTTGCCTGTTCCTCATTTTTTAATATAATGCATCTTTGTGGTAGCAACGAATCACGGAGTTGGACAGGTCATATATCACTCACACAAACACGTCAGAATACAATGTTTGGGATCACTGCATCGACTACACACAACGCTCATTCATAATGTGTCAAACATTTAATTGGATACGTGCAGACGGCTATTATCCTTCACCATCAAGCAAAGATTCAAACACATTCTGGATTTATTAAAGAGAGGTTGATTGTTTCTCGTTTTTTTATATTTTTAATTCAATGTTTTTATTACTAGAATAGATATGTTGAAGGCTACTGCCGACAAAATTGCATGTAATAAGCCCGAAAGTGTTCGCAATTTGAGTTTTTCTCCCGCGAAATGTAAATAAAATGTTCAGGCTATAAACAATTCTAGCTAATGGCAATAGTATTATAACGGAAGTTTTAACTACAAAGCTGTTTGATGTTCAACGTGGTCGCGTGGTCGGTCGAGTTGCCGTGCACAATGTGCACATATTTGTAATCACGACGTACTGGTCCGACGCAGAACATAATTGGAAACATTGTTCTTTAGCCAATATTTGTGCTAGAATTATGGTGTTATTTCTATTTTGAGTCTACTCAATGTACCAATAGTCCGGGTAACAAGAATGTAACCAGTATCAACGACGACGATAGGCATGGTGGAGGAAAGAGAACCAAAGAGGGCAGAAACGGAGAAACACCAACACCGCAAGAAAAGGGAAGACCCCAGCTGATATGGGATGACTGCAGACAGTTGAATAGTTGAGAGTTGATCTGTTGAAAGGGAGCGCTGGAAGGCAAAACAAGCAAGAACAGTGCAGCAATAGTGAACTAGACCTCACCCCTATACAAGGCAAAGAAGAAGTCATTGATTGATGTGGACCCCACCCCGCAAGGAATTATCGGACATAAGAAGTCGTTGATTGATGTGGACCCCACTCCGCAAGGGAGTAAGAGTAAGAAGAAGTAATTTATTGATGTGGACTCCACCCCGCAAGGTAGTGAGGGAAAGAAGAAGTCATTGATTGATGTGGACTCCACCCCGCAAGGTAGTAAAGGAAAGAAGAAGTTATTGATTGATGTGGACTCCACCCCGCAAGGGAGTAAGGGAAAGAAGAAACCATTGATTGATGTGGACTCCACCCCGCAAGGAAGTAAGGGAAACAAGGAGTCATTGATTGATGTGGACTCCACCCCGCAAGGGAGTAAGGAAAAGAAGAAACCATTTATTGATGTGGACTCCACCCCGCAAGGAAATAAGGGAAAGAAGAAGTCATTGATTGATGTGGACTCCACCCCGCAAGGAAGTAAGGGAAACAAGGAGTCATTGATTGATGTGGACTCCACACCGCAAGGAAGTAAGGGAAAGAAGAAACCATTTGTTGATGTGGACTCCACCCCGCAAGGAAGTAAGGGAAACAAGGAGTCATCGATTGATGTGGACTCCACCCCGCAAGGGAGTAAGGGAAAGAAGAAACCATTTATTGATGTGGACTCCACCCCGCAAGGAAATAAGGGAAAGAAGAAGTCATTGATTGATGTGGATTCCACCCCGCAAGGTAGTAAGGGAAAGAAGAAGTTATTGATTGATGTGGACTCCACCCCGCAAGGAAGTAAGGGAAACAAGAAGTCATTGATTGATGTGGACTCCACCCCGCAAGGAAATAAGGGAAAGAAGAAGTCATTGATTGATGTGGACTCCACCCCGCAAGGAAGTAAGGGAAACAAGGAGTCATTGATTGATGTGGACTCCACCCCGCAAGGGAATAAGGGAAAGAAGAAACCATTTATTGATGTGGACTCCACTCCGCAAGGGAGTAAGGGAAAGAAGAAGTAATTGATTGTGTGTGTGTGTGTGTGTGTGTGTGTGTGTGTGTGTGTGTGTGTGTGTGTGTGTGTGTGTGTGTGTGTGTGTGTGTGTGTGTGTGTGAGTGTGTGTGGGGGGATCGTAGACAGTTGACAGTTTAGTGCCCGTGATGCAAATCGGAGGAGGAACATTTTAATACATACATGCATGCACGCACGCATGCACGCTCGCATACACCTATCCGTACGTAAGTACATAAATTCATGTACGTACACACATACATGTATTCACTCACACGCACACACACATACAAACATACGCGCGCTAGATATGTTATAATTAAACGTTTTTAATACAAAATAACTTTATTGAGAGTACGCAACCCGCCAAACTGCGGTAAAGTTCACAGTAATAGTTTAAAAAGTTCAAATAAAACTTGACACAATCAAATAGTAATCACCTGCCATTAGCGCATACAATCGGGGCTAACGACAAGTTCATTAAATTGCTCTTTGATGTTGAACGTGCACATGTCGTTCCCGTAATAAATACTGCATGTAGAAGGGAGTAAAACTGATTCAACGATCTTCCTGCCAATGATTGCCACCCCTGGCTTGAGTGGATGATTCCGGGCAACAGAACATACATGGTCGCTTTATCAGCCATCGTCGAGTGCGGGGGAGTTGACTTAAGCTGTAGTTGTTCGTATCCGTCGTCGTTTGAGTTTAAATAAACGTTTAGCTGCCCGCACTGCCATAGCGAAATGTTTGTTAATGTGATTTAAATTCTACTTGACCATAGTTAATCGGTCGTTGTACCAACTCCCCACAGAGGATGGTCTGTGGGCGGCGGTCACTGGGCATCCGCTATACCTGTCCTAGCCATTGTAGGCGTTTATGTTTGAGCACGTTGCTCGATGGTGTTGACTTGCAACCGTGCAGGAACTCAAGATTGGTCATTTACGCTATTCTACGCAAACAAAGAAGTAGAAAGCTGTTTTTATTCTCTTGTTTTACTAGAATTGATTGATTCCAAAGGATGTTACTGCTTTGCCTTGTCGTGTGTTCAATTCCTTGTCAAGCGGGAAGCATTTAGGCATGGTGGAACCTAAGCATGAGACCTATTCTGCACATTTCGAGGGGTTCATCTTGAGGGTGACCCACACAAGCTACATGGAGTGGCGTATATGTGTTGCAATCACTGCCACTGAGTAAAACTATGTTTCAATGTGGACGAGGATAATTCCCAAAGCGATAACCACGCCATGCCGGTATCAAGAAACAGAAAAAAACACTTTAGTGAGCTAATCTATGCGTGCCGACGGGACTGTAAACGCGCGTAAATAAATAAACAGCTTCGATTTCGGTGGCTGCTCCCTGGCGGGAAATGTTTGTCGGCCTACATTATCGAATATTACATTAGTATTAGTAACAATACAACCAACAAATTACATATAGCATTACATGTGGGGGTGGCTGGTGGGTCGGTCGCCATCACGTACCACGAGGAAATAAATCGTTACAGTGGCGCCAGCTACCGCGTTGGGCATGCATTAATGCACGTTGACGCTAATATGAATATCGATATTTGACAGTGTGTGTGGGTGGGGTAATGTATTGATATTTGACAGCGTGTGAGGTAATGTGTTGATATCTAGGTCATGTCAGTCAGCTGGTTTTTGAAGCCATTTTGGATCGCTCAAAATCGCCAGTCGTGCACCGCGTGTTGGTGGGGGCGGGGGTGGTTTGAACCTGTACGGAACGCTACATTTTTAACTTTGCGAACTTATAAGCGTACACTATGTTAGACTAAGATTTTAGTGAGAATAGAGACGTGTCTTTCAACAGGTGGTCGAAATCAAGGAAGTATAATATACACTAGTTTATCAACACTGTATGTTGACCGCCTGGTCATAAATAAGTTAAAGTTGCCCCTTTGAGTACACTTAGGTCAAAGGGCATGTGTTAAAGATATGTACATGTTAACACGCGTCGTGACATTTGGACTAACTGTTTGAATTCATCGTTGCATTTAACGTGGGTACTTGATTAAACTCTTGAAGCAATAGTTGCTGTCTTGAGTGTCATAAGTCGCACCTTGTTGCATACTTTATCATTGATCTGACACAATCGTTGCAAGCGAACTGTTGGTGGGGAAAGTGTGTGAGAACCGATCTCGTACACAATCTGCGACATCTGTAACCCGCTGGAAGATACAACTGTCGTCAACACCGCCCGATTTCACGGAAATAAGATCATGTGTGTGTGTGTGTGTGTGTGTGTGTGTGTGTGTGTGTGTGTGTGTGTGTGTGAGCGTGCGTGCGTGTGTGCGTGTGTGCGTGTGTGCATGTGCGTGAGTGCGAGTGTGACAGGTGTACATGTGTGCATGCACATGTGCGCGTGTTCGTGTGCGCGCGCGCGTTTGTGTGCGCGTCTGCGTCTGCGAGTGTGTTTGCTCGTGATGGTGGGGTATCGTTTGTAACAATTTAGCACGATGTTTTTGGTCGATATTTAACGTTGTACGTAACTGTGTTGTATTTCCAGATATTTATTGTCGCTTCTCCTATGGGAGATAACCATTTTATGTACACGAGAATATTAAGACGATAAAGATCTCACGTTTTCTGCGCGCTACCGAGGACATTGCGCCACACTCACCTTTGATAATAGGCTTATTTTGGCAATGTCACTAATTGGATAAAGTTACATAACTTTGGATGAATGCAGTTGCTCTTTGTTTCAGATATCCCCGAGAAAATGTCTAATATCGTAGAAAACAGTGCTGCTAGCAATCTCCAAAACGGGGACCCAAAGACAACAGAAGTCTCAGAAAGTGACTTTACTGATTTAATTCGGCCCGATCTAAACAACTACTGCGGGGCGTCAAATCTGGCGTTTAACGAACGAATTAAAGGCCTGATAGAAGATGGCGAGACTGTGTACCATTTCGGGTTTGGTCAGGCGCCCTTCCCCGTCGTCCCGGGAATGGTGGAAGCTCTAAAGGAATACGCGGGAAAGAACTCTTACCTCTCTGTGGCAGGTGAGTTCAATCAATCAATCAGTCAATCGATCTATCTATCAATATGTCTATCAGCTAATCAATCAATCACGTTCACTACCTAGGTTGCAATTAAGAGGTTATCAAACGTTTTGTATGTCATCGCCCCTTTTTCACAAACCTTTTCCTTAATCACTCCCCAACCAAATACTAATTCCAATATTTACAACTACTTATGACTTCGTATTTATTAATAACAAACGGTGATTGGAGAGTATATACCTTTATTTGAGGTTTATTTTACACCAGGTGCACACAAAGATGTCACGTTTTTTTAATCACTGCAGTAAAACCGGTGATGCTGCATAACGTCAATACACCTCTACATTCCGGTTCGTGCACCACCTACGACTTATTTCACAATTTTGCCTTGATGCATAGGAGATTCGCGAGCACAATTTTACAATTGAGGTCAATAGCAGGAAGTGACCGAAGGCCAGGGCCCATTTGTTATGAGAGATCGCATTACTCTTTGACGAGAACACTGTGTGAATTTAACCATCGCGTCCCAGAATCTGTGTATGAGCAGCATCGTTGTCACCAGGTGGAGATGTCAGTTGGACAGTGAATCGGTCAGTTAGTTGCCCGAGTATATAACGCGATATATCCTGGAAGCGGGAACTATCTTATGAACTCCTGTACCAAAACTTTCTCATGTTCGATGATAAAACTTTGTGTTGGACACCACATGCGTCTGCAACTTGTGAGTTCTGACATTGTTTTCAACATGGCAGAAGTACCCAAGGAAATGTCCCGCCTCTGGCTTCTAATGTTATGAAGGATTTGATTTTCTATGAAAAATCAATGATTAAGGTTTCTTTGCCTTGGCATTATAAATTTAGAGGGGTGAGCTATCAGAAAATGTCAATTTATATTAAAAACAGTTATCTGAAATTGCCAAACGATTCGAAGGAAGTGATAAGCCCAGATTGAGAATCGCTGATTTAGAACATCGTTATAACTGAAACGCTAATTTTCTTTCCAACGTTGATCATCAGATGGCTGCCTTTTGGAAGTACTTTATACATTTTCTCTATGACGAAAAGCGTTTTAAAGTGTTTTTTTGTGGCTTTAGGGGGGTCGAATAGTGGTTTCACACGTGCTACCGACACGTTAGCCTTCCTTTAAATAGTATTTGTGTATTCTGCGCCTCCTCTCCTCGCGTGAGATACGGCGAGACTGAGGCAGGACTGAAATATGTTTGTTGCACCTCTGAGTTCAAATTCCCGGGGACATAGGCGCTATAGAAATGTATTATTATTATAGTTGTTATTAATATTATTATAGTTGTTGTTATTATTATTATAGTTGTTATTATTATTATTATTAATATTAGTATTATTATGTTTCTAGGTGTACTCGAGCTGCGACAGGTGTTGTGTAAGTTCCACGCAAGATACGATCGTCTCGAAGGTCTGGACGTTGACCAGTTTATTGTCGGACCAGGGACGAAGGAACTCATCTTCCTTCTGATGACTGTCTTCAACGGAGGTGGGCAACTCGTCAGGTTGAAGTCATGCTGGTTGTGATGATGGTGTGTTTGTTTGGTTAAAGTCATGCTGGTTGTGATGATGGTGTGTTTGTTTGGTTGAAGTCATGCTGGTTGTGATGAAGGTGTGTTTGTTTGGTTGAAGTCATGCTGGTTGTGATGATGGTGTGTTTGTTTTGTTGAAGTCATGCTGGTTGTGATGATGGTGTGTTTGTTTGGTTGAAGTCATGCTGGTTGTGATGATGGTGTGTTTGTTTGGTTGAAGTCATGCTGGTTGTGATGAAGGTGTGTTTGTTTGGTTAAAGTCATGCTGGTTGTGATGAAGGTGTGTTTGTTTTGTTGAAGTCATGCTGGTTGTGATGAAGGTGTGTTTGTTTTGTTGAAGTCATGCTGGTTGTGATGATGGTGTGTTTGTTTGGTTAAAGTCATGCTGGTTGTGATGATGGTGTGTTTGTTTTGTTGAAGTCATGCTGGTTTTGATGTAGGTGTGTTTGTTTGGTTAAAGTCATGCTGGTTGTGATGAAGGTGTGTTTGTTTGGTTAATGTCATGCTGGTTGTGATGATGGTTTGTTTGTTTGGTTGAAGTCATGCTGGTTGATATGAAGGTGTGTTTGTTTGGTTGAAGTCATGCTGGTTGTGATGAAGGTGTGTTTGTTTGGTTGAAGTCATGCTGGTTGTGATGAAGGTGTGTTTGTTTGGTTAAAGTCATGTTGGTTGTGATGATGGTGTGTTTGTTTTGTTGAAGTCATGCTGGTTGTGATGAAGGTGTGTTTGTTTGGTTGTAGTCATGCTCGTTGTGATTATGGTGTGTTTGTTTGGTTGAAGTCATGCTGGTTGTGATGATGGTGTGTTTGTTTTGTTGAAGTCATGCTGGTTGTGATGATGGTGTGTTTGTTTGGTTGAAGTCATGCTGGTTGTGATGAGAGAGAGAGAGAGAGAGAGAGAGAGAGAGAGAGAGAGAGAGAGAGAGAGAGAGAGAGAGAGAGAGAGAGAGAGAGAGAGAGAGAGAGAGAGAGAGAGAGAGAGAGAGAGAGAGAGAGAGAGAGAGAGAGAGAGAGAGAGAGAGAGAGAGAGAGAGAGAGAGAGAGAGAGAGAGAGAGAGAGAGAGAGAGAGAGAGAGAGAGAGAGAGAGAGAGAGAGAGAGAGAGAGAGAGAGAGAGAGAGTGAGGGAGAGGGAGAGAGAGAGAGAGAGAGGGAGAGGGCTAGAGGACACAAATGAAAAGGATAGCAATCATGATAGTGTATCATTGCATATGTAATCGGCCACACTCTTTATTAAAGGAATGTTTAAGTAAAATGTGCAAGTACTGATGGACATAGACTAGACATATTATCATATGTGATGCAATTTGCTCTTCGTAGTACGACACAGACATGAGTATGGCCTGTAAAGCCGTATTATACTGTAACGTTAATGGACCAATGATGTTCATACCCTATTATGTAGACATGTTAATAATGATTTTCACAAACTGTGTCATCTTTCCGCCGTTCGTTCTCGCCGCCGGTTGCAGCACTTGAGATCCGGCGGTATCCTCAGTAGTATAGCATGTGGTGTTCATAATATGGGTCCTGTCGTGCAGATATACTGGTAGTATCCCCCACCTGGACGACCTACCGGCCCCAGTCTCTGCTCGCACACCATACACCGTTTATTGTCGAGACGACAATGGAGAACGAATGGAGAATCACGCCCGAGGCTATCGAGAAGGTAATGTTGTCTGCTGTCACTATCAAACATCTCACTTTCCTAAAGAGTGCAACTTAATTGTTAATTTTACGTAACATAAATAAGAAAGTAATATAAATGTATTAACGACTTTCAGTGTTATTATGCAAGTGCTATTTCAGCTTACGATATGATCTTTTCCAGACAATAGTCGACAACAAGTTGACTGGAAACAAGTTGCTCATCTTCTGTAATCCTGACAATCCAAGTAGGTCGCTTTATATATTTACTTTGTTATACAAGTGCGATTTTTAACTTTCCTTAAAGCATGCTTGATTGTTCCATTACCCAAAATCA
The DNA here is from genome assembly GCA_963995525.1 of Escarpia spicata. Lineage (NCBI taxonomy): Eukaryota > Metazoa > Annelida > Polychaeta > Sabellida > Siboglinidae > Escarpia > Escarpia spicata. Next base: position 19,086,671 of record OZ023209.1, on the reverse strand, counting down.
TCCACTCACCCCAGGGGTGCTAATAATATCAGGGTGCTTAGCCCCCTCTGCCTCAGTGATATTGCCAATACAGGATGTTTAGTACACAATCTATTTGAATGTTCTGTTTAAACTTTCGTGAGCGCAACAATCATATTGTGAGCAATGGTTTGGGCATATTAAGCTAAATTTGGCAGGAAACATGCCTTAACGTAAGTATTAAGGACACTATATTTACAAATTACGGACATATAGTGTCGTTTTTGTGAGTTTTGTACTGCGTGATTGTAGCTGGAACCACCTACAATTCGATTCAACTGAAGGCACTGACGTAAGACAATTTATACAATTTGTAATGTCTATTTTGTAAGATGTTAACACACTTTGTTGCGCAAGTTGGCCCTATTCTGTTGCTTAATTCGTGCGAGTTCATATTATCAGTTTACATTCAGTTTCTTCTATAAAAAATCTCTCAATCCAGAATACATTATGACTGACGCTCAACATTCCGTAGAATTTTTGAGGATGGTTTTCTGTATAATATTATGTAGAATAGAACACATTTCTATAAAATTATTAGCATTCTAAAGTTTTCTGTACCACACCATACTGTACTGTAAGTGTATGCTCTGTCGATCGACGCAATGATCTGTACATTCTCACAAACCTCTAGTCATTCTTAAAATGTTTTTGTTGCTTTGCTATGGAAAGCTATATAGTTAATGTAGTGTTGATAATCTAGTCAAGCAGTGTGAACTGAAATAGATCAGCTATATAGTTAATGTAGTGTTGATAATCTAGTCAAGCAGTGTGAACTGAAATAGATCAGCTATATAGTTAATGTAGTGTTGATAATCTAGTCAAGCAGTGTGAACTGAAATAGATCAGCTATATAGTTAATGTAGTGTTGATAATCTAGTCAAGCAGTGTGAACTGAAATAGATCAGCTATATAGTTAATTTAGTGTTGATAATCTAGTCAAGCAGTGTGGATTGAAATAGATCAGCTATATAGTTAATGTAGTGTTGATAATCTAGTCAAGCAGTGTGAACTGAAATAGATCAGCTATATAGTTAATGTAGTGTTGATAATCTAGTCAAGCAGTGTGAACTGAAATAGATCAGCTATATAGTTAATGTAGTGTTGATAATCTAGTCAAGCAGTGTGAATTGAAATAGATCAGCGCCCATTCAACAGTTGAACGATGTTGTTTTAATGCAGTATTGCACTAAGGAAGCACAACGTTGTTGTTCTATCCGACGAGATTTACGCTAGAATCAGCTTCAATCACCAACACGACACCTTGGCACGGGTGAGGCTCTTACGGCGTTAATCAAGTGTTATGTATGTATACACGCACACACACACACACACACACACACACACACACACACACACACACACACACACACGCACGCACGCACGCACGCACGCACGCACGCACGAACGCACGCACGCACGCACACACACACACACACACACAAACACACATACACACAGTATATATATACACACACACGCACACACACACGCACACGCACACACACACGCACACACACACACACACGCACATACAAACACACACACACACACACACACAGTATATATATACACGCGCACACACACACGTACGCACGCACGCACGCACGCATACACATGCACACAGTATATATATACAAACGCGCACGCACGCACGCACACACACACACACACATTATCTGATAACAGACGCATATATGTAAAGTATAAAATAAGTAATATATAAAATAAGTAAGTACGCTACTTGCGTTATATATGTTTGGTTAATAATTGTGTAATGTATGTAATTACCTAAACGAATTGGTTACACTTACTGGTGTTTAATTATTATTATAACTGTCAGTAGAGGTCTCTGTCGTGATAGCGGCGTATTAGTGCCTTAACAAAAGGCTTCTGACCATATAAATTTACTACGATTACAATAATGAAACAACTACAATAATAATAATAATAATAAAACTTCCAGTAATAATTATTACATCTATTTATGTGTTGTCTTAGTATTACCCAGAAGGCACCATCATCAGCTCCGGGCTGTCCAAGTGGGCGAGTGCCGGCGGTTGGAGGGTGAGTAGACGGAGTAGTCATGTAGATGGGGTAGATAGCGGAGTGACCAGGCGTGACCTCTGCGATGTACGAAAGTAGAACGTGTGTGTGTGTGTGTGTGTGTGTGTGTGTGCGTGTGTGGTGTGTGGTGTGTGGTGTGTGCGTGTGTGCGTGTGTGCGTGTGTGTGTGTGTGTGGTGCGTGGGTGTGTGTGTGTGGTGCGTGCGTGCGTGCGTGTGTGTGTGTGTGTGTGCGTGTGCGTGTGCGTGTGCGTGTACGTGTGCGTGTGCGTGTGCGTGTGCGTGTGCGTGTGTGTGTGTGTGTGTGTGATTATATGCGAGTGAGCGTGTGTGCACGTGAATAGTAATATAGAAACAGTATTATATTTGCAATTACAACATCGTTCATCAACAATGGTGATCACACTAATCATAATATTGAAGATTACCGTTTTCCTGACTATATTACCTTTCACTATTGCATCAGTATGACTCGAAATGCACTATAATACATTCTGGGCCAAGGGAGACTACCGCTGTTTGTAGATTGGGTACCAAATCTATCCGGTGCAGTTGAATAGCCTCCGCCTGACAGTGGCTAGTGCGGCCAGTCACACCTACACCTGCGCCTCGGCCCCCATGCAGTACGCAGTGGCCAAGGTAACACATTCAAGGACACTTCTCTGTCCCGCTACCCGGTATTAACCACGGTGATAGTCATTAAGAGGCAGTTTCGTGATTCAGTTGTCTTGAAGATGGGGACATCGGAAAAACGCTGGACATCATAGAGATTTGCAGTTAAACCAACCGGCGTCCGTTGTATTGCTAATAAACGTAGTCATAATGTTTACATTTCGCGGAGAAAAATTCAAATTGCTAGCAATGTCTCGGGTTCATTAAACGCAATTTAGCAGGCACCTTCAATATGTATAGTCTTAAGAACGCTGTATTAATTAAAATAAAAAAACCGAGAAACAACCAACCCTCTTCAAGCAATCTAGAATGTGTTTGTATATACGCATGATGATGATAGGCCTACGTATGTGTGTAATTAAATGTGTGACACATTATGAGCGGTGTGTGTAGAGTGATCCAAGCCATTGTATTCTGACCTGTTTGCGTGAAGTTGTGTTTTGCTATCATCCTGTCCAACCTCCGTACAGCCGCGCTACTCCCATAGTCATAAGGGTGTATTTAACACTGTCTATGTAAATGACACGCACCTGCACGCATGCATGCAATGTTTGACATACATTTGCAGGGGATGCGAAATGTAGACGAGTGTGACAACTATATGTACCATACGACTAGGATCATGAAAGCTGCGGCCGAATACTGTTACAAGTATGTGTTTTAAATTGGAACAGATTACGCGTGCCAGCTGGAATATGTAAATAATTGTCACTGTGTAAGCCATCATGTAGCTAAGGCTAAGAGCAACTACTACCAAGACACTCTGCAGAGAGCTGACAACAAATTGATGTTCCGGCTCGTTAGGTCCCTCGGGGCTGAACAGAAGAACATTTATCCGGACTTTGAATCCACTGATGATGGTTGCAGTAAGTTCGCGCAACACTTCACTAACAAAGTGCAACAGATTCGGTCTGGGTTAGAAACGATGTACCGCTCAAACTCACCAGCGAGAGAGAAGGCATGTTTCAATTAACCTCTCGTTTTGCTCGTGCCAACATCGGAAGAGGAGATACACAATATTGTGTCTGGATTAACAAAGAGCTGTCAACTCGATCCTCTGCCAGGCAAACAAATTCAGCAGTGCCTGTCTTCATTGGTACCAGTTATTACCGCTATTACCAACAAGTCATTTGAAGAAGGAACAGTGCCAGCGTCCTTAAAGGAGGCTCGTGTTCGTCTACTATTGAAGAAGCCATCTCTGGACCGTCACGTGCTACATAACTACAGACCTGTCAGCAGTCTGTCTCATCTGTCCAAGGTCATTGAGAAGATAGTGGCACAGCGATTGTCTGATCATCTAGAATCACAAGATATGAATGAACCTTTTCAGTCGGCATACAAAAAGCTCCACTCTACAGAAACCGCATTGTTGAAAGTCTGCAGTGATGTCCGGGTGGCCTTGGATCGCAAAGAAGGCACTCTGCTCGTGCTTCTTGACCTGGGTTCAGCTTTTGACACGATTGACCACACTATTCTACTCAATCGGCTCAGCAAGCGCTACGGTATTCAAGGTTACGCCCTCCAGTGGATGGAATCATATCTGCAAGACCGCAAGCAGCGTGTTGTAATTGGCCAAAGTGAATCCGAACATCACATTCTTAAAACAGGAGTGCCGCAGGGATCCGTCCTTGGGCCTGTACTGTTCTCTCTGTACGTCCAACCAGTCGGCGATGTCATCAGAAGGCACGGTGTAACGTTTCATCACTATGCTGATGACCTGCAGCTGATGCGTGCATTTGCGCTTAATCCTACGGCATTACTCGAGGCCCTTCGGCGTCTCGAAGCCTGCGTCATGGAGATTCGGGATTGGCTGACCTCTAATTACCTCAGACTGAACGACCAGAAAACCGAGTTCCTTCCGATTGTCCCAGTGTGTGCAAAGAAGTTAGTAAACGATCTCAGCATAAATGTTGGTGGTTCTCTCATCCGAGCTGTGCATCAGATCAAAGACCTTGGTGCCGTTTTGGACTGTCACATGGACATGTCTGCCAACACATCAGCGACTATCCGGTCCTGCTATTTCCACCTTTATCACATCAGCCAAATCAACAAGTTCCTGCCTAGACAGACGAGGGAGAGAGTAGTCAACGCATTAGTGACATCAAGGCTCGACTACTGCAACTCCCTCCTGTACGGCACCATGGACAAGAACTGTGTACGGTTACAGCGTGTCCAAAACTTTACAGCCAGAATGATCGTGCGAGTGCCCAAATACGCAAATATCACGCCAGTGCTCCAGGACCTACATTGGCTGCCGGTACGAGAACGCGTTCGTTTTAAGGTCCTGGTATTCGTGCACAGAGCTGTCAACAAGTGTGGGCCCGTGTACCTGAGCGAGCTTGTCTGCCTCTACGTGCCTACCAGGTCCCTTCGGTCAGCGGGAAATCGTCAACTTGCGAGACCGCGAACAAGGTGCAAAGTCGGAGACGCGAGTTTTATGGCAGCAGCTCCGGACCTCTGGAACGACTTACCCACATCAATGCGTGAACTAAACAGCGAAGCAGCTTTTAAAAGCGCATTAAAAACACTCTATTTTAATCGATATTTTAACTCCAGCAGCCGCAGCAGTCCCGGATCTGCGGAGTAAACTACTTGTTTTAAAAGCATGTAATGAACACTGAGACTTTTAAGAGCACTTTTAAACATTCTCTTTTAATCCATATTTTAACTGCTATTGTGACTTTTAGACTTGGCATTAAGCTTTTATCAATTATCTTTTGTTTATATGACACGATAATACTAATATTTAAAGATATATTTTTTATATTCATTTTTTTACTTAATTAATTACTCTTTTGATTTATTATTATTTTACATGTAAAGCGCCTTGAATAGTTTCTAACTAGAGTTGGCGCTATATAAGTATATTTATTTATTTATGTGTATTAATAACTGTAACACAACTATTTGGTCAATGTGGTATTATCACCTTCTGCACCCCATAACGGAACATGACATCACAACGTAACACTACACGCCATATCTTTTGCTGCTATCATACTTGTTGACGTCATACAGGAAGTGACGTAGCAGAGTGTTTGTTACGTTGCAGCGAGTTGACTGCCATTGGCGTGAAGACCACCAGGTCGACCGCTGGCTTCTACCTCTTCCCCGACTTCGGTTTAGTCCGAGAGTCGCTGCAGAAACAAGGCATCGAGACGGTCGGTCAGATGTGTGAAGTCATACTGAAGGAGGCCAACGTCGCGGTACGCACATATTGTGTAGCCTATTAGTAACGGCACTTTGTTCGTCACCCACAAATCTTCCCTAGACTAAAGTGTGACTCTCCGTGGGCCACTCTACACTGGAATATAGCAACACCAGGCTTGTTATTAGCACAATTATCAGGCGCACACACACAGACACACTCATCAGCTATACGACAAACATTACGTATAAAGTGAAATAACTGTTTTAAGACTTACAAACATAACAATTATGAACCATCCAACCTCCCCTCTTCCAGCTGATGGGTGGCGGTCCGGCCTTCCTGCGGCCACTGACGGAGTTGACGACCCGACTGTGCTACGTGAACTTCGACGGAGCTATCGCCCTTGCAGAGAGCCAGCGACTGGGACGAGAGACGCCGCTACCACCAGACTTTGTCCGCTTGCACTGTACGCGGCTCCACGACGGCATTCAGGTTCGTATTCAGCATAGCAATTCTTACTGAATACATTTATTATATCCAAAGTCGGAATTACCTGTCGCATAGGGTTTACATTTGTTCACGCAGACTTCGTCAGTGTTTACGATGTCTCGGTCGGATGACGTCATCGTATACGAGTGATAGATTCTAGTTTCCCTCGTCTCTCTTAATTGGACTGCGCGAGACGCGGAAAACGGACTTTCTATTCGTAGGCGGCGTCCGGGTACTAATTACCATAGGCTTAGTGTGTGCGTAGAACGTCTCTTTTGTAGTGTTAGGACTTAGGATTACGGTTATGACCATGTTGTATGGTATTTACCCAGGCGCCGCCTACAAAAAAATAACATACGCGGGAAACTACGAGTTGTCACATGTGTAGGTATGGATACCATAAGTATTGACGAAGCTTACACGAAAACAGGCGAAATCCATTACGAGAGGTGATGCCAACTGGATATGTTTAGAGGAAATTCATTCAATACAAATTAAATATTCTGAAAAAACTAGTAGGCCATAAGAATACTGTGTAATTAGTCAGCTGACAAAGAAATACCACGAATAACTGTAGGTCCGTGTTCTCCTGTTCGAAAATACCGGATTTGATGAGACAGGTTAAGTGAGTTTTGTTGGTACTGTCGCTGCAATTCACTCATCGCATTGTTTGGTACAAAATAGTCTTATATAAAATAAGCAAGTACTATACCAACATTGTTAAAGAACATCAAAGTGCATGTACACGTAGTATTCATAATGAGTATTTCTTACATATGCTTCACGACAAGAATAACTCGGTAGATGAAACGACCCGTTTGTATGAGTTCATGTTCAAACGGAATAGAGTTACTGCTATACAGATGCTATAAAACATGTTTATTTTTCAGGCCCTGAAATCGTGGGTGTTGACACAAGTGGCCGAATAGTGGCAAGCGGCTAGTTAACCGAGACTTCAAAGCAATCATAATCGCTACTTCCATCTTGTCCTTTCAGGATGATTACGATCAACAGAGAAACCCGGAAGTCAGTATTCACTGCACTCAATCCTGGGCTAAAGTTAAACAAACAACATCTCCTAAATAAAATAAATTTAAAACAGAGAATTGTTATCAGAGAAGACTTCATCCGTTGTTTGTTTAATTTTGCCAATTTCTGTCCTTTTATATGAGTTCTTTCGTCGTAACGACCACGTCACTAGATGGCCCACGTGGCAAGACAAGTCCGGTAGAAGTCCGATCAATAGACGTGGCTGCATCTCAACGAATTAATAAAAACTAACTATTTGCAACTACAATCACGAATAGTATGCAAGCATGCAGTTTACTACAACAACCTTGTTGAAGACACATAATTTAAATTGCACGAACAGTGCCATTGTGATAGAAACCATACATCACCAATGCATACTCTTCCTAAGTGGCTGGTCGCCGAACTGAGAATATTTCTCTAGATTACATCTCCGAATTTGTCTTAGCACAGTAACTATTAAAACGTGACGTCCGCATGATGCACTGTATGCCATTATAACAGTCGTTATAAGAGTAATTCTGAATCAACGGAAATATGGGAAACCAACATATGAGCCGGAATATTAATGTACATGGCAAGTAAACATGAGCATGTTTGTTTGCAGTCTAATTCCAGTAAGACAACGAACCATTGTGGGGCAGAGAGACTGTATATCAGGCTTGACTGCCATAACAGACACCACACTCTATTCGTTATCGACATACACTAGTCACATTGCGTTCCTTCGGTCGTTCTTGTTTGAGAGTACAGTGCCAACGTCTCTGTTCTGATAACGCCACACAATGTCACATGACAACGTCATAATGATGCGATGACTTCGTAATGTATTACTGCTTTATTTTCAGTTTAATGTTTCTCTGCGTCCAGTGAACGATAGGCAATCAAAGTGTCATGCTATAAGCATATTCTACATTGTCATTTATAACTGCTTGATAACTTAGTACTGTGCACAGTGTATCATTCAAATGAATTTGTCTTTTGTGTATATCAACTACAACAGCAACAACAGCAACACTAAAAACAACAACAAAACAACTTGCTGGTTGTTTATCTTGTATTATCTGACCGCAGACGTCCGTTTGAAGTTGAAGTATAACGTTTTTCACTGGCTGATTTATTGGTATGTAAAGTAATACCTTAAAGCGGTTTTATTATGTCGTAATTTTACATATTGTTATTTCTTCGCCTAATCTTGTATTTGCGACAATACCATTAAATAAAAGATCTCGACAGTAGCACGTTTTGTATAGGTATGGTATGTATTTTTAACATTTTGTATGCTAGAAACACTAATAAATTCAGTCTCGCAATGTACCGCAAATATATGTCATTTGTTCAGCCTCCGTGTGAGGCGCCACTGTTTGACACTCGTGAGAGCTCAGAGTCACTTACCATGTTTTATTGCTGTCAATTTGATTGATTACTTAGAAATTGGTAACAAACCAAATATATTTTCGTGCTAACTCGTCAGTATTAAACAATATTTATCAACCTATGTATAAGACATTCAAAACCAGCTTAAATTTGGCTTATATTTACATAGTGTCTAACGCGTACAGCGTATATAGCAGGGCCTAATAACATGGAATTAATAGTTAACAGTGAGTTCGTTTTGTGTTCACTATAAATGGTTAGAATGGTCTCTCTTGAGGTCGAATGGTTAAGGTACCTAACTCGCTATCTAAACCACAACGAGTTAGTCACCGGGCCTTGTTACTTGTGCTCGTCTATTTTAGGTGCTGTATTAATTTTTAATAACGCTGTTTTAAATTAGTAACTTCATTATCCAAAGAACACGCAAACCAGGCAAGGTAGTACGCAGATATGCAAGAACTCACGCATTCACAAACACAACAGCGCGCGCACACAAGCAAGCCAGCAAACATTCACGCACGCACGCACGCACGCACGCACGCACGCACGCACGCACGCACACACAATGCATCCATGTTGGATCGAATGCCGTTTCTCAGCAGACACTGTTAAAGAGAGGAAGGAAGACAGGTCGGTAATTTAGATATCGATCGGTCTGCCCAAGGTTGTTAGGAGTGCTGGGAGTTCACCATGGCACCACGTTCACGTACAGTTGTCGCGGAACAGGACAGGGCTATGTCTTAATTGTTAATACACGGCTTATATCTGCTGCAGGGGAAAATGAGTTTCTGTATATTTCTGTGGTGACCCTTATATGTTTATACGTGTAATGGTGATTTGAGCGTGTGCGTCTCTCTGCGCGTATTACTATCAAAGTCGAAAGCGTTTATTCAAACAAATCAAACAAATTAGATGTACAAATCATATTAATGAAAAGTTCGAAAGGAGAAACATAGAAGTAAAAATACTTATAAAGTCATGCTTCTCCTTGATCGACAATTTCTAGCAGCTATTTTACATGACGTTAGGTTGATTGGTGATACAGACATGGCAATAAGTACTTGTGTTTGGGTGCTTGCTGTGAAACTGAATAATGTGAGATTATGTATGAATACAATTACTTTCAAATATATGTTTGCTGTAGTGTCCTTTAATATATGTTTGGATGGGACAGCAATTTGACTGTGAACAATATGGAACATAAGTACTAATCGGAGGTTCTTCCTTCTCTCCTCGAGTGTGTCCAACCTAAATCTCTTACCACATTGGTGACGCCGCTGTCATAATTGTAGTCTTCTATGACAATGCGGGCAAATCTTCTTTGTACTTTCTTATGTGTGTTTTCATCCTTTTGATGGGGGTGTACCGTATATTGCTCCATATTCTAAAATGGAGCAGGCGAGAGTGATATGATTTTATTATGCTCTTTATTTTAGTACCCGCTGACATGATTTCAGATTCCTCCTAAAGTATGATTTGTTTCTGTCTAGATTAGACTTTTAGCCGTAATTTTAGCTGATTCGGTGATACATGCACTCGCATGAAACATTACAAACTTGTCATATAAACGTAATTTCCTATAACTAATTTCGACGTGATCATAATTAGTTTTACAGCTTGTCAATTAATTTCACAAAAATGAAATAAAGCTATGCACAAGGAGGGAGGAGTTTTAGTATAAACTATAGTCACAAAGTCACACAAATTATTAATCGCGCCTGTTGGCATCGCAGCGGCAAAAATATGAAAACAATTCGTGCAATAAGCCAGGGGAATGCTTTTGGGGAGGCATGCACGGGTATGCCGTCTATTTTCGTTTCACCCCGGGAGAATTGTTGTTGTTCTCTGGTGATGACGTGATTATGACACAGTGCAAGATAAACACGTCCATAGCCAACCAGACACGCATGAGATATTCTCCAAATAGCACGCCCAGTGTGTCGCTTTTTATTATAATCATGTATCGCTATGCATTTCTTGTGTACGGTGGTTTATATTAGGTCTGATTAATACAAATGAACACATATTTATGGTATATATAACCGCAATTATTTCGACTTCGCGGACCGGAACTATTGAAATGTCACTGGTGCTATTTGTCTATGGGTCGACTTGTCATCTAAAGCAAATACTTCGGTACATTTTATTTTAAGTTACTGAGGAGATATGTTTTGTTAGGAATCAATGTCTGCGATGTGTTGATCATGATCGGTGTTAATTTGGGTGACTTCGTAGCTTTGGTATAAATCAGGAGCATTTCAGGTCATTATAATGGTCGATGCGTTCCATCGTACACGACGAGACGAATCGACTGACAATGGTTTTGTAATGTTGTCTTCTTCAACTATCAATCAGTGAGTAGGTTTATTAGGTGTGGCGATGATCTTGGTTTGCATTGTTTTCATAGGGCACTATACTCCTCCCCAGGTCATTAGTGGCGATATGTTCATACAAATAACTATAAATAATAACATATAAATATGACTGAAATTTGCGTTTCTGTATTGCCTAGTACACACACATGCATGCACATGCTGGCACTCGCGCACGGACATGGAACAACACAGGTAGTCCTACACAAACATATTAAAGTTACTATGTTGTCGCTGTCTCGACTTATCAGCATAAACCGTTCCGTTTTTGATAAACATCAAATTCCGGCAGACGTTTCTGTGTATACGCCACGGGAAAGCGGAAGAGCAAATTATATGCGAAATAGCACAGAATAAAACAAAGTTAATTTCACAAATACAGTGACAAACGAAAAATTTATTAAAATATTTGATGTGGTATACCTCTGTTGACGAACAATCACTTCCCACAGAAGCCATGTTTATGTCGATTGACAGCTGACATTTACAAACTTCGCCTTTTCGGTTACGCCCTCCCCGAGACAGCCAAGCTAATCACACTAATGAAGGTTTACATTACAGAGTGTGCACAGGACTTTGTTTACGTCGAACAGACATTACACAACATATACTCATAATAATAATAAGAAGAAAAACACTTATATTGCACCATAATTCTAAATAAATCCATTCGGAGGTGCTTAGAATACATAATTATATATATATATATATGTGTGTGTGTGTGTGTGTGTGCGCGCGCGCGCGCACGCGTGTGTGTATGCAGAGATTAATAAGTTACATAAAATTAATAATATTAAATTAGTTACAGTAAATGACAATACATCTACAAATTTAAAAAAAAAGTTACAGCTAAAGATGATCGTTACAATTAAAGGTATATTGGTAATAAATCAGTAAATATTATGTAAAATCAGTTTTAAAACATGTACAAGATAATAAATAATAAAACAACTAATAAACTGACTAAACTGACTGGTGGCGCCTATGTTGCGTAAGTAACCCGGACAGATGGGTTTTGAAAAGTCTTTTGAAAGTCACAAGGCAACAGGTTGTCTTCGTCTCGCTTGGAAGTGAATTCCACAGTCGTGGAGCAGATACGGAGAAAGTTCTGTCGCCGTATCGGCTGCGAGATGGTGGCACGTACAAGTCATTGTTTGTAGTTGAACACAACACTCAAGTAGCTCTTTGCTCATGGAGTAGGTCGGTCACGTAAGCTGGTGCCAGCCCGTGTTGACCACGAAACGTCAATAACAGAATTGCGTATTGAATGCTTTGCTTCATGGGAAGCCAGTGCAGTTCCTTGAGTTCCGGAAATCTGTGGCAGCGGACCACCAGCCAAGCAGCAGCATTTTGCACTCTTTGCGGCTTGTTGATGAGGCAGTCGGGGATGTCATATAGCAGACAGTTCGCATAGTCAAATCTCGATATAGCAAGAGAGTAACAAACACGGACTGCGGCTTTCTGTGTTAGGCACGATCGGATCGACGCAATGTTCCTCAGATGATAGAGTAGGCTACGTAGCACATGTGCTTTTATACATGACTGACCATCGACATTTCCGAGTCGAATACAACTCAAATGTTTCTGGCAATAGGACTTGGCATTATGTCGCAGTCGCCAATTTTGATCACGGTGATGTTGTGTTTCGCTTGATTGTTTCGTGATGCTAACACAAGTGCGACCGTTTTGTTATCATTCACCTTTAGTCGATTATCGACCATCCACACGCCGACGTCGTTGATGCAGTGCTCAATTCGGCGTAGAGACAACCTTCTGTTGGTTTCGGTCATCTCAAATTTGATGTATAGCTGGGTATTGTCCGCGTGGAGATGGAAGCCCAGATTGTGTCTTCTGATGATATAACCGATATTATGTTATCGAAATAATGTTTGAGACCTATACAATAACCCAAATCACAGTTGACGCGCCGCTTTATTTTGAAGGCAGTACTTTAAAATTTGCAACTACCATTGTTGCACTGTTTGTCTATCATTTAGTAATTTATAATATGTAAAGAGACATCCATAAAGTATACGCCAATGTTTGGGGGTATGTGTGCAAGCGTGAATAAACGTTAGTTTGGGTGGGGGTATCGATGTAAGCATTAATAAATTATTTTGTTTTATTAAATTTGTATAAGTAACGATTTTTATCAATGCTGGTACGTCGAGTTGTTGATATCAGACAGATATCATTAATATTGTTAAACTAGTTTTGGGGTATATTCCAACAACGAACATCCAACGAACAGTCTATAATTTAGTGTAAACAAAAAATCCAGTAAAGCAGTGCAACAAATATAATAATTAATATAGTTTTATGCAGCACAGGAGGGTGTCTTTGTCAAAATGAACGTAATTGGGGTATATAATATGACAGCGTTACGAAGCGTTACATGGGTGCGGCAGTCCTTATATTGTCCACAAATAGCCTGACGTAGGCCTACTTTTATGGATGGTTGGTAACAAAGTCAATACAGACAACACTATTGTATTTTTTTACAAGTGCCGGGGGTGGCAGGTGGGAGATGGGAGACTGTTGCAAAATATTGGAGGGAGACTTAAAATAGGTGGGAACCAGGAATTGACATTGGTGGGAGCGAACTCTCACAAATGGTGGGAGAGTTCCTGTTCGCTGCCAACCGCTGCCCGTATCCTCAGCAAGTTGACGGTAGGCGGTGATCCGGAAGAAGTAGGAAGTTGGCTCCCACAACAGGCGGCATATATATATACATCAGCCACGCCTGTTACAACCAGTAATTAAATAACGACCAGTAATATAATAATCAACCAGTAATGTAATAATCAACCAGTAATGTAATAATCAACCAGTAATGTAATAATCAACCAGTAATGTAATAAACACGATTATGATGACAATGATGTTACTAGTAATTATGAAGATGGTGATGATGTGGATGATAAATTATTATATTGATGACGACTAGGAAAATGAAGACAATTATGGGGTCATCTTTGTGATGATAATGATTTTGCTGATGAAGTTGCTACTAATGATGATGATGTTAGTAATGATGATGAAGACGGAGATAATGAGGTTTATAAATGATTACGATGATAAGGAGGAGGAAGACGAAGACAAGCCTTCTTAGTAATGAAGATGATGATTATGAATAAGATGACGACGACGATGATGATGGCGGTAATAATTATTAAGATAATCAGGACGACGACAATTACATCCATAACCTTATCCTCCCCGTCTTCGTCATCCTCGTGTTACCCTTATAGCGGCTAGCCGTGCTAGCCAATTAAGGGGTCATCTCAAACAACTTTCAAAATGCAACGTTATTGAGTGATACTATAACATCATTAAAAGATAAGGGGTAATTTCAAAATAGTAAAATAAAGATCAGCTGAAATAATTACGGGGTCATCTCAAAACATGATGTTAAAGGTAATCTTAATCAACTACAAGGTTCATCTTACTTACTTACTTGTTCCCATCGTCCCTCCTGGGGCATAGGCCGTCGACAACAGCTCTCCAGAGTCCTGTGTCCTGGGCTCTTGTTTCAAGCTGTCTCCAAGTGTGTCCTGTCTTCTTGGTGTCTGTATGGAGATCCCTTCGCCACGTGTTCTTTGGACGACCTCCTTTTCTTTTTGAGGTGGGTTGGTGATGAATTGGAGTGAGTTGTTTAACATGATTTTGATGATTGTCATGATTGTAATCATTGAGTAATGATAATCAAATGGTGTCACTGGAAGACGGCTTTTAGCCAAGTGACATCCATGCAATGTAACACATTTCCATTTGTATGACATGTATATGTTAACTGTATGTTATGTTGTTACGTTGTAAAATTAAGTTACTTACTTACTTTTCTCCTGCCTTGTGGGTTCCATGTCAGAGCCTGTCTGGTGATATTTGATGCTGGTTTCCGGAGCGTGTGACCAATCCATCCCCATCGTCTTCTTCTTATTTCATCTTCGGTAGACAGTTGGTGTGTCCTCCTCCACAAGTCAATGTTGCTGATGGTGTCTGGCCAGCGGATCTGGAGGATTCTTCCTAGACAATTGTTGATGAAGGTCTGTACTTTCTTGGTGGTGGTGTTAGTTGTCCTCCATGTCTCTGCTCCATACCGTAGGACTGGCTTCACGTTGGAGTTAAACAGTCGGATCTTCGTGTGTAATGACAACACTTTGGAGCTCCAGATGTTCTTGAGCTGTATAAATGCTCCTCTCGCCTTGCCAATCCTTGCTCTAACATCCATGGCTGTGCCACCCTGCTTGTCGATGATGCTAGCCAGGTATGTGAAGGCCTCTACCTCTTCAAGTGCACTCCCTTTCAGTGTGACTGGCTCAGTGCTGGCTGTATTAACCTTGAGGACCTTTGTCTTTCCTTTATGTATGTTGAAGCCCACTTGTGAGGAGATGGCTGCCAGTTCAGTGGTCTTCTCCTGCATCTGCTGGTGGCTGTGGGACAACAGTGCCAGATCGTCGGCAAAGTCCAAGTCCTCCAGTTGCGTCCACAGTGTCCACTGGATTCCATTTCTTCTCTGGGTTGTGCATGTCTTCAGTATCCAATCGATGGCCAGGAAAAAGAGGAACGGGGACAGCAGGCATCCTTGTCTAACTCCAGTCTTCACTTCGAAGCGGTTCGTTTGCTGTCCTCCGTGGATTACTCTGCAGCCTGTTCCTTCATAACTGTTCTTAATCAGGTTGACCAGTTTGGTTGGTACGCCAGGTTCATCTAGGTTCATCTAAACGAACGATAACGGGAACCGAAATGTCTTAAAATATTACTAAAAGTGTGAGATTATATCAAACAAAATTTAGAGAATAATTTAAAAAGGAGTCATTACGAGGTAATTTAATAATGAATTACATGATCATACCAACACATTGCGGGGTCAACTAATAAAATCATGTGGTCTCCTCGAGAATTTTTTTTTACATTAGGGGCCATCTAAAAAAAGAGAATGGGTGTTGGTGATGATGTGGTTATAATGATGATGGTGGTTATGATTATTATTATTATGACGGCGTTGTTGTTGATGATAATGGTGAGGATGATGTTAATAATTATGATGAAGACGGTGATAATGAGGATGATAAATTATGATGATGATTATAAGAATGGCAATTAAGACACTTTTATGTGACCCTTTTTGAGACAATCTCTTTATTGAGAGATTAACATTTATTGTCTTGATATGATACTTAATGGGTTTAGAGAATGAGCCAATTATTTTTGTTAAAACACGTCTATTTTTAAATGATTCGTTTATGTATTGTGTCGATAAGCCGGTTCATTGTTAAAGCGATTCTTTGAGGATGTTAATATCTTTGTAATGTACGCAATTATTACGTAATCCTGTTAATATGATTATTTCATGTAATTATATGCCTTTATTTCATTAGAATGATGTTTTATTAACCACTAATGACCCAGACAATATATTTAAAAAATAACTCCGGGTACGCGAAGTTTCCACTTTGGCCCTGCCTTCACGATCCATATAAGGCAAGCTCATAAATATTCGGCATAGTCCGTCAGACTTCGATTAGCGACGCCGAGTTAATAGATGCAAGAAAAACGTCATCAACGTGTGTGTGTTTGGATTAGCAACCGCCATGCGAATGAGTTGTGACCAATAAGATTATCAAAAGGAAACATGGACCAGCTGCTGTTTATGTCACAGATTCAGCAAAGAAAAGAAGGACAAATATGTGGAATAAACGGAGAATGAACATAGCGACAGCTCATTACAGACGGATTGATTTAATAGAAAACATACCAGCTCTCCATACACGAACCTGTCGTAGTCGTATGACATTGTCATTGATGACATATTGAATGATTGGTGTTATTTTTGTTGCAATATAAAAACATACGAAATATCAGCTACGGTACTATCGTATTCCTTTTTCACTAGGAACATCTTGCTATACATTTTAAGTTTATTTTTAATGAAACGTTTAGATTACAGAAACTTATTGAAGCTGAGACAATATTCAATAATGAAACCATTTTGTTTTTTACCATAAATCCAGCTCCTTTTTTATAAGTAGTATAAATACAATTTTATACACCACATGAAGTAATGTACAATATTAAAATATCATAGGTAGTTCTCTACTTACTTATGTACGTAGAGTTTAATTTTACTTTGAAAAATGTAGATTTTTATAGAGTATAATAACATTATTGTGGACAAAATATTTAAATATATTGCATCAGTGTAACAAAAGGGACATAGCTCAGCTGGATACATGTCTTAGTTTGTATAGGGAGTGCAGTTTGTTCTGCCCCTCATTTAGTGTAACAAATATTGAATTAATTTCTATCGAACTCCAGTTTCGATGACAACAAATGAAATGGTCATTGTATGATGGAAATAAAATAAAAAAAATAAAAAACTTTAAAAGTAACGCATATTTTAAAACACTGTTTTCAGTCATCATTGGTGTATTTAACTCAAGAAGATCCCTAAAACATTTAGAATGTTGTGGAACATTAAATGTTAATTTTACATTTTATGAATTTTCTAAATTATTATACAAGCAACTTTATCGATACCTTTTTTATACACTACTCCTAGTATAGTTTACATAACACAAATTTGTTTCAACAAATGTTGAAGAATATGCTGTAGAACACAATCCAAACATTATGAGCATAAGAAATGACGGGATGTTGTGCATTTGGATGCACAAATCGATCGATTGCACAAATCCATTTGAAACATGTAGTGATGTACATATTTCTAGCAGAAGCCACAAGGAACTAACGTGGCAGAACAAAGTCAGACACCTTCTTCATTACTGTGTCAGTTAACACATTGTCCAATTACTGCACTCATCCATTTGAAACACGAAGTGATGTACAACTTCCCAGTAGATGTCGCACAGAACAGAATGGGGCAGAACAAAGTCAGGCACCGTCTTATGTCAGGTGACCCATTCTCCAATTAATGGCACTGTTGAGTAGAGCTCTTTAATTTCCTCTTTCCATCAGCTCGGCTATTTTCAAACTGTTGATGGTCAAAATGTTCCTGCAAATAAACAAAGTTGACTTTAGGAAACTGAGCCTAAATATGAGTTAACTAATTCAACACCACTGCAGATGAATACAGTTTAGATATTAGAATATGGGGCTTATCACCAAGTGTACAGCTGGCTAAATGGACAAACAGTGCAAGAGAGTCTTGCTACGCTGTTTCAGTCAGACTAAAATCCCAATCCATTACTTTGGCCAACTTTTAATATGTTTCTACATAACTACCTGTATGCATTGGTCATATACAAAGCATTCCAGATGACTCACAAAAGTTGATTTTCGCTAAGTTAAGTCAATCGTTTTCCTCGGTCCTGTGCGTAGGTCCCAATATGGGGACCTTCTGATAACTTTCTAGTTATCAGAAGTTCCACTTATCATTAATGTCATGGATCCCTGGAGGTTCGACCTTATCCAGAGTGCACTGTTTGTTTTCCTTTATGCTCCCTCTAATAATTAGTGTTGTATATATATATATATATATATATATATATATTATACGTATGGGCCATTCTCATGAAAAGTGTACAGTAACGGTAAAGCAACATGTAAAAAATAAATGTTTAATTTGTATTTAGCACAGCTTGATGTGATCTATTATTAGTTTTTTTTAAAATATTTATTCATGGATAAAACTTATGTATACTAGAGTACAGATCTGCAAGTCTTAGCTTACCAAGAATCGCTAGTTACACTTTTTAATATGATTCCTTAACTTTTTTAGATGCTCTCTCAATCAGCTCGTTAATTTGTTAATAAATTCTTACATATTTTGTAACGATTCTTTGCGTTTTAAGAATACCCATTCTTTTTACGATATGGCCCCTTAATTTAATTAACTTTATTTCGATAAGACCACTTGGTCTTGATGATCCCGCAATGTGTTCATAAGATCAGCTAGTTTGTTTTATTATAGTACCTCTTAATGACCCCTTTTAAAAATAGTTATATAACTGTGTTTTATATAATCCTTTAGTTTTAGTAATATTTTAAGACATTCAGGTACCCATTATCGTTTAGATGAAGCTTTAATTGATTGAGATTACCCATAACTTCATGTTTTGTGATTACCCCTTAATTTTGTAAGCTGATCCGTATTTTATTATTTTGATATTACCGGTTAGTTTCTAATAATGCTATAGTATCAGTCATTAACATTGCATTTTGAGATTTATCTTAAGTTATTTGAGATGACCCCTTAATTTGATCAAATAATGACCAGATGTGTCAATTGTAAATATGTTTTAATGATCCTTAATTGTCTTAAGATACCCTCATAATTTAGTGTAGAGTACTCATTTCATTTGTTGACGTGACCCTTTTTAATAACCCTCTTCTTCTTAGCCACACTGTCTGATTCGGTCCTTTTATTTGCCGACAGGTAGTTGCTGCTTTACCTGGGAAGTCATGTGATCGGGGTTCCATGTGTTCTCCCAAAACATGCGGCTGATTCGTTCTGAGAATACTTCATAAGTATACTTTAGTAAACGTCGACTCGGTGCCAGCACGACTAGCCGTTATAAGGTGAACATGAGGATGAGGATATGGAGGAGGTTAAGGATGTCACTGTCGTTGTCCTCTAAGATTCATCGTCATTACTAACATCATCATCATCATCATCATCATCATCATCATCATCATCATCAACAACATCAGCATCATCATCATCGTCATCAACAACATAATCAGCAGAATCATCATCATCACTAAGATGACCCTTTAATTGTCTTCATCTTCCTTGTCGTCATCATCATAATCATATATCATCCACATCATCACCATCTTCGTTGTCACTAGTAACATCATCATCATAATCTCCATCATCATCGCCATAATCATCTTCACAGTTTTTTTTTACATTACTGGTTGATTATTACATAACTGGTCGATTATTACATTACTGGTTGTAACACATGCCCCCGTCTCCGATAGACCGACTTCCGTCCTCCGCAGTGTTAGTTACAGGTCTTACGCCGTCGGGTGGAGAATTCTGGGTATTATGACACGAACAACGTTAAAGTAAGCCATATTCTTGTCAGTGCCTCGAGGGAGTCGATAATCTATTTACTGCGCGGACACATTGTCTGTGCTCGGAGTGACGATTGGCTGCCTCTTTGTGCGAAACCATCGCCGTGAGGGGTGACTCATAGCTCTTCCGATTACTAATCTCACGATACAGCGAACGGTCACCGCTTCAGCTAAGCAAAGTAGCTTTTTCTTGTGTCTGTGATAGTGGAGATTGGTTGTCTACTTGTGGAAACGTTGCCCAAAGGGTGCCGAGGTAGAGGCAGCGGTAGAGCGCTATTGTCTATTACTGCCATTGCGGTCAGCGAGTCAGCAGTGTATTAACTTTTGGTCTACTTAACGTGCGTCATTCACTACATATTAAGGTGAGTTCAAGTTTAATTGGCGGTGTATCTTTTGCATGTTTAATCACCCTCGTAGTGCTCAATCGTCTTCGGCACGCGCGAGATTGGAAAGACAGAGAACAACAGTGGGTACCATGCCATGATCGCTAAGACAAACCCCGTAGGTGTGAACAGTTGAGATTTCTTTGTTTTCTCACGCGGAGTCTCAAGTGGCGTGGTTCGGAGTGCTGTTCCTGTACGTTCCCTCGGTGAACTGACATGCTCCATCATGAGATATGTCTCATTTTGCTATCCAACGTTTCCCAGTTATTCGTATCTCGTGAAAGGGGAGAAAATGTGTTTTACAATGATACCATGATATGGTGCTATCGCAAACGTGTGAAAAAAATGTGTTTCTAAATCGGTACTTCCGGAAAAAAGCAGTTCTGTGAAATGCTCTAGATACGCTTGAGTATTCGCCTGAATATACTCTACCTCAAAAGCACATATGTTACCATTTTATTCTGTGATTTGTCTATAAGTACGCAAACGTTGTATGTATTCTACTTATAGGCTGGTCTCACTAAAATTATGAAATATAATTACAGGATAGTTTTATATAGACATTTCTTACCAGAAGTTACATGATCATCTAGTCGATTCATACGCGCGTGTGTCTATATCTGTCTGCCTGTGTGTGTGTGTGTGTGTGTGTGTGTGTGTGTGTGTGTGTGTGTGTGTGTGTGTGTGTGTGTTTGAGCGTGCGCGCGCGTGTGCTTGCGTATATCTGTTGGTGAGTGGGTATGCACGTATGTACGTGTATGTATTTAGGGTAATGCTGCTTAATCAACTGGTTTAGCTGATTAAGAGAGAGGAGATAGAGAGAGAGAGAGAGAGAGAGAGAGAGAGAGGAGAGAGAGAGAGAGAGAGAGAGAGAGAGAGGAGAGAGAGAGAGAGAGAGAGAGAGAGAGAGAGAGAGAGAGAGAGAGAGAGAGAGAGAGAGAGAGAGAGAGAGAGAGAGAGCGAGAGAGAGAGAGAGAGAGAGAGAGAGAGAGAGAGAGAGAGAGAGAGAGAGAGAGAGAGAGAGAGAGAGAGAGAGAGAGAGAGAGAGAGAGAGAGAGAGAGAGAGAGAGAGAGAGAGAGAGAGAGAGAGAGAGAGAGAGAGAGAGAGAGAGAGAGAGAGAGAGAGAGAGGAGAGAGAGAGAGAGAGAGAGAGAGAGAACTGGTATGCCTTTGTGGACGCTAAATAAGTTTCGTTTTCGCAAAATGGATTTAAAATGAGACGAGTGAAACATCGAATTGAGGAGCCACCTTTAAACCTGTCCACCTAGACGATTTGCACACCGGGCAACAAACTTTCAGGAATTCGTCTCCAATCCATGGAACAAATATGCCTTTTTGTTAAATACCCAGAGGGTTATGGGTTCTTTCCGGTTAAAGGTTTACCCCGGACGTTATTTGCAATGTTACGCGTGTTTTCTACAATTGTTGAAACTTACATAAGCTGTCCACAACTGACCAGTCAACGGCTTACGTAGCTCAGATCAATTGCAGAAAACACGCGCGACATTGCTCACAACAGTTACAAATAATTATTAAGCAATATTTGGCAAAGGTTCGGTATGAACACTTCGGGAAACCGACCCGTTTCATGTGCGTAGCGCCATCCGGAAGATGGGCGGTTTCATTAGTATCTCTTGAAAAGAATCACCGGACTAGGATAATGTGTATTTTGTTCGAATGTCTGTCTGTGTTTGTCATCGATGACCATCAAAAAAGAATCAGAAGGAACAGTTAGTGTTAACATTACATGTTTAGAGTCGTGTGGGACTGAGGTTTCAAAAGGTCATAAGTGATTGGGTTCACACGCACGCACGCACGCACGCACGCACGCACGCACGCACGCACGCACGCACGCACGCACGCACGCACGCACGCACGCACGCACGCACGCACGCACGCACGCACGCACGCACGCACGCACGCACACACACTCACTCACACACTCACGCACGCACGCACGCACACGCACACACACACACGCGCACACACAACAGCTGTAGTTTAATTTAGAATACTTCATACTTGCTTCTAGACTACATACTAAAGACAACGGCAATCTAGAATGACAATAAAAGCGACAAGTTCCGCGAAATACCGCAGTTATTAAATGTAGTTTAACAATTCTTGGTCAACTACCATGCAGGCTTGCGAAGATGATTATACCTGTTTATGCGAGCACCTTAACGCAGGGATTCCCTTTGACAGCGGAAACGCAATGACGCATGGAGCATTGAAATGCCGCAATCTTTTCTGCCGTATGTGTCCCAAAAACGCATATAAAAACGTGTCTGAGAAATCTGAAAAATTTGAGGGGTACGAATCCGGGCCCACCTCGATTTTGCCGTTATTAACTATAGTTTTGCCTAAATTTACACGTCGATGCGATAATTAAATCATTCCATATTTTCGGTATAACAATACTACGTCTTAGTGCATTTTGAGGCCCAAATAGCGCTCCGGTTTGATCCAGTGCTGACAACAAACTGAACAACGGCATGACTATGAATTATTTAAATCACATCTTACATTGATGACTGGACATTGAGAACAGTCTAATCAATACTCACGTGTCTTGCCTACCTATTGCCTGTCGTTGACATTGTTTTATAATATATACATTATATATTATATTTGTTGTCGCCGACAGCATATTATCGCCCATCGTCAACTTTCAAGTCTTGCCAAAGTTTAATCCGTTCAATATCTATACAAAAATAATTTTCATCCATACATCTACACTATATGCACGTCTTAAATTCATCTAAGTTTGCTCAATATTACAATTGGGTGTACATTCTAAACGAAAAATATACAGTTTTAAAAGCATGTTTATAAATCATGCCTTGGTCACCAAGGCTCACATATAGTGCATTCATTATAAATGACCCTGTCACCCAGGGTCATAACACATTGCTATGTTCTAGTCTTACGTGTAATAGTCTTACTGTGTATAATATGATTTAATTGGAGTAACTTATTTGGGTAATTTTTTCTATAATTATAATCAAATTTCCTATCAAAAGACTGATGGAGCCTCAACCACAGACGGTGTGGTACTATTTCATACATCTGTGCATCGGTGTATAAATGCGTTTTCATTGTACCTCAATGTCACAAACTGCTGCATCGTGTTTCTCTGTTAGAACCGCCTTATCCGTGCAGCAGTAGAATGTAGTGGCATGACCAGTCCATAAAAAATGGGGTATTCCTACCCAGAATGAATCTAGTTTTGTAAGGTTGTAGATTTTGAAGAAAAAAAACATTTCTGAGCATATTGATATTGATGGTTATATATTATGTACCCATAAATATGTCACGCAGGCAGTCCTGAAGAGAATTCAAACAAGTTAAATGATAACATGATTACATGCCTAATATTAAAACAGTAATGTTCATATTTACCAGGTTATTTAAGCGATCATACTATCATGCAGATTAATTAATAAAATATTAATCAACTTATTTAGGGCACATACAATTTCGAAAAGGCACATAGTTTTAT